>JABSTQ010009735.1:0-600000 GCA_013358835.2 Ixodes persulcatus | reverse complement strand
ATATTTTTTAATCACTTTCATTCTACGCGTGACGTCTCGTTTCACGGACCGTTGTGGGTTGTTTGAAATTCCCGCGCGAGGTAATGTGGCTGTGAATTCACGACCCTATCGACCAATCAGGATTTTCGCAGCACGCCACCGACGTCGGCATTTCTGCCACGCCACCGATTTTCTGCGACACTAGCTCCTTAACGGTGAATTATGGGTTGTTTCCCATAGTGCACTGCGCGGTTACGCCGACAGCGACGGCGACGCCGACGCCGACGCCGCTCAAGCCGGAAACGAGCGCCTAAGAGCTGCGCTCTAAAGGTAGAGGACCCAGTATACTTCCCTGAGGAACACTGGCAGTTAATGATTCTAAACCTGAACGCTGATTGTCGATGAGGACGCAAAGCGAGCAGTGGCAAAACGCGGATGATTAGATTATTGTAGCGTTCCGCCACTGCTAGCTTTGCGCCAGCTGCTGGAGTCGTAACTTTGGTGCGCCCCCGAGTTTCCCACGAGCTTCAGGTCGTTCTAAACTTGACTGATATAGTAGTTTTCGATTATGCTCAGCATGTTTCTAATTGAAACCATATGATTACTTTTCCTAATTAAGAAGTTAATTAAAGTTTAGTTAATTATCGGACTTATCGCGAAGATTAGCCACCCACACAATGTCTTACTGGTCGTATAACTCACCTGCACAAACCGTATTAGTGCATTTTTTACGAATGTTTTGTACTAAATCTGTTCGAATTAAAATGGAACACGGCCGGTATTTATATATATATATATATATATATATATATATATTTACACGTACATGTAATATTTAGGGGAAGACATCATAGCTGATAGAATTAAATTTTTCAATATTTCTTAAGTCTATCAAGAAATAATATCTGGTAACAAGACAGTGTATGCATATTATCGTGAAACATATTAAAGAACCCCTGAAAAGAAAAAACAAATTTTGAACAGTCTGGCTGGAACATGCATGTCAAGAAAGTAATTTTACGCGAAAAAATACGCGATTTAGTCGGTAGTCACATCCTCTCCACTTGTTTCCTCTTTCGGAATTTCGGGCGCGTGGAGATGTGGATCGGCTTGGCCATCACGTTGAGGTGGTGAGAGCGTATGACCATTCTGTGACGTCATAGACTTTGCACGCAAAATTAAAAATAAATCTCGCGCCGTCAATGTTGCTCTGACGATTAATTTTTTTCGCGTAAAATTAATTTCTTGACACGAGTGTCCCAACGAGACTGTTTAAAAAAAACAGTTTTTTTTTTTTTTTCAGGGGCACAACACTGAAACACGACACTGAAAAAAATCTATCAGTTATTTTAGAAATTTAAGGATGTCGCAGAATTTGATGTCGGGGAGGACCCAATAACTGATGGCTGTCTACAATAGTTCGATATGCATCACCGTGCGCTTGGATGGTTGCTTGCGACTCGAAAGTTTGGTTGTATTCTTGACACGAGAGGAAAATATTTCGCAGAGCCAACCTCTTCCGCTTGTAACCTTGATATTAGTTCTGCGCACAACTCTTGGGGCAGTTTCAAAAGCATGTTACGTTGTTTAAAAAAAAAAAAAAGAGAAACAAATCGCGTACTTTGCGGCATTTTTAAAGGTTTATTATTTGGTGAAAGTGTGTCAATAATTTTATTTTCTCAGATCACAACTCGTGCGAAGAAAAGCGAGAGCTACGGTTGCAGCTCAAGAAGGAAAATCTTATTGCTGAAGAAGCTTGGGTCCCGACGTGCGACGCCAGAGGAGGCTACGAGGCCAAGCAGTGCAAGAGCAACAAGTAAGAGGATCGATATACGACTTAAAACATAAACGGGAAGCAAGTAGTCATCTTTATAAAAACCTGAGACTGTGGAAACACGAATGGGGGAGGTGGTAAACATACACCACCACTTAGAAAAGAACCGTGTGACGCCGTACAGCCCTTAAACTGTAAAAAAACACAGGTCTTTCGACCTCTTGAACACATCACCACCACCAACCCGCTGACACAACTTCTATGGCCCACCCACAGAAGAAAAAATGTCGCTTCAAAAGACTGCATACGACAAGGACAAAACACTTTTTGACCTCGGGGAAGTCGATTTTGTGGTTCTAAAAAAAAAACTGCCACTCGTACCCTAAAAAAACAAACAAAAAACACAGCACGTAGAGGAAAAAAAGAATCTAGACAGAAAATACGCGTTTTTCTATTCTCAGTATCTATAGTTTAGTAATCCATTCTCGTAGGAAAGGGACTACGAGGTATAAGAAGGATCATATTTGTTTATCCAAGATAATGAAAGAATTACCTACGTGACTGCCAGACCTCCCTCGGCACATGTCACGAACATCACCTGCCATCGTATACAAAACTATCCCTACTATATCTATTAATAAATCTCACCCATATTGTGTAGAAAACAACGTGGATATTTATGCTTGCACGGCACTCGATATCTTCTGAGCAAGGCTTATTAAGTAATGACGGAATATATGCTTGACTGTTTTCGAGTGACGGTGAACAAATGACCACACCAAGTTGGGTAGTTAGTTTTTTTTCCCAGCCGCAAGCAAAGGCCTCTATCAAAGCTCAATTGAATACCTAAAAACAAAACAAAAAGACTAGCAAATCGTCCTTCAAAAACTTCGTCACCAATTTTAACTTTGAGGCGTTTATTTATGAATCCTACAATCTGTTCTAATGCAGACGTTTCGAAGTAGAATGATATCAGCACATCGTTTTGACCAGGTTATAGTTTTGCCAGGAACAACTACAAAACTCTTCTCTAATAATTCGAAATATATAACTTCTTAGTAGCTCTTAGAGAGGATAACGGCAAATTACGATCTAAAGCACAATGCTTCCTTTGGACAAACCTTTTTCTTTCTTGATGACATTGGTCACTGTTAGACAACAATTTGTTTTTCAACCAAGCCTTCCTCTGAATCAGTATATCCTCCTTCAATGAAACTAGTAGTATAAGTATTTCACGTCCGATGAGGCCGCCCTGCACGCTTTGCAAAGAAAATCTCCCATCATTTTTACCAACATTTCCGAATCCCCGAACGAAACCGTATTTTCCAGAAGTATAAACCCCTAGAGACCTAACCCCTCCCCCTTTTAACGGAAACTCCGAGGGGACTTTTTTTCTACATGTTCCTGTTTAGCAATCACCGTGCTAACACTATGACGTCGCTTCGGAGTAACGTTCTTTGTCCTTTTTAAATGGACAAAATTCAATGGATCCTGGGAAAGTAGCGCCATTGCCTTCCCTGCCAGCTAGCACGACACAAACATACTAACATAAATTCGACCGAAACCTTCCAAGGAGATTGGCTGATCGGTTTGTGTTGCCATGACAATCGCCATTTCGGTCTTTTGAAGTCTGCGAAGCTTCGAAAAGGTCGCTGTGAACCAGTCATGCCAAGATCTCTATGGAGCACCGCCGTACTGAAAGCGTTCCTCGCCATCATAAGCGTCTTTGGCACTGTGTATGCAATCAACTTCTCAAGCATGCTTATCTCCACAGGTATCTTACAATTATATTGTTTTTCTCGTGTATTTCAAAAGAGGAATATTTCAATGCCGGCAGTGCAAAGATGAGAGATTCTTTCGCCGGTGAGTGGATAACAAAATCTGGACATACAAGAAATGTCTTTATAAAGCAATTTGTCACCGCGAATTTTGATCGGCTAACCAAGACTGAATAGGTCAAGGAGAAACTGCTGATTGACCCCGTAAGTGATGACGTCACAACATGGCGCTGTGCTCCAAACAAACCGTTGCTAGGGCCGTTGTTATGGACAATTGCATCGGGGCTCGACGTGAGGTTAGATTCTGTCTGATAAAAAAGTAAATAGAATTTTTTAAGCATTGTGTTTTCTCAATATCTAATCATGAAGACAATTTTTTCGTATCTGTGCCATTAAACGATCATGAAAGCCCGTAATGATGTTTCACAGCCTACTAGCCTTGCTAGCAGAAGACACGATGGCTTCGCGGGTTCAGTGGTTCTTTCTGTGGGAGTACGCGACAAAAGGCGTGACCTTTAGACATGAAAAAGGGTCGGTTACAACTATATATGTGTTTTGAAGTTTGCTGTGTGTTCTGCAAAGCCTAGTTTTACTTAGTATGGAGCTTTCTTCCGCAAATGCACTCTGTGGTACTAAAAATGTGGGGTGGCTGGATCAATTAATTTTTTTTTGTATTTCATAAATTAGGATTTTTTTACATGTCTTTCTGTTTTCCTTTTGCTAACTTTTAAAGGAAACGAGTAAAACAACAACAGCGTATTACAGTGTTTAAACATTTGGGGTTACATTCATGTACTTCGAAAACCAAAATATTCAAAGTGTCTCGAGCTTTCCAGAGCGCAAGGTGAGCTCCTAATAATAATCGCGAAGTATATTGTATAGATTGACTTTGAGTGAGTGAGTGACTTTGAGTGTATAGATCGACTTTTGAGTGAGACTGGTTTGGCAGACCGTCTTTGACAAAATACCGCACACCGCAAACAGCAAGGTTGTTAAATTGAAACCCACACTTGTGCCAAAACCCCATCACATTATTGGACTGGTTTCCAAATTTCCACACTATCTCTGTTAGCCACCTACGGCCCCACCGCCTTCCCCAAGCCTAGGTAGCGACTCGCCCCGCACAGCAGGCCAACATCTCTCTCGGATTTCCCTTTCCTTCTCTAGACCGCATAACAACAACTACAACAACGATCGACTTTGTCTTGCGAAATGTAAAAATATAAATTCGTCTCTACAAAAAAAAAAGAAGATCAGGTGTTTTTAAACGGAAGGTGGCGATTGTGTAGGGTAAGGTAGTGCAAAGTGGGAAAAAAAAAATCATTTCAATGGTAATTTTTATTTTTGCTTGAATACTTAAAAAAGAAACACAGCATGGGAATACTCTTAGATGTCTTGGCTCTATGTTCAGTATATAATACTTAACTGGAGCATGCGAAACATTAGACAAAACTACAATATCTCAAAGTCGCACAATGTGTCATTTTGCCCCGCCATGCGGGGCAAAATGAGACAACGTAGTGGGGTACAATCAGACATACTTAAAAAAACAAAAACTATATCCGTTCAGTTTTTGCCATAAAGATGCTTGTAGGGGACTGTGTGAGCTCCAACGGAGTCTTCACGAGCCACTCTTTGCATTCCATATACTCGATCCATACTGAATGCGGGTCTGCTTGGCTCCAAAGTTCTTTGCATACCAGGCACTGCTTGTCTCTATGGTGTGCATCGCAAGGTCTGCAAAACGCTCAGACACTTCGTGCATCTTCGGAGAATCATTATCTTTCTTTTCGGTTTCACTTTTTTTTTCTTTATTGTAGGAGGGGGGGGGGGGGGGGGCAGCAGAACGCCGATTCTTGGTCGCTTTTGCCAACATCAGCTTTGCCTCGTGGAGATATGACGCTAGAACAGTGATATTCCCCGACCTGCTTGTTCTCTTTTTCTGTCTTACGTTAGTAACAGAAAAAAATGTTCTTGAAAGCTGAAACCTCGGATAGCACCTGCCTTCTGTAGCCCAGCCGTTTCTTGTAGAACCCCTACTCTTCAGATGCACCGAGCCGTTTGGCTCGCCTTTGAAGCTCATCCCTTAGTACGCCAAAAAGTGTGCAGTGCGAAGGGAGTGACGCTGTTGCTTGACACTTTCAAGAGCTTTGTTCGTGTTACTTTCGCGCTATGAAGCCCTTGTTGTTTTTCTTTTATACATTCGGACCATCTTAGACACCGGGAGAAAAAGAATATGGCTCAGGAGCGACCAGGAGACTTGTGCGTTATTTACATGCGCGTCGTTGAATGCCAGATTGTCGTGCTTTGCCTCGCGCGTATCTCGTTAGGTAAATAATTATTTCGTTTAAAAACGCAACCACAGATTGCTCGAATTTAGTCCGCACGGAGCTAATAAGGCATATAAATAAAATTAAAGCTTACCTTGGGACAATAGCCGATGCCAACCGGGGGTGCACGTCTCGAAGCGAAACCTTGCGCTGAATTTTGCGCCTTTTTGGTGGGGGATGAACACGTCAACCTCAACTCCGCACTTATTTTCTCCGGGACACTCTTGCCGATATATCTCAACTTTTACACGTGCAAAGTGTACATATCACGGCACCCCTATAGGAAGTTTGAATGTACTCCAATTGCTTGTCTGAAGCTGAGGGGCGCTAAACACCCTGAGAAAGTAGCGCATGGCTGCGCAATCAACCACGCACAACACCTTTAGAACCGAAAGCGCCTCAAAGTTCGGTTTTTATAGGCCATATCCTCTATGTCACTAAAAATAAAAATAAAAAAGGACTAATTTTTTTTTTTTTTTTTTTATAATGCTTTATGGTGTTTGGCAGGTCATGCGACAAACTACGGCCACTCTTGATGCGGTGTTCGAGTACCACGAGTCGTTGAGACGGAATGACTTCAACGGTAATTAACTGGAACATAGACGTGGCAAAACGTTTATTTTTTAAATTTAAAACAATATAATGCAACTTATCTTTGCGGATTCCAAATTACCCGTTTCCAGGGGTTCATGTAGTGAAACTTGGATAAAACCGAAGATGAATATTTCCTTTTTCAATTGCCTCACAAAAATTGCACAACCTTGACGGTTTCGATATTTCAAAAATTTCCAGATGCAATGCAAAAAAAACAAAAAAAAAAAACCAACGAAATTGTGGAGTTTTAATTTTTTTTTGTTTGAAGTGGAAAGAAAACATGAAATAGTCTCTATAAAAATTTTCGGCCTATAAAAACTTAATCCTAAGATCTGTTAAAAAATCGTCGAAAATGCCTAAATATAAAAAAAAGTTTCGCAAGAAGCCAAGCTTTATTTTTTTTTAAATTTCACTCGAAATATACATTTAAGTAACCTAAATATAACTGCTTCAAGTAGCCCAGTTAGATTGCTTTATACATAAAAATATTTACGCTGTAAAAAACTTACCTTTCATTCTTGTGGCCCTTAAAGTTTCGTCTACGCGCAATTGGGAAAATCGTAATTCCACCTCCTCTGAGACGCGATTTCTTGTTTCTACGAAAACAATAATTTTTTTTTTTTTTTAAAGCAAGATTCGATTAGTTGTATGAACATTTTTTATTACCTCATGAAAATTTAATTGAAAACAAAAATAGGCGTGAAACCCCATGGCAGTCCTTATCTGAACACACCCAGTAGTAACCTTTTTTTTTTTTCTCTGATCTTGCTAGATTACCTGAATATTGCCGCGTGCATGACCGAGAAGGAAGGCTTCTCCGTTCATCTAGAAGATTCGAGTTTAAAAGATAAGCAGGCCAGAATGACCTTGCCTTGCCAGTCTCGCTCTAGTTCACTCCCGAACATTCTAGGCCGAATCTTCAAGAAGCCGAGTGGAGTAGATAAGGAGCCGGATTCGGCTTTGCCGATTCACTCCGACTCTCCCGACGACGAGGAGGAGGAGGAGAATAAACTTTATTATGACTGTATATGGGTCTCTGGGTGGTTCCCTTAATCCAGGGCCCCAACGCTGTCGGCTGTCAACCTCGCCCGCCCGATCAGGTAGCAGACGAGCTGAGCAGTGCGGCTTCCCAGTTCTCGGGAGTGGGATCAGGGTGAAAGTGGGGGATGTTAGGGTGAGCTGTGCAAAACCACGCGGTGTGTGATAAGGATGCATATTGCCCGCAGTTCGGACATTCGGCTTTGTAGCTTGTAGGGGAGAATTTGTGCAAGCGCGCTAGGTTGCGGAACGCTCCTGTCTGGAGCTGGCGCCAAGCGACAACGTCCTCTCTGTTGAGATTTTTGTGTGGCGGGAGGTATTCGCGCCTCTAGCCAGCGGTGGTAGGCCCTGATTTCGGAGTACCTGTTTGGCACCGGAATAAATTATGAATCTAGCCCTAGTCGCAACGCGGCGGCAGGAGCGGCCCGGAGGGTGCATGCTCGGGCCTCGGTGTCAGCACACCGATTGCCTTTCACCTCGTCGTGTCCTGGGATCCATATGAGTTCCACTGTGGGGAAGCCCTGCCGGTCTTTCTGGGTGAGGTCCTTGAGTGCCTTCGGCGAGACACGGCCTGCTAGGAAGCGACGCAGTGCTGCTTGTGAGTCGCTCATGATGGTGACGTGATCTTCGCCGAGCCCAATGGCCATGGCGATGGCGAATTCCTCTGCAATTGTCGTATTGTAGCTACGCAGCGACGCCGTGATTCGGGTGCTCCCAGTTCCATCCACGACGCATAGTGTCGCTGCATTCCGTTGATAGGTATATGTGGCCGCGTATGTGTACAGGACATCAGCCCGTTTGCCATACGCCTTTTGGTAGAATCTTGCCCGAGCCTTGTGGCGTTCCGCGTGGAGGGTCGGGTCTATGTTGCGGGGGATCGTGTGCTCCTTGATTTGGCTCCAGATGTGTCTCGGGAGGGGTGCCGTGGTGTCCTCTCTGTCCCATTGGAAGGGAATCTTGAGCGACTCGAGGACCTTTCTGCCTGCAGGGGTTTGGGTGAGTCGGTCTCGTTGAGTGGCAAGGTGGCTGTCCACCAGCTCCCTAAAAGTGTTGTGGACGCCGAGCTTGAGTAGCTTCTCTGTGGAGGTGTACGGAGGGAGTCCGAAGGCCATCTTGTACGCTTTGCGTATGAGGACATCCAGCTTGTCCTCGTCTCCCTTGGTGAGATTCAGATAGTGTGTGGCGTAGATGGCAGGACGTTAACCAGTTTGATCGTGTCGTCTTCCCTGAGGCCGTGCCGCCGGCTGGCGACCCGGTGCATGATGCGTAGAATCTGGGTGACTTGGTTCTGGAGGAGTGTGAGGGTATGGGTCGCCTTTCCGTCCTCCTGGAGGTGGAGTCCCAGGATTCTGGCACGTGGCACCACGGGGATTCGGGAGCCGTCGTTCAGGAAGACTTGTATCTCGTCTCTGACTTACGACGGGACCTTGGGGTCTTGCAGACTAGGATCAATTCCGATTTGGCTGCCGAGATGTGTAGGTGACGGTCCAGATTGTGAGATCGTCCGCGTACAGAGAATGTTTAATGTGCGGGATGCGCTCCAGAATCTGGGGCAGCCCGCTCATTGCCAGGTTGAACAAGGTTGGCGAGAGCACCGCCTCCTGCGGCGTGCCCCTATTCACTCTCGTTCACTCTCACTCCTATTCACTCTCGCGCTAGCCAGCTGTCACGCCAACGCACCGTCGCTCGCTGCTGCTTTCTCGACGTTTGTTGTACCTTTTGCCTCTTGCACAAGTTCGCCGATGAAATCTTTATTTTCAGTTCATTATTCATCTCCTCGTCGCCTTCATCCGCGACAATATATACATTCGCCGTCATATTTTGAGTGTACGCCCTAATTAACGTAAGCCGGTGATGAAAACCTTTGAATTTATTATGGTTTTCCCGTTTACATGAATTGTGACACGGAGAAGTTTCATTTTGACGGCCTATATGGTAGTCTGCGCAGGACAAGCCTCCTTCTCACAAAGCTCTCTGCTCGCATTGATTGGTGGTTCCCTCATATCATTTCGCTTCCTCTCTAGCGTTCGCTCTACTGAGGTGGATAGAGCGGAGGGCTTTGTGGGTGGAGTCTGTGTTTCGCATCTTATGTTGCGCCAGAACCTGGAAATACTCTCTAGTTTTTGTTGCAAAGAAAAAAGGATTGAACAAACAAGCAAAATACATTGACGACGCACACAATTTTCGTTACCCGTTAAGTACTCACGGCAAACAGAGGGTCGTTAGCGCGCGGTATGTTGAGTGCCATCGAGAAAGCCTCCTTTCCAAACCTGCTTAAGCAATAATTATCTTTCGGCGCTCGATAATTCGTTCAGTGGCACTTGCCGATCCCTTGAGCTGGAATAGAAGATGTGCTACAGCGCGGCTTCAAAGCCTCAAAGCCATAGAGAGAAAAAAAAAAAAAAACACAGCTAGAGTGCACCGGACGCTTCACCAGAACAATATAATGGCTCTACAATGACGTAAAATGCGAGAAATGAAAGGGGTCCTTCATTTTCCTGCACCAGTTTTTTTTTTTTCATTGGCGTTTCAGAGAAAATTTATTCTCGTGTTTACGGAACAAAAAGTTGTTGTTCGAACGTTTACAACCCTTTGCTATAAATAGAATTAGAGGTAGCTAAGTACCCTTTTAATACTATTTAACGAAGTTAATAAAAACATTTAAATGCATCTTCATTTAACGGGTAAAGTCGGGAGAGACAGCGTGTGCAGCGGAAGAACGCGTATATTTCCTGCCTTATAATGAATTATTTCATTGTCATTATGCATGTGTGGTAATTATTTCGCGGAATTTGCCTACATTTGGCGGCCGTGTTATGCTTTTTTTTTTTTTGTGACGCTCATTCCTAATTTTATGCAAATATCCATAAAACTGCCTTTATAGAACTCTGCGTTAGCGAATTCAATATTAGTTGAAAAAATTGCTGCTGCCGCCATGTTCATCCTTGAAGAAATGCGTGAGTATTTCGCGCAGCGGTTATCAATAGCGGAGCATGGTGAATGCAGCCTCTCAGCACCAGACATGTACAAGTTACTCAAGAAAAGTAATTAAGTTAAGTTACTGAGTATTGACCTCAAAAGTAATTTGAGTAGAGTAGAAATTACTTAAATAGAAAGTAATTGAGTAAATTAGTAATTACCGTAAAAAAGTAGCGAATTACTTTTGAAGTTATTTTGAAGTTACTTTTATATATTTTTGTTATGGTAAAAAGAAAGTACATAGGGTCTGATCCGTTAGCGAAATTGTGCTAGCCAAATATGGATCGGATTGTTTTTTCGAAGAAATGCTTTAATAGCTGGTTCTGCTTCTGCGTACCTAATAGACCGATCTCACCAAGCGTTCGACGCATGCGTGACGCCGCCATAACTTTCGTTCACAGGAGGCAAACCGCATTGCACGAGAGGGCTCGTGCCGTCTCGTGCTTAACACGCGCAGAGCTCCAGCAGGTTTGTCGCACGTGCAGAAAGACTAAAGTTCCCTCGATGCATTGCGGCAGCGGTGGCGTAGTCAAACAGGCTAGTGAGATTGGTCTATTGTTTTGTACTTTCTTGTTTGTTTGGTCAATGATGTACTGCAAATGTGTCATTTCTACTTTGAGGTTTAGCACTGCCTGAGCTTGATTTTTAAACAGCGTTTGCTTGTTTACAGAGTGGCGTAAAGTACCTCTAAAAAGTAGTTGAAGTAAAACACAAAGTGAATTAGAGGTTATGTATTTCAAGTAGAGTAGTAAGTACACCGGGTGCAATGTACTTGAAGTAACGTATTATAAATACAATATATTTCAAGGTAAAGTAGCAGTACTTTTAACAGAATCTTTCATGATGCCCTTTCATTCCCTATACAGTGTTTTTAACTGATACGCATTGCTCCAGAGGTAATCGGAGGTGCATCAGTTTTTTTACGGAAATGGCAGCAAATATTGTATAAAGTCAAGTCGCCACAGAGTAGTTGCTTTAATCTAGCTGACGAACTATTTAACACAATCACCTTATAAGGCAGTTATTTGCGTCGGTCTTATAGGCGCCATTACCTCACTCAGAGAAATGACCAGATGACGCCTAGAAAGAGCGCGTTTTCACACGACGTTACGCCATTTTTTTTTTCAAGTTCGGGGAAAGTAAATTGAGGTCGAGAGTGTTACTTTCTTCTGAAAGTAGAAGTACATGCCCAGAGAATTTACTGCAAGTAAAGTACAAAGTTTCTAAACAGTAGTACTTTAAGTATCATGCTCTAAAAGTACTTCCCACCACTGCTTGTTTATTATTTTTTGTATAAAAACGTTGGGTGAATTACTAAGGTTTCTCGAACGATTTTCAAATTTTTTAAGATCTACATATTCTATGTTTTGGAAGGAAAGGCAACGCAAAAAGGTCCCCTTGGCGTTGCCCTTTAGCACGCGACTCTTCGAGTACCGTACAAACTACGGGAGCACCAGATGAGCTTCAGAGCAGGTGCTGCATTTTGTTGCCTCCTTTGAGTGAGGATGCAGTGTGTGCACCTCCTGCAGTGGGCGAGAGTTTCTACATTGGGGAGAAGCGGGAACCAGCCCTTTCTTCGAATGGGTCAAGTCTCCTTGAGTTTCGGGACACAAAAAAACACCGGTCTTCGGCGCTAATCCCGCAGTTACTCGGCCTTTCTTGCGTCGTGCCTGTTCGCTCCCCACGCTTCGTAGCAGTGTTGTTGCAGAGAGAGGGGGGGGGGGGGCTCGGGAAAATTTTGGGGTGTTTCGGACTTTACAACCCATTTTCTTCCCCCCCCTTTCCTACGCCACATGCTTCCCCATCTTTGCAAATATCAGCTGATCTTCCAACATCTTATCTCTTTTGTGCAGGAATATTTGTTGATAGGCAAAACAACCATTAAAATTCGAAAGTAATTTGTAATTTGAGTAGAAGTTACTAAAAAAAAGTAATTAAAGTAAACTACTAATTACCAAAATAAAAATGTAATTGAAAGTTACTAAACTACTCAGAAAAGTAGTTAAACTACCGTAACTTGAGTAGAGTAGTTGAACTACATATACAAGTCTGCTCAGCACTTTTCCCCGGGGTGAGCATTCCCGAAACCCCTCTTCTCTCTGGTGCATGCAGATCAGGTCACTTAGTGTGCGCATGACGGACGGCGGCCGCCCAGAAATGGCTGGTTATTGAGAGCGACGGCGTGGCGTAACACCTAGTTATAGTCCGTTGCAACTCAAGAAGGTAGGGCGAGGGAAAGGAAGGCCGGGGAGGAGGAAGCAGACAGAACGCTGGAGAGGAGAGAGAAAACCTCCTTCTTTCTTTAGCGTTCCGTCTGCTTCCTCCTCCCCAGCCTTTCTTTTCCTCGCCCTACCTTCTTGAGTTGAAGGGCTATAGTAAGCTACAGCTCAACAAGGTAGGGCGAAGGAAAGGAAGGACGGGGAGGAGGAAGCAGACGGAACGCTGCAGAGGAGAGGGGGAAACCTCCTCCTCTCTCCAGCGTTCTGTCTGTTTCTTCCATCCCCGGCCTTCCTTTCCCTCGCCGTACCTTTTAGAGTTGCAACGAACTATGTACAGTAACACCTAGCCCAATGTGTTACGTAACACGTAACGCTTTGGGTCACCCGTAACACCTAGTGTACGGGTGGGCTAAGTTGGGTTAATATTTTGAATTGAGCCATCCGCAGACTGTCGCCATGAAGCGGCGTGAACGTAGGGGAGGGGAGAGGGGTTGGTGGTTAACACACGCTCCAGTGATACAACCCCCCCCCCCACATCTCTCCCCTGCGCGGCGCCGAAATTGACGAAGGAGGCGACACAGCGATCTTCGGTTGCTAGGTCTTACGTCGCGGCGTCACTCCCTATAACCAGCCGATCCAGCGCGGTCTCCGTTGCTATGCGTACTATCGCCAAGCCTCTCGAAATATGCACCCCGCCGTCATCTGTCCGCGCTTGCAGAGAGTGTTTCCTAGCCAGTTTCCACAGCCTCTGGTTCTGTGGCCCTATCCCGTGGTGACGTTGCGAACTTTTCCTCGCATGAGCCGAGAGCTTCTGGGTGGGGATTTTAAATCGGCGTCGAGCGCTTTCTTAAAACCTTATCACTCTATATGGTAACTCGGGACAGTAGGGCGCGAAGCAATGTTACCAATTACCCAGGATATTCAAACAGCCTGGTCAACGCCTCCCAGCAGCTGACACCGATGTTCCCCTAATTGTTTAGATTAATATAACGCTCTTGTTTTTAAACCTCTACGGCAAGCTCCAGCACAGTCTGGAAAGTATTTAGCACCTTATTACATTAGGCGTGGAGATCTACATTCCTGAAAACCATGCGGGATGTTCCCTTTTTGCCGACTTCGTGTGCACCGTATGCTTTAACAGAATGATGCTTTACAGATGCACCATCCGGATGAATGACCGTCCGAGAACGTCATTGATGATTCTGCATGTTGAGATTTCTGAAAACAAAGTTAAACAAGTAAAAATAGGACAATGATGATATTACCTAAAAAAAGAAGAAAAATGACAACATATACTTGTTTTCACCTCAAGAAGGAAGCAAGTTTTGAGCATTGTTCATGCGCCGCGATAAGTAGTTCTTAGAATATTTGGTTAACGGAGGAAGAGGCGATGCTTTTAGCGTTTGAGACGCGTACGTCTTGATAAGATAACATCTATTTAATCTAAAACGCACCTACATATAACTTCATTCTCCATATAAAAGTGGAAATTAATGATGCTCCGGGAGGAGCCGAACATTTTTTGCTACGGTTAATGGTGTAGCAGACTTTTTTTGGATACTGACTACTGCGTATAAAAAAATGTAGATTCGCAATATTGATTAAAGTAAGGTCAGCGATTTACTACCAAGGGCTCGTGTGGAGCAGACTTGATTATCCTTTTTTAATCACCGGTAGCGGAATGCGGATTTTTTTTTTTTATCCGTACATAAATGACGACAACATGCAACGTTCCTACTCTGAAGCTTTACGAACTACAGTTACGTGCTGGGGTCAATCTCGCCTCGACTCGCATGCTTCAGCAAGTCTTCTGTTACGAAGAAAGCATTAACGTATTAACGCGTTTTTTTTTTGTTTGTTTTTGCAATCAAAGAAGCTGGCCATTACACTCTCCTATTTTGAAGAGGCGAATGAAGTTCGTGTTCACGCTCTTAAGTAAGCCTTGGACAAAATTTGATTTTAAGCGGTTTTAACGTTTCCGAGTTGCAGCATACGCAATATAGACTTCGCGCATCCGCAGACAAGAGGGCGCGGATGCATGTCATAATCGCAAATACGACACGTACCCGCGTTTTATCCTATTAGCTCCTCGTGCGCGTTGACGCACGTATATGTTTGCTTTTGTATGTGTGTGGTTAGACGGATATGATGAGCCACGATGAGCTACGTGGTCCCCGGCAGCTCGAGGAACACGGAAAGCGCCTTATCATGTTCCGTTTTTTTTTTTTTTTTTTTTTTGCTTTGGGATTTGTTGGTCGTCTTTAACGATCGATACCACAACCTCATTGGCCGCCGAACGGCGATAAGATGCGCGGTACTTGCCACGCTTCGCGTTTCTTACGGTTGTTAGTGGTGACTAATAATATGTTGCATCATTTATTTATACATACTGCATGCTGCCAAATGGCAGCCAAGGCAGGAGAGGTCATACAGAGCATACACACGGGAAAACCTAGTTGCACACGAGTGAAAGAGACAAGATAGGACTGCACATTTGAGAAATAACGCTGAAATGCCGAAGCGAATTCCTGAGTGGACGAAGCATAGGTAATGTTGGCGGGAAGATTATTCCATTCGTGAATCATGTGCGCGAAGTTTTTTTTTTGTTTTAGCATTTATTTCTGCTGTAAGCCAGCACGATTGTGTTGGGATGCTTATGTCGTGTATGACGACATTAGCATTACATCGAACCTGTGTAGCAAGTGCCGCAAATCGTAATTTTTGACGTAAGTTTTTCTGGCTGTTCTATGTCTTGCTACGTCGTTTTGTTCATATTGTCTCTTTTTTTTTTTTGTTTCATGCAAATTTCCATTTTTTTTTTTTTTACATAAAGCGAAACATGAAGAAGACTCTTGTCGGTTTACAAAATTCACTCAAAGCACGCCCTGGGGTGCTATTCTGGTCGCAAACGGGACCTTTCGAGTTGTGACGTATCGAGAAAGAAGGGGCGGAGCCTCAAACTAGAATGATTCTTGTTTGAGGCTCCGCCCCAACGGTCGGGTTCACGCACGCGGTCAGCTAGAATTTGACGATCCCCCTACGTCGCGATGACGTGTCCACGCAGTTGGGGCGCAGAAATTCCCGCATTTCCCCCTGTTCTTTTTGTTATCTTCTTTCTTTCCTCCGGGAGTTAGAACGAGCGAATAACGGAGAAAAGGATACCTTCCGGAATATGGAAGGAAACAGAGAAAAATAATATTATCCTTTTATAAAATACGAAAGATTATTTCAATAATTATGACGTAAAGTAAATTTAGCTAAGATATCTCAACTTGTTTTCTCGAAATCTTTCGCTACGGTCTTTCAAAACAAACATGGCGAAAACCGCGGTAACGACCTTGTGGTGTTTGTGTCTCGTTTGCGTCGTTGCTTTCCCTGTTTCTGCACGATACGGATGGAATTACGAGAAGAAAATATTATGTGAAGGTACGCTGCGACACCGATCATCCTTTGTGAACCCTCTGTGAACATAAGCTGCAAATGAAATTTCCTGTTTGCCTGTCAAGGAGACTCCAAATGGATACAGAGCTGACGACGACTCTGTGGTAATATATGACAAATCATGAGATTGACGCAGAGTGCACCGGTTGTGAACATGCTGTGGATGATGCAGGAAAGTTTCTTCGGGCAGTTTTAATAGTGCTTTGCTCACTGCAGTGATTACGACGGTAGTCCCCATAAGCCATGCTCTTTGCTTTCGGCGCTGAAGAAATGGACGCGACCGCATAATCTGGGGCAGTCTTTTTTACTTACTTTTTTATTTGCAAAAAAGCTCGTGCAAATTTACACGTCCCTACATAGGTACCTCGCTATCCCATTGGCTTCATTGCGCGTGACGATTCAACGCTCTTTGCCATGGGAACGTTCGTGAAACTAGAAAGCCTCTGTTTGCCGCTAACAGTCGCTTTTCGAGTTCGGGTTGTGACGACAAAATGACGTAAGAACAAGAATGCACGAGAGTATTTGCATTGTTTTAACTCGACAACCGTACCCTTGGCGTGATAAACTCGAAAGAACATGGCCGCGATGCTCGTCGGATCGACCGCGGCTGGGGTTTGACATGCGATCGGGAACTTGATCAACGCGCACACGAATGCTTTCGTGCTGTTGGATGAGCCCATTTGGTGGCAGGACCGGATTGAAAAGCACGGTGAGCTGGCGTTCAACGTCTCCGGTATAACACTTGGCGAGATGCAAGACTTGGCTTCTATTTGTGTCGGTGTTATGAAGCTTGAAAGTGGTGGTGTTGTTGTGGCTCGTAACGGCAGCCTTGCTGAGATTATGAAGACGGTAATAGACCTTCATTCAGCGTTGCCATGCGTCAAGATTCAAAACCTCACCTTGACACAAAGTGACCAACGCTTCTGCGAGCACGGAGGCAGCAGCCAACTTTCTGAGAAAGAATTGTGCCGCCGGCACAACCGCCAGTGATCGCCCCAACGGCAAGAAAACAAACGACAAGCTCATTGAAGTTTGTGTAGCGCTGACTGCTGATTTATCGGACGACAAAGGTGAATTATGTAAAACGCAATGTAAGTTTGCCAGCGTTTTGCAAAACTAACGCGTTTCGTTGAAAATTTAATTTGTGGAATTTGTTAACGCCTTGAAAGTTTGACGGGGACTGCATTGTGAGGACAGCCACACAACGCTTCACACAAGTGTTTTCTGAAGTGTGTGCTCCGCCTGCATGCATATAAAGAGAGAAACACTGCCTATATTGTGCATAAAATAAAGGAAATTTTGCTTATCCTGATAATGTTGACTATCTATTGAGTGCTGTTGATCGTAGTGGCGTAGCCAGGAACTTTTGAGGGGGTGAGGGGGGAGGGAAGTTGAGGTGACTGAGATGTTCATGACTTGGGGTGCGGGGGGGGGGGGGGGGTGGATGTTGTCGAAATTTGTGTGTATATTCTAGGGCCCGCCGGATTTGGGGAGGGGGGGAGGGCAAGCCCCACAAGCCCCCCCCCCCCTCCCCCCCCCTGGCTTCGCCACTGGTTGATACCATATGGGGAGCATCCTACATTCACAGGCTACCATAAGCATGTGCATAGCCACTGAGCTCGTACCACAATGGCAAGATAGTTGCTGACATTCTTCACGTTACG
The DNA here is from genome assembly GCA_013358835.2 of Ixodes persulcatus. Lineage (NCBI taxonomy): Eukaryota > Metazoa > Arthropoda > Arachnida > Ixodida > Ixodidae > Ixodes > Ixodes persulcatus. Next base: position 582,204 of record JABSTQ010009735.1, on the reverse strand, counting down.
TAGCAGTTCTTTCTTTAGAATATGCTCGATTTTCGTTCACACATCTGCTCTGCTTTCGCTCGTGGTTTATGCTTGATGGTGATAAGTCAACAGTGCGTATTTGCTCTGCATCACAGGCAAATTTAAAAAAAATCCAGTTAACACTACTCTTTAATTTCAGTGAGTTACTGTCACTTTTGAAACGACAATCCATTTAATTGGTATCATAACCTTTACATTAAACACACGTGTTGAATGTAGGACAATGGTATCTTTATTGTTTTCTTGGTCACGGAGGTGACAACCGTCCACAATATTGCACTGGCTAAATTTCTCGTCTACAGTGGGTGACAATGTTGCCATACTCCGGCAGACTAAAGTCCTGCTGTCTAAACAACTAACAATTCATTTTAGGACACACCTTTTCGTAGTTAATGGCAGGGCATCGAACAGTGTTTCTTATTACTGTCCGATGACTGACATGCAATTCCAGAGGCTTGGCGTGAAAAGGTAAAATATCTAATTGATACAATAAAATGCCATCAGCAACCCATCCAGATTTTTATTGCGTGATTGACAGTAGCTACAAACCGCAACAAATGGTCAACTGTAGACATAGGCAATAAGCGTGCACTAACTTCGAAGCGGCAGAAACCCAGAAGCTTTAACGTACTTACCACCATGTTGTTAATGGCAAAGTGGTGTTTGCGGCAAAGTGTAGGAGGCCTTCAGAACGGTGACGGTCTCCTTCAGACCGATGATGATGGTAACGAAGGTTCAGTTAGATTCTAGGTTCCGTCAACGCACCCCACGACGTCGGTGTGCTTGTCGTGGTGGCGACGAAAGCCTTCTTTCGCACATGCCTCAGCTTCCTCGTTCCAGGGTTTTGTCGACCCAGCCGCCTCTTCCCAGCCGGCTGACAGCGACACTCGTGACGGCCGTCACGGCTCTGATCACCATCCACTGGGCATTAGCTATGTGATCATCGGTGGCAACCGCGCTCTTGTAGTTCCCTGCTGCTCGAGGTCATTATCTCTCATCGTCGCCGTCTCTCGTCGCGCAGCTGCTCACACTGCGATCACACGGTGCTTTTCGACGAGCGGCATTGTCGTCAGAAACAGTCGTCGTGCATTGCGAAGGTAACCGCGGGTGCTCGCGGAAAACCCGTCAGTGTACGCGTTGGTCGAGCCATCGTTGCGCAACAAGCATCGCCGCCATTTTCTACGCTCTAGAATCCTGCCCAAAGCTTGTTCCTCTTCGTGCAATAGAAACAGAAGTTAAAAGCACGAGCACATCACCCAGAACGATGCTTGCACGAACGTTGGCTTGCACTGCGCAAGCGCGCCTGCTCGACAGGGACGTTGAAAGCCCGGAGCACGCACCCGCACTAGCTCGCACTCATAGTGAAACAAAAAGTAGGGTGTGTCGAGTAATACCGCAGTTAATCTAGTTACGCGACTTCCGCTATGTGCTACGTAGGTCGGACGCGGTCATACGTCACTTTGTCGTCACGGTTCGAACTCGAAGAACGACAGTTACGGCAAACGGTTGCTTTCATGTTTCGCGAACGTTCCCATGGGAACCGCGTGGAATTATCACGCGGGCTGTGGCCAATAGGAGCGCGCGGTTCGTAGGGGGAGGAGTTTTCGAGAAACACGAACGTGACCGTTTATGACCAGAATAGCACCCCTGGCAAATTCCTGAGACTGAAATATAAATAAGGACAGAACGCGCACACAAGGAGCTTTCGTTGTGTGATCCTGCTGTCATCTAATTCCCCGAGTTTCGTTTTTTTTTTGTTCAATAATATGATTAAGCATCATTTGCCCGTTTTGCGCTCTTAGATTTTGTTCGTATTTCTCTCGCTTCCATCTTAAATAATCCGTCCCATTAGTGAAAAAAAAAAAAACTGGCACAATAAGCGCCGTGGCACTAAAAAGAAAAATAAATAAATAAAGGGCCGCATGTCTACGTCATAGAAATAAGTTTCTCTGCATAATGAGCCTAATGAAATATTTTCTGTAGTTCGCTTTTTTGGCACACGGTAGCGCTCGTTCGTGTATTGCTGTCATAGTTAATGCGCCGATTCCCTACTTCTTCGGGATTTTCCGTCCCACTTTATGCTTCAAACGCCAGTGGACCGGGATGCAAAAGCGCCGATTCCTTGTCCAACTCGCATCTGAAAGCTTCCCATCAGTAAATATCTTCGTGCCGTTCGATCTAAACGCATAAATTAACACGCTTTTCACGTTAAACTTTCTCCGCGGAGAATTTGATTATTTTTTCACCGCTTAAATGTTCCTTTGCTTCTGGGCCGTTACCCACGAGCAGCTTTCAAAAAATATGGACAGCATTTGAAAAAAAAAAAAAAAAGTTACTGTTCAATCTTGATGTGGTCTTGTAATCAGAGGAAACGAACCAGTTAATGAACATTCGCTTCTCTTTCATGTGTGCCACTCCTCTTCTACCAAAAATATGTAACATTGAAACCTTAAAACACTCGTTCGCTAACATGAAACAAAAACGCCTATGTGCGTTATTGACACTCTGACTGATGGAAACTTTTTAACCCCACCATGCGACAGCATTCAGTTCTGCATTTGAGTATTGCTGCATTTCTGCCAATTACGGGGCTTTATGGGTGCCTTTTTAACGCACCTAGGACAAAGGTAGGTATACTTGCCTCTCCAGCCTACAACTAGAATATTTGTGATTTGGAAACCCTATTATAGTCGCGCTTATAGTTACGTACTTTTTTTTTTATACACTACAGTTGAAGAAGACCAAAGCTTTCTCTGTCAACACTTTCTGATAAATAGCCTGTCGAGATTCGAGATGCTGAAACAAAGTGTAATAATATAATACTCAAATAATTGGTTCGCTTCACGTAAATTTTGACTGCCCCGGGGAGCGGGCAAAAATGCGGCATAATTTGATTTCGGAATAAAACGATGAACGAGGAGGTAACTAGAGGCGCTTTGTGAATAACCTCCAGGTTCTTCTCGATTACCTTTCTCTCTTTCTCCCCCCCCCCTCCTTTATGTATCAGCATAAAATAATTTAATTAAAGAAAGTTTTATGTATCTATTTACGGGCGTTCTCCGCGTGAGGCGGAAATAACGCAAGAAAGCAACCGATTGAATTATCTCTTTCGTTCAATGGGATATTTGTATAAACGAAATGAACTGTATAATATACTTTCTAAATTTGCCGAGATACGTGTGTCGGCCCACTTTATAAAAATGGTGAATAAAAACGAGAACTATCTTCTTAGAGATTTTTTGTATTGCCTATTGGGGGCAAACGCAAGCACTGTGCCTTTGCGTTAGCGTTCCGTGCTCCACAATGCGCATGCTCCAGACGCTTACTCTCGCAATCGATTTTTGCGTGCATACGCAGCGGTCCTCTGCTTTTCCGTCCCGTTGTTCTCGTCGCGCGCGGGACAGCGCGGTACTCAGATTGCCTTGACCCAATACCGGCCTTAGATTGCTCGGAATAGTTTGCGTGGGCACATCTTGTAGATGGCGCTGCAACGGCTTGCGCGTGCGTTTGCGTTCGGCTGTACTAAAAGCGCTAGCTGGTTTGACGCGCTCCGCAGCGTTGCGTAGAGCTCGCGAGCGTCTGCAGTGCTAAAGCGAGGGTCTTCAGGCTATTCTAAAACTTTCTATTGTAGAAATGAAGTCAGAACCGTTAACCACGTCAGTGGCTTAGAAGACGTAGGTCATGCCTTTGACATCGTGCCAAAGCAGCATGCACAAGTGCATGCAGAGATGTTGGTTTCACTTTTAACGTCGTGCTTAGCTGCTTGTTAGGTCTAGATATCTGTTCAGCCTAGTCATTGGGCGGGCTTCCTCCGTAGATAACTGTGATCGGCTCTCCCAAGTGCTTGGAGGGAAAGTAGACGCGCCAGATTGCTTAGAGTGCTGAATACCAGTGCGTTTTTAATGCTCTTTACACGATTTTGTTTTTGTGACTCAGGCATTGCAATATAGTTCACTTACTCGTGGTTGCTTATGCTGATAATGCAATTCAATTGTTTTTTGGTGCGCCTTTTTATAAATGTGAAGTTATTGGTTCTTCTTTTAGACGGGGTGATTTTTAGTTTTTTTCTTTTATTTGCATCCCACACATGCGGAAGTTGATTCACGATGCCTGCAGTATATTTTAAATAATTAATAAATAAAAAAAAATCTTAGCGTTGACCGTAAATAGCTTGCCTCACAAATAATTCTTCTGAAGCTCTAAAACAGCTTGCCCGAAACTTTTGACTCAGACGGAGACCACACGCACTTTCTAGACAGTAAAGATAGGTGGCTACTAGACGTAGCTCTTTCTTAATTAATTTTATATGCCCGTTCCGTAGAATATACTCTTAAAAATGACGGGTAGATATGTAACTGCTCGTTCATATCCAGTGCCGTGCATTTGCGCTCTTTGCATTGATGGGAAGGTTACTAAATGACAGATGTTCGCGCAACTAGCTAATTGGGACTGCAACGGAACATATGTTTTTTTAAATATAAGTTACAAATAAAGTTGGCGTAGAACGATTATTAAAACACGTCAACATATTTTCGAAAAATAAAACGTTGTATTAGCCTCGCCAGGTAAATTAGAGCAGGGGTGGCCAGACGGACATGATCGAAGAGTCACAAAACGGGACAATTCTAAGTGAAGAGCCGCAATAAAAAAGGGGAGTGACAATTTTAATTTTTTTTTCTTCTCGGTTGGTGGTTACGGCTAGTTGCATCCAGAAAACGCGATTGTAAAATATGTTTCTTCATTCTGGTTTTCTGTTCGTAAAACGAGGACATCGTCCGATGATATGACGGCACATAACTGACAAAATAAAACCTGTCCATTTTTCTACGTGTCTTTTATTTTGATGTGGTCCGGTTTAGGGGAAGGGGGGGGGGGGGGTGTTACCAGGGAGCTGCGGGTCGCACTTAGGCCCCGGAATAGCCGCATGAAGCTCGCGAGCTGTGGTTTGGCCACCCCATGCACTAGAGCTTTGTCGATCGCATCTTGGAACATTACACGGATAGATATTAGCGGTAGCATGTTCACGTATACGTCGAACAACATGAAACCTGAGGTATGTACTTCGTTGAGGTACCCCGCACAAGCTGCTTTGTGAGCTAATAAAGCAAAAATATTCCAAGTGTGTATGAGAATGTGCTTACGTGCGAACTATGCACCGAATGCAAGATATTTCAGGAAACACCTTTCATCCGAAATTGGCGCCTGCGGTTTATACACCCGCTGAAAACTATAACCCGGGAAATACTGATCCCACTACGACTTGAAACCTCTCTGAGTTAGTCCTGAAAGAAGTCGTGAAATGGTACTCTAAAACGAATTCCGTTAAAGGGTAATCCCGGCACAATTTCTCGATTTTAGGGTTACGAAAGTTTTAGTGAAGAAAGTGTCCCTGAATTAACGAGGTGTCAGATTGTTTCTTCTTCTATGCCTTGTGTAGTTTTGTAGATATCCTATCTCAAAGTTTTATTTCGGGGGTCTACGGTGAAGCCGAAACTGCCGGCTCGAGCATGATGGCAACAATTGTGATCAGCTACATAGCCAACGTGTGGCACAAAGTTCGTATTGCGGTACCACCAAAATGTACGACGGGCCTAGTCGCAAGAGCAGTTCCGATCAGTCAGGTAAGATGCTGCGGCTGTTTTACTGCTTTGATTATGCAGATATCAAACGTTTGTAGCAAATATTAATACACATTTATAACGTTGCTGGCCGAAAAGCGAGTTTTTCCACGATGAACGCAGGCTCGGAACGAGCCCCCAACCTATCTTCGGAGAACGTATACAACTTTGGTGGTGTGCAATGCACATTGGAGAAGCGCCGTGGAAGCTAATCGTAACCTCGCGCTGAGCAGGAACGCCACGACGCGCTTGAGCGAACAGGGAGCCAAAAACCTTTGTGCGCGATCGCCGAAGAGCACTTACAAACTACGGCGGTTAAAACATCATATAACACGCAAAAAATTGTCCGCTGAAACAGCTAAAAAACACAAAAAAAAAAAAAAACACGGCGAAAGAAGTAGCAGTGCGAACAAGAAACCCTTCTTGAAAACGAAGATGACATCATGCCACAGTGTTGATTGACAAACAGCCAACCCACGGAATGCCCGCTGAGAAGCATGGCGGTAGCATTTTAACATCGGTTTTAGAGCGGATCGCAGTTTCCAATCAGGGTAGTATCTTGGCAGTGCTCGTATTTAGCGTCCGTAAATCGATGTCATTCATTTACTTTGACCGGAGTTACCCTTTAAAAGTTTTCAGCGGTAGTGAATAATCAGTAGTATCGAATTCCTTAAAAAAGCACACACACACATAAAAAAACTGTAATTTTTTTGGAAGCGCACATGATTTACATTACGTGGTCGTGCGTAGAAAAACCTGTGAACGCTTGGGTTGCATTGTGGGAGGATATTCCAGTCCCCGTGTCTGATAGAGCGACGCTCATTCCTCAGTGGCTCGCCGCAGCCTGCTCTCGCCAGATGACCGCGAGGATGAGGCAGCGACGTTCCGACTGGATGGCCGGCCCCCAGATACACTGCGACTCCCGGGGCAACTACGAGGAGCTGCAGTGCGAGGGAGAACTCTGCTACTGCGCCGACCCGATGACCGGCAAGCCTACGGGAAACCTGGTGCTCATCCAACAGATCGCTCTACTGCCGTGCTGTGAGTAGACGCTGGTTTCCTGGGGCTCGAGGTACTCTTACTAAAGACTGTTTTTCGTTTCATTTTGTTCTCAGTCACGTAAGTTCCGTATCTGGTAGGCGGGAGCAAAAAAGAACAAAACACTCCAACCTGGAATAGTTGAGAAAACATAGGTGAGGCGAAACAAGGATATGTGTGCAGTCACGCAATTTTCGTTAACATGTGCCTTCCAGCGGAGTTTAGAGATCGAAACGATGTTTTATCGCATACCAGAAGTGACGACGTTCAAGATCGCTACGCCCTTGTGGAAAAGGTGCACAGGGAGTATTCACTGGCGGCCATAGCTGTGTGCCGCGGTGATCGAGAGCGTGCCGACAGCGAGCGTTTGCCAGATACCTTTCGCACCATCAAAACTGCCGTTCGTAACAGACGATAAGTTGCTGTACCCACTGCTTCTGTTGATGACGGCATCTGAATACTTCCTGTAGTCACTTACAGTATGGTGCCTGAAGCGCGCCTTCGACTGGTGTGTTTATCGACTACTCCGGCCCCCGCATCGAAAGTAGAGCCCCCGAAGTGGCAACACATTGCGTCACGGGAACCGCCGCGGTGTATCATGCTGTCGGATGTCACGATCCTGGCGGTTGGTCGTAGAAATGCGGACGCAAAAACGACGAGCGGCCGCGAAGGTCGCTGTCGTCGCAGCGTCTCAACTCGCGTCCGCTTCGGCTTCCATCGACTGACCGGCTGCAGAGCGACCTGCGGCCGGACGGGAATCTAGTGCATCCGCATCCGCCGCTCTGCCACCGCCAGGGTCGCGGACGGCAGCGGCGTGATGCTTCAATGACGCCACCAGACGTTAATCGAAGGACAACCTTTGAGTCCGTGGCAAGCACCAGTCGGAGACCCGCGCACCGGGCACCGTACTCACGGGATGGGAACGGCGGGGCGTCCCTTTCGGATGCCCGGCTTCCGGCACGCGCTCGTTGCCTTCCACCGTGCTTCGGCTGCGCTGGCACGCTCCAGGCTCACGGGGCGCCGAAGCGTCATTGAAGATAGGAAGCTGGCGTCGGAGGCGGGAGAACTGCACGACCTCCTGGCCGTTCTCATAACGCCGGCGACTATTGCGATATGCACAAGGTCTTTTAGCGAACGTCGGCCAGAAGATTACTGCAAAAACTAGGAATCGCACACAAACAAAAGTTACTGTCCAGAGACTAATTTAGCGACGTACTTAGCATCCTGAGTAGTAAAGGTTTTAATTCGGTTTGTAAGTTACTAATTCTGAAAACTTAGATATTCACTTACTTAATACTAACTAAAAACTTAATTATGTGTAACGATGTGCGCTAAACGTACCGTATTGGTCCCTTGGCACCAACTTATACGGCATGGTCCGTGGGCAAACAAATCTTGACACAAAACTCTGGAAAGGTTGCCGCCATCTATGAATGACGGCGGCAACCTTTCCAGCCTCTAAACTCCGGCTTGCCGACTTGCGGCAATTACTTCATTCCCACCATAGTACAGCTTCGCTGGTTTTCCTTCTTCACCAGAGAAGAAACACTGAAAGACTTTTTTCTCTGTGCGATGCGTAGGTTTTGCAGGAACGTTTTGACCGGCGTTGGATGAAACACATTGTGTCATATGGTTTTTATGTCGGCAGTTATATTTTTATCTTATTAATAGGTATATCGAAAGTTTCGTGAGAAGAAAGAGCATGTTTGACTAAAAGCTTTTGCAGCATCAAAACTGTAAAAGTAACTCCTAAAAAAAAAAATGTACAAACGAGCAAACAAACAAACAACAGCGAAACACACCGCTTAGAAGCACATTGGGAATTAACGGAGGTTTAATTATTTTTGGGGGCACCAATCTTGAAAAAAAGATACTGACAGACGCCACAATCTTTCCGCGACGTCAGAAAAAAACGGTACCTTCTTGGTGGGTTCCGTATATATGAAGCCATAATGGAATTCATGGGGAGAGCCTCTACTGCAGCTGCTATATCGAAACACGCTATAGTCAAACATGAAGTTTCTGCGCTCTGACAAAATGTCGGACGTATTGTTCCGAAGCCGAGTGCTGTTCGGATTTCAGCGTTGCATCACTATTCTGTGGAATACTGTTGGAAAACCAGTACGTCTCCAGTGGCCGTATGTGTCGACGTTTTATGGCAGGCGGGAAGAGTGCACGGGGCTTCTTTTACACTAGAGGTGTCATAGAGTAATATACACGAGGGAAAGAGCGGAAAATCCGGCGGGTTCGCGGCCCACATACGCCTCCCCAATCCCGTCCGCGAAGCGGCGCTGCTACGAAAAGTAGTCTGAAAGATTACCGTCTAAAAATACTCCCGCTAAAAATTGGGGAGTTTTAATAATATTTCAAGAAATCAAAACTGTCACAGATGTCGACTCGGTTTTACCTTTAAAGGGAAACTGAAGCAGTTCTGTATTTAAGAAAAAACACTTCAATGGCCTTCATTCGGCCTCCAGGATCACGAATATTGAGATTATTTTTATACTCGGTGCACGAAGGTTGCATAAATTAATTTTTAAAGTACCGCCGAAGCCCCTCCTTTCTGGGGCAAGACGTCACACTAGGAGTTTTCGGAATCTCTGATCTCGCGCATCTTCAGCGCCTGTCAAAGCTATGCACGAGCACTCTTGCTATTTTCAAAAAGGTCAGAAAGAGACGTCACGGCTGGGGTCAGTGCGGAAAAAATATACCTGTCAAGCTTGCAATTGCACGCGCTGCCCACACGTGCGGCACGCGCTTGGCGGCCCAAAGATCCTAGTATGACGTCACGACTGGTCGGAGGTTTTTCGTGTTTCCTCACGTTTAGTTTCATATTCGGGGAAAATGAACGTGATACTTAGATTCACGGGATAAAAATACGCCAGAACTCACCTCTAACTCGTTTTCTTTCAAGAAGTGTTTCAGCTTCCCTTTAAGCAGCTTTGCACGTGGTGCGTGCCACGCGAGAGAAGAAGTCGACAACTGACTGTCATATCAGATGGTACGCTACGATGTAGGCCTCACGGCAGACGTTCCACTTGTAAATAGACTTGTAACCCTTCTGCTATTAAATATATAACATTGGCGACGAGGTAAAAAAATAAGCGACGGCGCCAACGGCGGACGAGGTGGACGCGCTCAGCCAGTAAGGTACGATGGCGACAGCCACGACATTTGGCACCATCGGCGACTTCGTGCCGGGTGCCGACGCGACATAGCCTTTGTACCTGCAGCGACTAGAGTTCTACTTCATCGCGAATGACCTCAAAGCGACCCGAAAGAAGCGTGCTGTGTTATCCACAGTCTGCGGGGCGGCAACGTACGCCATCATTCGTTTTCTCTGTTCGCCGGCTGTTCCATCCGATGACAAATTACGAGGATATCGTCTCGAAGCTGGCGGCTCACTTCAACCCTAGGCCGTCCGTTATCGTGCAGCGGTTTCAGTTCGGGAAACGCGACCAGCGACCGGGTGAGAGCATCGCTGACTGCATCACCGAGATTCGTCGCCTGTCGCGGAGCACTGCGACCTCGGGTCGAAGCTGGACGATATGCTCAGAGACAGGTTGGTCTGCGGTCTCCGACCGAGGAAAATCTCTACAACGGGTTTCACGCGATTCATGGTAACTTTCTAACTATCTGTAGAAACTGTCTTTGTTCGTTCGGCAGGGTTACACCTCTCAGAGAAGCAAGGAGAAAACCTCTGTCAGTATGCTACGCGTCGCAGGGGGCACGCGGAGCGAAACCTGGCGATGTTCCACGCCGAAAGCCGAATGAGATCCAGAGTTCAATCGCCGCTGCCTGCTTCAATTTGGATAGGGCTGCTTGCTATGTGTCAATGTCTGGGGGAGGGAAGGGGTGGGGTAGAGCGCGTCTTCAGGGATGCTAGAATAAAGTGCAGCTACAGGGTCCGCCAGACTTGACCATGCAAAACATGGCTGAAAAAAAAAAGAAGAAAAAAATTACTGTTCCATTATGTAGGAGGAAGGGTCCTTCACAAGCGTCTGTCCCTGAGCGCTAACCAAGCATTTAAAGGGGCCATGAAACGAATTTTGGGCTTGGATAAATGATTTTAAATTGGGACTTTACTAATCGCATATCGTTTAGTTGGCCAAAAGAAAGAGGGTAGAAAGTCAACAGCCAGCTTTTCGGTAAGAACGTTTGAAAATATAGCGGACTATTTTGTACCTTCTTTCCTTCGAAAGCTCTCCGCCTTTTCACTATGATACATTCGCGGTTCCCAAAGCGCGTCACCGGTGCCAACCTGACGTCAGCCGAGCCCAGCTCACGCATTGGACACGAGAACTGCGTCACTCGGACGTATGCGCTCGTCAACAATAAATCCGTCGACGAATATTCGAATTCGCGTTCGTGGCCAATGAGTGCCCTGACGGAACTTATCGTGACTGGGGAATGACAAGTTCTATGGTGTGCATAAAAAGCACGGCGGAAGCTAGGAGTCATCGCACCGGTGCCGAAGAATGTCACGACGACGTGATTTCACAATTCGCATTTGAGTTGAGGATTAAAACTAAGGAGGAAGAAGTAGGAAAATCGTTTCATGACCCCTTTAAAGGAACTAAAGAAAAACATAAAATCAACAAAGAAAAACTGCAATTCGCGCCTTTAGCATTCTGTCCGAATGCTAAAGATACTTGCCATTCAGTTTTTTGTTCTTGTTTTCTTTCAGTAACCAGACCGCGACCTAAACGTATTTGATTTTATTTCCTAGGGGCGCTGCTCGAAACTTGAGTACTGCAGGCCTATGAGCGTATTATCGAAACGGGTTTGTGTAATCATCTCTGCGTGACGTCCATTAAAGGGGCTATGCAACATTTTTTTTACTTTGCGCAAATACCGCTTAGAACGGATCCCTGACGTTAATGACCTATGAAACACGCCTTCGTTTTTCACCCGACGCATTAGAAGTCCCAGAAAAAAATTAAAAAACAACGAGCAGCGTTCCCGCCCTCAACTCGCAGCCAGAACAAGCGGCCACGTGATCTGGAGCCGATTATATGCCGCCAATGTTGATCATAGCCACGCGCTGGGGTTGGCAAAGCACAGGACACGCGCTGAGTTCCAGACATTGTTATGGCTCGGCTATTGTCGTCGTTGCAGCGATTGGACACGGGCCACTACTCGAATGCTTCTCGAGCTATCAATTATCACGAGCCTAAATCGAGTGCCCACGCAATGCTCGGGTCCAATCTATGAACCGCATTCAAATATCGTCATACGGGTGTACTGCGATCCCCGCGTTACGTCATCGAATTTTGCAAGGGAGAGATTGAATGAAAATGATCGCTTTTGTCCTTGAGATTACACCGCAACAAAGGAGTTTCTTGGCCAGTGGCATTGCATGCGAGTATCCTTGAGTCCCACTAGTGCCAGTAAGCTCGTGTAAAGTGAAAAACATTCCAATTGAATATCGTTGCACAGCTCCTTTAAAGAACCAGGTCTAGCAGCCGTACAGCGCTAACTAAATTGCTCATTTACAACCAAGAGGCCAGTCGCCTCATTTGAGTGACTGACTGACTTCACATACCGAAAGTTTGTGAAATCTACTAATCGCTAATCACTAACACTACGTCAAGCAGTACCGTACCAGGCGACGTCCAAAAAAAAAAAAAATCAATATGCTTTTTAGGTTGAACAGAAAATCAAGTGTATTGACGACTCCTGCACATTATATGTCGGAGGATTTCTTATCAAACTTTTTCTCGAGAAAATGACTCACAACTGTGTCTGTTCTGATTTGCTGAAGGACAAGTCTGAGAAGGTGACAGCGCCTCACCAGTATTTCCTGATGTTAAAAGCGTATCATGTACCCGGTAAATTGTTTAGGAATTTAGTTGCACCCTCACGGGCTGCTTTTGATTTCATCAAGCAGCTATAATCTCACTTCCTTGCTGTTCTAGAGAGTGTAGCACATGTTCCAAATGTGTGTGCTGTTTTAGTTGCAACACTATCGAGTGTCAGGTTTTTCCGTTTCCGTTCCGAGGAGTGTCAGAAAAGCTTTTTAAAGATGTTTTGCCAAGTGCTTCTCTGTTGGCATGTCCGTTTCGTTAGCAGGAACCAAGATAAAGTATGTTTCTAGTCTGATGTTTTGGGGGGATAAATAAACAGATTAAAATGGTAATGGTGTATTTGTTTACTGTGAAGTTATGTATACATAACTAGGAGGTATTTTATTCAACAGTGCCGTTTTGGTCTCTATAAATGTGCCTGTACCTGGTTTAATCTCCAATGTATGTTTTGGTGTTCTGTTTTAACAAAAAGAAAAGTTAAAGTATGCCGAATTCATGTATCAAACCTAATGTGGAAACTGTGTTATGGCACCTCGCTGTTGAAAGTGTGTTATGGCACCAAAAGCACCTCGCTAGCTGGGTGCTTTTGGGAGGTTGAAAGAGAAGATCTTTTATCCTGTGGCGTGTGACTTTGTGACACTTTCTGATCAAAAGGTGCAATGTTTGAGCTTCGTAAATTATCATGCCACATGTTCTTGTTTGGAAAAGAATCATGGCGCATGTTTTCCCGGATATCTTTGTCTCATTCAGTATGTTGTAAGTGATTCATTATGTTAATAATAATTTCCTTTTGTAAATATTATTCGCTATCTTAGGAAACATGTTACGCCACAACTGGTTCATCTGTACATAATTAAGCTAAACAGAAATTGTGTCTCAATCACTTACTGTTTTACTTATAATATTCCATAAGCTAAAATTCTTCTTGGCTAATTTTAACACATATTGTACCGCAGCAAAATATACTTTTTGTTGTGTGAAGTCGGCTAATTTTTATTTCACAGAGCATGCAATTTATATGTTTAGAACTGCACTTATAGGTAGTAAATGTATGTAAATACAGTAAATATTCCAGCCACAATCGCGACTAAAATATCAAGAGGCTGCGTTTGCATGCCCGTGAGCTAAACCGCTGAATTCGGAACCAAAACTATTTATACCAGAATCGGAAAACTGCCATATGAACTTTTAATTCCGCCCGCTAGGTGCGCTGCATGTTATCTGGGCCGCTGGGGCCTATGGTAATTTCCGCTCTTTACCGTGTGCATATTACTCTATGGTAGTGTTGCCTTTGCCGCGATTTGCGAACTCAGCTACAGCGAATTTTTGGACGAATCATTGGAACTGAAACAATTCATGGCCCAAAACTAATTTATATTCTATATTGCAATAAAATGAGATTTTTTTCTTACTTGTCGTGACCTGCAGACTGCTGGTTCGGATCGGTGGCCGAGAAAGTTTTCGCAGCACAGATCGGAGCTTGTATAGACCTAGAGCTCGCGCTGCAGAATCCTGAGAGAGCTGCAAGAACGGTAAGCGCGGAGACTGTCTCGTGGAATGGGAACATAACTTAATCCAAGATGGGGGGGGGGGGGGGGGGGGGGGGGGGGGAAGGAGAAGAAGAAGAAGAAGAAGAAAAAGGAAGACACAAAAAAGGAAAGGGACAACAGAACGTCTACTCCGAAGATGGCTAAGTGTATATTTAAGACCGAACCTGTCCGTATATAAAATGATTCGGTCTCGAATAAACGTATAGCTGCGTGGGGAGACGTTGGGTGTTGTCTCTGGACGCGTCTGCCGCTCTGCGCCGACTCTCGTCACACTTTAGCGTGTTTGCCGCTTGGGGGGGGGGGGGGGGGGGGGGGGGGAGGGAGGGAGGGAAGGGAAGGGAAGGGAACGGGTAACGGGGGACCCACCAGTGATGACGTCATGCGCAAGCCTTGTGTTCCGCGTGCTATTGGTCTAACTAACTCGCCGCTCGCTGTCTAAACATACACACCCGCGGACAAGTCATTTTCTACGCGCTGTCGGGGCGCAACTCGTAAAGAATTCTTCTCTCGCCATCAAACTGTAGATACGAGTGAGCGTATAGTTTGGGCCGGAAAGTGCTCTATAACGAAAATCATCCCTAGAGAAAGGGAACAAGAGGGACAAAGGACAAACACAAATCTCCAAACACAGCTAGGTGACTGGTGCGCAACCGAAAAAATCCGCCTGGTCCGGGTATCGAACCCGGGACCTCTCCATTACAGGTGGAGTGCTCTACCTACTGAGCTAGCCCCTGGTTTGCTCAGGGGAGCGCTCTACCAATTGAGCTAACCCCTGGTTAGCTCAGTTGGTAGAGCGCTCCACCTGTAATGGAGAGGTCCCGGGTTCGATACCCGGACCAGGCGGATTTTTTCGGTTGCGCACCAGTCACCTAGCTGTGTTTGGAGATTTGTGTTTGTCCTTTGTCCCTCTTGTTCCCCTTCTCCAAGGATTATTTTCGTCATTCTTGTCCAGCTCCCTTGCACCTTTTCATTTAATTGCATTATAATCATAAGTGCTCTATAGTTGCGTTGAAGTGGGAGGAACAGGTTGTAAATTACAATTAAAATCGCCACCGCGCGTCTGTGGGCGTTCGCATTTAAATTAGCTCGCTTTCGATATATAGACGGAGTTGAGAGTGCACGCTTATTCACAAAACAGGGGAGATCGGTGGCCAAGGGTGTTTATTAACGCACCGCAGCTCGGAGTGCCTGGAGCGAAAGCTCGCGCTGCAGAACAGGGGGATCCTGGGTTAAATCCTCACCGTGCCCGTTTCGATTTGGATGAGCATCGTACCGGCGTGCGGTCGTGTATCACTACTGCGTGATGCACGTTAAAAACTCCAGGCTAGCGGTTGTACTGCACTGGCTACATTTCTCATCTACACCTGAGAGGCAAGTCGTCCATCGAGGCAGACAAACAGACTTCATAAGCGTAGGTTAGTTTCTTTTTGTTTATTAATTTGGAACTTTAGTAGGTTTTGAAATATAGCTTTACTCTAGAACAGATGTCTCCAAACTTTTTTGCTAAGGGGCTGGATTAGGGATCTGTCACAACCTCGAGGGTCGGAAAAAAAAAAGAATAATTATAAAAGTGAAGGAACTAGATACATAAACCTAGATAATCATTAAAACACAAAAATGAATCTTAAAGCAAGTATTTAGAAATCCTAAGCTGGATGAATACATATACTACTTTAATTTGAATTCATATTCAGCTAATGATGACACAAAAGTTGTGACCGAGAAAACTCACCAGGCATAAATCAAAGTTCGTGGCAACTTTGGCACGTTCGCGCAGTGCAAAACACGAATGAGAGTGATAAACCTCATGCTCACAATATGCAATAGTTGTGACAAAGAACACTAAGCACAATGAACGTGAGAACGCAAAGGAATCTTAATAGAGTTACACTGACACGAAGACTGGTGATGCTGGTGATGACAAAGTTTAGTCATCGCGAGAAAACCCCGTTACGACGAAGTTTTTATCGTGCTTTCTATACTTCGTTTCAGCTTACGTCAAGGTGTAGCCGACACTACCTGGTAATGGGATCAATCAAACCGCCTAAAAAGCGCGAGTCACCGTGACGTTTTTGTTTACGATTGGCTCGGCGATGAGAGAACACGTTCAGAAACATGACGAAGAACACGATGGTGAGCTTTCGATGCTGACAGATTGGTCCCATAAGCTCGCAGCTCCGGCTGCGTCTGGACTGAAGGTGAAACAATGTAAAGTATCTTTTGCTCATTTAGAGCGTATTCGCGCCGCCGTTTTTTTTTTGTTTTTTTTAGGCGCATATATTTTTGTGTTGGTAGCAGCGGGTCTGCTGGAAGCGGGCCGCGGGCTAGCCGGAAAACTTACGCGGTCCGTGGTTTGGAGACCCCTGCCCTAGAATATAAGGTTGTTCGTTTGACCGACCATCATATACATCACTCTTTGCTCCCCCTCCTTTCTTCCCGCTAATCACATGGCCCTTTCTTTTCTGGAAGGGGGACGAGGCAGCATCTCCTAGATAACAAGGCCGTCGTGCTGCATATTCTACATCACCTAGTGGAGGTCAGCACGCGAGCTAAATTAGTGCTGCGTCAGCCTTCGGCTGGGACTCGTACTCGACCAACGAGAGCATAGTCTCAGCCGAACGCTGACGAAGCAAACGTGTAAGCAAAAAACAACTTTTTGTTTTCCTATGTACAGAGAGGAGAACGGCAAAAAATCTCTCTTCTTGACGCTGATACTCGCAGATGGTATACAACAGACGCTCAGATCTACTCGCTCTGCTTTTACGTATTAAAGGTGCCAGCAAACGATTTTTCTAATTTCGCTCAATACAACTCAGAACCACTCCCTATAACGTTAATAACCGAATAAACTTGCTTTAGTTATTTTCTCTTAGCAATGGCAGTCGGCAAATAAATTCGAGAAATATGAGCATCGTTCATCCTCTACACTCGGAGCTAGAACAGGCGGCCACGTGGCCTGATGTCTATCCTATGCCGCCAACGTTATTCGTAGCTGGGGTCAGCAATGTAGAAAACGCGTGCTGAACTCCAGGCACTGTAAAGGCCGGTTCAGACACTTGCGTTTGAGTGCGTTTGACTGCGTTGCGGCGAGAACCGAAAGCGAGTCACCGGCACATCTGTGCTTCGTATGAAGCGTGGAATCCAATTCAAGGAATCATCTTGGCACGCGACATAAGCAGCAGGGATGTCCTGGTGTCTCGCTGCCGCAACGCAGTCAAACGCAGTCAAACGCAACTGTGTGAACCGGGCTTTAGAGTTCGGCTATTCTCGCCACCGCAGTGGTTGCAAACGAGCCACTATTCGAGTGTATGCCGAGGCATTTACCAGTTGAGGTCGAGTGATCACGCAGTTCTCGTGTGCAATCCACGAGCCGCGCTCCACTGTCGTCAGGTGGGTGGTTTTGATCCCACAATTACGTCATCAAGCTTTGCGAAGGCAAGACTGAAAGAAATAGTCCCCTTTTATCCTTGCAATTTCACCGCGATCAAAAAGCTTCTAAATCAGTGGTGGTCCGTGCGAGTATACTTGGGCCAGACTAGCACCAATATGCCTCTGTAATGTCATGAACATTCCAACCCGATATCGTTTCATAACCTTTTTAATCTCAAAGAAGCTTTTATGTTTTTGCTTTATGATGTGGCGTTTGTGTGTAGTAGCATCAACCAGACGACTTTTGCCCTTTTCCTCCCTAAGCACAAAAGAAAGGAGACACTTTTTTTAGGCTTAATTTTTTTTTCTGGTGAAACCTACACAAACTTTGAGTATGATAATTTCAACACCAAAAGATACTTTTGTGAAAAAATATATAATTACACTAAGTAGATTGGGTCATTTATACGAATTTTATACGCCCGAATAATGGCATGGTTCAGACATCTGCAACGAGCGCGTAAGCTACGATTGCGTTCGTTGTGACTGGAGCGACGGGAACAGCCGCTCCGCGCCGCGCGTACACACTTCTGCAACCACTTGCAACAAGCGCAGGAGGTCGTCAGCACGGCGGCCTCTTCTCCACCGCCGTCAGCTGTTTCCGCAGTGCCTCTAAAAAGGAGGGGTGCGCTGCCACTCGCTGGCGTAAGAAAAAATTGACATCCTCAAGCTTTATAACAAAATAAAAAATAGCCTCAAGCTTTTTTTAATATTTTCATTTTTTTTAAGGATAGGCTCACAGGGCTTAGTGGATGGGGAAAAAAAAAAAGGAAAAGATGCTGTAGGCCGTCTTGGACGATCACGACTTTAAAACACGACTTCACCGATAGTACAAATCTCGCCACACGCCTTTTTTACGATTACAGAAGACGATGCAACCTTAGCTGCTATATAGCAACCCAGAAATATAATTTCTTGATCACATCGACGTTGCGAGCGTTCAAGAATGCTAACACTAATCCGTTTTCTCGGGTGATGAAAATGCGTAAAATTTTTCATCCTTTATACACGCCTTTAAATACAGCATGCACCAGTAATACCTTGAACTTGAGCACATGCATGGAATCCTGAACAAGAAATCCGGGCGATGTTCGAGGATAAAACTGCCGAGAAAGCACCACTGTAGTCGATGTAAACAAACACGACGGCACGAGCGTTTCTGCTGTCTTGAGGGTGCTGCCACAACATCGCCGCACGAGTAGAAGGATCGTCCCTTGCTGGGTTATTATCGCGATACACAACGAGAATTCACAGTCAGGGAAAGCGCTCTACGCGGAGCGACGAGCTTCCGCCACGACGACCACGTCGACAATCACCACCGTCGCCATGTTTTTAGCAGATAGCAGAAACCTCGACCGGCGTTCAACGCGCGCGGCCGAGCTCTCCTCGGCCTGTGATTGGTCTGTCGGTGCGGTCCATCCTCTCGTTCCCGAACGTAGCGAAAAAGTTCAACCCGGCTCAACTCCTTGCGTTGCGAACAAACACGATCGAAACGGTCGTTTGTCGCTTCGTTACCATGGCCACTCGTCGTTCCAATCGGTTGCATTCGTTTGTAAGCATAGTGGTCGCTCCGAACGCAGGTGTGTGAGCGGGATGTAACATTCGGAAAGATAAACTACAGAAAAAGTCGGTTAAAGATACTAAAGCCAAATGAGTAATATTAGGTCCAAAGTCAGTTCTCCTCGCGTTGCTATCGCAAAACAAAAACAAGGACTTCCTTCTAACTTTCTCTTTACTCTTTTTTTTTTGCCATTTTGTTCATTAGAGAAGTTAATACGGCAGAATAGCAATCTCGAAGAGGCGATAGTAAAAATGAATTTTGATTAAAAAATTATGACCACTGCGAATCAGTGACACAGGAAAAAACAAAGAAAAATAACAAACAACTACAACAACAAGGCCGTTCACGGATTTGCCTGTATAACAATTCGTTTCCTTTTAGTACATAACTATACTTTTACCTTAAAAGAATTACAGAAATTTTTAAACAATATTAAGTAAACCGCTTACTAATTAGTTGACTGAAACAACAAAGCTCAAGGTATGCGTGAGTTTTCGAATCTCTGCTTCATAGTTGATACACTCTTTCAAGATTCTTGGTATTATTTTCACCAATAATATGTCTTGGGATAATCATATTAACTACCTGAACACAAAACTCTCCCAAATTGTCGGTATGTTAAACCGTCATCGTCATATTGTACCAATGAGCGTTAAGTTAATGATTTATAATTCGTTGTTCTACTCGCATCTCAATTACTGTCACTTAGTTTGGGGTACAACCACCCCAACGAATCTGGATAAGATACTTCTGTTACAAAAAAAGGCTGTTAGGGCTATAGACAATATGCCATTCCAGTCCCATACGTCTGATCTTTTTAAAAACTCGGTGTCATCCGCATACACAGTTTGTATGATTACAGACTTAGTGCAAGTTTAAAATAGAACTAAGCAGGAATACAAACTTTCTAATGAACCTTGGGAACGTCTCAAGAAATACCACTGTCTATCCTACGCGCGGCGCCGAGTGTTGGGGTGTGGTCACGCCAAGGACAAATTATGGCACACAAATGCTAAGATACATCTCATCGTTGATCTTAACGTAATCATTCGACACCTGGCTTCGAATATGATACTACTTTCTAGCATGCCAGAATGTATTGCATCCTGACCACTCAGCGGACTTCGGCAAAAATTGACGAAATCTTTGCGCAGGTATCACCAAAAGCTATGCTCGAAGGCTCGGTTATGTTTTTTTTTCCTTCAGATTTCTCCTCGTATCTTTTTCTAAAAAAAAAAAACACACTTTTTTTTTTTTGACGGAGTATACGCATGGTCGATAACTAGACTTTTGCAGTGCGTCCAGTGCTTGGCATTCAAAGTGTGAACTGCAAGAGGGACAATGATCACGGTGTTTTGTCATTTGCGTGATCAGTTCCACTGGCAGAATGCGTTTTTAGGACAAATCGTCTTTCGGGCCCTTGTTTGTCGCTGGTCGTACACCGGCACACTAAAGTCGCAGTTACGCTGCCCACGCATTGTACGAGGGTGACAGGCTGACAGAAGGATATGCGGACGCGCCTCGGGCGATGTTCCCAGTACGTTTGCTTTATACGTGTGTATACTTCCATCGTATGTCTGCAGAGTGTTTTCGTATGACCAATACGACAGGGCTGTCATTCGAGGAAGGCCTCAGAAAGTGTCTCTAAAGACTGTCTTTTGAATGACGTCTAAGCAATGCGGCTCTAGGGTTGCGGGGATTTCGGTCTCGTACTTTTTGGGAGGGTAGAAGCGCAGCATTGTTTTCTTCCCCAAAAAGTTGGGGCTCCAATCCACGCTGTGAAGGTGGTTGGCCAGCGAAGCTGTGGTATCGCTTGCAACGATAAGTAAATGCACTGTACCAAAACATTTTTTTATATATGAAAGACTTCGTACGCTGCCGTTGCCGGGGCAGCTTGTGCGTCCGTATTCTTTACCGAGAAACGCATGCGGGGAGCGCTACGTGCTTTGCATTGTCAGCGGGGCTAGTGACGTCACTTCCCACTTTGTACTCTGCCGTTGCCGCGGCATATTATGCAACCACAATCTTTACCGTGAAACGCATGCGGGGAGCGCTACGTGCTCCGCATTGTTCGCGCGCGCCTTATCATCTATCATGTAATTTTTTCCATTTATTTTGTAGTTTTCTTCTTGAAACAAGTGTCAAAACCACGTGATAGATGATAAGGTGCGTGCGATGGTTTTCTGTTGACGGACACGAAACAATCCAAGCGACGAGTCATGAATGTTGGTTCTCGTAGAATAACAAAAATACGAAATAAATAAAAACAAAACACCCAAGAGTAAGATTAAAACATTTTTTTTTTGGTATTCGTTAAACTATTCGTGAATTTTTTTCTTATTTTCTTCTAGTTTATCGTACCTTCAGATTGACCACGAATGAGCGGGAAATCATTCGTGGCACCTTCAGGAGCAGAACAGCTTCGGTCGGAATGTTTCCTATCTGAATATCCCCGAGCGTAGTTTTTCCGCATTGCACGTTCGCACCGAGTAATAAAATAAAATTAAGTTTTATTTGACACCGGAATAAAGATAGAGGAGGCTGAAAAAACAAACAGGAAATTGTATAGTGCGGCTGGATAGTTCTCGTAGCACTAGTGCCAAAGACAAAACACAGAAAAAGGTAACATCTTGAGAAGAAAGGGCAGGTACAATACAAAACAACAACGACGACAACAACCACGACGACGCAAATATAGGACAATAAAGAAAATAAGCGCAACCTGACACGACCCACAAAACGGTATACCATGAAAAGAGTCAATGGCATTCTTTGTGTTCGGCCGTTTAAA
Source organism: Ixodes persulcatus (assembly GCA_013358835.2). Classification (NCBI taxonomy): domain Eukaryota; kingdom Metazoa; phylum Arthropoda; class Arachnida; order Ixodida; family Ixodidae; genus Ixodes; species Ixodes persulcatus. The sequence goes on along the minus strand of JABSTQ010009735.1, from coordinate 560,389 downwards.
AAAAAAAGTATATTTATGTTTTCTGCATTCGCGTTGCTTGCTCAGTTGCCGTGGAGCGCTTTCCATTTCAAACCGATGTGCATAAAAAAAGAAAAAAAAAACCTGTCCCAACGCTTCCACAACTCTCGGCAGAAGATGAACACGAAGCAGCTGCGGGAGGAAAATAGAAGCTAAAGGAGCGCGAAAGGTTTCTTTTTTTTTCCCCATTTGAGCTGCGAATGCCAGGAGGTCTCGTTTCCTTAGCAACCGCGAAGGCGAGACCGGGCCACAGCGAAATAAAGTTCCCCCCCCCCCCCCACCCCTTCCCTTCCCTCCTTAAAAAAGAAAGAAAGAAAGCAAGAAAGAAGGAAAGAAAGAAAGAAACCTTTCTAGGACATTTGCGAATTTCAATTCCACACAATATCCGGCGTAGGTGAGACTATGATATACTGCAGCAGATAAAGCCGCTCGAAGGAGGTTGAGTGCACCATACACCAGTCGCGTTCACGTTTAAGAATGGCATTTGGTAACGAAGCTTAGCCCTCCAAATTTTAATCGAACGATGGTTTAGCGCATGATGGTAATCAATGTAAAAAAAAACAAAAAAAAACGGCGTTTAAAAATATATATACTGTATATATGCTGGCATTATTTAAGATTTAATACGTGTTGCTAAGAAGGCATGCCCTTCTCCTTCGCCACCGCAATCGCACTGCTCGTACATCATTCACGAAACACAATGACATTAATTATTTGAGGACACGTTTAAAGCATATTCCAAGCATGTTTGTTTCGCACACATCTATGTTTCCAACACGTCTGCAGACTGTCGTCTAGTGTGAACAATGTGAAAGGACCGTCATCCAAGGTAGAAACACGCCTCAGACAGTAGGAAGTTGTAGGGAACCGTTTTTGCACACCCTATACGGTATACGATGGGTCCTCCGGTACCAACTGCGCATAGGGGAGACTTCTGTGGTATAGCGCATGCGCAGTTCATATCGGAGGGCCCATCGTACCATACCGGATGTGCAAAAACGGTTCCCTAAAACCATGGTGCCTGGAACGCGTCTCCGACTGGTGCGTTTACCGCGCCCAAAAAAGTGGTTGCTCGATTTCCACCCGATGACGTCATAGAAGTGGCATGCTGTCGCCGGTCGCGATCCTGGCGGTGTCCCAGCAGCGGTGGTGTGTGTGTCCGGCGCCTGTTCTGCTGCAGGTCGCTCTCCGACGTGCATGGCGGTCCGCGGAAGCTTCGCGAGTGTCGTAACAGCGACACTCGCGTTCTCTCGTGCGTTTCGCCAGCATTTAATTCTACGACCAACCGCCAGGATCTCGACAGTCAACAGCATGACACTCCGTCTTCTGTGACTTCATTTGTTGCCACTTCGGGACCACTTTTGAAGTATGGGCGGGATAGGACGCTAAACACACCAGGCGAAGACGCGCTCCAGGCACCATACTAAAACTCTAGTGTCTGCTGCAGACTCTCCTTTGTATGATCTTTAGCGGTGCGACCGTGTCTTAAACTAAACTGTTGGCACCAACAAGAGCCAAAACCACTGAGTGTGCTCTAAGGATTGAATCCTTCTTTTTTGTTTTTTTTTTGTTTTAAAAAAATAAGAGATTTTTGGATAAAAAAAATTGTTAGGGATAACGCTATATCGGCTGTGGCGGAAGTCAGAGCGCACGGAGGTTGCGTGATGATTAGCGAGCTAATCGTCTAGACATTATCGATTAACTTCCAAAATGAATTTGTTCGTCAATTTTCATTTAATTTATTGTACAGCCGCCGATTAATACCCCTGTCAGACGGAAAAGTAAATGTCATTTTCATCGAATGTCATTCACCGCTCGGCGAATCAGCTCGTGATACTGGTTTTGACCGTGGCGAATCGAAGTTATTACACTACTCTTATTTCCGTCGATGAGGAATCCTTTGCTGACGTCAAAGTTAACATTCGGCCAATCGTGGAGGGCCGACCACAGCGACGCTTTCGATGGGTCACGTCACCAATAGACGATTGACTCCGTAAGTGTGACGTCATGGGTCCAAAGAAACCGTTGCTAGGGTCGTTGTTATGGACAAATACATGTGTCTAGGTTTTGCTACGAAAACGCGACCGTTCAAAAATCAGGAGTAGGATTTACACTTTTAAAACTTACTGATATAGAAAGCTTGAATGTTATATATGTTTCGACAGAAGTGTGCCAGTAATCGCTTGTTTCTGAAATATTTACGACTGCAACTTCCGGTCCTCAAGATGCCTGCAGCCGTTGCCTGCAGCAGACGACGAATGCAAGTAGTATGCCGTCTGCCCACGCGACCGCCGGCCAAGCTGGCGCCGGCGTCTGAATCGTGTGAATAAAGACGATATTCTGATATTGCATTTGTTTGAAATATAATAAGTTTCAGACAATTATAAGAATTCATAGTTGGGTGCGATGCAAAATATGGTTTATCGAAAGTCCAGGCGTCGATCGAGATTATCGTCTGCTAAAAGATCGCATTCCACCCGTGAGAAAAACACTTCAGGCGATCGGTTGAGATCCCAAATTTTGTTTGCGTACTCGCGCTATGGGAGGGTGCTTCGTACGTGGTTGTAGCCATCGCGTGGAGAAAGATTCTTGCAGTTTCTTCAGATTTTTGCAAGACCCCAAAGCGCGAAAGAACTGGATAAAAAACATAAGGTGAGTTTACTACAGATTGTACTCGCATTGTGGGTTCGATGGCGATCTTCACCAAAAGAGCACATTCACGAAATTGGATGTATACCAAGGGAGAAAACAAAAAGCAAAATACTGCGAAATCACGATAGACATGCAATTCTTTAATAACCTGACAACCTCAATAATAATTATAATAAACGATTACCTCGACGGCGTACGATTTCTTTCTCATGCTGGCCTGCACTACGCCGGTAATGCACTTAGGTCGTCGTCGTAACTGATCTGCATGACAGTGGTTCGATTTTACGGAATTTTCACCCCTCTGAACTAAACTGGGTTCTTCACAGAAAAAAAACGCACATTGCGGAGGCCTCTATGGCCATGACGATGCACTTGTTTTTGTCGCTCGTTTACCGACGCAATTCAATGAAGACGCCCGCTGCAACAGAGGCCAGCAAATCTATCGTGTCGTCTGCTATCGATGCAAAGCGGAGTGTAATACTTCAAAAATGGCTTTTATCGTTGCAATACGACACTGAGACGGCAAGAATATGTTCGTAATTAGATATCAAGAAGTTAGGTTGCTTACAAAAAATTATTTACTTACTTGTAAGCATAAATCTAGCCTCATGTGGAGCCTCCATGCATTAGTCCATAGCAACGTCCGTAGCAACGGTTTGTTTGGACCCAGACGCCATGCTGTGACGCACGTATGGGGTCAATTGCAAACAGGGCATCTGGATGCCGCTATGTTCCTGTTCGTGGGAGGAAGCACGTGAAATTGCGAGCCTGCCAAAGCTACCATCACGCGCATGCTGCACGTGCTCCAACGCATAGGGCACCAGTCGGAACGCCATGCTGGCAAACGCATTGATCGTTGAAAAGGGCTCCAGGCCGGTTCCACTTTCAGTGTTCGTGCGTATGGCGCGTGATCTGCTCGCTTTCCGAAGCGACGGACATGCGCGTGCTGAGCTGAGAAGATCGCACGCTGGGCTCTGAGGCCTTGTAAATTAACAACTCTTAAAGGGGCGGTGCAACGATATTCAATTGACATGTTTTTCACTTTACACGAGCTTACTGGCACTATGCTCTGTTTCACCTTGTGTTGTACCGCAGAAAAGGCTACAAGCGCGAGCTCCTTGCTCTATGGCACACCTCGGCGGCACAAGCTCTCGTGCACCAAGGGCAGCTGCCAACGCTATGAGCTCGCGCTTCTAGCCTTCGCTGCGGTACAACATAAGGTGAAACGGAGTATAGTGGGACTCAAGGTTACTCGCACGCAACGCCACTGGCTAAGACACTCCTTTGTTGCGGTGTAATTTCAGAGACAAAAGCGATCATTTTCATTCAATCTCTCCTTTGCAAAATTTGATGACGTAAAGTGGGGATCGCAGTACACCCATATGACGATATTTGAATGCTTTTCATAGATTGGATCCGAGCATTGCGTGCGCACTCGATTTGGGCTCGTGATAATTACTAGCTCGAGAAGCATTCGGGTAGTGGCCCGTGTCCAATCGCTGCAACGACGACAATAGCCGAACCATAACAATGTCTGGAACTCAGCGCGTGTCCTGTGCTTTGCCAACCCCATCGCGTGGCTATGATCAACATTGGCGGCATATAATCGGCTCCAGATCACGTGACCGCTTGTTCTGGCTGCGAGTTGAGGGGGTGAACGCTGCTCGTTTTTCTTTAATTTTTTACTGGGACTTCTATTGCGTGGGATGAAAAACGAACGCGTGTTTCATAGGTCATTAACGTCAGGGATCCGTTTTAAGCGGTATTTGCGCAAAGTACAAAAATTGTTGCATCGCCCCTTTAAGCCTGGTTTAGACAGTTGCGTTTGACTGCGTTTGACTGCGTTGCGGCTGCGAAAAACCAGGACATCTCCACTGCTTATACGTGCCAAGATGATTCCTTGAATTGGATTCCACGCTTCACACGAAGCACAGATGTGCCGGTGACTCGCTTTCGGTTCTCGGACGCAACGCAGTCAAACGCACTCAAACGCAACGCAAGTGTCTGAACCGGCCTTTAGACGTTACGGAGTTTAGTAGATCGTTTTCAAAAGCCCGCTACTGCTACAGGCGCGCGCTTCAGAGCATCCATCGAAGTGGCAGCGCAAGCTCCCGCTACATGTAGCCTGGCCTGAAAACACGATCTACTAAAACTCTCTAAATTTTGTAAGTAGGATCCCATCTATACAATCGTATTATAATATCAGAAACGACCAGAGATCCCAGGCCACGTGGTCTAGTGTGGGGTTTGATTTGTTGCGTAGAAAAGTGTACCTAAATAATACAAAAAATAATCAATTAATTGATTAATTTATTTACACGATGTTTGGGCCCTGTTGTCCTTTTTTTGCCGAAACCTTTATTATGAAGGAAATAATATGTTATTTTCCTTTAGTTATAAAGAATATTTTAAATCTGAATAAACTGCATCTGTAATCCTGAACTCGAATGTGCGGATCATGGAATGAAGTATGCGGTTTTAATGATTGGCCAACGTTGAATGACATGTCGCCTGGATGTTTGCTTTAACAGGTTCAGTAGACCACGCGACAAAGGAAGAAGTTTAGGCGTGTAAAAAATAATTGCTCGCATGTTTCGCAATAATAAGCGTAATCAAAGCTTTCAATGAAGAAAATTAGGTGACGACAACACGTCGTCGTGGCCTGAAACGAGTAAATTGTACAAAGTCGGAAAGCGACGCTCTTGAGAATTGACAAGTGACTATTACATTTTTCAGAGTCCCCAACTTATTATCTGAATCAGGGGTATTAATTATTTAACAGTAAAAAAAAACAAAAAAACAAGCGAGCAATCAGCAATATTAATTATCTAACACGCAAAACAGAAAATATACACTTGAAACTACCAAATATTAACCAGGAAATGAAAACGAAAACGCCTCGTAATCTACAGGAGTATACTATCTGTTCGGGCATACAAAGAGCTAATCATCGCTCTGGAACGATGAATAGCTAACGAATACGAAGAGCTGTACCTTGTTCCACCTTAGGTCCGAGCTTGGCCGATGTTACGAGCCGAAGGGCCAATCTAACGGCGAAAAAGGCGCACCGTCATGTCGTGCTCTCCGCAGTTGATAAGACCAGCGGTGCTCGCAGTCTTTGTGCGCGTGTTCCACCGCTCGCTCGTCCTATCGGGAGCGGAGAACGCCATGACGTTGCGTTTTTTTGCGCTGTTTGATTGGACCCTCGGCTCATAAGGACGGCCACGCTCGGACTTAGCGTGAAACCAAGTATAGAAGAAAATGCAGAATTCTCAAGTACAAGACAAAAGAACGTCTTACAAGTAATTGTTTTTTCTTAGACGAGAGAATATTGGTAAATATATACACAAAACGACAGTGAAGAGTAATAAGATTTTAAGCGACAGAATAAGAGTGCACCATCAGAGTATTATCTATAAAAATCATTAACGCAGTAATAGAGTCGTCATTTGGACGCCCGAATAAAAGTCGAGTCACACCGAGTACGGGGCATCGAAGCGTAAAGATAATGAGGTCTGGCTGCGAATCTCTTGTTGCTACAAATAGCTCCGCGCCGTATACCGAGGCAGCGCTCCACGCGTGCGTCGAAGCGAACCAACAGCAACCACGTTAATATATCCTGTCGTAGTGTATCGCCGAACGTCGAGCAGCGAGGAAGCTTAATTAAACTTCACTTCTGATCTGTGTATTGTCTTGTCTTTTTTTACTTATTTGAGAACGCTCTAATTTCTTGTTTTTCTTGTTCAGCTGTTGTACAAGCAGCCGGGACTATGTTTTGTGCTGCTAACGCTGAAGCGAGGAGCGTAGGCTGGCAAGAGAGGTGTACGAACACCGGCCATTATTTGAGTCGAGATGGGCCGTTGCTTCCGCAATCGACTTCGGCGGAGTAAGAAAAGCGGAGTACAAAAGGCTGTACCACCCGATTGCGTTTTTTGTGGTCTGCGTCGTCAGCGAAGCCAGCCGTCATGTTTTTGAGCGGTATCGAAAAAAAAAAGAAAGAAAAAGAAAGCCTAATAAGCCATTGCATACCTCAAAATCAATAATTAAAAAAAATTAATGGAAGATTTATTGGTGGGTTCTTACAGAATGCGCGTTAGCATGACCTTTGGGAAACACGACACACGTCCCACTTTGGGCAATGCTAACGCTGACCCCTTCACTTTTCTGTTTTGGCTTTCTCATTTGGCTTTTTCTTTTGCTTCCTCTTTTTTTTGCTGCCTATTTTTGGCTTCGTCACTGGGTCAGTGTTAGCGTTTTCTAAAGGGGAACTTGCGTGGCATCTCCCAAAGGTCATGCTAACATATTCCTTAAGGATCCACCAATGGATATTCCTTTAATTGTTTTGGCCGCCTACTTGGACCAGTGCTAGTACTCGGTTCATACTCCATTTTGTAACAGAAACCAAGGCATACGCTCTCCTCACACCTGCAAGCTCAGACTCAACCCAGCATCCGCGCGCGCATTGGCTTCCACCCCGTGACGTCGCTTTCCTCACGCATTTGTCCTTCACTACTCTCCTTTTCTTGACGCGGCGCGCTTCTCTCTCCACTCTTTTGTCCACAGACGGACGCCGTCAGGTTTCCCCTTTCATGTGGGTACTAATGCTAACATATTAAAAACACGGCGGTAGAATTGTTCGTAAGCGTTTCGTAGACGTCTTTTCAGAAGCGGAAGTGTGTCTGGGAAACAGCTCTAAAGAACAAAACCCATCATACTCATCAGAGATCAAGGACCCCAGAGTCTTACGTTTTTTTGTTTGTTTTTAGCGTAGTTTCCAAACTGCACACAACTGTTTGTTGGAAACTGATTGAAGCAAAGTACTGTAAACCTGCTTTTCTTTGTGCATGTAACGTCACGGCTTTATAAGATAAAAAAATGACCACTGCTTCTCACGGAGATAACAAAAGCGACTTTTCAACATTCAACAGTGCTGTTTTTCCAAAAATAAATTGATGAAAGCTATTTAAGATGTCTACTATTGCTGTTCGTTCTTTTAATAAAAGAGTGATGCAACAATTTTTGTACTTTCAATAAATACAGCTTATAATTATTCCTTGACATTTTTGAGCTGTAAAACACACGTTGCATTTTCCAAGCAGTGGCAGTCTGAAAAAAACAAAATTCAAGGAGAATTAACACCGTCTACCCCCTCAACTTGGAGCCAGAACAAACAGCCACGTGATCTGGAGCCGATTATATGCTGCCAATGTTTTTAACATAGCCAAGCGCTGGGGTTGGGTGAGCACAAAGGGCACGCGCCGAGTTCCAAGTATTGTTAAGGTTCGACTATTCCCGTCGTCGCAGTCATTGGGCACGAGCCACTACACGAATGCACGTCGAGGCATTGATTGTCACGAGCCCAAATTGAATGCCTACACAGGGCTCGTGTCCACTATATGAGCCGCATTGATTTATTTTTTATCTATTTATTTATTCAATACTGCAACCTCATTGAGGGTTTAGCAGGGTGGACACTGTGGTAAAACAAAATACACCAATCTTCACGAAAAAGTACACGACAGCATAAAGACACGCTGCTAATTATGTCCCGATCACCAAGCCGGTTCGCACAAGTCATTGTGATACGCTTATAGAAAACATTTCAAAACGCCGTTCAGTAGTTGAAAAATATACATTTTCATCACACTAACAAAAAGGGAAAATAAATAGGTATAAAAGCAATATTCATTCGTGCCCTTGGTGACATTATTGCCTATCAATGGCTAAAAATAGGAAAGAAAGAAAGTAAGAATTCGATTGTCATCAACACACAACACTTCAAAAACCTTATTTGCTTTATTTTCAGCTCGGGAGGATAAATTTGATGCTTATCTTTTATTCTTAGTCTGCTTTACGAAGTTATGACAGGAAGGTCGCCAGAGAATCACTACCTACAGCTTCTGGGCCGAGGCAGTTTGATTCACGAATTGTCCGAGGAGAACAACGCATAAAGTTGGGCGAGTTGGTTAGACATCATGAAAAGGGAACAGCGCGAAAATAAACGAGGGACAAGAAGAAGAGGTAACGACAGACACGGCGCTGTGTCTGTCGTTACCTCTTCTTCTTGTCCCTCGTTTATTTTCGCGCTGTTCCCTTTTCATGATGTCCTAGGAGAGTATGATCGCGCGAAGACGTCGTTATGGCTGGAATTTTTTTTCAATGAAAGCGAGTGAGAATGTCTCGTAACGCGCGGTTGGAAAAATGAAATGTAGTCACTTTGATTTATTTTTAGCTGGTTATTTACTAGTAGGAAAAGAAATTTAAGCCGCTCTCATTGACGTCTCAAAATGATAGTTTTAAGATTGGCAGCTGCCATTAGGGCGGTTGGCGATACCGACCAGCTATACGAACTGTACACAAATCGTGCTGCCTTTCGCTGAATACGCTCCAGTTTATCTTTTTCCGTTGCAGTGTAAGGGTCCCAGACTATTGCCGCGTACTCAAGGATAGGCCCTGCGTATGTTTTAGACGTGAGAAGTCTTACTTCTGAAGATAAACAGTCTCTAAGAAATGGCCTTAAGTATCCCAGCTTCTTAAATGCTTTCTTGCTAATATAGACTATGTGGTGGTTCCACCTCATGTCGCTTGTAAGCATAACTCCTAAGTATTTAAATGAATCTACCTTAATAATTTTGGTGTCTTGTAAAACGTATGGGTCGTCTAGGTGGTGTTGTTTTCTGGTGAACGTTATAGTTAACGTCTTTTCAATGTTTAGAGACATTTGCCAATTCTCACACCATTTAGCAATTCTCGCCAGGGCTGTGGTTAACAACGCTTGGTCTTCGGCGCTACATATTTCGTGGAATAGCGCGCAGTCGTTCGCAAAGAGCTTAATTTGTACCGGAATATTAAGAAACATGTAGTTAATAAAAACTAAAAGAAAAGTGGCCCGAGGACGGACCCCTGGGGCACCCCTGAGTCGACCAAAACCGGACTTAACTGGATCCCACCAATGCACACTGACTGTTCTCTTATGGAAATATCATCTTGGATCCAGTCGCATAACATGTCGTGTTTTAAAAGCATCCTCAGTTTTGAGGGTAGTTTGGAGTGTGAGACCCGGTCAAAGGCCTTTGCGAGGTCCAAGAATATTGCGTCGATTTGGCCTCGCCTATTGAGTACTTTTGTAATGTAATGGACTGTTTCTAGTTACTGTGTACTTGTCGAGAAACCCTGTCTGAACCCGTGCTGTTTGTTGTCCAATAATTTGTTACTTTCAAGAAAATATGCGATGTTTTTGAAAATGACGTGTTCCAGGATTTTTCCAGACACACACAAGAGCGATATGGGTCTGTAGTTTGTTACAAGTTGACTATCTCCCGATTTTAATACTGGGGTAATTTTGGCACGTTTCCACTCCCGTGGTACTTTACACGTAGAGATAGACTTCTCGTACATTATACAAAGGTACTTAGCACACCATTGTGCGTATCTCTGCAAGAAAGCATTTCGAATGTCGTCAATGCCTGGGGATTTTTCGGTATTCAAATTGAGTAACAGAGACAGAACACCTGATTCTGTTATGGATAAGTTGGTTAGGGATGGAGTAGAAGTTTGGGGCTCACTAATTTCGGTGTTATTATCGTTATGAACCGGTAATACTGATTTAAAATATTGGTTGAAGCAGTCAACCAAGGCGGGCGGGTCACTAATAATGCCTCCATCCACTGACAGACTAGAAACAGATTCTCTCTTTTTTGACGACAAAAGATATCTTCAGAACTTAAATGAAGAACGCAAAAATGAGACCAAGGTTTCGTTGTGATATCTATCTTTCGCTTGTTCTATATGGCTTGTCAGGTCTACGCGTAATTTATTTAGTCTCTCAATGGCCGGAGAGGATGATGCCCGCTTACATGTTTTTTGTAATCTTTTAGCCTTCCTTTGTAGTTGTAGTATTGCCGCGCGCGCAGCTTGCCAAGTAGGAAGCGCGCGCGTGGCCCAACGCTTATAGCGCCTGCCTCCCACGCGAAAAGCCAGGGTTCGACTCCTGGCCGCGGGGACGCCTTTTTGTTGACATCTAATCTAATGTTCTGGTAAATTCGAGGACCGTGTTGCTTGTTCGAGTTTAGAAAGTTCTACACGCCGAACCGTCTACGCCGATTATTCCAGAAGCTCACGCGTGTACATAAGGGGCTTCGCGTAGCGAGCCACGGTCAGTTTCGCCTCAGCGTTCGATCTTGCTGTTTCGCCGCCTTCGACGCTCGCGACGCTCTCTTATTATCTTCTGTTTCATTTTTATTTTCGGGCACAAGTTCGCCCCATTAAACGTTCAGTTTACTCAGTTATTCCTTGTTTGTCACCTCGTCATTCGTGACATTTTGGTGGAGGTGCGGGGTATCGCATTCTATGCCCGTGGAGCGTACCCCTCCGAAAACACGCCCGCCAAGTGACATGCTCAGCCCCGGGAGGTTACCCTTCGCAGAAGACGCCAAAGCCCGATCAAGCCGCCGTACCAAAGGCCAATCCCCGGAATTTGGACCCTTGCCACCGAAACCGAGGAAGAAGACCGCGACGATGACCACGCCACCCGTCGTTGTCCTACCCGTCGCCGCCCGTACGCCCGTGTCCTTCCATGGTGAGCCCTATGAAGACGTCGAGGACTGGCTACAACATTACGAACGAGTGGCCCGCCATAACCGATGGACACCGGAGCAGTGCCTTCAGAATGTGTACTTCGCTCTGGAAGGCACGGCACGCACCTGGTTTGAAAACCACGAAGCGTCGATTTCGTCGTGGGAAGAATTCCAGGCCGAGCTGCGACGCACCTTTGCCAACCAACAGCGACGACAGCGTGCCGAAGAACTCCTGCGAGCGAGAAACCAAGGGCAGACCGAGAGCGTCACAAGCTTAGTCGAAGACGTTCTCCACCTGATGAATCGCGCCGACCCAAACGCTCCCGAAGAAAAAAAGCTGCGGGTCTTGATGCGCGGCGTAAAGGAAAACATCTTCGGAGGCCTTGTTCGGAGCCCGCCTACCACCGTCGAAGGCTTCATCACGGAGGCCACCAACATTGAACGTGCCCTTCAAGCTCGTGCCGCCCACTATCACCGAGGTCCCGGCGTCGCTGCCTTTTCGTCTTCCGGCTGCAACAACACGGACATCCGCGAAATAATCCGGGACATCGTCCGTGAAGAGCTGAAGAAGCTGCTACCGGCCGCCGAACGTCCAGCTTCACTCTCAATCGCCGAGATGGTTCGAGAAGAGGTCCAGCAAGCGCTCCAGCCAGACGTTCTCGCCGACGCCGCACCGGAACCACCAGCTGTGACCTACGCCGCAGTTGTTCGTCGTCCGCAGCCTCCTGTCACCCGGCAGTACCCAGCTGCACCCCGACGAGAAGTCTCTTCGCCGCAGTACACTCCGCGCCAAGAGCAGCGTGGACCTCGAAAGACCGACGTGTGGCGCACGGATGACGGACGTCCGGTGTGCTTTCACTGCGGGGAGGCTGACCACGTTTACCGAAGGTGCCCCTACCGCCAGCTCGTCCTGCGAGGATTCGCGCCAAACGACCATTGACCTCGTTTTGGAGATCGACCAAGAGACATCGAGGAATACCTCCGTCGTCCTCCGTCACCTGCGCCAACAGCACCACGAGGTTCCCGTTCTCCATCCCCCCGACGTTCCGCATCGCCTCTCCGTTGGTCGCGCCGTGAGAGCCTGTCCCCCCTATCTCGTCGGGAAAACTAAGTGCGGCAACGCCCGGAGGTGCCGTTGCCGAAGACGACCCAAGTAAAGAGCCTCCAAGAACGCCGGAGCGCTCCTACTCTCTCGACGCCACGCACCCCAACGACGCCCCTGCAACGGTGTCAAACAACCTAAACGTCGCCATCGACGGCCACGACGCATCAGCACTCGTAGACACCGGAGCAGACTACTCAGTCTTGAGTGGGAGGCTCTCCCGCCGCCTTCGAAAAGTCATGACGCCGTGGGATGGACCTCAAATACGAACCGCCGGAGGACACCTCATTACACCAGTCGGGAGATGCACTGCTCGAGTCGAGATCCACGGTGAGACGTGCCCTGTGAAGTTCGTCGTTCTACAAGACTGTTCCAGAGACGTCATCCTCGGCATGGACTTTCTGTGTGAATACGGCGCCGTCATCGACCTTGGTGAGAACAGATTGACGCTGTGCAAGCCTGTTCCACCTTCAGAGAAACCCCAAACAGCGTCAGCCGCCATCCGAGTCGCTGCCGCCCACGTGAACCTGCCGCCGCGATCAAGTGTTGTCGTACCCGTCGTGACCGATGCAGCTACCTGCGGCGAAGTTGTTCTTGAAGGCAACCTTCAATTGCTCCTGGGAAGAGGAATAGGCATCGCAAGAGGAGTGACTAAACTTCAGGATGGGCGCACCGTGGTGCTCGTGACAAACTTCCGACAAGAAACGCAACACCTCACAAAAGGTGCCGCTGTGGGCCACGTCGAGGAACTTTGGAACTCCGCCGAAATCGCCGCGATTGATGAAGAATCATCGCCACCTCAGCAAGACATAACGCCGCCAGCGCAGCTTGACATTGACCCCAAGCTTCCAGGCCCGAAACGACGGCAGCTGAGTGACCTCCTCGCCGAATACAGCAACTGCTTCGCGACGTCGTCGAAGGTGCGCCAAACCACCGTTGCGAAGCATCGCATCGTCACCGACGACGACGCGCTCCCTGTGCACCGATCGCCGTACCGAGTCTCCATAAAAGAACGGGAGGTCATCCAACAGCAAGTGGAAGAAATGCTGAACGACGACATAATCCAGCCTTCAAGCAGTCCGTGGGCCTCTCCAGTCGTGCTGGTTAGGAAGAAGGACGGAACGCTTAGGTTCTGCGTGGACTACCGGCAGCTGAACGCGGTAACGAAGAAAGACGTCTATCCACTCCCCCGAATCGATGACACGCTAGACCGCCTACGCCACTCTCGATACTTTTCATCGATGGACCTGAAGAGCGGCTACTGGCAGCTTGAAGCCGACGAACGGGACCGAGAGAAGACAGCTTTCGTTACGCCAGATGGCCTGTACGAGTTCAAGGTCATGCCTTTCGGCCTATGCACGGCGCCGGCAACGTTCCAGCGTGTCATGGACACAGTACTGGCAGGGCTGAAGTGGCAGAGCTGTCTCGTCTACCTTGACGACGTCGTAGTGTTTTCAAGTGACTTCGACGAGCACTTGCGACGACTCCGAGCTGTTCTCCAAGCCATTCAGACCGCCGGACTCACACTCAAGCCGTCCAAGTGCCGGTTCGCCTATGAGGAACTGAAGTTTCTAGGCCACGTGGTTAGTAACAAAGGCGTCCACCCAGACCCCGAGAAGACTCGCGCCGTCGCGGCATTTCCAGCGCCGACAGACAAGAAGGCCGTGCGAAGGTTCCTTGGACTTTGCGCCTACTATCGACGCTTCGTTCGGGATTTCGCTAAAATTTCCGCACCGCTCACAAACCTCACGAAGGACGCCGAGAAGTTCGAATGGGGCGAGGAGCAGCAGCAGGCATTCGACGAGTTGAAACGACGACTCCAGACTCCTCCTGTGCTTGGTCATTTCGATCAGGATGCGGAAACCGAGATTCACACGGACGCAAGTAACGCGGGACTCGGCGCAGTACTACTCCAGGTGCAAGAAGGCTTCGAGAGGGTCATCGCCTACGCAAGTCGGACACTGTCCAAGGCGGAGAAAAATTACTCCACGACTGAGAAAGAATGCCTTGCGGTCGTCTGGGCAATCACGAAGTTTCGTCCGTACTTGTACGGGAGCCCGTTCCGCGTGGTGACGGACCACCACCCGCTTTGCTGGCTTGCGAACCTCAAGGAACCGTCAGGACGCCTCGCTCGATGGAGTCTCCGATTACAGGAGTTCAACATGACTGTGGTGTACAAGTCAGGCCGCAAGCACAGCGACGCCGACTGCCTGTCCAGAGCCCCCGTCGAAACCCCTTCCGGCTGCAGCGACGACAATGACGACGAGTGCTTCCTAGGAGCAGTCAACACCGACGACATGGCACGACGTCAACGGGACGATCCTGAGCTGCGCGCATTAATCGAGCACCTGGAAGGGGGCGGGAGTACCGTGCCCCGTGTTTTCTCACGAACCCTGCCGACTTTCGCCATTCGACAGGGTGTGCTCTACAAAGAAAACTTCGGAAACAACAACTCGCCGTGGCTGCTGGTAATCCCGGCCGACCTTCGAGAGGAGATTTTTCAAGCATGTCATGACGACCCGACGTCCGGACACTTTGGTTACAGCGGGACACTGGCCCGTATTCGTGAAAAGTATTACTGGCCCAAGCTCCCCAAAACCGTCCACCTCTACACCCGATCCTGCCACGAGTGCCAGCGACGCAAGAAACCGCCGACGAAGCCGGCAGGTCTCCTGCAGCCGATTCCTCCGCCAACTATACCGTTCCAGCAGATCGGAATGGATCTACTTGGTCCTTTTCCGCCGTCGACCCTGGGAAACCGGTGGATAATCGTCGCCACAGATTATCTCACGCGGTACGCAGAAACGAAAGCCCTTCCTTCAGGGACTGCTGTGGAAGTCGCCAAGTTTTTCATCGAGTCCATCGTTCTCCGGCACGGCGCTCCCGAAGTTCTGATTACAGATCGCGGATCATCGTTCATGGCACAGATGACCCAAGAAATCCTCCGGCTCAGTCACACCAGCCATCGTCGTACCACTGCGTACCACCCGCAAACCAACGGGCTGACGGAGCGACTCAACAAGACAATCGCCGACATGATCTCTATGTACGTCGACGTAGAGCACAAGACGTGGGACGAGGTGTTGCCCTACGTCACGTTCGCCTACAATACGGCGGTTCAAGAGACCACTGGATTCACACCTTTCCAGCTGGTACATGGTCGGAAGGTAACGACCATGCTGGACGCCATGCTGCCCCATGAGCCATCTGACAATGAGAGCGACGACGCCCAGGCGGTTGCTCAACGGGCCGAAGAAGTCCGCCAGCTCGTCCGACTCATGATTCAAGACCAGCAACGCGTCGACGCGGGCCGCTACAACCTTCGTCGCAGGGACGTCCACTTCCAGCCAGGAGACAGGGTGTGGGTGTGGACGCCCATCCGCCGCCGTGGCCTCAGCGAAAAACTCTTGAAGCGCTACTTCGGACCCTACAGAGTGCTTCGTCGACTCAGGGATCTGAACTACGAGGTGATGCCCGACGGAACACGGACTTCATCACGCCGCCCTCCACGACCAGAAGTCGTCCATGTCGTGCGCATGAAGCCGTACTACGCTCGATAGGACTGTGGACCTTATGTGTTCCAATTGACTCTTTAGCTTACCGTTCTTTTTTTTTGTTTGGTTTGTTTTGTGCTGCATCGGGGCGATGCACTTTTTAAAGGGGGGAGTAATGCCGCGCGCGCAGCTTGCCAAGTAGGAAGCGCGCGCGTGGCCCAACGGTTATAGCGCCTGCCTCCCACGCGAAAAGCCAGGGTTCGACTCCTGGCCGCGGGGACGCCTTTTTGTTGACATCTAATCTAATGTTCTGGTAAATTCGAGGACCGTGTTGCTTGTTCGAGTTTAGAAAGTTCTACACGCCGAACCGTCTACGCCGATTATTCCAGAAGCTCACGCGTGTACATAAGGGGCTTCGCGTAGCGAGCCACGGTCAGTTTCGCCTCAGCGTTCGATCTTGCTGTTTCGCCGCCTTCGACGCTCGCGACGCTCTCTTATTATCTTCTGTTTCATTTTTATTTTCGGGCACAAGTTCGCCCCATTAAACGTTCAGTTTACTCAGTTATTCCTTGTTTGTCACCTCGTCATTCGTGACAGTATTTCCCTTGTAATCCAAGGGTTTTTCTTATTTGCAATCTTGTTTCTGGTGGGAACACATTGCCTAATACTTTCATGAACAATTGATTTTTAGAATGCCCATAGTTCGTTCACGCTATTGCAGTCTAGCTCGCTCATTGTTTCAAACTCAGAAAAATGAAGATTTAACCTGTCAAGAACACCTTAGTCATCAGCCTGCAGAAAATTAAGTACCCGAGTTGTTTTGCGTGGTTTGAAGGGAGAGAGTTCGACAGCTATCGTGAATAAATCCACCTTGCGGTCAGATATGCCTGGGAGCAACGTAGTGTGCGTAGCATGACTTGCAAGCCTATCACTGATAAAAACCAAATCCACCGTTGATGCTGACACGCTACTTTCTCGTGTCGGGTCTTTAACCAGTTGCGTAAGGTTATGGAAAACTGCTATGTCAACCAGTGGTTCTGCCGAAGGCGCAAGAAAAATTGGGACCGGACTTGTCCAGTCGATGTCGGGGACGTTGAAGTCTCCCGCGACTATGCGGTTAGGATTACTTAGATAATGGCGACAGAGGTACTCATTTAGTTTGAAGAAAAAATCGAGATACGTTTGAGGCGGGTGGTAAACCGCACCGATAACAACGTTTTTTTTTTTTTTTTAAGGGCCTCCGATGCCCAGACTCATTCTATTCCCTCGATATCTTCCAATCTTTTCAGTACTAGCGATTCGTCGTATACAATAGCGACACCCCCACCTCAACCTTCTCTGTATTTGCGTAAAATCCGGTAGCCTGGTGGACAAATTTCGTGATCGCCGATCTCTGGACGGAGCCATTATTCTGTTATTGCGATTATATGCGGCGAGTAAATTACTATTAGGCTTTCAAGGAGCGTGATCTTGTTCACAATACTTCGAGCGTTAACATTGATGCAGCGCATTTCTTCGTTATGGTATGTTTGTCATGTTTGGGAATCGCGTTCCCGTGTACGGGAAGGAAGCTTCACTCTGGTATTTTTTGTTGCATCCCACGCGAATAATTCTTTGCCGATCCTCAGTTTGTCATGTACCAGGGATACCTTAACTCCGTCCCGTCTAATGTCGGAACTACTGTCCCACAATAACTTTCTTATCTGTTTAGCTTCCATCGAGTAATCCTCACGAATGAAGAAGTCAGTCCCTTTGAGTCTATAGCAGTTTTTCAGGATATTCATCTTTTCGTAAAGTTCATGAAGCTTTATATCACGGGTGTTGGACGGTCCGAACCTCCTCTTCCTAATTGGTGCAGCCTTTCAATATATTTTACGTTGACGCTAACTATTTGCTCAGATATATTTGACACCGTTGCTGCGTACAGTGAATTGTTTGTTTCTTCCTCTGTGTCGGGAACGCCGTATATGATTAAGTTGCTAAGTCTACTTCCTGTCCTCGAGATCTAGAGTTCTTCTTCCTACAGCTACAATGAATTTGTGTAACGTGGTCTTGTTAGCCTGGAAGTTAGCCTGGAAGTCATGCGCAGCCTGCCTAGTTGTCTCTAAGCTCTGGATTCGATTTTCATAAGACTGCAGCCTGCTCTCAATGCCCTGAATTGATCGTTCTAGTTTACTTCTCGGCATTCTTAATCTCCGTCAAGCTGCTCACTGACCTCCTGACGCATCGTTGTTTAACTACTAAGAATTTCAGCTATCTTCCTCTAGTTGGGTTGGACCGGGGTTGGATTCGACGTCACCACAAAGCTTTATTAGTACACGTTTGAGTTTCATCAGATACCAACAAAGTTTCGGAGCACTTTTCAAAATACAGCTTGGGCACGTCAGCTGAACAAGGCATACATTAGTCGATCTTTTTGTAGGGTAACAACAACTAACCTGCATGTGGTAAATGCAGGGATAAGCTATCTTGACAGGCTGCGCGCTGACGTGCCCACTGAAATGCCGCTCGGTCGACGGCTCTCTTATATGGCTGCTGGTTCCTGTAGACGGCGCTGCGTTCTTGTTTGGGTGTTGTATGACGATCGGTAGACGACACAGCGATCCTTGGTGATAGTCTGTCGAAGATTTGCTTGGCGTTTTCGTGTGGATTTTCGAGTGCGCCGCGATAAGCAGGATGACCTGCATGTGGTAAATCAAGAGATTAGCCATCTTCATAGGCTGCGCACTGACGTGCACCCTATAGACCCTTTTCATGGCAAACGCCACCAGGAGTTGTTCTAGTCTTTGACGTCCCAGAGAACTTCCGGTTCATAAAAAGTATGAACAAAGCCCACCCTAACACCGCTGTTTGAAATGTTGATGAAACGTTTAACCACCAATTCTCCAGGTGAACGCCAAAAGAACGCAGAACCCCCAGATATGATAAATATTTTCGAATACTCTTGTAAACCAACTTGCCTCCTCCAAGACGTTAAATTGACCAGCCGAGGGCCCTCGTTAAATCTCCAACTTTGATGTGCGTGTAGCGTTTATGCTTTCTAGCACTGGCGACATAGGCAAGCTCGACATACTTTCAAAGACGGAGCGACCGGAAGTTGCTTGGGACGCAGGAGGCAGTTCATGTTTGCAAACATGAAAAGGGTCTATAGCGAAAGCAGTGGTCGCAAAGCTCGATGACGCAATCCCGGCGATCGAATTGTTGCGTTGTCTCCGAAGCAGCGTCATCAAGTTTTGCGATGGAGAGACTGAAAAAAAAGTCCGCTTTTATCCTTGGAATTCCACCGCGACGAAGACGCCTTTCGATCTGTGGCGTTGCGTTCGAGTTTTCTTGGGTCCCACTAGTGCCAGTAAGCTGGTGTAAGGTGAGAAACATTCTTACCCAATATCGTTGCTCGGCCGCTTTAACAAAAATTGGGGTGTGCAGGACGGCTTGCTAAAATAGTGTCTCAGCTGCAACTGGGTGAAAGAAAGCACAGCAAAGGATGGGGCGCGCAAGCGTTTTGAGACTCGGTTGGAGTCCCTCTCGGCTCGTGCGCTGGTTTTGCCAGTGTCTTCTTTCGCCCAGTTTCAGCTGAGTCGCTGTTTCTAGCAAGCCGGCCCTGATGTTTAGGCAAAGGAGCAATTTGCATTTCTGCTGTAGATGGACAATAGCCAGTGCAGTAGGAAGGCAAAATTGGCGTTTTTAGCATGCATCACGTAGCAATGATTACATGGACGCACGCCGGTCCAATTTTCTCCAGTTTAAAGCGAAAAAGGTGGGGGATCAAAGCAGTACTCTTCGGTTCTGCAGTGCGAGTTGTCCGTACATGAAGACACGAACGAGTGTCATGCTCCATAGCCTCCTCTATACTCACAAAGCCTGGCAGTTCGATGACGGAGGCATAGAGTGCCCGGTCGCAGATTTGTAGCGCGAGGATCTGGTAGCACAGAGCATTTCTCGGGGAGTTTGGTATTCAGCACACAGCTTGTGCAGCGGCGAAGGACCCGAAACATGGTTTTCAAACCCGACGAGAATAGAAGTGGTAGCCCGAGGAACGCAAGAAGCACGAGTGGACATTTCATCGCTCGGGACAAGTGTGTTTCGGCGTCTCGCCGCAGCGGGGCGCCCGTTACATGACTCTTGTTTGCCGCTCTACCTTTTCACTTTCAGCGGCCGCGTCGCGTGACGATCTGCCAGGCTTTGCCAGTATAGAGGAGGCTATGCATGCTCATTCTTTCAGTTGTGGAGGATGTTGACATGGTTAGTACAAGTTAAAATAAACACTTTCACCCATGTCCGAGCGATGCCGCGTGCATGACCGATGGGGAACAGGAACGCTTCTCCGTACATCTAGAAGATTCGTGTTTACTCTTACCCCGAATGTAAAAGATAAGACGGCCAGAATGATCTTGCCTCGTCAGTATCGCTCTAGCTCACTCCCAAACTTTCAGGTAAGAATATTCGAGAGACCGAGTGTAGCAGATAAGGAGCCGAGCGCGGTCTTGCCGAATCTCTCACTCTCGCGCTAGCCAGCTGTCACGCCGACGCACCGTCGCTCGCTTCTGCTTTCTCGACGTTTGTTGTCCCTTTTGTTTCTGACACAAGTTGCATCGATTAAACCTTTATTTTCAGTTCATCATTGATTGTCTCGTCGCCTTCATCCGTGACATTTCTGGTGGAGGTGCGGGGTAACCCTCTACGTCCCTTCCTCGAACGCCCCAGACGCTCTCGCAAATTATATCAATTTCAAGCCCAGGAGAACTTTTTTCTGTGAAGCCAGACAAGGCTCGAGTAATCCGCCGTACTCAAGGCCAGACGCCGGAATTCGTTTCATTGGTGAAACAACCAAGGAAGAAGTCGCCGAACCCGGAGATATTTCCCCAGGGTCAGCCGACCGAAACCCCTGCTGCCGCATCCCCCGCCGTGTTACCTGCTCGTCGCACCCCGTGTACTCCGACGCCCTTCGATGGAGACGTATACGAGGACATTGACGACTGGATGCAGCAGTACGAGCGAGTTGCCCATCAGAATGAGTGGACGCCAGAGCAATGACTGCAGGACGTCTACTTCTCTCTCGAAAGAACATACCTGGTATGAAAACCACGAGGTGACGATCCCCACCTGGGAAGCATGCAAGGACGATCACCAACTGGGAAGCATGCAAGGAAGCATACAAGCATGCAAGGCTACTGGTTCGCAAATGCTACGCCGAGCATTTGCGAACCAGTAGCGACGAGAACGCGCTGAGGAGCTGCATTCGGCAAGGGTTCAAGGCCCCAACGAGAGCAACGTCAGCGTCATCGAGGATCTGCTGCGACTCAACGGCCGAGGGGACCCCGAAGCTCCAGAAGCGAAGAAACTGAGGATCCTTATGAGGGGGATAAAAAAAAAACATCTTTGGGGGTCTTGTGCGTAGTCCACCAGCGACCGTCGAACAATTCGTGACGGGGGCCACGAACATTGAACGTGCCCTCAAGGCAAGAACCTCGCTCTACCAGGGACTACTTGGCATCGCTGTGTCCTCGTCGTAAAGCTGCTACGTTGGTTTCAGTTCATCGGACCTACGCGAGATTATCCGAGACGTCGTCCGGGAGGAGCTCCGAATGCTGCTTCTCGTTACTCAGCGCCCGGCCTCGCTTTCAGTCGCCGAGATCCCACGCAACGAGGTCCAGTGGGCCATGCAGCCGGAAGCTCCCGTCAACGTGGCTACCCCGAGGAAACCGACGTTGACCTACGCCGCCATGACCTGACGACCGCCACAAGCTACACGCCAGTACCCGGCGCCTTCTCGACGCGACATGCCTGTACCCCGGTACGCTCGACGCCAGAAGAAACAACCCCAGTACGCCCGCCAAAAACAGTCGGCGCCAAGGAAGACAGACGTCTGGACAACGACTGATCGCCGCCCGCTGTGCTACCACTGCTGGGGAAGTCGACCACATTTATCGCCGTTGCCCCTACCGGCAACTTGATCTGCGCGGGTTCTACCCGAACGACCCGCGCCCACGGCACGGTGAGCGCCCACGAGAAATCGACGAGTATCTTCTCTGTCATCCGTCTCCTGCGCCCGCTTCGCCCCGAGGGTCTCGCTCACCGTCCCCACAACCCCCGCCCTCTCCTCTACGTGGGTCCTGTCGAGATCACCTTTTTAATTTGCCTGTCTGGAAGACTAGTCTGGCAATTCCTAGAGGTGGAGTCGCTGGAGTCGAACGAAGCAAACATCCTCGAAAAAACGTCGGAAGGCCTCCCCCACTACCAATGAGGCGCATCGGAACGACGCTTCTACGACGGTGTCGACAACAACACAGGGTCTCTTGGGTTATCCCTAAGACGTACTTGAAGGCGAAAGCCCAAGCGCCGATGTAAACGTGATAGCGAACCTCCGAAGACAGCGCGCTCTCTGACGACGCACTTTCGGCGCAGTTTCATTGGTACCTTACGTATTGGTACCTTTTGTGTCGCCGACGTGTTTTCGTTCTACTGCTACCAACGCAAAAATAAACGCGCATAAAAAAAATAAAGAAAAACCTTGTTGCGACGCGCACTAACAGCGCAAACGAAGATATCAGAAAGAATGAACTAGAATTCATTGAAATGCGGGATCTCTCATCATATTATTTAGTGTACATTGTCATCACCAAAATAAATATTCGTAGTCCCCTTTTCACGTCCCTAGTAACTTTTTACAATTCCTTTGCGTTTTGTAGCGTGAGCTACACTGGCCGAGGTTGAGCAGTTTCGCCGTGGCTCCTGGAGAGCCGTGCTGCGCATGCGCGAGAAGCAGTGACGTCACACGGCGCACAGCTGGCGCAAAAAAGTCCAAATTTGGGGGTTTTACGTGCCAAACCAACGACGGGCATCTGGCACGCCCCAGCGGAGGACTGAGGATTAATTTGGACCACTTGGGGATCTTTTGACGTGCAACCGTAAGCTCGGTTACACGGCGCCTCCTCCGCAATAAGCCTCCGTCAGATTGCGGGCACCTCGGCCGGGATTCGAACCCGTTATATGGGATCCGTAGGCCAGCGCTCTCGCCTCGGAGCATCCATCGAGGCGGCTGCACAGCTGACGCGCCGGAGCCGCCGCCGCCGCGCGCTCCGCCGCTGCCGCGCGCGCCTCGGCGGTCTGCGCATTCCAGAGGAGTGACGTCATAGCCGCGGCAGACGTACTGGCGCCGCCGCGTGCCCAGCTGTGCGCCTCCGTTGCACAGTAGCCAAGTCTGACGCTGCACCGGAGCCGCTTGATAGCGCCTCTCATTTTGTGTGCATGCGCAGAGGTATCAGTGGGGGTATACATGTAGCGGGGCGTTTGCCAGTGTGGTATAGCCATGGAGAAGGAGAGCGAAATTGCTGCTCAGCGGCGCAGAAGAGCGGAGAAGCTTAACTCAGCGGATCCCGAAGTAGTCACATAATGCGCATACCGTGTGTGTGTCATTGAAGCAGCAGTAAGCGTGATAATCAAGCTAATCCTAGACAACCAGGAAAGCTAAAAATAACCAGCTGAACCTAAGCTCACGCTACGTATACCCTGGCATAGCCGAGCTAAGCCACTGCAATTGTTTTATGTATATCGTACGCTTTGTCTCCTGTGTCGTAACTATAGTAAATTATCATCATTAGGTCTACCATTTACGTTGGTCTTCTGCACTGTGTGAATACTTCAAAGTTCCTGTGCGCTTTGCTTTAAGCCTGGTGAGGTTTCTGGGTCACAATTATTTTGTAATATCATACTTAGGAACTGTTTGAAGATATGCATTTATCCGCCTTTAATATATATTTGTTTTTTCTCACGTTTAAATTTGTGTATTTAAATTATTATTTATGTTTATTTATTAATATTTCTTAGTTCAGTCCAAAGATTTGAAGACCCCTGTTCTAGAGGATAGACTGCTAGCAACTTACATATACCCATACACAGTTTCTGCTATAGCCTTTCTCCTGAGCATAGCAGGGGCGACACCAATATTGAAACCGCCCTGTACATCCAATGAATCCGTCTGCCACGTGGCAGCGAAAGCAATAAAAGGGGGATAAACCGCCCGCCGTCATCAAGGTGAACCGGTCATCGCAAGCTGATGATGCCATAAAAGCACAATTCCGCGCTCCCCATTCCCGCGTCGCATCAGTGCCGAGCTCGTTTATTTTCAGACGCGGTACCAAAACGTTATACAAACGAAAATTGCTTGTACATGACTACAGAAGAACCGCTATTCACCAAAAAAATCACAGACTCCAACAAAAAATTGTTAAAAAGAAACGATTATACTCGATTTTGCCTGCAGTGCGACACAATTCGTGTAACAATATGGACAACCCCTGCCTACTGCTTGATAGGTTGTGATAGGCAAGCTGCAGGCAAGCCCAATCGAAGCGAAGGGCTCACTTTTGTATCCTTTGCTTTTCTCGCAATTCCGTCGAAAGGGAGCTTAGTATTTAATTTTTGCGCTACTTTTTTGTGACATGTTATAGAGTACTCAAAAACCCTACGCACAGATGCGTTATAAAAAAAAAAAAAAAAAAAAAAAAAAAAAAAAAAAAAATTGGGGTGTGTGCATGTTTATACTGCATAGAAAGAAGTCTGCATCAACGGGCGACTTGTCTCCCAGCTGTTGATAATAAATTTACACAGTGCAGTACAACCGCTAGCCTGGGGTCCTTAACGTGCACCATGCCGGTACGATGCTCATCCAGATCGTAACGGGCAGGGGATGGGGATTGAACCCAGGATCCCTGGGTTCTGCAGCGCGAGCTTTCGCTCCCCGTGCTCCGAGCTGGTGTGCGCTAGCCCAATCGACCACCGACCCCCCTGCACAGTTGCGTTTGAGATCTTTCGAGTGCGTTTGACTGCGTTGCGTCGAGAAACAAACGCACGGGCACATTGGTGCCTCGTATGAAGCGTGGAAACCAATTCAATGAATAGTTTGACACGTAACATAAGAAGCAGGGATGTCCTGGTTTCTCGCAGCCGCAACGCAGTCAAGCGCCCTGAAACGCTCTCGAACGCAACTGTGCGTAGGGGCCTTTAGTAGATCGTACGCTGCGGAAAGCGGGCCCAACGGGCACGTGCTCAATCCATTCTTCGAAGTGACGGCACCAGCTCCCGCTAGCAAAACGTAAAGTCACTGGATCCTCGGAAAGCAGGTAGAGATTGCCTTCCCTTCCTGCTAGCCAGGTAGAAATATGTACTAACAAACAGACAACCAAAACCTCGCAAGGCGATTGGCTAATCTGTCTACGTTGCCATGGAAATCTCCATCTCGGTCCATTGAAATCTTCGAAGCTTCCAGAGGGTTGTTCTAAACCAGTCGCGCAGAGATCACAATAGAGCATCATCGTACTGCAACCGTTCCGGCAGTTTGATACTTTAGACCCATGTTACGGATAAAAAAAAAAACAGGACGCGGGATGGCCAAAAAAACATGCTTTTCGTGTAAGGCTCGTCAAATTATGAGGCGCTGGAGAAATGCAGCCTTCTGCGTTAAGTCCTTATTTCGAACTCTTTTTGTTCGCCTTCCGCCCATTGAAAAGCATGCGGGAAGGGCCTTAAAACGCACCTGGTATCGCTGCGCCGCAGCGTTCTTCCGCAACATGAAGTTCGTCTGCGTTCCTCGCCGTCACCATGGCAACGAACGCCGAATGAATGGAAGCACGCACGGTACCGCCGCGTGAAGCCAGCAACAGCTGACGCCATTTTACGAACGCCGTCTGCTTGCCAAAGCCGAACGCGGTATGTCAGATCAACCGCCTCCGCCGGTGCTCGATCGCCGTCGGCGATCGAGCACCGGTGGAGGTTCACTGCCAGGCAGTTACTTTAGCAAAACGGAGCTCTGCGTACGATCTACTAAAAGTCCCTATTACCTGATATAACGCTATTAAATGATACCGAGGTGACGCTCCTTTTCCCTAAGGCCACACGACCTATGTGGCAATTGTCCGGTGCGCTACAAGAAAGCAGTAGGGAAACAACTCTGCTTAGACATTTTTCAGAAACTATAGAAAAGATCGACGTGTCTGAGTCACGGAGAGGGAAAGATAGATAGAGAGAGAGAGAGAGAGAGAGAGAGCGAAATGGGGATTCGAGTGGGTAATGCCCAGAATATTAGGGAACTCAGGTTCCACGAAATAAGATTCAATTTCGGTCTGTTCTCTGCACTTCGCCGCATCTGTTCCCCAGAAGCCGCTGCACATGTGTGTCAAAGAAAATTGAAGTCTCTTAAAGGGGACCCCATTTTTAAATCAAATAAGCATTTTCAAAACGGAATCCTTATCAGTTTAGAGTGTCGAGTGTCTTCTGGCATTACATATAGATTCTCTTCATTCAACACTGCAAGAGGCTTTGAAGCAGTGAAGCCCGGATCGTCTCGGCACGTCTCGCTGTTTACGGGCGGCGCCGCTCCCTTCCGTTTAGCGATATTTGCGGCACCAGTGCGATTTCCGAGGCCCCTCGAGAAGCCGTCGTCTTGACACGTGGCTTCCGGAAGTGTTCGTCGTGTGTACATAGAGGGAGGAAGGAAGCAAGAGATTCGAATTCTTCGATAAATAGCCCCCGAGCGCACTTTGTCCGGAATTTTTATTCTGTTTACCGTCGAGCTTTCCCACAACAGTAAAAGCTCTACGAAGGGAAAAAAAAAAAAAAAAGAAAAATACTCTCAGAAACTATAGATGCGACTGGGCGCAGAGCGGACAGTCACGTGATTAGTTCATTGCTCTAGCTTCGGGATGGCTGGTAGCGTCCACTGCGGTCCATAGTTGGAGTTAAAACTTTAGTATTCGATTAGTTGTTTTGCTGCTTCCACGCGTTATATGCACATCAGTACTCCACGAACGCATTGACAGAAATTATTTCGTTGTTTTAAATGCGTATTGTTTATCAAGAAGACGCGCTCGATGACTACCTGACCGGCGAGGAGATGGCGACCTCTATAAGAATTAAACAGCGAACCAGCGTAAATAGGCTTTCTCTAAATAAACGTCCAGCATGTTTACTGAGCTGACTGAGTAGATTCGCCTGGGTGAGCCTTCGTGGTTTACCCAGCCCAGGCAATACCGCCTGTGTTTTCCTCTACCGTCATTGCTAGTGGATCGCCTCTGACGCGCTAGCGTGACTTGCAACAAGCGCCGTTCCGGATAGAGGCGACGAAAAAATACGAACGTCTTTTGCTTCGCCACGTAATTTCGTCAAACTAGAGTGTGAACACGACCGTCTCCCTGAGACCGGAGAAAAAAAAAATAAAACAAGTAAGACAGGGGTAATATATAACGTCTTGAGACGTCGTCTGCCCTTTTTCTTCTTTTTTCTCTTACCTTTTTTTACGGCACTCTTCCCCGGTCTCAGGGTTTAAAGAAATGTGCACGCCAGTTACGCTGTACGGTCGTTTTCAAAGGAGCCCCTTTAAAAAGACCTTTATTGAAACGAAAATAGTTTATCCTCCCTTAGATAAACAAAACGACATTGACATCAAATACATAAAAGCGGCCCAGAAAGTTGTATCGTCCTCGTACAAAAACAAAACAAAACAAACAAGAACAACAACAGAGACCTCTCAAAAACAATCTAACATACAAACATAGACAATGCCTAGAACACATACCGACTGACGAAAGGTTCTCCAGGCCCGAAAAAGTTTCCTGATTCTTTGATCGCCACAGAAGATCCTATAGCCATTATTTTGATCCATCATGTTCGATACACACAAGCTCGCCCGCACTTGAATTAATATTTAGCTTTAGTGGGGCGTGTCGCGGATTTGTTTTCTTTTACTGTGTCGTGGATTCACTAGCGATGACGTAATACGTGGACGTTGTGTTCTAGGCAGTATTGGTTCAGTCCAGGTTATCTATGCCGCGTCAATGACTGAAAAATGTCGCACTCATGTTCGACTTATCATAATTGTTTTACTCTAGTTAAGTAACTGTCATTTAAACAATTGGACGACGAACACCCTTGAGTTTGGAACTTAACGGCTGGTTTCTTCAATCAATTATTGCTACTTTGGAATAAAAATAGCACACTGACCATACGTTTAGTCAAGGCGACTTATCTTAGAAGGGAAAGAACGACAATATTTTTAATTGCGGTATTTTGTCAATAATTGTCCAATAAATCTACCGGGGCTTAAAGTAACTTAGCTCCCACCAAGAATCTGTCTGCAGTAACACTTTCGTCTCAATTAATCGGCGGTCCACCTTCTCATACCCCTCGTGGCTTTACCCGATGTCATTCTAGCTGAAGTTTTTGGAGGCTTAAAATGTAATTTCTAGCGTCCAATTCTTTGCAGTTGATAAATTGATTGGCGTGCATATTGGATTTCACTTTATTTTGGCTAAAAGAAATCCAGGCAGTTGTTTGTTTCTTCATTTTTTAAAATTCTGCCTAAACCTAACAAATGGTGCTCATAAGACAGTAACTCGATTTTAGGTCCACGCGCCAAGTTGTACAGAAATCACCGAATAAAATTTATCTGGGCGTTGCGATTCGTGACCAAAACAACGTTCCATGTTTTTGTGTTTTTACCATTTTTTGCTGACAATTGTTTATCACAGTCAGCTGCTGGGGTAGATAAAACTCGAGTAACGTGCTGCCCTTCAGTCATTGTCGAAGTTCTGCAATATTAATTGATAAGATTTTGCGAGAATAAACTGAATGACTGGTAAAACTCAAATTCATTATTCATCGTTGGTTCAACCACGTGCCTGTTCAATCTTGATCATTCAGATACACAAAATCGTGACAAGCGCCGGCTGCCCAAATCAGGTTACGCAAGTCCTGGCAATAGTTCTGCGAGACGGGCTCGAAATTCTCGATAATATGATATAAATCAAACAGAAATGAAAAAAAAAACAGAGAAAAGAACAACCTCGTACTAAATGAGTTAGGCCCCCTGTCGATAAAAAAAAAAAAAAAAAAAAAAACACCACCGATTCAAATTTAGGGTTAAAAGTGTTTCAGCGTATTTCACTAATTCTTGGGAAATATAGAAATAAATGAATAATTCTGAGGACTTGTTTCGCGACGTATAGTACGCACTTAAAGTAGGTAATGGCATTTCCTCCAATATTCGCTTCTGTAAGTTTAATACGGAGAGGTGCCTCAAGATTTCAAGACTTCCGCGTAGTTTTTTTTTTTTTTTTATACACTGCGAGAACGAATCTTGCCGAAACAATCCCTTAATACGTTACTTGGTTATATATACGGTAGGAACAAAATACGATGGTTGAAGTGAGGCTACCGATACAGAGAGACGAAAACTGTTTTGATTATCAGAGCGTCGTCTCATAGGTCTTCCGCTTTAATATGCAGGGTGTTTGATTTTTATTAGAACGAAATATATTAAACAAAAGTGGTGAGAGTTAGACGAGTGCCGTCTTCACCATGCATTTATCCGGCTCGGCGGACATTAGATGAGGGGATAATCGTCATGGTAAGTTTGGGTAATTAACTGACGTATGTTAATTACATTTATACATATTGGTATTGGGGGTCATGTTGCGGTTGTAGTATTGACGGCAATTGGTATTAGAGGTCATAGCAATTAAAAAAAACAAATTGCTAGAATGGAATCGTTTCTTTTAGATACGAATTGACAAATTTTCACTTTTTCTAACCCGGCTTAAAAACATTATGCGCAAAAAGAGCGGCGCAAGCCCTACCCACAATGACTTTTGGAAGAGTGGCAAAGTCGTTTCAGTCATGTCGTCACTACCTCGGCAGCGTGCCCTTGGTGTATGTATCAAATAATATCTCAAGAGATATTCATTTTCGCAAATTATCTTAATTGGTATAGTTGGCCTTCAAGAGTACTTTTGCAACATGTTACCTAAAACAACGAATTAAAAGGTTAATTCAGATGTTTTAGTAATGACTGAACTTACTATGACAATTATCTGCCACTCCAATGTATGCCGAGCCCGATAAACACACGAAGACGGCACTGTTCTAATTAAAACCTCCTTAAAAAAAAAATAACAACCTGTTTGTATTAAAATTAAACACCTTGTATATTGGAAAGGCTATAAAATGAGGGCCGACGCTGGGGCTTCCAAAGGTCCCTTTTTAAGTTATTTGTACCATCTTCGACAAGATTCGTATTATATTTGTCTTTATTTAACTATATAGTTATGTCTGCGAGCGATATAATAAATCTGGCTGTGTCGATTGTCTTATTGGGAATAGAGCTTGAAAGTGAACGGTTATGCCGAAGAGAAAACAAGCTTTGCTTAGTGTTTTCTTAATATTTACCCAATTGAAAAAGAACATTATCTATACGACTCATCTTAAATAACATCGGCTGAATGAAGCATCACATATTATATGCGTCTTCTCAACGATGAACGCACAAGTCCATTTGACGTCTTGCCATGGTTGTCTTCCATACTTTGCTTGTCAGATCAGATGGCACATGAATAGCATTGTATTCTTCCACTTGTCTTTAAAAAGTGTTTCCATTAACGACTTTTAAAATTAAACAGATGCGGCTCACAGCACTGCAGCTGACAATAGTTCGTGTGTTTTATCTGTATAATACGTGTACAAGATACGGGATAATACACCACTCAAAATGGTAGTGTCTTCCGAGAAAACTAGTTGATTTCAGATTTTTCTTTATACGGGTCTTTCTTATGGTATTATGAGATATAGAATAAATGGGAACATATGTTTGATTCTTCAGTAGGATATGTAATAGATCATATTGACAGGAACCTAAAATAACTTTACATTACCTTGTTTCACACGTTCTGAGCTTGAGTGAGGAAACTGACGATTATTTAATCGTCAGTTTCGTCAGTGCCCTTGTTTAAACTGAAATGTCTTAAAAATATATTTAATCGAAAGGTAACAAAAATAAATAAATATACAGTGTGCGGCCGTAAGGGCCAACACATTTGGCACGCCTTGAAAAATTAGTATCCCAAACACACATATCTAAAACTGGGCACACGAACGTAGTTTTGCGAGATGTTGCCTGTCTATTTTTTCATAGCTCAAATCAGAGGTGGTAAAATATTGAAAATCGAACAAAAGAACGGCGTCCGTCCATTTTCCATGCCCTATACCGGACGTTCGCCGTCTGCACACTGGTGTCTGATCTCGCTCCCAGGTGGTCATTGTTCATATATTTCGTTAAAAGTATTATTTATTGATTTTATATCGATGATCGTCAGCCTCTACTATTGGTTTTTAGCGCTTTTGAGTTCGGCAAGCCATCTGGGAGCGGCCTTATAGAACAGTGTGCAGGCGACAAACAGGCTGGTATAGGAAATACCCGACCTCCGATTTTTCTTTATTTTTAAGATTTCACTACCTCCGAGTTGAGCTCTGAAAAGAATATATATACAACTTCTTGCAAAACCGCGTTGGGGTGTCCAATTTTAGGTATGTACATTCAGAATCGGAATTTTGCAAACACGTAAGCTCAAATAATTCCCACAAGGGAAATCAGTAACCGCCCTGTTTAACGGCAAATAGTGCCATCAAACGGCATCTTGTTGAATCTGATGGTTTTTGTTTTACGTCGTCCCAACTG
The DNA here is from genome assembly GCA_013358835.2 of Ixodes persulcatus. Taxonomy (NCBI): domain Eukaryota; kingdom Metazoa; phylum Arthropoda; class Arachnida; order Ixodida; family Ixodidae; genus Ixodes; species Ixodes persulcatus. Next base: position 529,042 of record JABSTQ010009735.1, on the reverse strand, counting down.
ACTGTCGTTCTATCTGCCTCCGTGTTTCCATGCAGACGACGCCGAGAGATACGCCGGTGGTTACCTGACCATCTGCGAGAGGGAGATGACCCGAGTCCGGTCCCTGGTGCATCAATTTAGCCAGAAGGGACAGACGCTGGTAGGGTTGGAGATGAATGGCTGCGACATCGACGGAGGCTACGCAAGAGTTCAGTGCGGACGCTCTGAGAGGTATGTTTTTGTTATATTTTACTCTGGAGATAAAAAAAAATGTTTGTGGCACCTGAAATCTTTAATTGTAACGACGTGCTGCGCCGAGAAACTGAAGGAGGGAAGGAAACGAAAGCGTGCTTGGACATCATCATTGGCAACAAGTGGCGTCATAAAAGCCGGAGTGTCACGCTGTCGGAGGTCGCGATCCTGGCGGTTGACCGTAGAAAGACCGGCGAAAAGCCCGAGCGAACGCCAGTGTCGCTGTCGTCACGGCGTCCCGACTCCTTTTTGCCAAGTCTTACGTGAACTGCCGAGCTGGAGAGCAACCAGTAGCAGAACAGGCGCAGCTGCCTCATCCATCACCGCTGCTTTGACACCGCCGGGTTCGCGGCTGGCGACAACATGACACGTCATCTTTAGACCAAAAAAAAGAAAAGAATTACCTGCGCCCTGTGGCACCTCGCAAGCCGTTTCACCATGCTCAGGGCTACATCGCAGATTGTTTAAAAAAAATGTATTAAGATATTTTCAAACTCCTGTGGCACTGCGAAAGCTGTTTCACCATGCTCAGGGCTACATCACAGACTGTTTAAAAAAAATGTATTAAGATCAAAAAGTTAGGGCGCAAACAAGATGGTGAAGGTTTAACATTTTGGACAAAACCCCGAGACTGGGGGGGGGGAGGAGGACAACACAACACAAAGTCTCAAACACAGCTGAAATTTATTGGACAGAATATCGAGGTTTTATAGGGTACAGGCGCCCGGAAAACCAAAAGGAATGAAAAAAGGAGAGAATGAACTTCTTTTTCCCGAACGCACAAGAGAGGGAGGACATTGACCAATAGCACACCGGTACTCCCTTTTGTTTGAGTTAAAACAGTACCGGTGTGCTATTGGTCAATGTCCTCCCTTTCTTGTGCGTTCGGGAAAAAGAAGTTCATTCTCTCCTTTTTTCATTCCTTTTGGTTTTCCGGGCACCTGTACCCTATAAAACTACGATATTCTGTCCAATAAATTTCAGCTGTGTTTGAGACTTTGTGCTTGCATTGTCTAACACCCCCCCCCCCAGTCTCGGGGTTTTGTCCAAAATGTATTAAGATATTTTCAAACTCGGAATTTTCCAAGCTCCCTTTGAAAATTGCAGCAATGGGCTCTGCGAAAATCTTTTTGAGAAAATAACGCTACCTATTTTCAGCGGGGTGTTATGATTGTTATCTGTTAGAAAGGACATCGTACATTTATGCTACAGGAGATGCGGAAGGTTGTATGGTTAGTGTGTTCAGTATTCTCTTTCACAATTTTTGCATCTCTGTTCAATAAACTACGCTAAAGCAGAAGCAAAACCAAATTAGAAGTTGAATGTTTAGTAAGGGAGAGGTCGGCCTGCCAATGATACTGTCTAGCGCCGCAGTGGTTCGCGCTTTTGATGCGCTATTTATTTAGTGCAGTACGATTGCTAACCCTGAGTCTTTTATGTGCACCTGGCAGTAATGAATACAAGAACGCACGCCTGTACGATGATAATCCTTAAGCTTACTTAAAACATATTATTTTTGTTTTACTCCAATGAAAAGTCTTAGCTACACTGGTAAATTTGACTGCGTACTATATTTCTGTCATTTCGTCGCGATGCCCGTGCTTGTGATTCAAATCGTGTACGCCGCATAGAAAGGGAAACGTATTTAGAAAATTGCGCCGCAATTTGAAATCACCTTTATGTCTTTTTTTAGCGATGACCTACTTTTGTTTTTTTATTTGTTATTTGCGTTTTTGGTGATAAATGTTCTGGACGTTGTTTGAGCAAATTATCGGTTATTAACAATGCTGGCGTTTGTTTTTTAAACAGTGGTCATACGGGGCAAAACTTTGTCTCACTGTTCTTGTTTAGTAGTCAGAAGTAACAACATAAAAAATGTATTAACCCCCAGAAAAGACGTTTCTAATAAATTGGTGTTCATGAAAACAGGAAGAAAACTCAGTTGTTATTTCTACGTAAAACGCGTGTTTTTTGTTGCAGCTGTGTGTGTAGCAACAACCAAGGGGTTTCGCTGAAAAGCTATGCCTATGAGCAGAAAACAGGTGCCTTGCAAGAAATGCATTGCAGTAAGTAATTTTTGTCTCTATTATAATGTAACAATAGACATTACAAAAATTTGATCTTGGATGAGGTAATACTATTATTCCTAATTTTGTCTCTGAAGATTACGCTCAAAGGGCGCACTGTGTGATCATATATTGTTTGCCACGGATACGATCTTTTCTTCTTGTCTTCTTCTTCCATATTTTATAAAAAACAAATGACAATGTTAGCCAATTGTAAATGCGGCTGGCTACTCCATTCTCAGAAAATAATATTTTGTTTAAATAATTACAAAACAAAAACTTTGTATGGTACAAACGTTTCGTTACGCCTGCGCACTTTCCTGTACAAAAATAATTAGTGTCACAGTCGCAATGAATGTCACGCAATACCACACCCAGTATGCCCCCCCCCCCCCCGCCATGTACACACGCGTACACATAAACAGAAAAAGGAGTTAACCTAATCAACACCGGTGAAGGCCTTACGACGACGAAATGCCACCAATCGCAAGTTTTCAGCAGTTTCCTCACACATGGGCACATGCACCTTGTGCATAGGTACACAAATGATAGCAAAGTTTAACGATCCATCAAAATACGTACTAGCATGTATTTTCCATATAACTGTAATTCATACATTTTTTATTGACAGGAGAGCCTGTTTTTGTGCGATTTGATGGGGCCATGGGCCCAACAACTTCCCAAGGGAAAAAGGTTTTTGATGTATAATCTCAGCTAAGTTTAAGTTGCCGCCGACTGCGGTCAAATATTTAGAACAATCTGAGTATGTGTTCGATTATTTGCACCATACCCACCTTGGATCATCAATATATTTTACTTTAGATGGAAATTTTCTCGTGAAAGCAATATTCAGTTCTGGGCGGTAAAGAAGCGCAACGGATTTTCTCGGGAGAGATTTTGAATGAAAGGTCTGAATTCATTTGAAAACAGAAAGTGAACATCTGTACTTTCTCGTTTAGCCATACTTCGACTGCCATTTGTTTTAAATGATTATAAATAAAGGCATGATGTCAGTCTTCCTAGGATGAATTTCCCCCGTTCTTTTCAATGCGTGTGCACGTGTGGCTAGTTATTTTTCTGCTTACATATTTCCGGGAATTCCAGAATGTCTTTAAATCCCCCGAGTGTTTAATCAGTCACCATTGCGCATTTTCTATTCATCGTATTTCCTTATTGAGAAACCGCTGGAAATGTTGGACGTTTAGGGTTCATTGATCAGAGGGCGCCTAAAGTTGCGTGTTAAACATCTTGTATACGTTTGCTACATTTGGGTGTTCAACATCTTGTATACGTTTGACAGAGGCAAGTATTTGCAAAGAATTCTGCGTGATGATGTAATGTAAGAGCGCAGCGTGTCTTGCTACAACTTTCTGAGGTTTGACCGACATCTTATCTTAGCTCGCACGTGATGGCAGGGACTTTGTGATAACAAGGCAAAACCCTCGCAGCGAAGCATGGAAAAAATAATGACCATGCACGCTTGGCAGGCAAAGCTAATTAATAGCGACACATAAGCTAAATAAAATAAATTAGGGCGAAAGCACACATATTTGAAACGCGAGAACGAAGCCAGGCGTCACAGGCTCCTTTAGCTTGTGAAAGCACATAATGTCAAGCTAATCCGTTTCCCGAGCGCAACAAGCTCGTTAATTCGGCAGTGTTTATGACAAATATTAAATTTTGACAACGTTTTAACTTTTTCTATTATCACTTCGAGTAATACACCCTTTGCAAACTTCAGTCTGGTAACTTTGATCACAATCGTCATCTCAGGAATGAAATATTTGTTGTGCTAATGGCGGCCTGTGGTTAATGACGATGGAAGAAGTTGAAGATGCTCCGACGCGGACGATGCGAGCCCTATACATTTGAGACGTTAGTACGTGCGACGCAGGAATCGAATACAAGAGCTGCGTAAGCGTTTATTTCTAACTTGGGTCCAGTCAGTTTGTTGGCGGCACATAATCGGCTTTACAGCCGCTTGACGTATAAAATTTGATCACGGCTTTATTGTGGGCCAGCGCTTCGTGTTACCGGTTGTATATTTGTCACTATCGAAACTGAGAGATAACTGTAAGGTACAAACACACATTCTCGACTAATGTTGACAGGCAGAAGTGACGGTGCCCGGTCAAATACTACAAACTGCAGGTCAATTACCGTCAATAGCTTGTTAAAAGGGAAATTGCTATTTGATCCACCCTATGGCACTGAATTTCAAGAAGGGTCTATTGGCTGATAACAATTTGCAAACGCCTTTCTATAATGTCGTTTCTTTTTGTCAAATTGATTCGTTAAAGTGTTCTACTGATCATGATTATTGTTCATTTATGATCAGTAGAATAATATTTTTATTCAATTAATTAAAAAAATAATATTGAAAGCTACCTCACCTCTGAGTGCATTTTGGCACGTTTCGAGGAAGGAGGAGCAAAAATATTTGCAGTTCTAGTTCCATCTCATACATTTTGGTTGTTATCGCTGTTTGTTTTTCTTGTTGTCAACTGCACAAGAGGCGAGTCTAGAAGACTCTCTCTGCCAAAAAGTTAAACGCATCTTGCGCTGGTAACCGGATTTATTAGGTAAATACTTAAATGTAAACGTCGCAACGCGGCCGAAAAAAATTTGAAATAAGGTCATATAAAAACAAAAAAGTCATTCGGGACACATACGTGCAAATAAAAACAACCAAATGCATACATAAGATATACATATACGTCGTTCTGGAATGATGTGCTGTGCTTGGAATATAAAAGCACCTCCGGCGACTTAGGGTGGGCGGAAACGGATGGGTTTGTTTTCTCAAGGCCTGGCTGCTTCGCGTGCTCTGTAATACAAGCAGGAAGAAGCAAGGGTTGAACATTCGCAAGAAATAACGAAAGAGATGACGCTGCCCGAACGGAATGTACTACAATATTTTTAAGCCTGGGAAAGCAAATCCTGCATTTGGGAGGTCTTTGACTAGAAGACGCTTCACCGCCTATAACACTCTTTTGTTTTAGCTCGTTGGTGTGTGGTCGTCAACGAGGCGTTACAAGGATGCGTTGTAAGAGAGCACAATGTCTTAATCTTTGGAATACCCCTGTTTTACGGGAAATTCAAAAGCCTTTAAAGCGAAAGCCTCTAAAAAATGGGCGTGTTAACTTGTGATCTCGACTCCGCGCGTGTTCCTTGGATTGCGCGTTGTTTCTTTGAAGGTCTTCACTTTTGGGGTCTGTTAGTGTTGTGCCAAATACAAAAAAAAAAGTATTTGAGATAACATATTAAATACCCATTTGAGAATGCGTTTAGAGTAGTATTCAAGTTACTTTTATTACGAACTATCTTGAGTAGAGTAGAAATACTTTGAAAAAATAATTGAATTAGATTCAAAGATACTTGGCAAGTTTTGAAAGCTGGTAAAATAAGAATAAAAAGTCAGAAAGGGGTGCTCTGTTTCCGATTACTACTCTGAAAATCACACTTTGCTGTGATCTTTATGACCTTCAAGAAGCGCCTTAGCTGCTGCAATTGAAGTTTACTCTAAAATAATTCGGAATATGTAACCTAATGCCCGCCGAAATATTTTAAGACGTGCTTTAGTTTGACGGCAATGCTCGACTCATGACGTAATCCGCAATAAGTTCGTAATATGCCCCGCTTCGATTTGGGGGACTTGAAATGTAGTCCGGCATTGTATATCCAAAACAGTCGAACTAGAAGTTCATCAGGTAGCCAGACTCGTTGGTGAGAACGCGAGTGAACGACACAAGTACACGCTCAGGAAAAACAACGACTCGAGGACTGCAGCCTCTGTCGCTTTTAGCAACCAAGAGTGAGTACTCTATACCCCCAGTCAAAAGCGAGAAGGAGCAAAAGAAATCATAAGGTCAAGAGGAAAACATAGGAGAGTGTTCACAAAACCCCTTCTAAACTAGAGTAACTGTATATTTATTTATTTATTTATTTATTTACACATACTGCGACCTCTGTCACGTCATTGCAGGAGTGGAAAATACAGAAACACATTAACATTCAAACAATACAACACGCCCTTCAACATAACAGAAATGAATATGATGACGTCATGCGTTACTGAAAAGAATAGGCAGAACCGCGCTAATAAATCACCATACGGAAGAGTACGTATTTCCCCATCAAGATTATTCCAAATTTCAACACTATGTGGAAAAAACGAATATTTAAAGCAATTAGTATGAGACTGAAAAGGAACAATATTTAATGAATGAGATCGTCTGGTGCGTGAACTAGTAGAGAATGAAATATATTTACTTCGCTCTATTCCACAGTCCTCATTAACATTTCTGTGCAACATTTTAATTTGATCAACTGTTCGCCTTCTAGACAAAGGCTCCAGCCCCAGAGTTGAAACAGCCGAGGAGGGTGAAAAATTACGGTCATGCCTATTCAAAATAAACCTTACAGCCTTGGCCTGGATAGATTCAATGAGATTAATGTCTTTCTTAAAATAAGGATCCCAAACAACAGATTCATACTCCACGATGGGCCTAACAAGTGTCTTATAAGCACAGAGTTTAACTTCTTTAGTAGAGCATTTAAGAGTGCGTTTAACATAACCTAATTTTTTAAGGGCGCGAGAACAAATAAAGTTGACGTGCTTGTCCCATTTGAGGTTGGACGTGAAGAAAACACCTAAATATTTGAACTCCGTAACCTCGTTTAAAATGACATCATCGATACCATAGCTAAAAACTAAAGGGGTTCTCTTATTCGTAAATCTCATAAACACAGTCTTATCAAAATTAATATTCATTTGCCATTTCTTGCTCAAATTAAAAAAAAAAAAACGGATAAAGGATTCGTTAAGTAACAGTTGATCATTAGGAGACGAAATGTCATTGTGCAGAATGCAGTCATCTGCATAAAGACGAATGTTAACGGGTATGTTTTCTACAACATCATTTATATATAAAATAAATAAAAGAGGCCCTAACACCGAACCCTGAGGTACTCCTGAGCTAACCGAAGCTTCCAAAGAGAAGGCATTCGCAAAGGAAACAAACTGCGACCTGCAATTCAAATAATCTGAAATCCAATCAAGCAGAATCGAGTTTCTAAGAATGACTTTTAACTTTAAAAGAAGCTTGGGGTGGGATACTTCATCAAACGCCTTTGAATAGTCAATAAAAATAGCGTCAACTTGTCCTCTTTTATCTAATGATGAAGCAACGTCATGAGTAAATTCCAGAAGCTGCGTAGTGGTTGAAAAAAGACGACGAAAACCGTGTTGGTGTGGACAGAGTAAAGAATTATTTTCAAGATAATTGGAGATATGCTTACACACTATGTGTTCGAGGAGTTTGCTGCAAGAGGATGTAAGAGAAATTGGTCTATAATTCAGCAGACTCTGCTTATTACCGGATTTGAAAATGGGAACTATTCTTGCTGATTTCCAAAGCCGAGGAACAATTCCGGATGAAAGAGACTTTTGGAAAATTATAGTTAAATATCTCTGCTCCGGTTGCGGAGCAGAGTACCGCAATGGTGCCATTCTGGAGCCAAGCACTGCGGGAAGCCACGGTCGGTTTTTGCAGGGGCACGAAGGCGCAGACGCGAAGCGGCGTGCTGCGGCGTGCTGCGGCGCGCTGCGGAAGGAAAATAGTGCGGCGTGCGGCGACGTGCCGTGCATCCGCCGTGATCGTTGTCCCGTCGTTTCCTGTCTCCCTCTCGCAAAAAGCGCACCCGCGTACGCACCCGCGGGTCCCGCGGGTCGCGTGTGAAGTGAAGTCGTCAAGTCGCAGTTGCTGGGACGCAGATAGCGTCGTGAGCCCGCTGTCTGCCCCACTTTTGGAGGACCTTTCCCTTCGAGCGATCGCAAGAAGCAAACAAAACGCAGGCCTGCTTATTTTCCCCTTGTGTTTAATCGAAGAGCAAGTGCCGCTGCTCAGCCTGTGACTTTTTTTTTTGTTTTTCAGCAGACAGTTTACTTGATAATATGTAGACGGAACAGTGCTTTACCTTCGTGCGTTCCAATTATATGCGAATCTGAGGAATGTCGAGCACCCCCACTTTCATGCTAAAATAGTGTACAACTTTTATCTTCTTTTTTATCCTAAGTTCTTGCCATTTCACGAATTCGAGACGCCCGAATTGAGAGCTCTTGGAGACCGGAATTCTCCCATGCTTTCAAGTTGGGCTAAATTTTGAATTCGCTTGAATCGCAAACATTAGGGGCTCGCGAATAATAAATGTTAGATGGTGCTCCAAGCTTCGGAAGATGCCGCAAGGTGCAAACTGCCTAATATAAAAAAGGTCCACCGACGTTCCACTTTCATTGCAGATAAGTCTTTGAAAACGCAGTCCAATTCGTTGCAGGGACCAGAATGATGCCGAGATTGACTGTTTTCCTATTGACCAGTATATTCCGCCCCGAGAATAGGGCGATAGAGCTCTGTCTACTTTCAGTGTGTGACACACACCTACATCTCGCTTTCTCTTCTATTTTGAACATTTTGCTGAGCCTATTAAACAGTTTTACTACCACCGACATGGTCCCTTGAAGAAATTGCGAACAGGCACAGCACTAACAATCTCCAAAACATGTTTATCCACACAACTGCCTGCAGAAATCTTTTGGGATGTTGTAAAAGAGCAGACAATTATTAAAAATGATCTCCTTCCAATACGAAAAAGCCAAACGAAATGGCGTCTCACATCGTGTCTCGCCGTCGGAATCCGCTACAAGCTCTTGCCGCTGTCTGCGCGATTTGTGCACTTGGTAACACTACAGCCTGTCATTTTCACGGGGCTCTTTCTGCGCGCATGCAAAAGTTAATGCGATAAACGACGCAGTAGTTGACGAAAACGCCGTCCCCCCGCTTTCAAACGAGAGAGAGCTAGCCGACTCGCCAAGACGGCCGGATGTGCCGGTCGTGTATCGGTATCGCGTATCACTCCGCGAGAGCCTCAGCGTCGTCCGTGTTGTCTGCTTCACATACCCTGAAAACGAATGTCCCAAAACATCGCTCGCGTTATAAAAAACGGGATTGTACTGTACCCAGTTGATACATATAATGTTCAATGACTTAGGAAGCTTTCGGTTTGTTCGATTTTGGTCTAGGATCTATATTTTGCGAACGCAAAGTGAAAAATATGTTTCCCCGAAACTCGGCGCTCTGGAAGGCCGCTTTCCCGCACGAAGTTCGGATCCAGTTCTGCGCACGTGACCACTCCTCCGCCAATACGGAGATGGCGGCGAAAGGAAAAGGAATGCGCTACTCTGGCTCTTCAAGCAGAGCCTATACAGTTACTCTATTCTAAACCCACTTCCCCTGCCCCCTCTGCACCAGTTGGAACCATTATTGACGCATTGTGGTCAAGATGGTCAAGATCCCAGAATTAGCGCCCCCTAGTTCATAAATGACTCCACCTGGCGAAAACTAGTTCCGAGGATTTTGAGGGTGAAAAAATGCGGGTATTTGGAAGGAGATGAAAGAAATGCTTTTGCACGAGCTTGGGAGCAAAAGTTAAGCCACAATATGCAAACCAGGAGATTCAAGGAAGCACAATATAGGTCATTGCAGCTCAATAAAGCCAGCAGGATCAAGCTTCTTTGTCCGAGGGAGTGCCTGTGCTCGCATGTAAATGTGTTCGCGCATTTTCACACTGGAACCCCTGAACCGGCGACTTCCGAAAATGGTTGATTTTAATCGTACGGAGCGTTGGCGTCACAATTTTTACTGACGGAACCACTCTAGCTCCACACAAAAGATGGGATTTGAGGGTAAAATCCGGATGACGTCACCATCACTTCGCTAGCTCCAAGTAAAGACAGTTTGAAAAACATAAAGTCGACAAGAGGACACAGACGGGTGCACATGGGGGGGGGGGGGGGGGGAGTCTCCAAATGTCTCCAAAAGCCAACCAGTGATTGCCCTACACCCCCCCCCCCCCCTCCCCTCGTTTTTCTGAAGGCATACCCTTAATTCGCAACGATTCCTCTATTCTCAATGACCCCCCCCCCCCCCACCCCCTACTAAAAATGTAGATACTACCCCCCCCCCCCCCCTAATTTTAATTCCTGTGGAAAGCCCTGATGCCAACAAAAGACCATTTGGTCTTTCGTTGGCATTCGGAGACTGCGTTTTTCTCGTGCCTTGTTTCCCCTTTTTGCAATCAGTTCAGCTTTTTCATGGAATGTGATGATCCCTAGTTCTGCATATTGTTCCAGCCAATTTTTTTTCAGGGTTGCGGGGGCTTCGTCAAGTAGCGACATGCTGCTTTTTTTCCCTGCCTTCCCCTCTCACATGGAGAGGAAATAAAATTGATTGATTGATTGATTGAGATAGTGAGAAATGTAATTAAGATAGAGTAGCAAATACTCTTGACTAAATGTTTTTGCAAGATATCAAAAACTGCAAAAAGTATTTTAAACACAGTATCGTGAGGCACAAGTAAGCTTTAAATTGATCCTTTTCTAAAGTGCGCGCCATCTCGTAGCTGCTGCGTCAGTTATTTGAATCCGACATTGTTTGGGCTTGTACTCTGAGCATGCATTAGACACGAAAGCAGCAACAGCGTTCGGCGAGGACTCAAATCCAATCGCACGCTTCGTGCCCAAGAAATGACAATCGCCAATGTTGCTTGATGGGGTCTTAGAAAAATATATATATTAGGATGTCTGCGACTGTCATTCAAAATATCAATATGAAATTCTGCTGTTTTTCCTGCTTCACCCTCTTCCTTGGATTGAAACGATAAACTTGAAACTTGAAATGTTTCCTCAAAATTCGAGTATAACAAAACGTAAATAGCATTTCTAAAAAAAAAAGAAGAAAGTTTATTCATTCCTTGTAAGTTGCTACGGTCATTCCGTAGATAGCCCTGATCACCTCAACATAATTGACGCTAAAGTAGACGTACAGACCACGATTTTAAAGTGAGCAGAGCCTAGTGGAGCCGATGTAAAATTTAAGCATGTCTTGATCATATCTTATATACTGTACTCGGAGACGGACATAATGCATTTAATGAGCTGGGCACATGCTGGTGTGTGTCTAACGTCACGTGACGTCATGAGGTCACGTGACTCCGACGGTACATGACTTATGATGTCACGTGACCTTATAATGTCACGTGACGTCACAGAGACAACCAAACTTGACGTCAAGTCGCTTGAGGTCATGGTGTCACGTGACCTGTGTGTTGGTCGAGCGTAACGTGTTGCTTTTTCATGAAACCCAGTGTGACAACACATTCTGTTAAGAAAAAAACTACTAGTTTTATATTTTATTTTATATATTTCATTTTTGTATTTTTTATATAAGATATCTCAAGACTCCTTGTTAGGTCATTATATGAGGACGGATACACAATTTTATGACGAAAAATGAAACATGCGATAACGCACGTATTACACAAAAAATCATATCAGTCTAAAAAAAAACAACAACAATAGCATTATTGATAAATACAATGTGAAGACATTCACACGCACACATGCCTGATTCCTGAGTACCGCAGAGTAATAATTCACATGATGTTTTGAAGTTTGTAATTTCCACTATATTATGGGGCAGAGAGTTACTCGGAAATGGCAAGCTGCAACGGGGAGTTCAGAAAGTGGTTAGTACGACACTTTCGTTAGCGAACTTTGTGAGAATGGTCGTGTCCAGAAATATTTTGATAAGGGGGAAGTAATAACTGCTCCTTGATAAAAATATTAATATTACGTATGTTGCGAATGAATGCGAGACGGGAACCTTACGTCTGGCGTCCAATAAAGGAAACTTCTTTTTATGTTTTAGGGTCGTTACTTTCATAGATAATGTATAGTCTTCAAATATAGAGTGTGCTTCCTTGTTTTAATTTTTTAAATATTTTTACTAATCAGATAATGTTGATAAGAGGGGTATTCACACGAGGGAGAAATCCCGGGGATCGCTCCCCGGCGCGCGCGCATCACGAGACAAAAACGCGAGGCTTTGGCACATCGCAAAGCCCGACGTTTTCGTCGCGGGATGCGCGTGCCGTGGAGAAATTCCCGGGATTTCTCCCTTGTGTGAATACCCCTTATGATACCAGCATACTCAAGCTGAGACCTGACAAATGATTTGAAAGCTAGAATACGAGTTTCGATACATGCTAAAAACAATTTTTGTCTAATGAATCGCAATGACCGACTTGCCTTATTTACAATGTTAAAGTCGTATTAAGACATCTTTAGGCGCCGTCGTATCACCGAACGTCGACGGTTCTTGTCATAAAACGTTTTTTGTTTTGTTTATAATCTGTGTATTTATCGCAATTAGAACTCAACGCTTAAAGTTTTCTAATTTATGGTTTGAGCTGAAATACTCCTTCGGATCCAGTTTGCACAATCGAACTGGACCCGAAGAACGCTTTACACTAAGTAAGCGCAAGCTCAATTGAATCCTAATGTTTTTACACGTGCTTTCAAACCGCGAACTCGAAGAAGTGTCCAATAGCACCCACTACAAATTACGACTGCGCGTCTATAAAGATTTTGCAAAACACGCGTGATGTCATCATTTTTATTTTGTTTTAGCAACAAACTGTTGGCGACATTTATTGGCCAGACCTGGTCCACTTATGGCCTTCGCATACTTCCTAATGTTCTAGGCTTCTTCCTTACTCCGCTGGCATGAAATATTGTTCATGATGATATCATTGACCTTTGATCTAAGACAGCCTGTGGATCTAGTCTCGGAAAGTCTGGAAAACCTGCAGTCTATGGACATTTGCAGGTACGGCCTCTGGGCGCTGCCATCTTGCCGCTGGCGTGTGTAGATCGTCTCGTAGTCAAGCCATAGTTGAGAATTGCTAAGGAGTGCCCACGGCTGTCAGCTGCCTCCCCAAAAAAACTATTTTTATCCACGGTGGCCAAACTAGCTATGGAAACATGACTGCTTGCAAATGCCTATAGTTCGTTTTACCTTATGAGAGTGCAAAGCCCATGCTACGAGCCGATGGGGTGAATCAGACAGCACAAGAAAATACGTCACAGCGCGCAGAATCTTTCTATAATTGTGCCTTCATCGGCGAAATCAACCAAGTGCAGGGAATGTGCCGAGACCTTGAACTTTCAGTATTTTATGTGTTCGTGTGTGTCTCGTGGGCAGGATAGAGCATAAAAACCCATACGATTTAAATCGTGACTTTTATTATGATTTAAACTACGATATAGATCACACCAATTTTAATACGATGATATAAATCCAACTTTTTCCCGCAAAATAATCCCGAAAACATATTTTCATTTACCGTTTGTCTATCATATGATGCTTTCTATGTGCATTTGTGTATTGTCTATGTGTATTTCGTACCTTTCATTTTGTTCGTCAGCCATGTAACGTCATACTGGAACAAAATGAGAACGCAAAAATACGACGACTAGAAATATAATTATCTTTTTCAATCAAGTCAGAACTTGCAAGAAAAATCAAATAAAACTTTTAACAAACTAAAAAGAGAATCAAACTGTTTTTATTCTACTATGGCGGTGATTACAGCAATCAAACGTTGTTAATTATACTGTACTTTACATTTACATTCATTATTTTTCCGCATTATCAGTTTTGTTGATAATGCAATTAAATGCAAAGGTGCAAGCGAGCTGGACAAGAATGGCGAAATTAATTTCTGGAGAAGGGGAAAAAGAGGCACGAAGGAGGAACACAAATCTACAAACACCGCTAGGTGACTGGTGCGCGACCGAAAAAAATCTGCCTTTGTTCCTTTTGTTCCCCTTCTCCAGGGATTATTTTCGTTATTATCAGTGATGGGATGAATTGATTAAACCATATGCCACATTGAGAATACGTCTAGTGGTTGGGATTCTCAATTTTCTAGCGGCAGTCATTCCCAATTCAATCAAGCCGCGCTCCAGCTGCTCCCAATAAAATCACGCAACACAGTGAGTGCAATCCGAAGTTTACTAACTCACATGCCGTCTGTCCGCCTGCGGCCCTACTCTCCCTGCCAAGACTCCAGGACTAAAAGACTTCTAAAAGCTTCAATCCCGAATAATCAACTCAGGACTTGACTCCGCGACCCCCGCTTGCTTTCTGCTTATATGCACCGACTCAACTCTCGTGTGACGGTTGTTAGGTCACGGTATTTCGTTATGCACGATAAAGAACACAGGCCAGCAGTGGTTCTGCACTGACTAAATTTTTCATCTACAGCATAAATCAGTGTCGTCACACCTCAAAGGTATGTCGACACCTTGCGCGGCTTAAGCGCAAACGTATTTTGTTTTTCTTTTTGCGACGGTGGCGTTTTGCGTTTACTTCCGTCCGGGGTGTGGGCAAGAAACGCCGTGCCGGCCCGGCATTCAAACAATGTTTTTGTAAAAATCAGCTTTTCTGGGGGGAGAGGGGGGGGGGGAATCCATAAAATCTTGTAGACAGACACTGCAGCGAAAGGGCTGGGAAAAAGTGTCAAGATAAGTTTTCACGTGTTTTCTGCCTGCCTTCTTTTTCCCGAGAACGTGGGTAGACGCCGTGAAATGGGAAAACGAGACAATGTACGAGACAATGTAGGACTCAAGCGCCTGTGCGGGAAGCACTGTTGGTGAATTCACAAAAACCTTGTTGCCGTCATAATTATTTGAATTGTTCCCAAACAGACGCGGGATAACTTTCAGGTGGTCCAGACCATCCGGGTCGCGTTCAACGCGTTTTCACGTTAAAACGATCGTCTGCACGTCTAAACGGCCGTCTGCACACTTAGACGGCCGTCTGCAAGTTTAAATGACCGTCTTCACATTCAAACGACAACGATATGCAGACCACGCAGGGTTGGGCAGAAATACTCAAAAATGTATTTTGAAATACGAATACTGGGATACATTAAAATAGTAGCTAAAATACTGATACTAAAATATATCTCTAAAAATGTATCGCGATACGTATCGGAAATATATTTTAAATAGAGGCAAGAAGTCTTTGGAAATACAAATACAGGAATACATTTTAGGGAGGGCAGAAATACAAATACAGAAATACTGATACTGCAATACATTTTTCACATTTGTTTGAGACGCGAACTAAGATGAAGCTTGAAGTGGAAGTTTTTGATCCCGAAACTACTTTCCCGTAGGCTTCGCACTTTGCCTTAAAGGTAGTGGTTTCGGATGACGAGGAGTCTTCAATGGGCTAAAAAAAATGTTCCATCAAGGACTGACCGCGGTCTCTTCCCTGACATCCTGTCTGTCTGACGAGGGATGCGAAAAGACTTCGACTTCTAAATAAATTCTATGTCACCCTAAATCCCATCAAAACGTCACCACGCCCCTATCCAATATAGACGCCACTGTCAACGTTGATCACATGACGTCACGGTGGAATGAACTGGTATTCTTTATCTGTAGGTGTGGCCTTGAACATGAAACTTCGCCACGCTGCCGTATGAAAGGACAATACGTACTTTCGTTCTAGGTTACCTCGTTGAAGGTCGTGCAGGCAGTGTCATTTGGAATTTTCGAGAATATGTGGACCACCTGAAGCATTCTGGAACACATGTGTTATCTTCTGTATACGGTTGAAAAAACGATACGGTGGCATCCCTGTTGTGAAGGTCCCTCCTGCCGACCCTCCGCCACCGACGCATGGATTGCTGTCCTCAAGTTTCGCCTAGCATCATCCAAACAGAGACCTCGTGGACTGCGACCTGATATTGCTGGTACAGGTGCGAGCTCTCCGAGAAACAGCGCGCTCGACACGAGTTGCCGGTGTACGAAATCTAGGTCGGCACAGCGAGGCCACGTCTAGCCTCCTTCCTAGATTTCGGATCACCAGAGCAGCGGGTCACGTTCACATCGGCTGATGACGTACCCTTGAGCCGTGCAATATTACGGGCGCGGCCACAGCTGCATTCGAAAATGTGTTGAACTTCACTGCGTGAGTCATCCTACTATTTCCAGTCAACCACCGCCAGGCTCCTGCTGCAACGGACTGTGACTCAGCTTTGCCGGTTGGGTGTACTGTGTACGCTAAGGCAAGAGAGACGTTTATAAGCGGTCATTGCATGCCAGCAAACAATGACTCAAGAAATCCCTCTAAGGACCTGCGGCAGAAGATGCTCCGACTCCACTCCTGGCACGCCACCTGGTTCGAGTCCCCGACTACGCAACACATCTCACAGTTCTCAGAAGAGAGAAGAGGGCGCATAGAAAAATAGTTTGGAGAATCGGAAGGAACCTTGCTCAGCATAGTAACAATGCCCCAGCATTTCCTTGACCCTAATGCAGAAGTAAAAAAAAATGCGTTCGAACTTGGTTTTCTTTTTTTTTTCTTTGGTTGGGCGCGAGGGAGGGGGGGAGTGTATTTCTCAAGAAATGTAACGAAATACATTTCATTCTGATTATATCGCGATACAAAAAACATTCCAAATGTATTTCGATACAGCAATACAGATGCTGGTGAAAAAAATGTATCGCGATACAGAAATACAGATACAAAATGTATTTCTGAACAGGGGCGGATGCAGGATTTTCCTGAGGGGGGGGGGGGGGGGGGTCAGGTGTTGGTCAGCGTACCATATGTTTAGGAACCCCCTCTCCCTCTCCCTCGTTTCACGCCCTAAATTTTACACATGCAGAAATCAAGAGGGGGGTCAGGACATCCGGACCCCCCCTCTAAATCCGCCCCTGTTTCTGAAATACTATCGCGATATATTTGTATCGCGATACTGCCCAACCCTGAGACCACGTCAAGGGTATACGCGTCGTCGACGTGGTATTTGGAATATCAAGTAATTGTAGGCCTCTAAAGATTGGTAAACTTGAAGTGTGTTTGGGTAAAACGGCTCACTGCCAACGGTAGATACAAGGTGACGTTGACTATTATAACCGGTAACCATCACCAATTTATTATGCCCGATTTGCATGATTCAATTCTGCGTGCGATCTTCAATTTCGACGTGAAGTACCGCAGTTTTCGTCTGTTTTTCTTTTGCAGCCTGAGAAACGTCCCAACTGAAACTAACGCTCAGAATCTCACTCATGTCAATCGGGCTTTAACGTTCATTTCGCGGCATCCACGCGGAAAGAATCGCCTTTCGGCACATTATTCACGTGAACTTTTGAACTGTAACGAGCCTTGTCCTTTAGTAAAGTAGTCAAACAATGTTAGGAACTGAATATGGAGAAAGGACAAAGAGACGGACAACAGCGACCAACGTCCCTTTGTCCCATCCTCATATTCAGTGCCCTTAACAACATGCTCGTCCTTTACGAATGCTAGGAAGATGTCGAATCAACAAATCCAACAGAAAAAAAAGTAAACGTAGACTCACACCGACGTCGACAACATCGCATTTCAATGGTTTGTTAATGGGGGACGGTGCGCTTCTTGACCACAGCCTATCGTCCATGCGCGGGCCGCTTGGGGCGTGCCGGTTTGTTTGCAAACATGAGTTGGTGTATAGCCTCCGAAATCTTTGTCGCTCGCCTCCTTTGTCTCTCCTACCGAGGATATTGCGTCTGGCCACCGGCGCACTTCGGCGAGCATGGAATTTTAAGGCGAGCCACTTCGCACCAATGGATGTACGCCGCATACGGGCGGAGCATGCCTCAGACTGAAGGGGAGTCTCGGACTTGGTCCCGAAGGCGGTAGAGTCAATGGGTCTTGAGACCGGCGGGGAATGCGGACCTCGGCACGGGAGCCCTGAGGGGAGAATTGAAGGTTCTCCACAGTCATCAAGCCCTTGACTGCGCTCTTCTAGTGACACGAAATATGCATATAGTTCGGGACCGGAAGCGTTTGGACGTACGTACTGCAAAGCGAAGCGTCGCGGCTCAATTTCGTTGTGTAAGCACGCAACACTTCTGCAGATGTAAACATCGCAGGAAAAATGTCTCAGATGTAATAATTTTACGCATGACTTGCGCCAACGAAGGCGGTAGACCCGTGCTTTTCCTTGAGCTTCGACGCCCACTCGTGTCAAAAGTACAGGCCTTCTTCATAAAACAAAAAATGTTTTTAACATACGTCTTTGTCTTTGTTTTAAATACAAATGTAGTTCACAGCGCAGGCTTAGAGCGGGCTAAGCACAGAAATCTTGATGTCGTGAAACGCACGCCATGAAAACGTTTTAGAACCTTGCCATCAGTACGCCCTAAGCAGCAAAGACTTCAGCAGTGGAAGTTTAATTTGAGTCAAAATGTGGAAGTGCGCTGGAATTGATTGATTTCACTTCGCTGAGATGAAAATACAATGAGTCGAGGGGCCTAGCACTCAAGTAAAATCAGGAGGAAGTGCTCAGAGGGAAGAAAGCGCATTTTATTACACAAGACTGTGTGCAAATTCGGTGTTTGGAATTCGTATACTGCGGCTCTCACAACATTTTTGTTTGTTTTTGTGGTTATAGTCAGCCGTTGGAGTGTCGTCATGGGGTGCTGGTTATTCCCCGAAAAAGGCGGTAGGCAGCGATATATATATTTGTTTTGAGAGTGCATAGAACGTACGTTTCTTTGCGGAGGACGCAATCGATCCGGAACCGCCTAAGACACATACGTTTTTTGTACGCTTCTACTAATGAACAGATAACAAAAGTTAAACAAACTACGTAAACATTTTGGAGATCTATATATTCGTTTCCGCTCGATAAAAGAAATATCGCGTATGAGCACCAAACCTAGTGGTTCCATACAGAAACTCGCGTACGGAGTTCACCATGCCCGAACGGTTGATGTACTTTCCGCTACCTCAAGCCACAACCGTGGAAGGGAGCTGATCGATGACCTCACTCTCGATGCTGTCAGGAACGTTCAACTTAGCCCTTCTAAGTGAGGAGAGTTAGAAGGTTTTTCTTGTCGCGATCCTCGCTTTGATTTTTTTTCCCGATGCGCTGTTGTAAGTTCGGTTATTTTATTATTTGCGGCTTTTGTTTTCTCGACAACATAATGCTGAAATTGTCTATAGACAGATGGGCGCCTCACTTCGGATTGGTTACACTTTGTTGCACTGGGGTTGGAATCCTTGGGTAAACACTCGATAAGCATTTCAATACACATGCCTTCAAGCTCAGTCACCTGGGAGGATCTGGGTCAGTTTCTAATCCCCATTTGTTGTAGGGTGTTCGTCCTCTGTTGTTTGTTGTTCATTATTAATCGTTCGTTCTTCATCTTTCATCGTTCGTTTTTGTCGTTCTTCCTTTGTCGTCCATTTATCGGCATCCGTATTTTGTCGCCCGTTCCTCGTTATTCGTTCTTGTCGCTGACTGTTGTCACCAATGATTGTCGTCGCAACCGACTGTCGTCGCTTGTCGTTGTCACCGCCCCTGTCCCTCTCTTTTATCGCCGTCACTGTTCGTCGTGGTTGTCACCGTCAGTTTGCGCTGGTCGTTAATGCTCACAATCGTCGCTATCATTTTTTGTATATATATAAAAAAAAACGCTTCGTTTTTTTTTTTCTGCTATCGTGGCGTGGCTTGTAGTTTGGCGTTCGTCATTCGTCGAAAACCGTTCTTTGTTTTAAGCCTTAAGACTGGTTCACACACTTGCAAATTCTTACGACCGTGCACATTAAAACCCCTTAAAATCTCTTACCACAAGAGAACACGTTGGCGCAATCTATCGGGTGGCCGTAAAACACCTGCATTTTCCGTATATTTGCTATTTTTTTCGCGCATCATTCTGTCTAGGCTCGAAAAACTTGTGTCGATGTTAGAAACAACGCTTGCTTTGATATAGTTGAACATCTGATCTCCAAAAATGCCTCAAAATCCTCCCTCTAGTGAAATAGAGTTCAAGGGCCATATCATAGATGACGCCAGCGTGCCAGCGTGCTGCCTCGTCCTAAGAGGTTTTAAGAAGCTTTAAGGCACAAGGTACCAAAAAAACAAGGGTGTGTGAATGGACTTTAACGTACGTCCATGCGACACCGTGAGTGGACTACAGCGTTTCGCCCTCTACCGATCACAGTCAAGAGCTGTACGAAACGGCGTTCCTGGAACGCGTTCCTTTTAGGAGGAACGAAGGAACGCCACCGTTCCATTTTGCATCGGTGGAACTGGAACGGGAACGCGTTACATTTTTACTGGAACGGAAAAAGGAACGGCGTTCCTTTTTTTTCGTCCAGTGGGGTAATTTTTATTTTATTTTAAAGAGGGAAAGTCTAAAAGTATAAAGACAATATCTTTACGAATAGCAGGATATCGTTAACTTTTTGGTTACTTATCTTAGGGTTTATCTTGTGTGGTCCTCGCGTGGTAAGAGTCGGGCGGAGGAGAGCTAGTGGACATTGATTCTTTTTTTCAGTGCACGAGACTGCGGTACGAAAACCAAAACGTTTAGTCGAATGAAAAGACACAAAAAGAGGGAAGTTTCAAGCTCGGCTACTTTTTTTTTGCATCCACAAATCCTTATACACCCAGAAATCTAAGGCTGATTGCAGCGATTACGGAACTTTCGAAAATAGACCTGCAGTTAAAACAGGAGAATAGGTTACCATACACGAACGTACCCGTGTATCCCGAACTTTGGTCATTTAAAGGGTACACAGAAATGGACTTTTATTCCTTCTCGCCTTGTCCGCCACCTTCAAACTGAACAACAAATCCAACCCTCGCAAAGATGTATTTGTAGTATTCAAGACTGACCTTCCAAAAGCCCTACCCTCTTCTTCACCTCCTCGTTTTGCGGACAGCATCATCGAGAAGCAACTGTTGTGATGTCCGAACAAGGGACTTTGTTGGATTGAAAAGTGTGAGGTTGATGTAAAACGCACGTGCAATATGGAATAACAGCACATGTGGTTCGTCGAAATCGCCCTCTACAAAGATGAATATGGTTAAACGCTGAGAGTTTTAAAGGTGATATATCAACAAATGAAACCCTGCTTCCGCTTGTTTTCTTCTCCTGAGGCCCTTCCATCCCGGCATTCAAATTTGTAATCTCCCATTTGATGGGATAGATAAAAACAAAGAACATTTTCCTTGATCTAACTAAATATGGTAATCAGCAAAAAACAAATGTAACGTTTATGTAACGATACGTTCCATTTTTAAATCTGTAACGGGAACGAGTTCCTTTCTCACAGATGGAACTTGTAACGGGAACGCGTTCCAAAAATCAGAAGGAACGAGGAACGATATTTCGTTCCTTTTTTTGAGGAACGTGTCCAACACTGTCTCTGTCTCCCTTAACCACGCGACGCCATTATTGAACAATTTTGCAGAACAATGAATCGCGCACTCTTTAATTATACAGGGACCTTAGTTCCATTTGTCGTCTGACCAGCGCCGGTTCTACTGTGTTCTCATAATTTATCATTCTTCGTTTCTCGTTCGCCGTAACCGATTGTCATTAGGGACCTTTAGCAAACTGTTCCCGTGCTCCGCGTACAGCACTACCGGAGCCTTTGAAGCATGCTTTTAAGCGCGCGCCCGGGTGGTACCGTGACTGCGGGGCGCGCGCTTAAAAGCATGCTTCAAAGGCTCCGGTAGTGCGGTACGCGGAGCACGGCAACGGTTTGCTAAATGTCCCTATTGCAGTTGATTTTACAGAGGCTGCGCAGGTATACCGTAAGCTATCACTTTCACCAAAAACGTCACAAAGAAAGGGTAGCTCAATGTATAAGATTTAAAATGAACGTTTTTTTATGAGGCGAATTTTCTGGTAAGAAGTAAAAGGCTAGCACGCAACGTCGGGATGCGACCAAATACCGAATGCGGCTCTGGTGGCTCTGAGGTTAAGTGCAGGCCTACAGTTCCTCAGGTGGTGGGTTCGAATCCGGGTCACCTGGGGATTCGTATCCGGGGCTTATTGCAGAGAAGGCGTCGTGTAACCGAGATTTTGGTTGCACGTCAAAAGATATGCAGGAAGTCCAAAATAATTATCTTGTATAGCGTTAGTTTTTTTTTTGTAATCTTTGTTTCTCAAATATGTAGTGCACATGTTATGTTTTTTTCTTTTTGTATAATTTCTTTGGTGCCTGCATCGCGACTGCTGGTTTAGGTTGGCTCGGGGCTCGTCAAGCAGTTTTTACAGCTTTTTTCCCGTGTCACCTTTTCAACATTGTTTTTGTTAGAAAAAATAAAGGTATTATTATTATTATTATTATTATTATTATTATTATTATTATTATTATTATTATTATTATTATTATTATTATTATTATTATTATTATTATTATTATTATTATTATGTGTGTGTGTTATTATGTATGTGTGCTTTTGCTCATTTTTTTAGTGTGCCAGCACTAAGACCGATTGGTTGTTCCTGGACACTTTAATAAACATTGATTGATTGATTGATTATTATTATTATTATTATTATTATTATTATTATTATTATTATTATTATTAATCCTCAGTTCATCGGTGGGACGTGCCAGATGCCCTTCTTTAAGTTGGGACGTAAGAACCGATTTTTTCTCTTTAGATACTGAATGTTCGCTGGCGGAATTGACTTCGTTTTTTTAATCTTTTAACGCTTGGAAGCTTCTATTTTTGAACACTTGTGAAGTTTACAGCTGGTACAAACCTTTTATAAACAAGCATGTTGTTTTTAGAGAAACGTTGTTGCTAATGGCATTAGGACGGGAAAATGGGAGGCGGGTAAGGAGACAACTTGGCTACGCCAGTGCAAATCCCGCGGAAACAATAAACCCATACACTTGTGTCATCAGTAGCCACAACGCGCGAGGAGAGCAGTGTTCTTGAGACCGAACCTTCCTTCGGAGCAGCAGCAAATTAACAAGGCATGTTTTTCTACCGGCGACACAGCATTTGACGTAGCACAGGAAGAGAAAATACCGGAAGTCTGCCCTTCAGAGTTGCGGAGAGCCGCAGGGAAGTCTGAGACCTATGTAGGGCTATCAGCGAGAGGCGCTGTCCAAACAACGTTGTAACTCAAGATTACGCGCTTCGCTGTGACGCCTTCATTGACGCTAAGATGGGGGCTGGAGTCATTAAAAAAAAAAAAAAAAGTTTGCGTACTTGTTTATCTTGCCGCCATTGACTTCCTGTCTTACGCGTGACCGCGTGCCGCCGCGTGACCCCGCGCGTCTGCGTCATTGATTTCCAAGTTCCAACATATTCCGTCAGTACGCGCGTGGAAAGCACGGGAATACGAGGAAAGTAGTAGTCAGTGACAGGTTAGGAGCACGGTGACTCGGGTTGAGGAGCTCCGCCCACAAACGTTATTCGCCCTCTTCACTTCCCTCCGCTGTCGATAAAATGGTACGTCGCCTGCTCCGCGACATCGGCTTCATGCAGGAGCTGGACGAGCAAAGCTCAATCGCCGCTAATCAAGGGAGACATTGTCGCTTCGCTCGATTTTCTGAACCAACGGGCCTGAAGTCCGTGACGGCAGAACACGAGAGTGACTTCGTTCCACGAACTAAGTTACTTCGTGGGGAGTAGGATAAGGTAATCCTTGATTATACCTTGCTGGCCGTGCGGCCGATTTCGACGATGAGATATTGTCAAGGGTGCAACATTTCGTAATAGACCGATCTGACCTGCAACTTTCGTTGCGCCACCGCTGCCGGCATGCATCGTGGGAACTTTAGTCCTTCTGCACGCGCGACAACCTTGCTATGGGTTTGCGCGAGCAGAGTATATTACGACACGAGCTGTCTCGTGAACTGGTACCTGCCTCCTGTGAACTACAGTTATGGCGGCGTCACGCATGCGTGGTACGCTTAGTTAGATCGGTCTATTGGGTAAAAAAAAAACGGTTTGAACGAGTAAATGCAGAAGGCCGCATTTATTTATCAAGCAGGCAGCCAAGTGAAGCATATTTGGTGGTTGCAGTGCAGCGCTCTCGCAAATCATACACCGCATACCAGTTTGAGGGCGCACCAGGAGTTGATGCCACTGCAACCTGTCAACGTCACCGGAGGCATAGGCTAGAAGACTATATAACATGTCTGAAGTCACCAGGCTCGACCTAAAATGAACTGTAAAAATTGACGCCTGCACGAAGCAATCTAAACTTGGCGCAACACGCTCAAGTCGTTAATTATCACCACTGCGAGCTTCATGTCATGTTTTGTCCTGCTGGCAAGCAACCGAGTCACTCAGAGTTTGACCCTTCAACCTTCCTCCGTGCTGCCGTCTTCATCTCAAAGATGAGCTTCCTTCGCCTTGATCTTCGGGCTCTGGGTGTCTGCGTACGAAAGAACATTAATCGTCCATCCGTTCATCGCCGGCTGGGATTCGAGCCCTCCAGCTGGTCGTCAAGTTACAGGGTTATGCAGATCACACGAAAAGAAATTTCCCGAGAAATTCTTGTGATGAAGGCCGAGCTCCGTCCTCTCATGACCGGCTGCTTCGGCGTGAACTACAACATTCACCCGGCATTCGTCTTCCGGCGAAATTCTTCGGAGCGCCTCCTCGAGTCGTCGTGGCGACGCGTGCTCCACGGTGTCTTGATGAGCGTCTTATCCCGACGAGCCCCTGTAACCCCCGATCAATCTATCGAACTCCAACCTTTCAACCGAGGCCACAACCCTATAATCGAAGGGACCCAAATTTGCGCCCCCCGCCACGTTGTCGAGGGTCGACCAACTGGAGTCTGTGTATGAGATTGCGGCGAGGATCACGGAGCCCGGCCGACAGCTCTTTGTTGCGGCGGCGACGGGAGTCATCTGCCACCACGGTGCTGTGACAGCACCAGCTGGCTCGGGGGTGTCACGTGTGGTAAGCGAGCTCCGCCAGTTAGACCTTGTGATGCTCGAAGCAGACAAGGAGGGTTGATTCGTGGTAATCGATCGGGGCGACTTCTTCAAGAAAGCGGACGCGGCCCTGAAAAAGAACTTTGTTCCCCTCAAGAAGCGTCCGTCGGGGGCCCTCCGCTCTGCGGCAAAGTCTCTCTGCTCCTCTTTAAATCTCCCTCCCTAAAGAACCTGATATCTTCTCCCTCCAAACAGTATCTGACTATCTACTTTTCGTTGAAGACGCACAAGCCAGACATTCCCCTTCGCAGCATCGTGCTTGAGAGGGGATGCTGGCAGAAGCCGCTCGTCCTCTGCCTTCAAAAGCATCTCTCCTCTATTGATCTTCCTAACCCCTACCGTGTGAAAAACTCTCTTGAGGTAATTGATTTCCTTAAAACGAAGCATGCCGATCATGACCTCAACCTGTTTTGGCTGGACATTGAGGACATTTATTACAACCTCTACCTCAAAATTCTTCAAAATTCTGTGTCTGAGACGATTGAGTTGCATGGGGTGACGAGGTTTCAGAACGCGTCCGGAATACCCACCGGAGGCTTTCTCGACCTCCTCCAGCTCTACCTGAGATCCTCCCTCGCCAAGTACGAGGGGGAGGTCTTCATTCAGAGGTCGGGGGTGTACATAGGCTCCTGCCTCGCACTGATCATTAGTGAGATCTTTCTCTTCTTCGTGGATCGTGCGGTGCAGGAGGATCTTCCTCGCTATGGTTCTGGATGCAGGATATTCAGGTTCGTGGACGATTACCTCGTCGTTCACCCATCTTCCACCTCAGACGTGTCTGTCCTGCATGCCTTCGCTACCAACGCTACGGGTCTCTCCTTCACAAAAGAGAATTCTAACCAGGAGGGGCTCCAATTTCTGGATCTCCGCCTCAGCCCTTCCTCCCACGGCCTATGATGGTCCTTTCAACAGCGCTCCCAAAAACCTGTCCTTCCCTTCACTAGCCATCATTCGAAAACAGTAAAATCCGGCATCGTCAAATCTCTTCTTTTCTCCTCCTGTAAAAAGTCCTGTCCCCTCCTTATCAAGGAGAGTCTCTCGCGCCAAACGGCTAGGCTTCAGGGGGCAGGCTACCCCGCAGATCTGATTGAAAACAACATCAAGAAGTTGATCGCGCAGTCCGGGAGCCGCCCCCGCGATTTCCCACCCAGATCTTTCTCCCCCCGCCCTGCATGCATTCCCTACGTGCACAACACATCCCATCGTTTGAGTGCGCTAGCACGCAAATTCGACACCAGGGTTCTTTTCACCTGCAAATTCAAATTGGGCGGAATGTGCAAGCGCGTAAACAATCCGGAACCTCCGCCCTCCTGCACTAAAAAAACACGCCCAGTGCTTCCGCCCCTGCGCGCGAGAGAAAGGGTACAAGATCCCTCTTTCGTGCGGAGACATCGGTCTCCGCACGAAAGTACATCGGTCAAACGGGCCAATGTATCAACGACCGTCTCCGTGAACACGCGAGGGAGATCACGAGCCCGCCCGAGGATTCCGTGCATCCGGTAGTTGTCCATGCAAAAAACTGCCCCCCCTTTCACACCCCATTTCCCTCAAACAAAAATCATAGGGGGACACCGATCTCGATTCGGAAGAGAAATAATAGAATCCGTAAAGGCCCTGTCAGACTGAGGCAACAGTTGGACAACTCTATCCGGCAACACGGGGAAGTCGTATTGCCGGCGACCCTGTCACATCGCGGCAACAACAACAGTCGGGTAATATGTTGCTGCCGCCCGGCAACCGTGTTGCCTGATTTGTTGTCCGACAACCCTGTCACACCGCTGACGGCGAGGACAACACGGGGAACACTCCGCCATCTTGATTGCTTACCTACGTTCGTGTGCGGCGCGGAATCGCTGGAAATGTGACTCTAAAAGTGCTAGTGCGTTCGAAGGGCCGGGAATTACCACGGTACGCATCAACCAGTGACTGTGATTAGAAAACTTGACACGGGGAATATTTTCCGCTATTTATTTTATCGAAATGTTCTTCATTCGCTGACAAAGCAGATAGCCCTAACCGAGGAAAGTGACATCGCTGATATATGTACGGGATATACGCCACCGTATGAAGTGTTTCTGTCCGGTTCTTTCATGCAATTCCTATTTCTAGTGTAAAATTGCGTTAGCACCGGCAGTTCCCCAAAGCGTCTTTTGTAACGTGGTGTTGAGCTGAACTGACAGTGTTTCAAAACATCGACACTGACACCATCGGCCTTCATAACAATCGGTGGAATAAATATTTTTCAACGCTGTCTACTTGCCTACCGCCTGCTATGTGATCGCTTCATTCCCCCAAAACGTCCTGGGTATTTTTAAAACAAATCAGGTGTCTGGTAGCGGCTGCTTCCAAGTTCCAAGCATCAACAATCATGATCAGAGTGGTCGTTTTATGCTTCGATTTTTTAATGTTTGGTTTTCTGGATAATTTTTATTATAATTTATTAGCGGGTGAGTCGGCATGCCATTTTATTTCACGATCAGTAATGTGAGCTGGTCTCTCGGGAGTTCTAATTTCAAATCCAGTCTGAACGTTCACGACTGTAGCTGTGACCATTTCGAAAATCGCTTTCCGTAACTACGCAGGAAAAACATTAATCGAAAATATTTTAGCTGCACGCCATCCTTAATTATTGTCAAATAATGTTTTCCAAGCCTTTGTTTGACTTTATTGATAGAGGACTAGGTCTACCATCGAAGCTATCTATGTTGTCGTGTTTCCGGCCCGAAATTCGCTCAGCCAGCGATCAGGGCAACACACGTTGTCCAACACAAGTTGCTGCTGTTTTTGTTGGCGAAAGCTGTCATACCTAGGCAAAAGTTTTGTTGTCGTCCATGTTGTCGTGCTGTTGCAGCGATGTGACAGGTTTGTCGGACAACACGGGGAGCGAGCAACAAGTTGCCCGGCTGTTGGACGACGTGTTGTGTTGCTGTTGCCGTCGTGTTGCCTCAGTGTGACAGGGCCTTAAGCATCAAGTCGGCGGCAACAAACCTCTCCAGCCCTTCCCTTTCACTCTCGGAGAGAGAAATTCGCTTCCTGCGAGGGTGGGGAGCCCCCAGCCCGCACGGCACTGGAGCTTAAAGGTGCGGAAAAACAACAGCAGGCAAAAACACTCGTGGAAATGGAACATGCTGGTTAAGTTACGGTGTTTGTGGAGAATAACATAGAAGACGAAAACCGGACGACGTGTCGTCCGGTTTTCGTCCTCTATGTTATTCCCCACTACAACCGTAAGCAAAAACAACCCGGGAACGCCGCCCTCTGTTCTTACTTCTTCTCACCTTCTGTTCTCGCTTGACCCTCTGGTCCGTCTTGCCCCTTCCCCAGGGAGCTCCGAGACGTCCCCCCTCCTCCTCCTCCCCCCCCCCCCCCCCCCGCTCTCCGCCGCGCCCCCGACGGCACGAAGCGACGCGAGGTGTCATCCACGGGCGAGGCAGGCAACATAGACCAGACTCCCGACCGCCCGCTGTGTTCGCTACTGCAACGGTCTCCCTGTGTTTCTTACATCTCCCCTCATCCCCCTCCCCCTTTCCCCATCGCCTCCCCAAGTCGAGCTCTGAGCGGCTAGCCGCCCCAGTAAATCTGTCGTTGCAAGTCGAAAGCTGTGTCGTTTGTTTCGTCCTCTTGTGTGTTTCTTTCGTTTTAAGTCGATTTAGATCACCAACACGCTCAAGTCTTTAATGTATTTCACAGGTCCGGTTTTTCTTGTAAAATTATAAAGCGTAGCTCGCTTTCTTCACAAAATAGGGCCAAAATCTTGTCAGGATGAACGGTGGCGGTGACGCAGACGACCGAGTCAAGTGGCGGGGCGCGTTTGGCGCAGGTATTGATAGATGGCGTCGGCAGCAGCGTCCGAAGGTATAGCCGACCAGCGAAAGAAAGCAGACGACCGCAAACGAAATCCGTCGGCAGCAGAACCGACGTCGTTAT
Organism: Ixodes persulcatus; assembly: GCA_013358835.2. Lineage (NCBI taxonomy): Eukaryota > Metazoa > Arthropoda > Arachnida > Ixodida > Ixodidae > Ixodes > Ixodes persulcatus. Next base: position 500,151 of record JABSTQ010009735.1, on the reverse strand, counting down.
GCAACCGCGTTTTTTTTAACTTGAAGTTTAGCTTTTATTGTCCACATTTATTTTTAGACCAAAGGTACACTATAAAATGATTATCATCATTTTAGTAAATCACGGTCGTCCCGAGCAGTCTTGATAAGGAGGTAGCGCCATGTATCAATACGTGCACCAAACGCGGCCCGCCGCTCGACTCGGTCGTCTGCGTCGCCGCCCGTCGTTGACTCTGGTAAATTTTTTTTTACAGAAAGAGAGCTACGCTTTGTAATTTTACAAGGAAAAACGGACCTGTGAAATACACCTTTGACGAAAAGTTTAGATTGCTTCTTGCAGGCGTCGATTCTTACGGTCCATTTTAGATCGAGCCTGGTGACTTCAGGACCGTTAGACAGAAGCGCGGCAGCCACTCTAAGCCTAACCGCTTGACTAACCACTGACAATGAAGACTTTGATGAAATCACCATTGAATTCTCATGTCTTCGTACAGAAGCTTTCGTGAACCAACGCTGATACCTTTGCGATTTTGCGACGCAAACCGTGGCAAGGAACAAGATCGTCGGAGTTAGAAAAAAAATATTGTCTCTGGGTGCACCCTGCGGTTTTGTAGAAGTTCGTTTCTTGGAGTATTTAGGTCATAAAAACAAGAGGGATAAATTGGCTAGTGGTGCGGCATGCCTTCTCTTGAGGTGGATACATCACATAAATTTTAACCTGTCGCGAGTGAACCGAAGTGGCCACTGCCATTTTGATAGCGTTGGAGCATTGAGATAACTACGATAGCCTTGACAATATGGCGCAATAAAATGTTGACGCCAAGTATCCATCATTCCAGAAAAGGGCTTGTGACCGCTGCCGTTTTCAGCGTCCGTGCTTTTGGCGCGTGGTCTGCTCGCCATAGAGTTATTATAAAGTGTACTAGAGGGTCAGTTGGTGCCAGTGTGCTGTGGCAAATTGAAGCAGACAGCAACCATTCGAAAACTGACTTCCGGTAATGCATTTCTATGGAAAAAATGAGTGCATTTTCTCCTTGCGCTCGATTATAAGAGCAAATATCCTGAATAATAAGTACGCACTCGATAGCTTGGAACATTTCCCAGTCAGGCCAACGAAAGAATCGGTCAGTTACGGCGTTTTAGTTTCCAATTCATTGTATTGAAAACGGTGCTAAAACGGCTTCGTACGTATATTTATCTACACTGTCGGACACTGTTTATTTATTTATTTTGAATACCCTCAGGGCCCATGGGACATTACAGAGGGGGTGGGTACATGGACTAAATACATCAACACTGGTACAATATGCAGTAAAAACCATTAAACAAGTGCAGGATTAGAAAAATATTCGGTTATGGCGGATTTAAATGATGACGAATCTTCAATGGAGGCAATGAAATGGGAAGCCGGTTCCACTCTGAGCTGGTTTTGGGGATGAAAGAATTAAAAAAAAAAACGTATTTGTGCTACAGTTAGGAATAGCAACTTTGAACTGGTGATCCATGCGGGATGAGAGGTATGAAGGCTGTGAAATAAGTTCCTGTTTCAAAGATGGGTTATAAAAGAAAATTTTATGAAAGAGAGAGAGACGCGAAACTTTTCTTCGAATTAATAAATCAGGAAGGCCAAGATTAGATTTCATTAATGAAACGCTAGCAAGACGAAAATAGTTAGATAAAATAAAGGGCGCTGATTGATTCTGGACAGATTCAATTGCATCAATGAGAGTGCGTTGAGCCGGGTCCCATATACTTGATGCGTATTCTAACTTTGGGCGGATGAGTGTCTGATATAAAAGTAACTTGAGAGAGGAGGGGACTTGAGCAAAATTACGACGCAAGTAGCCGAGGGTGCGATTTGCATTGTTAATGACGTAGTGGACGTGGGTATGCCATGATAGGTTATTAGTTATGTGAACTCCTAAGTACTTGTATGATGTGACATGCTCTAATAAGGTACCATTAATTTTGTAGTCGCAGGTTTGAGGGGGATTAGAAAGGCGTGAGATAGTCATGCTTTTGCATTTGCTTATGTTTAAGCACATCAGCCATTTGTTGCACCAGTTAGAAATGTTGTCAAAGTCAGATTGAAGGAGATAATGATCAGATTGGTTGATTATTTCGCGGTGAAGAACACAGTCGTCAGCAAACAACCTTATGGAAGAGTTAATGCAGTCGGGAAGATCATTAATATATATTAAAAACAACAAGGAACCCAAAACAGAGCCTTGAGGGACGCCAGATTTCACGACAGAAAAAGATGAGTCACAGTTGTTCGCAGTTACAAATCGGGTGCGGTTTGTTAAGAAGCATTAAAGCCATTTTAGGATATTAGGGTCAAGTATTTAGGGTGCTGATTTTAAGAAGTAATAAATGATGCGGTACCTTATCAAAAGCTTTTGCGAAGTCGAGGAAAATGCAGTCAAATGATGATCCATGATCGAGGCCTGAGGTTATGTTATGGGCAAAACAGAGTAGTTGCGTTTCACACGAGTAATGTTTACGAAAACCGTGCTGAAATGGGCTGAAAAATGAGTTCGATTCGAGAATTGACACCATGTTTGAATATATTACATGCTCTAGGAGTTTACAAGGGATGCTTGCTAGTGAAATGGGTCTGTAATTAAGAGGAGACTGTGCGTTACCAGATTTATGCAGAGGAACCACCTTCCCCACCTTCCAATCCTGCCGTACTAGAGAACACTGAATAGACTGCCTAAATATTTGCGACAAAAATATAGACGAATAAACCTCAGTGTTTCTTAAGAACTTCGAATTAATTCCATCATCGCCACAAGAAGAGAAGAGTTTCAAAATCGGAATTAAATGCATAATTCCCACAGAATCAATAACAATTGGGTCCATTGGAAAAAAATGGCAAGAAGATACTTGAGGCACAATACTAGAAGAAGGGTCAGAAAATGAATTCGAAAATACGTCGTTTAACACCGAGGAACAGTCTTCAGTACGGATGACCTGAAAGTTCAAATCTACAAGAAATATAACGTTTCTTTGTGTAGGTTTTATAATCTTCCAAAACTGAGCAGGATTACAGGAAAGAATCGAAGGGAGGTTATTGTTTAGGAAAATGTGCTTCGCCTCTTTGATAGCGGTGCGATAAGCGCGCAGACTGTCTTGATATGCGCTCCAACGAATAGGATTGTCTGTGCGTTTCGCCAGACGAAAGAGTAGTTTTGTTTTTGTTGAGCAACCTTTTTAGGGCGGTGGTGAACCAAGGTGAACGTTGTTTATCGGAGATGACTACGAAGTGGTATATATTTGTGAATTAACGACTATGACTTTTTCTCTGAACAAATTCCAATTACATTCTACCGTGCGTTCAAAAAAACCAGGCATATATTCATCAATGAATAGTTCAAGCTCGGTATTAATTTGTGAATAATCTCCTTTTTAGTAGTCTCTAATTGTTTTGACCTTAGTACCTTGACGAGAAATGTACCCGGTTATAAAAAAAGGGCATGAAGCAGTGGTCACTTAAGCCAGGGAAATATGAAAGTAAGTGAACAAGATCTGGTGCTGTAGTTAGAATGAGGTTAAGTATGTTAGCTGGTGTAGGACCAGACCTGGTAGGTTGATTCACAAGCTGTGTTAAATTAAAGTCTAAACACAAGTTTGCAAAAGATAAGCCTTCGGCTGACGTTTCACTGACGGCGGGGCAGGACCCTAACCAATTTATTTTCGAAAAATTAAAATCGTCCAAAAGAAATAAAGGAGAAAAGGGAAACTTCAAAACCAGGCTACTTAGGACATCACGTAATTGTTCACAAAAGCCGATGTTTCGCTTAAAGGTCGATAGCACGCACAGAATAGCGTATTTTGGTGATTCAGCTGAACAGAAACACAAACGAACTCAAGAGGGGAGCTAAGTACGACCATATTACATACGAGATCACGAGCTACCGCAATAAGAACGCCGCCCCCAGATTTAACATCCTGATCATAGCGATAAATAGTGTAATCTTTTTCGCAGTCAAGAAGTCCGACATTATCTATTTTCGCAGACAGCCAAGTTTCCGTCAAAACGACAATGTCAGCTGAGCAGTCATCAAGAATAGACGATAAAGCGACTCGTTTATTAACCATACTCCTAACATTTGACAATACAATTGACAGGTAACGATGTACAGGCTTAGAGTGCGTGTTCTTTTTTAATATAAAGGGTCGTCATCATCACCAGCTGAAAACGTAGACGGATTCGAGGTTTGAGCTCTGGCTGAATCACTGTTTCATTCCAGTTCACATACTGAGTCAGTAGCCAGTGAGTATACATAGCATTTCTTGTTTATGAACAGCTTGTTATAACGTATGGTAAACTGATGACCGCTCTCTTTTCCAAAAGCAAACAGTTTTTTACGCACGGTTCTTGTCGCCCTACAGAAGTCTTCGTTCACCGATACCCCAGTTTCTTTAAGTTTCTCTTTTGATGCCAAAATGCTATCACAGAACTTAAACGACAAAAACTTGACAATAATAGGTCTGCATTTCCCAGGGACAAATCTGCCTAGTCTGTGGGCGCGCGATATACGGTCGTCCGTACATTCCAAGGTCAAATTGAGCGCAGTATTCAGAATGTCACAAACGTTTTCTTCTGACTGTGCCCAAGTCTCAACACCATTGTCAGCAATACCATGAAAAATTAGGTTCTCTCTGCGTGAACGATCTTCGAAGTCATCGAGCCGTTGGCTCAAAACTGTTACTTGCGGGTTATGACCTTCAGTTATTTGGCCTACGGACGGACGAACACTTTCTTCGACAGCGGATAGTCTGTTGTCTATGTCGGCAATCTGTTGCTCAAGTGAGAGTTGGGCCTCTTTTAGTTCGTTGAGGGAAACCATAACTTGTTCATGTTTTGCATCCACTTTATTGTGCAGGGATCTGATTAATGAAAGCAGCTCATTGTACTGTTTGCCAGGGTCCTCTTTAGGAGGCCCAGGGTTCAGTTCTATGTCGCCAGACATAAACAACAGCTTCATCACATTAACATACTCGCAAAAAAAACAACAACAAAACAAGACTTGTGGGCATGGAAATAACAGCAGGCAAACATTGTTTGATTTTTTTAGGGTAGAGGGAAGAAGTTGAACCCACCTGCACCAAAAAGCGGAACGGTGTATGATACGTCTGCATCGTCGCTGTATTGCCATGCCCACTGAAGGAACGCAGGGGTCGCCAGCGGCTTATAAAGAGTGGTGGTGACGCGTCAGTCGATCCCGATGGTGGCGCCAGTGATGAGGGTTCGGTAGTCATCCTCGAAGAGAGGTGTTGGTGCCGGGCAGCGAAGCAGATTCATTGCCGCGGGGGTATGGTCACTGTTGTCCCTGACTTGCGGTTGTTGAAGCGGGGATAGCTGCAGAGTCACGGTGTCAGCGGGTTGCCTGTTCCACGTGACCAGGACAGACAGAATCTGCACCAAAAAGCGGAACGGTGTATGATACGTCTGCATCGTCGCTGTATTTCCATGCCCACTCGTGTTTGCACTGCTAGTGCAAACACGACGACGGCGCTTTTCAGCATGGGAAATATACGTGCCAAACGAAAGAAGGACATCTGGAAAACGATGAGAGACGGCAAAAAATACGCAGTGACACAGGATCAGTAGCTCCCTGTGCATATACGATCAAAATAAATTGAAGGCCATGTAATATAGTATGATTTTCAATAAGTAATGCTTTATTCTTTATGCTCTGCGAATATGCTTGTTCTACGTTCAAAACATCACCCGCACGCTCGAAATCTTTGAGAACAAGTGCCCCATGAAAACTGCCCGGCATAAAAAAATAAAAAATAAAAATAGACATAATTCATAGACCACGTACTTTATTCTTGACGTTTTGAATTGTTTTTAACCGCTCATAAAGATGCATTTTCCTCTAATGACAAAACTGGCATATTAGCAATATATAAGCGTCACTCGAATGCTGGCGAGACTTGAACACACTTAGAATCGTAGCTTGTTTTTACACACCTGGTGTGGAACAGAGATTTTGGCTGGAAATATAACAAAGTTTAACATCGTTCACCGGTGGAAAAAAATGCGCCAATTAGCGCAATTGCTGCTTTACAATGTTAATAACGGTACATACTATTCGGCACGACCCAAATAACAAACGTGTTCCATGTTATCTTCCGTCGAAGAGACAAAATGCACGCGCGTTTTCCCAAAGGAATGCACAGGAGCACCGCAAAACTGGACTGGTTGATGTCTGCTTCAATTTGCCTCCCGGAAGTCGCATAGACACTGGTGCCAGTAGAACCCCTAGCGTACATTAAAATAACTCCATGCTGCTCGCTTTTCGGAACCACAACCATGCGCATTCTGGACTGTGAAGATCACACTCTGGGCTGTGGATTTGCAAAAATTATACTCCGTTCACATTTTAACCTGAAACTGTAGTCAAAACATGCTCGAGCTATCCCACGCTCCTGGCTTTGAGACTTGCATTTCTAGCGCGAGCGCTCGTTTGCGGATGAACGCTTTGAAGGAAGCGACCTCCAGCTCTCGTGCTTGTGGCATTGGCTGTAATCTCAGCTGAAGGGTGAACTGAGTATAGAATAATGTATACTCGGCATCAACTTTTTTTGTGCCACATGTTAAGGTTAGCGCAGCTTTCGAAATGCTCCAACGCTATCAAATATACCCCTGGGAGCGCGTGGCTTTGTTTGGCATCTCCTTTGCACGAGAGTGCATGCGAAAAGAGAGCAATACGAACACCCCTGATCTCTCAGCGCTGCCGGACTGCAACGCTGTGAAAACTAGGGTAGCCTGGAGAGCGTAGCAGAAAAACGTTGACGCCGAGTACGTCAATATTTTTTTCTGATAAGCTTCGGCTTCTCTCGAAATTACCATAGATCGCGACCTGATCATGCTCTCTTCGGCTTCACAGACTGTGCCATAGACGAGGACTACCGGATTAGGGGCTACGCCAAGCTGCCTTCGTGGACATGCGACCAGTATGGAAACTTCCGACATGTGCAGTGGCTCTTGGACCGCTACTACTGCCTTGAGGAGGACGGCAGTGTCCTGCAGTCCTTCGAAAAGAAAACTTACACCAAGGAGGAGGACATCGCGCGTCAGTGTGCTCTTTCAGATTTCAACATTTACTGCCAAGTTGAAAAGTTTAAGAATACCACAACTTGCCAGGGTGTGTCCCCTAGTTCACTGAAAGCCTTTTAAAAACTGCTCGAGGCCCAGACTGACTAGCACCAATCATAGATATTGGGTTTACGTTGATTAATTAAAACACGCATATATAATATTTGTCCGACGAGTGCGCTCACAAAACGACGTTAAGTTTGCGTAACTTTACATGGATCACCTTTTTTGTCGTGAAAGTACGACAGCTGCATGGACATGTTGGTACCTGTGAATGTGCAAAAAAATTGTTGAGACAGGAACGGGTGTTCCTTCCGCGTGTTCAATAAACTGTTAGTTCGGTTGTTTACATAAAACGTAAAAGTAAAGAAAAAGAGGAAGGAATAAAGAGACCATGAAATATTTTGGGCTTGAATTCGCCAAATTGCGTATCGTGTCGTGTGACATAAACACATTAGAACACAACGATAATTAGAAGCACGGAACACGACAGTGGCGCCATGAGGTGGCCCCGAGCAGAAGCATTTCGCGTAGACGTCACGTGTAGCAGCCGACCTTAATATCCAGTCAACTTACCTGAGCACAACTATAGACAAATCGGTGGGGGCCACACTCGGCACTAACTTGTTCTTCCACAGTACCTAGAAATTGACGACGCATATCCTCTCCGTGCGATGGCCAAAAACAGACATGACCATCTCAATCCCACTACGTCTACTCCATCCATCAGCGAGCGTAGAAATCTGATAAGAAGAGCGAACAATACTTTCGCGCAGATTTGAATAATTACTGGCACTAGGGAATGTCGTCCAGTAGTAGTTTCCCGACCATCGAACACACAAGCGTTTCGTAGAGGCATGTATTCCGGCGCAGGTAAATGAAACACATGGCGGCGTGTTGCTGTCGTTACCGCTTAGAACTGCGGGTGACACGATTGAACCCTAGCTTCGAGCAACTCCTGCTGGTCGAATATCTTGCAAACACACACAGAGCAAGCGCTGGGCAAGAGTATGTTTTGGAATTTGATGGCGCCAAACTTTTACTCTGGAGCAAGATCGAGAAACATATGGTTGCGGGAAGGTGCGGACGCGGCGAAGGCGCCGCTGCCGTGTTGGAAGAGGTCGGAGCGGGCACGCTTCCCTGTGCGACGTGACTCGGACGTTGTCGTTGACGCATGACCCTACCAACCAGCATGCTAAGTCGAAGCGGCGCGCCCCCTTTAGGTGTCGCACGCTCCCAATAAGCCGGAAGCGTAATGTAAACGATACAATGTGTGGAAATCTAAACATACCCCTTTAAAATATAAACTAAACAAAGCGCTTAAAAAAAATGACGAGTTGATTGCGCGGATGGCGCGAGTGGAGCGGTTGTAGCGCTATCAAGGCCGGTTTACTGATTAATGCGGCTGCTTTTTCGACATGTAAGTCCACCGTAAGAGAGATATCGATGTTACGTAACTTAAAGTTGCTGAATTTTGGGAAAGTAGAGCCAAAGCTTCCCGTATCGTCGCCCTTTTATTTCATGGAATTAGCAGTTTTTTCATTGACCTCCACATTCATTGACCTCCACACCCGATCCAAATTCCCGGTGACAGGTTGCTTTATAAAGAAATTTCTTGAATACCGAGATTTTGTTATCCACAAACCTGAAAAACAAGCGCGCACCTTCGCGCCGCTACGACATGCGGCGTCGGTGCCGCATGTGGTAGCGGTGCGGTGCGACAAAAAAAAAAAAAACAAAGAACACAAAAAAAAAACATTTTTTTTTGTTTTGAAATACCCCAGAAAAACCATACAATTATGAAAGGCCTCTGGAGATAAGCATGATTGATAAGTGGATTGCAAGTACAGAGCCAAAGACGATTATATTGGCGAGGAACGCTTTCAGTACGACGATGCTTCATAGCGATCTTGGCGCGACTGGTTCAAAACGACCCTTTGGAAGTTCCGGAGATTTGAATGGAGCGTAATGGCGATCGACATGACAACTGAGACCGATCAGCGAATCAACTTGTGAGGTTTGGTCGTCTGTGTGTTAGTATCTGCGTCCGGCTACCAGGCAAGGAAGGCAATGGCGCTATTTTCCCAGGATCCATTGACTTTAACGAAGAGTGTCGAACCGATATTTTATCGGTTCGGTTCCGGTTCGGGTTCACGGCTTTCGATTCAGTTCCGGTTCAGTTCCAGGGAGCAAAAATAACGGTTCGAACCGGTTTGAACCGCTAAATTGAGAATATATTTTCCGCGTTTTTTTGGCAATAGGCACTATTTCAACAGTGAAACGAGTACTATATAGCTTTTTATCGTTCGTAGAATCCACTTTTAGTTTCAGGTACCAAAAATTAATTGCCGTATTTAAGTTAGATGAAACAGTAAGAATAAAAAGCTAGATTAACATATCTGACTTAATATCTTTTTTTTTTATCTTCAGTCGCATATACTTTACTTGAATCGAAAGGTTATCTGTCTTGTAGGTCGCCTAAAATACCCGTGATTGGTACAACTTTGCGTCGCAGTATTAAAAGTCGAATCCTGTTGTACTCTTGAACTTAGGAATTAATTACAGCGCATAAAATCATAAAATGGGCACGTTCTCGATATATATAGCCTGAAGTCTAGTTTACAAAATACGTTTCAAATTATATATGATGACGACGCAACTCAGCTAAAAAGCAATACTATTTTCAAAATGTCAGGAAAGTTGTAGAACAAACCCTTTCAGTTTATCTTTTATAGAAATGCTGAGCGGCAATCACAACGCCTTCTTTATTGACCAATATTGTTTACACCCAGCACCGTGATGTAGGCGAATAATAATGTGGAAAAGAGTGATCTTCGTACTCAAATTGGATCTGTCCTAAAATAGCGCGTACAAAAGTGAACATTTTCGCCATAGCTTGGCGTTTCAGGTTTGTTCTTGACAAGATGCTGGTCAATTCAATTTGTAAATAAACATCACCCTCGCTATGTTTTGTCAAATAGAACAAAGTAGAATTTTATACTCTACTCGACGTTAAGCTACTTAATTGGTCACTTTCTGACGGTCTGCGTGCTCAATCGTCATAGTTCCGCCACGCGCCACTGGGTTTCTTGTTTTCCTCCAGCCCACAGGCACATGAAATTGTTGTTCACATAAAAGAGACAACCGACTTCTCTATATTTGAGAACTTGAATATGCGTCAGGAACTAATATGTTTATTAAATCAGCTACAAAATATATTTTTTTTTTAAAGTTCCCCCAAATCCTATCTAGGATAAAAACGCCGTAAAAGATTTGCCGAGAGTATTTCAGATAATTTGGGAGCGCAGTTACTTATGATGCATATCTTGAGGGTAATCGGTCCTTCATTTATGCTGTGAAGTCTTCGGGCAGTAATAAAATATTTTTTTATTGACATCAATAACTTTGACTGTGTGAAGCTCACACAACCGCTTGAGACCGACACGGGAGGACGATACTCGAAAATGCACCATCTGTTGAGTCTGCGGAAACGTGCTTTTTTGTTAGCTGTTTGTCAGTGTGAAACACCGGGTCGCGGGGTATGCCAAAAAGGACTGTGTGCTACCAATATAGATCTGAAGGCAAATACACAAAATGTGCGGAAAGAGAAATAATAAATGGTATTCTTCTAAATAATCCCACACAAAGCACCTTAGTGCAAAACTAAATATATAGAGATGCATGTTTTAAACGTAAACACGTTTCACGGAACTCCATCTGGTTGGGGCAAAAATTTGAGAAATACAGACCTTCACCAACCAAGTCCCCAACAGTTAGAAACCTGACGTTTCAATAAGTCAGGCAAAATAGGTCGACAGGCACTTAACCATCGGCATATGTCAACGGACTGGGGCACCTGAAGAAGAAAAACTGAGTGAAGTAAATGACACACCGTAGATGGAAAAGAAACTGCTGCTCTCCACGTGAGAATAGTAGCCCCCGATGAAAAAACCCAATCGGTTTTGAAACGTCGGTCTCATAACTGTTTTGGTTTGGTATTTCTCTAATATGTTGTACCTATTTCTCTAATAGAAATGCGTGCAATGATGTTCCTAATTACACATACATATCGCGAGGAACAGACAATATATTTCCAATTTAAATCACATTTGGGCATCGGCTTGCCCCAGCTCGAAACATCGCAGAATACTGTCATGGGAGGCTACAGTTTTGTTTTATTAGGCTGCCGCATATCATCGCGAGACCGCTATATATACTGCACAACTTTACAATTTGGACATCCCGCTTTGCTGTACTTCGTTTCAACTTAAAAAAAAAAACACTGAAAAAAAAAGAAAATGTTTTTTGCAGCCTGGACTGGTTGGGACACGCGTGTTAAAAAATTAAATTTACGCGCGAAAATTTTTTAGAGCAATATTGATGGCGCGAGATTTATTTTAAATTCTGCGCGCAAAGTTCATGACGTCCCGGAATGATCACACACTTTTCCCACCTCAACGAGATGGTCATACACTCTCTCCGCCTCAGCGTGATGGCCAAGCAGATCCACCTCTCTCCCCTGCGCCAGAAATGCCGAAAGAGAAAACAGGTGGAAAGGAGGTGACTACCGACTAAATCGTGTCTCGCGCAGTCAAAATTGCGCTACAAAATGTTTTCGCGTAAAATTATTTTTTTCGACACACGTGTCCCAACCAGACTCTTAAAAAAAAAAAAACATTTGTTTTCTTTTAGTGGCCCTTTAAAACGACGAAAAAAAACCAAATGCTGCTTTGAAAGGCGTGCCTATTAGTGTCAAACACGAGCGTTCAGTGACGACATTGGTCTGGAGCGTCGGATAATGACGACATAGAATTCTAAATGTAGGACTGGCTGAAAAGGCGCAAGTGACCTTCCGATCCTTTCAAGCATGTGACTCTCACTCAAATGTTAGCTTGGAACTCCAGTAAATTGGTGGGGCGTTCACATCTTCATAACTGGATGTTAATTTCCTACACTTGGGAAGATCGCGCATGGTTGTTTTACGCTCTTGTTGTTTTTTGTTCTCTATTGGTCCAGGCCAAGGACGTCATGAACAAAAAGAAATTGTGCCCAAAATTCTAAACTTGTTTCCCCTATTATGTTCAAAGTACACCAGATTTCTTGTTCATTTTATGTTTAAAGGGCTGCATAGAGTCCCACTCATTAGTTCGAGCGAACACGATGCAAATGAAGAGATGGCCAGAAACGCTTTGCAGGGTCCCTTTAAGCCCAGACGAAGCCGATGCTACAAGCGCGAGCGTGTTGTCCTGAACAGTGCTTGCATTACACGAGCGCGCGTGCTTGACAAGGACGCTGAAAGCCCGGAGCTCGCACTTGTAGCTTCTGCTACGCTCACACTTGAAGTGAAATAGAGTATTTTGTTGAGAACATCACTTTTCACCAGAAAACTGAACTGTTTAACATGGTCAAATCACGTGTTGCAAAATGCACGCTGCAGAAGGTTCGCGTTCAGTGCAACTCATGTATTCAGAAACAAAATGTATTCTTTCTTGGTGCCACGTCGTGAGGAATGGCGCGAGCGTCTGGCACCACGAAAACGCGCTTTCTGGGCCCGTTTGCTCGAAGCTGGTTAACTAACCGCGGTTAACCGGATTTCCCTACGAGGGGGAATTTTAGGTCATGTGACCGGCAGAGTAAGGACGGCGGGGAAACATGGCGGTGCCCCGGTGAGTGAGTGCCGCTCGCTTTGGAACAAATACGTCGTTGTAGCTGCAATATCGGGCGCGTTTGTCAGCAATGAATGGTGCAGGAGGCTTTGGATTTGCCTTACCTCACTTAATATGCAAAGCATGAGCAATGACCTCGCCGCACTTTTTAGATAGTCTTTCGATTCTGGCAATTCCTAAGCCTAAATAAACGCGATAGTTGTCGGCATAGCAACGTCTTTGAAAAGTGGATTGCCTTGACTCAATCGGCCGGGTACTGATAGCACACAAAAGCAGACAGCGTCCCCATACATGGGTTGCACGTGACGTCATATCCTTCGTCCTTTCGGGTGGCCAAAACCTGCTGTTATACTTCGTTTCACCTTATGTGCGAGGGAAGGCAAAGCTGGAAGCGCGAGCACGAAAGCTCCGTGCCTTCAGGCTTTGCTCGAGCGCGCGAGCTGGGCAGAAACGCAAAAAGCGCTGGTCTCGCGCTTCTAGCTTTGGCTTCGCTCGCAGATAAAGTGAAACGAAGTATAATGAAGCTGTGCTCACTCGTTTCCGCTCGCTCGCGACGCTCGTGTACTGCTCGCAGAATATGCACAGTAAAGGCTACGCTCGAGGAAGTTCGGCCACCAGAAAGGAGGACCAAATTACGTCAGTGCAACCTATGATTTCCCAAGCATCGAGGTGCATGCTACCGGTGTAATTACACGCGCTGCGCGTGCTGGCGTCTGCAGTCGTAAGTATTCTAAAGCAAAGAGCCTACAACAAATTTTGCCATGCACGCGCGTTCGTCAAAGATTTACTATGATTACTTACTTCGAATATTTTCTGGAAGGCCAGCGCGCGCGGATCGTTGAATTACACTTCCAGTGTTCTCCTCGATGTTAGGGTAATTTACTGATGGGTCAATTTTCACTGGAGCCGAATTACAGGATTTTAAATTTATGACGGTGTTATATACAGTTCTTACATGCTGGCCAACCATGCTGCCGGTGTAATGCCCGCCTTTCACTGCTCACTTCTTTCTCATCGTTTCTAGGACTGAACTTCGTCGTCCTCTTTCGAACTTGGAAGGAAATTTCAACGAGGCCTGTCTTCACTTCAGACAGCCAAATATCTAGAAATTTTCCAAACAGGGGTTAGTTTAGTTTTACCTTGCCGATTACCTGTATCACGAGCAATAAAAATAGTTTCTTGAGCTCAAATGTATGCCGCGCGCTGTGTCGCGAAAACTCGGTAGCGCGCATTTTTGGGTCCCCCCATTTCGGGAACCTTTCCACGGAAGCCACTTATATTCGCTACAGCCAGGAGGTGACACCAGCTACCACCCCATAATAAAACACGGAGCTATCGCTCATCCAGCCCTCGTCAAACTTGGCTAGGTACTTTTAGGTACCTAGTAGGGAAGGGCGGTTAACTTTTAACCGCGGTTAAAGTTAACCGGCTTCGAGCAAACGGGCCCTGGCAGGAGTGATTTTGCAAAGAAAATAGTTTTGCTGGATCACGCTGTCTGGTCTTTGCGGAATATGTGGAGCAGAAGAACCTTTACAATACAGTATGTTTTTGAAACACCCCCTCCCCCTTTTCTTTTTAAGATGCTCTTGCTGAGAATTCATTGATTGAAGTCCTTTAATGGCAAGGAAGTCTCGAGGACGCAGTGGGGAAATGCAGAGAATATTTTTTTTTATTTCTGAGGGACTCCCTTCTCCGTTTGGGAGTGCCAATCCGACAATTATATTTATGTCATTTGTTAACAGTAATCCTCCATTTATTTTATTTTGCACTTAAAAACTGAAGTTTAAACAAAACTGCGAGAATATGAGCGGCTGCGAACGTTCGGCTGTTTCTCTGAGACCACTAGAATCTTTCTTTCATGGTATCCCTGCCGTACACCCTTGTAGTTTTATTTATCGTCAGATTAATAAGTAATATTTAGTCCTTTCAAAGCTTCTATTCTCGGGGACAGCCTTCTGAGACAGTTCAGCCAGAACAAAAATATGTTTGGGTGCGTCAGTGATGTGTACATGTAAAATGGGTCGTGCAACTATTTTTGTACTTTACATAAATACCGCTAAGGGCTAATCTCTGACGTTGATAACTTGCAAAAACACCCATTAGTTTCCTTCTACGCTCAATGGCAGACGCAGAAAAAATAAAAGAAATAAACAGCTTTCCCCTCCTCAACTCGCTATTAAAAGAAGCGGCGATATAACCTGACGCTAAGTGTTTACCGCCAGTGTTCATCAAAGTCATGCGCTAGGGTTCACAAGAAATAAAGCATCGGTCGAGCTTTAGACATTGTTAAAGTTCGGCTGTTGTTTGAGTTCGGCAGTGAACACGAGTCAACACGAATGTCTGGTGATGCTGATTGTCAAGAACGCGAGCACTCGACTCCGGCTTATGTACAATCGAGTACGTCACGGTGTCACGTGACTCGCGGTGAGAAGTCGTGATGTCATGTAACGTCGCGGTGTCAACAACGCTAATACATCTTGTGACGCTCTCAATTTAAGTCGACTTGACGCTGTGATCGAGTCACACGACTATGTTACGGGACCACGTGACAAGACATTATTTGATGACATGACTTGACACCATGACACAGCGTGACCACGTGACACATGATTAATCGTAGTACCAATACAAAAGCGCCACGAAAATCCACATTTTCTCATACATTGCAATTTGGTATATGACAATTGGATCACCACATCAAAATACAGCTGTGAATTTTTACTTCTCGAACAGTCATTTCGTAATAATTAAAAAAAAAATTACCGTGAACCGTTTTGAACCGGTTACCGTTATATTTTGTTTCGGTACAGTTCCGGTTCAGTTTCAAGATGACGGCGAATATTTCGGTTCGGTTCAGTTCTGGTTCGGCTAAAAATAACGGTTCGGTCCCGGTTTTCAGTTTGGTTCGGTTCCGGTTTGACACTCCGCTTTAACGTGACCGATTCCACGGGGACAAGAAACTAAAGATCCTATTGTGAAGGAGATACAACCGTCGCGCCCCTAGTGGCTAAACTAAGAACCACACCGATGGACGCAGCAACAACATAGATTATTCGTTTGTGTTTTGACGCTCTGTTCAGCCCAGCGCAGAAGAACGCGGACGGAGCATAAAATTGGACACGAGCCGAGCCCAATCTCTGTTGCGCGCTGACTCGAGAAAGATAAAGTAAATAATTCAATGCACGTGTCTTGTGTTGGTGAACGCAAAACTTCAGGGAAAACAAGCTGGACGTAGTGCCCTCTATAGTTCGATCTCCTCGCCACTAGTCAGTGCACAGAATAAAAACGGCAAGGCGTGCTTCTCGAACGCCTGGCGTGCTTCTCCAACGCCTGGCCTCCAGCACGCGCCCCGTGCCTTCCGCCGTGCTTTTGCTGCGCTCTCAAGCTCGAGGTGCACGAAACGGCGAAGCGTTGCCGAAGTTAGGAAGGTGGCGCTGGAGCCGGGGCCACTGAAACTCATCCCTGCCGTTGTCACCTTGACAGTGACTATAAGCGAGAAGATCTCAATAGAGTTCGTGTATATAAGCTCCCGTAAAAAGCAGAGTTGCGCTTTCGTCCATCCTGAAATCCAAAGATATAAGGAAAATCCACTCCTTACCCGGGCAGGAGCCATGTTAACGGTAGGCTGAGCGGATAGCCTTAAGCCTGGTTAAGACAGTTGCGTTTGACTGCGTTTGACTGCGTTGCGACTGCGAGAAACTAGGCCATCCCTGCTGCTTATATCGCGTGCCAAGATGATTCCTTGAATTGGATTCAACGCTTCATACGAAGCACAGATGTGCCGGTGACTCTCTTTCGGTTCTCGACGCAACGCAGTCAAATGCACTCAAACGCAAGTGTCTGAACCGGCCTTTAGTCCCCTCGAGCTCGCATGCGGTGGTACACATCGCGACACTGTTAGCCCGAACACGACATCGGCGCTTTTTTGCATTTTACTTCTTAATAGTATTAGCAAGCACGAAATGCCATCGCTTGCATTATAGAACTAAATGAGCTCTTTCCGTAGCAATAATCACTGGAATGACATCCCTTGGTTTCAAAGAGAAAAACTGGAGAAACCGGCGATCGCTTGTTCGCACTAACAGTGTCGCGCTCTGTACATTCACGTTGCCATGGCTCCGCTAGTGTTTCCCGTCAGCGTCCGTTGTCACATGCGTGATGTCCACGTTTTTGGTTTACATCATGGTGAAAAACAACCCAAATGGGCCGGAATCGGGCAAGACCTAGGCGGGCGGTGGACCACCGCCTGTCTTCGTCGTCGTCGAAACACTCAGGTGAATGATACAGGGATGATATACACGCCGATGAATGAACGATATACGACCTCATGCAAAAGCAAATAACATAAACACAGTTGGCTCGTGGCTAGCTAGCGGCTAGCGACTAACGGAGCTGTGGAGCTTCCGTAGTTGAGACTTCCTTGCGCAGCATTAGACTTTTGTTTGTTACGTGATTGAATTCGTCGAATAGCGGCGCGCCGGCTCGTGGAAAACAGACGCGCAACTCTAGCTCTTAAAGGGTAACTGCAAAGAAAAAAAAGTTTTTTTTTTTTTTTAAATAGCCTAATTAGGACAAGCATGTCAAAAAAAATTTTTCCGCGAGAAAAAAAAAAATTTACAGCAATATTTATTGCGTGAGACTGATTTTAGTTTGCGGCAATTTCGTCCGTTTTAAATCGCGCGCCACGAAGTTGTGATTATGTGACGTCAATCACAATAGGTTCTCATTGGCTAAGAGTTTGATTGACAGCTTAGATCTTGGTTGTTAAACCTTTGTTATATGTTGCAATTTCCTTTTGAGCGGCATATTTTTACGTTTAAAGGATAACCCATGTGAGGAAAGTTACTATTCTTTACAAAAGGTTTACAAAACGGGCACTTCCGTTTGGATTCATACCATAACAAACAAAAGCTTCGCCATTCTTTCATGGCCGCCGAAGTCTCTGCTCCCGCCTGTCTTGGCTACCTCGTCTAGTCGTTCCGCCGAAGTGATCAGTGTTTCGTGCTGACCCAGGTGCTTGAGTGAGACTTCTTGAAGTGAAGTAGTGTGCGTTTAGCAGCTGTCGCAGGTGTTAGTGATAGGAAGCGACGCGGGGTTTGGCTTTATGGCGAGAACGTAACTGGACACAAGCGTGTCCAGTTACGTTCTCGTCATATCGCTCCGGAGGCCGTCGAGATTCGCACTGGATGCATCGAACGTCCACGACTAGACGCACAAAATAAAAAAAAAAGCACTGTGTTCACTACGTAAAAAATGGTCTCAGTTCATGCATCTGTGGGCAGGTACGAAATCTTGCCCAAATTTATTCACACCGCACGATGAGCGCAACACGTTGCTGTGCAAACGCAGTCCAACAACACGAAGCATAAAAACGGCAGATTTAGGACAATGGACCTTTTCCACATACCGACGGCACCAGGCGGTGGCTGCACGAACTAAAAATCGAGGAAGTGACCTACCTGCGCTACCAATCGATAATGGGAGCTACGCTACCAGTTTCTTCGCCCTCTGAGCAGCGGCGAGTGCCCAACGCGACTTTAAAGAGGGGCATCCGTGGCGTCCGTCCAGACGTCGTGTTTTGCTTTCCGTCCACTTTCTTTTTTTGTGTAACGCAATTATATGTATGCTGAAATTACGCTTTCTACTCGTTGATTCACAGCGTCCTTCCGAATTTCCTCGATTTCTGGTACCGACTTCCGCCGCTTGGCATCGGGCGCTCGCGCGTGCGCAGAACGCTTCTCGGAAAAGGTCCATTCGGAGTTCATTGTTCAATTAAAACGACGTAATTTTGTTGAAAACGCCCGCAGCTTTTTACTCACAGTATGCGTCGGGAATCTTCCACATTTTGAAACAGAACGAAGGAAGATTTACTTTTAAAAAGGCTCGCTGCGTCCTCCCGGAACAGTTTGACTGGATCAGCTGACGACGACGAGACTGAACCCGTTAATGCCGTTAAACATCAACACCACAATAACCAATTTGCACTCCCTGTTAGCGTGGGTGTCTATACTTCGAAGCACCGCACCACGCACACCACGAACGTTTCAGTTCTTTGTCGCATCGCCGTGTTGCACCAAACAGAACGAGATCGCCGAAGTCAACGCAGCGCTGTCGTGACCTTGGCTTGTGGTTGCGCACTGGTGGACCCTGTGACTCCCTTCGCTTCCAAAGCCCACACGACGATTACGAATGATACTTTCCGTCTTCCGCGAACATCACAGGGGAACTTCTCCGGTCACGTCTTCGCTATGAGCTCGCAGACCGCGCCAGACCGCGCAGCCAGCGCAGCTTCTGGTTTTACGTGCGTTGTTGCCAGATCTCACCGGAAGTCGAGACGCTGCGTCAGGAGAGTGAGGGGCGGGGCGTGCTTCTCCTCCGCGGGGGTCGAAAGAGCGGGAGTTTCAAATGTGGAGAGGTTCTGACTCCAACTAAATTACGTCCTGTGGCGTAAATATTGCTAAAAAAATTACTTTTTTCGCGGAACATTTGTTTTGTGTCATGCTTGTCCCAATTAGGCTGTTTAAAAAAAAACTTTTTTTTCTTTGCAGTTACCCTTTAAGGTTGAGCAGCACCTCTGGCGAGAAAATTCGCGTTTCTTCTGTGCGCCATTACGACTTCTCACATATCTCGCGGGGGCCAAGCTGGCAGAGCTTCATTGGTGCATATGCCTTCTAAAAAAAAAACAAAAAAACGAGGACAAAAAGGTATTGACAAGACACTGAAATCACTAGCTTAATTTTTGTGTCGTTTATTCGAACGTTTTCAACGATTCTTTCATACGCTTTGCTACCGCGCGTAGACACATCTTGACACACGCTTACAAACGACCGTGTTTCGCGCATGATTGAACACTGCAGTGCCGCTTTATGCTCGATGCAAGCATTACATGGTCTCGTCTTACGGACGCGTTCGCGTCCACTGGCCTGGAACAACATGCCTGAAACCAATGGTCACCGTAACTGCGTCTTCGTTTCGACAATTTTAAGACCGGTATTTGCGTGTACAAAAAAGATGAACAGGATTTAAATGTAAGAAGAAAATTAACCGCCTTTGAGTAAGTTATATCTGGGTAAGGTCGCATTAAGCGAGAATTCAAAGGAACGACAGGCAAGGCGTCTTTCTACTGAGCGGGGTCGGCTAGAACTTTTCGCGGTGCCGCGGCGCTCCAGAGCCAAATAAATAAAGACTAAAGACTAAACACCAGGAATTTTCCAACGCTCTTCTCCCCGGTACCCCGGCGTCGGTCACGTGACCTCAAAATTCTTCCTTCGGCTATTATACCCGTCGGGTAAGAGAACCGGAGCGATCAGCAAACCCGCCCAGATCAAACCATAAACGCAGGGTGTGGCCGTTCACGTTACGTGATTAGTGATTGGTACTTTGACATAATCTCTAGGCAATCATACTGGTTGCGGAGCTATAATAAGATGCTTAGCGCCGCCCCACTTCCAGCGTTTATTAAGATGTCGACGACTACAGCCCTTCGCAGCTCGGAGCACGTGGAGCGATAGGTTGCGCTGCTGGGCCCTCAGATGCCGGGTTCGGCAGGACCTCCCATTTATCTGTTTTGATGCGATTGAGCGCTGCATCGGTGTCTGGTCGTGTATCTCTATAGGGTCAAACAAAAAACGACCAACGAAGCTCAGTTTTTCGGCCGGGATAAACAAACTATTTATTGCAGAAATCTTACATTTCGTGTGGACGTGACTATGATATAGAACACGAACGTTTTAGAATAGAGCGTTAAATACAACGTTTCCCCTCCAACACAATTTACAGTATTTATTTCGGCGCAAAAGTAAAGGACGCATTTCTGAACGCTCATTTTCCGTCTGAATGTTGCACGAGCGTTCCGAATTAGATGCCAAAGTTTCAAGACTAACCGTTATCTTAATCAAATTTATGTGATTAAAAAATTGCAATTGAAAAAATGGACCCGTTTTCGCCCGCTCTCGGTAATTGGCGCCTTTCAGCTTTGTATATTCGAGTGCTGGGTCGGCCGCCTTTTTTCCAATAAAAATTTGAGAAGACCACTGATAACTTTTGAATGAAATACCGGTTAGTTACAAAACTTTGGTATCCCGTTCGAACCACTAGCGCTGCATTTGGGCGGAGAACGAGCGTCCGCTGATGCGTAGTTCAGTTTCTATAAGTCATCAACAATTTCAGACACAAAACAAAAAGTTAGCCGGAGCAGTAGTACTAACAGATTTCTCCATGACAACTCGCCTTTCAGAAGGCAAGCAATGTTTATTTTTTATGTGGCACCTACATCGCCCGTTGGGGATAATCAATTACACAAAAGCGAACATATAGCGGAACAAACAACAAAAAATAACTAATCACACAAAAAAAAAAACATGCCAATATATACTACAATATTATGAGAACACGACCACAGGAAGTACTGGTCGAACAAAGTAAACCATTAAAACAAACTACAATAACACGATTTAATCAAAAAGAGGATTGAACGTTAGGAAGCTCTACTAGTGCGTCCGGCAGCACGTTTCAGTCACTAATTGTTTCAGGAAAAAATGAATGTTTTAGAACATCAGTACGTGTGAAAAATTCTCTTATCTTTTTCTGTTGCTAGTCCGAAGAGAAACATAATGAGGTGCCGATAGGTATCCTGATTTATCTATCCCGATGCTACCGTAATATAGGTTATGCATAAACTTGAGACGGAGGCACTTTCGCCTTAATTGTAAAGGCTTCCACTCGAGCTGGAGCTTTAATCGAGAAATACGACTGTGAAAATTATAGTTATTTAGCACATATCTCGTAGCCTTATTCTGAATTCTTTCGATATGTTTTATGCTTATTGGCGTGTACGGGTCCCAAATAATACACGCATAGTCCAAAATTGGAAGGACGTAATAAAGGTAGAGGGTTTCTTTCAAGTGAGCTAAAGCTTTTCTGAAATTGCGACGTAAAAAAGTGCAGCATGCCGCTGGTATTAGAGCAAAATCTTCTTCACGTGATTATATTCCATCTTAAATCAGCGGTTATGTGAACCCCGATATATATTGCCTCAGTCCTAAGTTCTAAAGGATGATTTTTTAGTTTAAAAACTGCAGAGGCAATTTTACGTTTTCTAGTGAATCGAACATGGACACATTTGGAGACATTAAGATACATTTTCGATTTATCACACCACTCTGTTATCATATTTAGACCACCCTGTAGAATTTGAACGTCGTCGTCCGACACTGCTCTGTATAAAACTCAGTCGTCTTCATACAACCTGATACTCGATGCAACTCCATGCGTGATATCATTATAGATGAGAAAAAATGAAAGACTTTTACAAATCTGTAATGCAAAATTAAAGCGCAGCTCTTGAGGAGGACGTGGGGAGGGTACGGAGGGGAGGGTATGCTCCTCCTTCTCCTCCGTACCCTCTCCTCCTCCTATCCTCCTCCTCCTTGTCCTCTCCTCCTTCTTTCTCATCCTCATCCTCCTTTCCTCCTCTCCTTCTCGCGTTATATTTCCCCGCTAAATTTTCCTCTAAATTTAGTGAAAATGTCTCCGCTAAATTTAGTGGGGAAATAGACGTCACGTGACCTCAACACTATTTCAGTTTCCCCGCTAAATCTAGCGGGGCGGTTACGCCGACGGCGACGGCGACGCCGCGAAACGCTGAAACGGGCGCCTTAGAGATGCGGTCTAAAAGAAGTGGGCCTAAAACACAGCCTTGTGGAACATATGAAGTTACTTCTACATATGATGAATGCACTCGTAGCTCTCATTGAACGCGGATAGAGGTTGGTTAGAAACTTTATTGTGAAATTCCTCTCATATATTATATCATGACCACAAAAATGAGATCTCAGACGTCCTGACCAAATCAATTCATTCGCACGAACAACCATATGCTTGAGGATACGTGGCACATCTCGATTATCCACTCATTTAAATCCTATCTCCAGACAAGAGGGGCTGCTTCTGCAGCTTATTCGCTCGAACTGCGCATTTTAGAATTGACCATATTACCTAAATGTTTTCATGCAACTAGAATTTGTCAAGTTGCAGTTACTTCCTTGAAAATGTGTAAAGATTAACAAAATTATACAAATAGCTTTACAACCAAACTTATGTAATTACCTCGCTCTTACTTTGCTATTACTTCCCATACTAACGCAATAGCGAGGAAACCTATTTTCACAACTTGCAGCATCTAAAAGTTTTGTAAGATGGCGAGTTAATGATTTTGACTTCAGGGATGCCAAAATCAACTGTGCTGAATATTTGCCTCACTGGAGACGGCAAACAATTTTAAGGGGCCGTGCAACGATACTCGCCTGGAATGTTTTTCACTTTACATGAGCTTACTGGCACTAGTGGACCCAAGTACACCCGCACGCAACGCCACTGACCAAGAAACGTCTTTGTTGCGGTGTCATTTCAACGACAAAAGCGAGCGTTTCTTTTCAATTTCTCCTTCGCCCTAACTTGATGACGTCGCTGGTGAATCGCAGTATCCCCCAGTGACGATATTTGAATGCGGGTCATAGATTAGACTTATCATTGCGTGAGCAATCGATTTTCGCTTGTGATAATCAATAGCTCGACAAGCATTCGGTTTGTGGTCCGTGTAAAGTCACTGCAGTCACAACAATAGCCGAACCCTAACAGTGCCAACCCCAGCGCGTGGCTATGATTAACACTTGCGGCATATAATGGGCTCCAAATCACGTGGCCAATTTTTCTGTCTGTGAGTTGAGGGGGTGAACGCTGGTCATTTTTCTTTAACTTTTCCTGGAACTTCTATAGCCTGTGGTGAAAAACGAACCCGTGTTTCGTAGATCATTAACATCAGAGATTCATTTTAAGCGACATTTGCGCTAAGTACAAAAATTGTTGCATCGCCCCTTTAAGCATGCTTTGACTATATCTGATAAACTCGGAGACGCAAAAAATGTGTTTCAAATGAGCTGGGCACACGCAGTCCGTGTGACTTCACGTGACACTTTGACGTCAAGCGACTTTGTTATGACGTCAAGTGACTTTGTCATGTCCCATGCCGTAACGATGACGCATGACTTTGACGTTTTGTGATCACACGTCACAGAGTCACGTCATGTCATGAGGTCACGTGGCCTGTTTGTCGGTCAGCCGTGTCGTTTTTCTGATGATTCCCAGCCCTATCTATTGCTAATTTTGTGCTAAAACGTGTTCTCTTAAGAGGCTGTCACTTAAAAAAAAAAAAAGAAAAAAAACAACAGACGGGCAACTTTGTAGTGCAGTGTCAATTAGTCACCACGCAACGCCTGGACTTTGCTCGAGACCACCCCTTCCCTTTTTGTTTACATTTTCTCTGACCTTGGTGCCCCCGTCAGATGAGTGGTTTCGACCTTAGCACCAAAGACCTTTCCAAGATTCCCTCCCCCCACCCTCCTTCGAAAACAAAACAAAAACATTGAAACTAAAACTGAAACTTCTGTTTACAATTGGCGAAGCTGTGACGCAATGTCTTCGACACTCTTGCTAAGTTGCCCCTCTTGCGTTCTTTTTTTTTTTCTTGCAATTCGGCAATTTGGTGGGTGAGAAGTGCCGTTCCGTTCGTGCATTACACTGTTGACGGCAGTCGCTTGATTGACTGGTGACGTCTGGACTTCCTCATAACAGCAGAATCGTCCCAAGTGTCCTCACCAGGAATACTTCCTTTGTTTAGGCCCGGTGGTCTACTGTATTCTGAAGGGACAGTACCAACTTCCCTACCTCATTATACGAGATCTGATCTATTCCGCGTACCTTGCCCCACCGGTTGGCTTTTTCTCCAAGTCAGTGTTATTGCGGCGAAGCACCCTTGCGGGTCGCGTTCCGTCTCGTGAGGGTTTTTGTACGAATCGTTGGTCCCAGACTTGTACACGTTACTAAAAAAAAAAAAAAAAAGTAAGGAATTACATGGACAATTACCCGACGCTAAAATGTAGCTAATTACTGTTACAATTATTTTTTCATAAAAGTAAGGGACCGTTATTTCAAAAAGTAACCCGTTACCTTCGCGGCGATACATCAACTTTACGTCCCAGGGTAAACAAATATTAGAATGCCAATATGCAGTACAAAACGCATGAAGCACGGGTCGGCCGTACCACAGCTCAGTGCTTATAGCTAGCTAGATGTCAGGTGAGGAAACGGCAGCGCAGCGTCCCTTCACTGCGACACCCAAAGACAGTGAATTCAGGAATTTTCTACTAAACATTGTTACAAAAAAAGCTGAAATGAGTTATTTATTTTTATTACATGGTTTAAGAAGCCTAAGAACAAAGCAATATGCTCATCGTCGAAATACAAATTCTACCGACAATATTCTAAAAAAAACAACAATAAAAACATTACTTCTTTCAACTAGGTCACAAAACGCTATCGCACGAAAAGAATTACAGGGATGTCGACAACCTGCAGCTTTTAGAAGATTTGGTGAAAAACAGCGCACAATCAAATAAACATTCGTAGTTCCAAAAGATTAGAGGCGCTCTAATATATTTGAGAAGCATGCCAGTTACTGTCACATCGTTTCCAGTTGATTTCCTTGTCGAATTTTATTTCAGCGGAACAGGGAGCCGTCCGCTCCGCTTGTGATGTTATATTAACTGTCGTAGTCACTACAACCGAAGAGGGCATTGTTAATTGTATCGAGATTTTGGAAGGCGCGCAATCGTTTGGTGTCCTCCTTTCCGCGTCTTCCAAAGCAAAGAAAGAGTGAAGGGACAAAAAGAACAGGCGCGCACTGATCCGCTTTACCAAATCTCATGCACTTCGACAGATTTTTGTTTTGTTTTTGTTTTCTTAGAAGTAAACATATTGACCTTGAGAGTTTGCCTAATATTGCTGGCACCGAGAGTTTGGTTCTTTACATCACTGCGTTTCCCCGTTAGTTGTGGGAAGACTTGGGAAGTAATCCGTTACAAGTAACTGATTACTTGTAATCTGTTACTTTTTCAAGTATTTTGTAATTGCCACGTTACTTTTTTTCGGGAGTAATTTGTAATGTGATTTCGTTAGAAAAAATTGGTAACGGATTAGTTTAATTACTCGTTACTTTTTAAAAATATGAGCATAATACAGTAACTGGAGCAATACAAGCAGAACGTTCAGCAGCATAAAAAGAGCAAGCTCAACAAATAGAAAGCATCAGGAAGGGAAAAATAGCCGAAAAGAAAACACGATTTTTTGTATGACCGGTCACTAAACCACTAGAAAAAAGGGCAAGGCATGTACAAATATACGAAAGACAAAGGTCCAGTAAGACAAGGCCGAGTGGGCTCTCCGTCGCCTTCCATTGTGTTTTTCTTCTTCTCTCGGGCAGGAGAAAGCTCTTCATGTTTATTTGTTTTTGTCTTTTACACCGTTTCACCCTTTCCAACTTCTTGAACGTCTCCCGCCGCCTGCACAGACATCAAACGCGGGTCCGTACCCCTCGATTCTCGGGTTCACAACTCGCGTAACCGACGATGTAGCCTCGCGCGAGGGTGTCGAAGTTTCTGTCTTTGATGTGCGCTACTTTATTCTAGCACGCTCTTGAGGTACGGCTGAAAAGCGCCCGGCGCGAGGCTAAAAGCATCGTCTTCGAGGGTATGGACGATACTTCTTTTGGTTTGCTAGTTGGGCATGGTGGTCGAGTTCACTCCTCACTTTACAGTAAACTGTCAACATAAAAGGGGGGAGGGGGGAGGTTAGGCCATCTAAGGTGTCTAAGGAGTACTAACAGAGAGTGAGAGAGAGAGAACGCGTAAAAGGGGTGTGATCCTCTATTGTTTTGTGAGACCGATGGCCACCGCTTCCCTTGTTCTCTATGCCCTCCCCTCCTCTGGCCTCCACGAATATTGGTATGAAAGTGAGAACCGATGAACGATCGATAACTCGGAACCGCCACTTTTTCTCTGACTGGTCGAGTTTTAGGTCATGAAGTGTCCGTGGTCTCCATGGCCATCTCTTAATGAGATGTTCAAAATTCAGGGCATTAAGGAGAACGGAAACCTTGAGTTTCAGTGCATGCTTTGCTTGCTAAAAAACACACATTGTCATCAACAAGAAACACAAACTCTAATCTACGGAAACATGTCAAGGTAAGCTTGGACACCTGCATTCTGCATAGGCTATATATTGTAACGTTAGAACCAAGTTTTTATTTTCTTGTGAATGACAGGCGAAACACCCAAGTCAAAAGGGAGCTTTCGTAGGTCGACGAGCAGAACATTTAGTAGTAAAAAAAGAGCAATTTCAACAAAATAAAAATCACCAGGAAGGGGAGAAAAGCCGCAAAAAAAAACACGATTTTTTTTTGTATGACCGGTCACTAGAACCATTAGGAAAACGGGCAAGGCATGGACGGATATACGAAAGACAAAGATCAAGTAAGACAACGCCGAGTAGGCTCTCCGCCGCCTTCCATGTGTTTTTCTTCTTCTCCCGGGCAGGAGAAAGCTCTTTGTGTTGATTTGTTCTTGTCGTTTACACCGTTTCACCCTCTCCAACTTCTTTGACGTCTCCCGCCACCTGCACAGACGTCAAACGCGGGTCTGTACCCCGTCGATTCACGGATTCACGATTCGCGTAACAGACAATGTAGCCTTGCGCGCGGGTGTCTAATTTTCTTTGTTTTGGATGTGCGCTACTGTATTCTAGCACGCTCTTGAGGCACGGCTGAAAAGCGCCCGGCGCGAGGCTAAGAGCATCATCGTCTTTGACGGTATGGACGATACTTCTTTCGGTTTACTTGTCTGAGCATGGTGGTCGAGTCCATTCCTCACTTTACAGCCAACTGTCAACATAAAGGGAGAGAGGCGGGGGGGGTCATCTAAGGAGTGCTGACAGAGAGAGAGGGAGAACGCGTAAAAGTGGTGTGATCCTCTATTGCTTTGTGAGACCGATGGCCACCGCTTCTCTCGCTATCTATGCCCTCCTTTCCCCTGTCCTCCCTGAATATTGGTATGAAAGTGAGAACCGATCAACGATCGATAACTCGTAACCGCCACTTTTTCTCTGACTGGTCGAGTTTTCGGTCATGGAATGTCCGTCGTCTTTATGGCCATCTCTTAATGAGATGTTTAAAAATCAGGGCATTAAGGGGAGCGGAAAGCTAAAGTTCCAGTGCATAGTTTGCTTGCCAAAAAAAAAAAAAGAAACACTCTTATCAAAATTAACAACAAACTCTAATTTATGGAACCACATTAAAGTGAGCTGGGACACCTGCATTCTGCATTGGGCTATACATTGGAACGCTACAACCAAGTTTTTATTTTCTTGTGAATGATAAGCGGAACACCCAAGGCAAAAGGAAGCTTCCGTAGGTCGCTTCTTCGGCTCCGAATCTCGTAGCGTGAGGTAGACGCGGCTACTGAACATGCGCACCGCTAGCTTTGTTTGCACAATTCCAGGGATCATTTCCGGAGGCCGTAAGCTAGCAGGGTGTGGTTGCAGCTTTCGGTGCCTTGTCAGCTTACAGGTGAATGGAGTGCTCCTACACTCTTTCTCGTAAATACAATATTTGATTTTTACAAGGACTACCATAATACGGGCGTATGAGAAATGAAAAATAGTGTTGCAGAACATGTTTGAAAAATATCAAACTTGTTTCTATTGCTTTCTGGATAAATGTACGGAAAAAGTAACGTGAAAGTAATTTGTAACGTAACAAGTAAAGTAATCCGTTACTTTTCAACGAAAGTAGTTTGTAACGGTAATCCATTACATTTGAGGCTCGGTAATTTGTAATTGTAATTCATTACATTTTTCAAGTAACAAGGACAAGTCTGGTTGTGGGCAAGAATGCTGCAGAATGCAAACAACCCAGTCCCAAAAAGAAAAGAAAAAATAGAGGTGTTAGGCGATGTGAAAAAAGGATTTGAGCATCTAATAATAATAATTGGGGTTGTGTGGATATCTAGACAGCGTGTAGTTGGTCAGCCATTTCAAAGTTGCGACGAGTCACTCACTGTAGATGACAAATTTAGCCAGTGCAGTACAACCGCTAGCCTGGGGTCTTTAACGTGCCTGCGTTTTTTAACTGCAAGTGACATTATGATTCCAATAGAGCTCATTTTAAATAGAGATGTTCTTTATGATTTTTTTTTTTTTGGTTTTTAAAATTCCCGTTTTTTTTTTCGCTGTGAATGAAAACAAAATTGTAACGGATTACAATCATTCCCTTACCTAAATAAGTAAGTAAATTACTTTAGAATTACTTCGTAAAATATGTAAATATTCCCTTACGAAATTACTGATAATGTCACGATCCTTCTAGAACGTGGACGAAGGGGGCCGAAGCACCCGCCGAGAAGAGACGACTCGCAGCCTGGTTGTGGGGGTGGACGATGACTGACCGGGACGGCGTGCGCTCCACGGCGTTTATTGGTGCGGTGACCAATGTTGTCGCCGAGGCTGGCAGCCACAGACGGTCGGATTGGAGAGGGGCGCTACCTACTAGTGACATCCCTCCCCCCCAGTTTGTTCTTCTAAAAAACAAAATAAATGAACAAACGATGCAGACGACCGACACCGATTTGCGTCTGGTCGTGCCAAGTCCTGGCCGGTCGACGGCGAAGGTTACCCCGGCGAGTAACGGTCAGGTGGCCTTCGCTGCCGCTTACTCCGCCTGATCGCTGGTGGCGACGGGCCAGGTGTGGCAACGCCGGGCGCTGCCTCAACCGGTCGCGCTCCACCCGGTGGAGCCGCAGGGACCGGATTTGTGAGTGGCACTGGTGCCACAGGAGTGGCGACGCTTGTCGCCGCCGTGCTGGTTGGCGCTCCACTGGCCGCGACTGGTGCTGTCGTTGGTCCCCCTGCAGGCTGCTCCTCTGAAGCGACGGCCGAGGGTCCAAGCCAGGTCCCGGAGCGAGGCCCGACATGATCGGCGTGCCGGTGCCAGGTGGTCCCGTCGGGCATGCGGACGAGTAGCGACGAGGCACTCGCTTGCGAAACCACATGTCCGGCAGACCAGGGTGGGCCAGGACGGACGTTCCTGGCGTAGACCGACGCTCCCGGCTCCGGCAAAGGCCCGGGACGGCACCCTCGGTCAGCAGCCATCTTCTTCAGCTGCTTCAGGAGCGCCGTGGACCGGAGGTCTGGATGCAAGACGTCCAAGGGTGTCTTGACCATCCGGCCCAGCAGAAGCTCGCAGGGGGCACGGCCAGTGACATCATGGGGTGTGGTCCGGTACTGGAATAGTACCCGGGCCACCTGTGTCCGAAAATCCCCGGGCTGGCTCCTCTTAAGCTTGTTCTTGATGGTCTGTACCACCCGCTCTGCTGCACCATTGGAAGCAGGGTGGTACGGCGGAACCAACATCCGGCGGATCCCATTCCTCTGCAGCCAGTCCAGGTACTCTGCGCTGGCGAAAGCGGGACCATTGTCGGACACAATGATGTCCGGCAATCCCTGCGCCGCGAAGACCTGCCGCAGCACCGCAATGGTCGCGCTTGCCGATGGAGTGGTGACTGGCAGTGCCTCCACCCACTTGGAGAAGGCGTCCACTACCACCAGGAAGTAGGGGCCCTTGAAGGGTCCCGCAAAAGCCACGTGCAAGCGGGACCAGGGCCTCTGTGGGAACGGCCAGGGGGTGATCTCCACGCGACGCGAGGCTCGCTGCTGCTCCTGGCAGACCTGGCAGCGTTGCACCTGGTGCACGATGTCCTGGTCCGGGCCAGGCCACCAAACGTGCGACCGTGCCACCATCTTGGTCTTTTCAATGCCAGGATGCCCCGCATGCAGCAACTGCAGGATCTTGGCCCGGAGACTTTGTGGAATCACCACCCTGGAACCCCACAGCAGGCAGCCCTGCTCCAAGCTCAGCTCGGCGGCCTTGTGGCTGTACGCCTGGTGACGCAGCTCCTCCCCTCGGGAAACCGCCTTGACCACCTGTGACAGGACCGGGTCCCGGCTGGTCGCCTGCGCCACCGCAGTCCTGGTGAGCACCCCCGGGTAGGCCCGCTCCAGCAGGAAAACGTCAGCTGGCTCTGGGACGGCAGCAGGCACCTCCGGCATAGGCAGGCGGCTCAGGGCGTCGTCAGGTCCCAGGTCCTTCCCAGGACGGTAGACCAGCTTGTAGCTGTAGGCCGCTAGCGTCAAGGCCCAGCGTACCACAGGAGGCGAGGCTTGCACTGGAACAGCCTTGTCAGGTCCCAGCAGCCCCAGCAGCGGCTTGTGGTCCGTGACCGCCTCGAATTTCCGGCCCCACAGGTACTGATGAAAGCGCTCAACCGCGAACATGAGGGCCAAGCCTTCCTTGTGGAGCTGGCTGTAGCGTTGCTCTGCCGCATGAAGCCGACGAGAAGCAAACGCCACAGGGCGTTCCTGACCATCCTGACCCCGGTTCGACAGGACGGCTCCTACCCCGTACGGCGACGCATCTACGGTGAGGACTACAGGCTTGGCCGGATCGAAGTGCACCAGCACTGGAGCCTTGATGACCAACTCCTTGCTGTGCTGGAAGGCCAAGTCCTGCTCCTTCTTCTAGGCCCACTGCTGACCATCACAAAGCAGACGATGCAGCGGCTCCAGATGCGGCGACAGGTCGGGCAGGAACCTCCTGTAGAAGTTGATGAGGCCGAGGTAGCTCTGAAGCTCCTTCTTGCTCTTGGGCTTCGGCGCCTTGAGCACGGCCTCAATCTTGCGGGGAGCCGGGGCCAGGCCAGCCTGGGAGATGTGTCCCAGGTACTCCACACTGGGGGTCAGGAACACGCACTTGTCCAGCCTCAGCTTGAGACCGGCGTCCTGCAATCGTGCCAGGACTTTGCGCAGGTTCTGCAGGTGGTCCCCGTCGTCGGTACTGGTCACCAGGATGTCGTCCAAGTACACCGCCACATGCCTCATGCCCCTGAAGAGGTTGTCCATCTCCCTCTGGAAGATGGCTGGGGCTGAGGCCACGCCGAACGGTAGACGCGTGTACTGGAAGAGTCCCATGGTAGTCGAAATGGTGACATACTTCCGGGTGGCATCCTGGAGCACCAGCTGCTGGTAGGCGTCTCGAAGGTCGAGCTTGGAGAACTTCTGTCCCCCGGACAGAGCCGACCAGAGATCTTCGATCCAAGGCAGCGGGTACTTTTTGACGGTAGCGACGGGGTTAATGTTGACCTTGAAGTCCCCGCAGATCCTGACGCGGCCGTCTCGTTTGAGGACTGGAACAATCGGTGCGGCCCACTCTGAAGTCTTGACGGGCACCAGGATTCCCTCTCGCTGCAGCCGTTGCAGCTCCTGGGTGACCCCGTCCTTCAGGGGAAACGGCAGCGGACGCGGCTTGAAAAACCGAGGCCGGGCTCCCTCGGGTACGTGGATGCCGACCGTCGTGCCGGCAAAGTTGCCCACCCCCGGCTGGAACAGGGACTGGAAGTCGGTCAGGAGGCTCGGGACGACTTTCACCACGTGCAGGGCAGCTTCCTGGTACTCCGGCAGCCGAACACCCAGCGCGTGAATCCAGTTCCGGCCCAGCAGCGTCGGCGACGACCCCTTGGTTAGGTAAAGGGGAAGGATTGCCTCCCTGTCGCCAAGGCGAACGCTGACTTGGGCCCGACCCTGGACCTGGGAAAGCTGCCCGGAGTAGCTGCGCAGCATGACGTCCGACGCCTCGATGGACACGCCAGGGAAGGTCCGCTTGAACAGCTTCCCGGCCATGACCGACACGCTGGTCCCCGTGTCCAGCTCCATGGTGATGGGGTGCCCGCAGACTTCGACAGACACCAAGTAAGGTGGCACGGACGATGGAGGCTTGTTCGTATGCCACACGTCGAAAATCTGCGGGTCCTCGGCCACGACGTGGAGCCTCGCTGAGGAGGGACCCGAACCTGGCGCCTGCTCGTCCCCGCCGCGTTTTCTTGCGACGGCCACCCTGGCCGCGGGCTTGACTGGAACCCGGGCTTGAACCAGGCTGCTGCTGCTGGCCGCCGCTCGTCCTCCCCCCTCGGCAGACGCGTGCGAGGTGCCCAGTTCTCCCGCACGTGAAGCATTGTGCTTGGGCGAACTGGCACTATGAGGGGGAGTGGGCAGCACCTCAGCGGCTGCAGGCACCGCTCCGTGTCGCCATCTTGTTCACCGCCGCTTCCGCTGTTTCCGTCGACGGTGAGCCGGCCGCACGCGCAATCTCGCTGGCGTCCTTAGCTGCTGCTTCCATCGCCTGCGCTGCCTTCACCGCGTCGTCCAGCGAGGGGTCGGGAAGCTCCAGGAGTCACGTCTGCATGGCGGGGTTGTTGATGCCGCAGACGAACCGGTCCCGGAGTAGCGAGTCCAACTGGTCGCCGAAGGCGCAGGTGTTCGCTAACCCTCGCAGCGCAGCGACGAACTGCCCGAGGGTCTCCCCGTCCCGGCGGCTCCGGTTGTTGAAGCGGAAGCACTCCATAAGCGTGGACGGCGCCGGGCTGAAGTGCAAGCGCAGCGTGGCGAGCAGCTCACCCAGCGTTTTCACGTGCGGCGTGGCCGGCTTGAGGAGGTCGAGCAGGAGGCTGAAGACGCGGGTCCCGCAGCTGGCCAAGAAGATGCCCCGTTGTTTCGCCTCGGGCGTGTCGTTCGCCCGGAAGAACACGTGGACTTGTTCTTCGTAGACAGGCCAGGCGGACCCATCTCCTTCGAACGGCTCGAGCCTCCCGTACAGCGGCATGGCGACAGGAGCGGGAGGCGGTGTTCCGACTCTCTCGGCGGCGTGGGCCGAACCGTGCACGTTGTCAGCCTCCAGTGTCACGGTTCCTCGTCGCCAGTGTCACGATCCTTCTAGAACGTGGACGAAGGGGGCCGAAGCACCCGCCGAGAAGAGACGACTCGCAGCCTGGTTGTGGGGGTGGACGATGACTGACCGGGGCGGCGTGCGCTCCATGGCGTTTATTGGTGCGGTGACCAATGTTGCCCGCCGAGGCTGGCAGCCACGGACGGGCGGACTGGAGGGGGCGCTACCTACTGGTGACAGATAAATGTAACGGATTACAATTAATTCCTTTACGCATAACGGATTACGTACAAGTCTGGTCAATCCTCAAACTTCAGAGGAGATATCGCGATCCCCCGCTCGCCTGCATTTAAAGTAAAATTTCACGCAGCGCCTTCAAAGACCACGAGCTCCAATCCCCCCTCTTGCCGGCTTTGATATTGACTGGCCTTGAATCGAATCGCTGCTACAATTCTAACAGCGTACAGCGTATTGTACTTCTTGCATTAATTATTTACAACTTCGTGATGCCCGTGAAAAAACAATTCTGTTTTTTTTCGGTGTTTTGCTGCAGGCTATATAAAAATACGAGATCATTTCAATGTTTTTTTTTTAAGAAGGACATACTTTGTTGATAAAATTGAAAAGAACCTCGCCCCATCAATGAGCTCTTGGTTGTAGCAGAGCAATCATACCTTTCTTCTCTGTCCCCTGGCTAAACGCTATTGTCTCTCTTACAGCGTCTCGGATTAGCACTACGAACACGCTGAGCTCCAGTGGGCCGCCGCTTCTGTTCATCAATGTCCTCTTCATTCCGCTCTTTGTTCTTGCGAGACATTGTGAAGACGACCAGAGTACTTCCTGCAAGCCTGTCTTTATCGTAGGAAGATGAATGAATAGATGATAATGGCTATACCCCTTGTATCGGGTGATAGCTTGCGCTACCTAGTTTTGTTCTAGAAACATTTAGTACACTTCCCTTTAAAGTTTGTTTTAAATTCCGCCTCCCTGCAAGTTTGTGTACTATCACGCTTCCCTAGACCTTCTCCACCAATCAACCAACCTTGTTTTTGTTACTACTATCTTTTGTTCCTCCGTTCCTCCGTCGTCGCCAGCAAATCCCAGCGCTCCCACAAAATCGTCATCCCTTCACGGACGGCAGGAGGAAGCTCCGCGCACTTTGAAACCCCATGTTCTAGCGTCGCGCTATTGCAATGGCATACGGCAAATATGCATCTATCTCTCGAAATATAGCCTTATATTACTTTGTTTTTAACACTCCCGTTCTCACCTCATAGAGTAAAGAGCTTCCCCGTAAATTACCCAACACTTGATCTTTTTCTTATGTGTTGTTAAAGGGACTTGTTTTCTGCTTACGCTGATTTATTTTGTGTTCTTCCGCCCCACATTTTTTTTCTGCTTCTTTTACACTTTCTTCTACTGAACTAGCCTGCCGAACTAGGCTTGCCAAAAGGAGTGCTACCGAATTTAAAAATACTTATTAGTTGCTATACTGCTTGCAGTGTTTGAGAAATCAAGGCGTACATTTTTTTAGAGCGCAGCTCTTAGGGGCCCGTTTCCGGCTTGAGCGGCGTCGCCGTCGCCGTCGCCGTCGGCGTAACCGCGCGGTGCATTATGGGAAATGTCCCATAATGCACCGCGCGAGCCCCCCCCCCCGGGTCACGTGACCTGGGGGGGGAGGTCACGTGACCCCCGGGTCACGTGACCCCCCCCCCGATGACGTCATCATCACTGATGACGTCACCGGCATCCGCATCGTCATAATCACTGATGACGTCATCAGTGACGTCACTGATGACGTCACCGACATCCGCATCGTCATCATCACTGATGACGTCACTGATGACGTCACCGGCATCCGCATCGTCATCATAACTGATGACGTCATCAGTGACGTCACTGATGACGTCATTGGCATCGTCATCGTCTCGTGACCCCCC
This sequence comes from Ixodes persulcatus, assembly GCA_013358835.2. Lineage (NCBI taxonomy): Eukaryota > Metazoa > Arthropoda > Arachnida > Ixodida > Ixodidae > Ixodes > Ixodes persulcatus. The sequence continues at coordinate 464,791 of JABSTQ010009735.1, read as the reverse complement.
CCCCCCCGACGTCACGTGACACCCCAAGGTCACGTGACCCCCCCCCCCCCCGTACCCTTCCCTCCTCCTCCTCAAGAGCTGCGCTCTAATTCGGTGTTACAGGGAGTTGTAAACGGCTTTCACTTTTTTTATTTGCTCAAATAGTCGTTTTGTTATCGTAACGAAAATCGGTTTAAAATAAACTTTTCAATCAATCTATCAATTCCGAAGCGAAAGTTGAATTACACTTCAAGGGGCGCTTCAACAACATTTTGTACTTTCATAAAAAAACAGCTTAGAAATATTTCTTGTTGTTTATTGCTTAAGAAACACATGTTACCTTTTCAGTACATGCAATAGCAATTAAAAAAAAAACAATTAATAAAAAACCAAGCAGCGTTATTCCCTCAATTTGCAGCCTTCCAGCCAGAAGCAGCCACGTGATCGGGTACTAATTATATGTCGCCAGCGTTCATCATAGCCACACGGCGTGGTTTGGCGAAACCCATACGTGCCGAGTTCCAGACATTGTTATGGTTTGGCTATTACCATAATTGCTGTGGTTGGGCAAGAATCACTACCAAATGGTCATCGAGGCATTAACTGTCAAAGTCGCATATCCATTGCCAACGCAATGCTTGAGTTCAATCTAGGAGTCATATATAAATATTTTCACCAGAGTTTAATTACCGTAACCACGGCAAAATTGCAATGCCCGTGACTACGTCATCAGCGTTTACGAAGGAAATACTGCTAGAAAGAGTCGGTTTTACACCACGCCAAAGAAACTTCTTGGTCAGTGGTGCTGTGTGCGAGTATACTTTGGCCCTACTAGTATTAGTCAGCATGTGTAAAGTGAGAAACACTCCAATTCAGTATCGTTGCGCGGCTCCCATAAAGCTGTTAAAAAAAAGGAGTTTTCAATCTGGACAGGCGTATTTTGTTTTTACTTCCCGTCGACAATATATTCTCCAACTACAGTTTGTAAACTAAAGCTTTTAAGGCACTTTAGACGGCCCTCAAAAATCGGTTTCTCCAGATATCGCGCTGCGATTTACTAAAGATGTGAGAGCTAGCGGTAAAGGTTTGCAATAAAAAAGAACAACAAAAAACAAACTTACATTGTTAAAAAAAAAACGAAAAAAAAAAAAAAACAGCAACTTGTTTTGGTCAATTTATACGGCCACTTCGCAGACGATGCACGCGTAGATACAAGTGCTGCCTACCTATAGGGTCTACGCTGCGTCGAGGGAGCGCCGGCCGATTTGGGCTATGATAGCAGATGATCCCGCAAAAGAACCCGAATCGGCCGGGGCTCCCTCGACGCGGCGTACGCCATATGTCGGCAGCACTTCTATCTACACGTTTAATTAAAAAAGCACACAAAAAACCAGGACGAAAAAGAGGACACGTACAACAGACAAGCGCTTACTCACAACTAAAAGTTTAATAGCACTTTAGAAAAACAAAGAATAGCCCCTTTCCCGGCTTCACGTGAGTCGTTCCCCCCCCTCCCCTTTTTTTTCGAAAGAACGATCTAAAAACCATAACAAAAAAAACAAACAAAAAAACTTTAACGTGCGCGTGGCACTGTCTCTGATGACAATGCTTCCCCGGCACTTGTCAAAGGAAGTGACGGGTTGCTTCAGCAGCCATCACCTAACCTTTTGAAGCCTCCGAGACCTCCAGCACTCTCTGCTTTTTTAATCGTTCTAAAAAAATGTATCTTCAAACACAGGAGTTCAGCCACATTTGCTTGGTTGCTATGTGGCCAGAGGGGAGTAGAACGAAGAGAGTGGCGCTGGTCCCTCGGCCTGTCACTAATGCGAACCTCTCGTTTAGTTCACGTTCACCGAAAGACAGTGGAATTAAGCTCACAACGCCCACACGCCAGTGGACGAGACAATTCACATGTTTTGTCCCACATAAAAAAAATTCCCTTTTCCTTTCTTGGACAACTGTAGCAATCTGCTAGGAGCGCTGACAGCAACTTGAACATCATACTGAACCGCGGCGTTTTTAACATTATGCTTCTCTCTAAGGATGTATCGTGTGCGAAGTGGCGGCGTAGATTTCCCTGAACAGTTTTCTGTTTTTTTCATCAATGAGGTAAGTTCATTCCTTAATTTTTTCCCCGTAAAATTACACCACCTGCTTTCACCTCTCTAGTAAATCGTAGTGTGATATGTTGAGAAACCGATTTTTGCGGGCCGTCTAAAGCGCCTTAAAAGCGTTAGTTTTCATGCTGCATACCGGAACCAAGCGCGTACATTTTATTTTGCTTTTACTACTAGGTCGTTGTATTAAAGCCACGTTCCTTAGACATTGCGTTAATAAAAGGCTCGGAAAAACCCGGTTTCGAGCAAAAAGGTAATCGATACTTAATACAGTTTGAATTGATACTGCATAATTTTGCACTACACATAAATAATTCGTAAAACATGTAACTTGAAGACGGAACGGTTTCGCCCCTTGCGAGACAGAACTGTGATCTCGGCTTTGCTTTCGGCCGTAAAAGCGGAACTTCCTGCCGTCGTCCTTTTTCATTCCCCATGGTAATTTTAATTGTTTTGCGCGGCACTTTCATTAGGTGCTCAGCCTGTTAACAGAATACGCAATCCAAAAAGCGGCGTCGTGATAATCCTCTTTGCAGCTCTCTGTCTCGGTTCGTTTCTCTTGCCACGTTTGTCTACCTTCATTCGCTTTCATCCGATGAAGCGAGACGGTGCGTTGATTGCACTCGTTCGTTTATTCATTCTAATTAGAAGCGAAGATCGGAAACACGAAAAGCAAACAAGAAAGTTCCTCCTCAATTAAAGCAGCGCCAACAGAGAGGGACAAACACTCATGAGTGCTTGGGGACGCTCCTTGCTAGTTTCCGACTCCCGATCACGCAATACCAGCGTCGGTCTATTTCTGGGTAAGGCCATGAGCGTCAGGGATGAAGGTGTGCCTTCGTGGACTGTCCAGATTATTAATAGTGTAGGGTGCCCTTATTGCGAACGATGAGTGTCAAAGAAGTACTGCATATAGTCACTGGTAATCACTCTTATCCTGTCTGTGACTACAGTCAATTTCTATATTGGAAGCTGATGATAGGCATTGGTTGAAGAAATTTTTCCCGAAATGCCGAAACAGTGTGGGTCTTTGAAGAGTTTCACAACGTCAGGCGCAAATCAAAGAGACACACATGATAAGCCTAGAGGTGGTGGCGACAGCCTCCAGTAAAGGGAAGCGGCTAATATCCGCCATGATAATACCATTAAAAGGCGAATTTTTTTTTTGTTGCATAGACGTGAATGAGAAATCTTAAAAAGTGCTTTGGGCTCACGTATAATCGCACTCGGCGCACGTGGCGGACCGTGTTTCTGCTGCGGAGAGCAATTTTTTAATTCTCATTGCATAGACTGCTTCGCTTCAGTCGAATAGTTGTTGCAACATTACTCCACGAGGGATGAAAAAAAAAGCCCACGTTTGGTTTCTTTTGTTTCTTATCGTGTGAGATATCTCACTTCATATCACACAATAAAAAAGAAAGAAAAGTCCTTCAGAACACAAAGGCCCCTCTATAGTGACAATAAAATATTTTATTTTAAGCTTAATAAACATTCCAGGACTGACAAAAAACTAGATACATTGTAAGTATAGCAGTGTATAAAGCGCGAGACACATGTACGACAAAACCGTCCGATCCGACGTCCGATCCGACGTCCGACCGCGTCTCCGGCTCGCCGCAAACGATTATTCGAGACACATGCTTCCGACCGAGCTTCCGACGCGTCGTTCTGACGGTTCCGATCGGCTCCGCCCAGTTCCGTAACCAGTGCGTGTTGCCTGACTTCCTACGATTGCCCTTCTGCTCAATAGAGAATACTAGCGTGTTCTTTTCGGGTTCTAAAAAACAACACTAAACGAATATAAATAAAATAGAACTTTGTTTTTACACCTCATTAACTCACTCAGAGCTAATTGACTTGCCCATTATTCCTTAGGCTACGTGGTTGGAGGAATTCGACGTCAAATGTTGGCAACGGGCTCGGTTGTCGATCTCTTTATCTTTTTCGCGCTTGCTTTCGCGCCTCGTTCGCGCCGACGTACCGGTCGACCTCGCCTCTGGCGCGTTGCTCTGGCGATGTTGCACGTTCAGCACCACCGGAGACTCCTTCTGCTGAAGAAGAAGCTTCTTCTTCTGCGGGAGCGCAGAAAGAAGCGACAGTGGTGGATTCACCCAGCGTGGAGACGACGCCACCATGAGAGCGAATATTTCACGACGGTAAGAGCACTTTCCTTTGATTATCAGGATTGTAATGAAAGCGAGACTGTATGCGGGTAATAAGGCTATAGCGACAGACCAAATAAAAACAAATATGAGAATAGATCTTTGACCCTTCGAACGAAGCGTTGCAAGTGTCCACAACTAATCTGACTCACCATTGCGCATCTGAGTGTGGCATCAATTGATAGTCGACCGGGAGCTTCCTTTCTGTAATAATTAACATGACCTTTGAAGAGCGCTGCGACGGGCACCGAAGCAGTCGACCGAGAGTCGTGTTTGCTGCTCTCATCGCGAAGGTGATGGGACATGTAATTGATTATAGACATTATTTTAACTCTGAGAGTGGGGACAATGAGGAGAGCGCTACGCAAGTCTAAACAAAATGTCTGTACTCAACCAGCTCGCTTGCACCCTTCCTTTAACTTCTAATGTAATTAATATCGCTAATATTTGTTGCACTTGGTTGGCAGGAATGTTCAGCTGTGCTGGTGTTAGGCGAGAGCTGGGGCCCATGCAACTGATGTGCCCAGAACGCCGACCTATATATATTCCTTCTATATATTTACATTTAGCAGGATGGAAAAACCAGTGATAACTTTCAAAGATGAAGGTGACGGGTTGTAAAATGACCACAGAAGAAAGTAATTAAACACTGTTAGGGAGGTCTTGTAGGTGTGTCTGGGCTATTGGCTTCGCCTTCTCAGGATCTCAGGGGATGTGTTCGGCAAAAGCTATTGACTTCGCCTTCTCAGGATCACAGGGGATATGTTCGGTGAGGTCTCCAGGTAGACTCCTCCAGAGTGTACCTGCCGTCAGCAGGCGTTAGAGTACCAGATGTCAATGTGCCGCTGCTTTCTGGGCACGGAGTCAGTGTGTCGGTGTATGGCTGGAGTGATGGGTGAGACCTTGGCAGAGCAAGGATGCGGGAACATCGAGTCATCCAGTGGTGGAAGCTGGCACGACCCGCAAAACAAGTTGTCCGGCAATGAGGCCAAGCGTCGACGGGCAGCAATAGCCCTTCGCACTTGCGGTGGAGCCATTGGTCACATAGGTTGCATTGTAGGGCGGTCACATTGTCATGAACTGCCTTCTCGCAGTGAGGGCAGGTTGGACACGGTCTGGGATTTGGGGCGATGTAACCGGCAATCAGTAGAAACCACGCGATGTGCAGGCGAGAAGGGCAGGACCCCGACTCCACAGGCCTCTGGTTAGGCCTAATAGTGGTAAGCTGGCGTCGACATTCTTACGTGAGGGAGGCTGTGTATTGTGGGGACGCACTGCGAATGTCGGCAAAGTGTTCCCTTAGTTCGGCATACCATGATGTTGCAACACGGGCCTTCACAAGTGTTGCTGCTCTTTAGGAGAAGGCGCAACCATATGCACGAGCGTGCCATCACCTTTGGTGTGGCTGTAGTCACTGCGAACACGGGGAATGAGCAATTCTACCCACCGTTTCGAAGTGACGACAATGAGCTTCTTTTTGATCAGAGTACCTAGATCATTACTGTTGACACTTGATACAGCACGAGGACACGTCACTCTCGGAGCCGACAACGACAATCACACGACACCGTCCGCCATCTTTGTAAACTGCCTTAAGTCGTGGCACTGTTCTATTCCTGCTGTTTGTAGGAGATTTCGCTCTTGGCTACAATGTCGTTCCCCGCAGCCTTCTTGTGACCAAGTCAGTTTAACTTTGACTTGGACTACAGTTAGTATGCTCTCCTTCACATTATGTTGTACCGCAGGAAATGCTACAAGCCGAGCTCGTTGTTTGGGGTGCTTCGCTCTCACTCCAGTGACAGAGGGATTGGCCAACTCGTCGAAAGCCAATTATTCGAATAGGGCAACTCGTCGAAGTGCAATCCGTCAAAAGGGGTATTTTGTCGTAAGGCGATTTGTCAAATTGGCTAGAAGACGGTACAAGGCGAATGTCTTTTTATAATTGTACCTTACTATCTTTTGCCCTCAAGTCATGCATTTTCTTGACAAAGTAGAGCATCCTGGTTAGGTTAGAATAGTGAAGGGATGTCGACAAAAAGGCGAAGATAGAACCGGGCTTTGAGACAAGTGCAGGATTGTGTCGTCCTCATTCTTTTTGTTTAATTTTTTTATCTTTGTTTAATTTGTGCTCTTTGTACGAAATGTCTTCTAGAGTTGCTACCAAGAGTTTTGACCGAAGAAACAAACATTCGTTTGAACGACATTTTTATGAAGCACCAATAAACCATTTGCCAAATTGCCAAGTGCCAAGGAGCCTGCTGGATTTGTAGTTCCACGAGCTGCGCATGCTTGCATCTGCAGCAGTAGACGTTGGAAGCAAATACCTCTTTGGACATGCGCTCTTCGTTGCCTTATTTTTGTTATTAACTTCAAATAATTTTGTACAGCCAAGAGCAAACTCCTGAAGCGCATGCAGCTACATTCACAATATGCCCCTTGGTGCTTGGGTAATATCGCAAACGGTCTATTGAACCCACGCCGACAGTACCGTAGACGCCAAACGTACCAATGACAATATTTTTAATGTGTATCTGTGTTCTGATAAAGGAGCTAATTACAATATGGCCATGAAATGGCCTCTGACGAGTGACGACGAGTTGGCCTTTTCGACGAATTGTCCTTCGACTAATCATTCCAATACGAATTGGCCTATTCAACCAAACGCCCTTCGACGAATTGGCTTTCGACTGTGGCTGTTATTTCTTCCCGGTTTTGTGCTAAACTTGCTTTAAACCGACGATGGAAGGCGAGCAACAAGCACCACTTTAGGTTGTGTGCGTTGGTCCACATTGATGCCCTTCACGAAAAGGTTGTTCTTAATTTTTACTGAAACTGAGCTCCACCTTAACAATTTCTGAAAGTAATCCGCCACTCAATACACCTTCGTAGAAGATGGGTGCTTCCTACGTACAGGCGCCGCAGACTTTTCCGGTGCGTTTTACATTGACACCCTTTACGATCCTACTACTTACGTCTGTACAAATGTGCGAGCTTCTTAACTGTTATCCACATAAGTGGACTAAAGATGTTCTTAAGTTAGTAATGCTTTAATAAATCAGCGCTGTTGTAATGTGGACAAAGATGCTGTTTGTGTGTTGCCTAGTGGACTAATGTTTGCAGTGTCCTAAATGAGTGGTAATCTGGATTGTTCCTTTTTTATTTCAGATGCAAAAGATGCGTGACGGAGATCTGCTGTATTTTAAAAAGTTCTACAGGATGACGCCACTTCAATTTGACTTTATCCCGAGGCTCGTCCGTGCGGACCTTGAAAGGTCCTATTTATGCAGAGAGCCCATCTGGCCAGGGGAGCGGCTGGCCATGACGCTAAGGTATTAACAAATATCAGGCTGTGTGTGCGGACGTATTAAGGAGGCTGCATGCATGCTTATTGGCGACTCTCAGCACATTTTTTAACCTACTTTTACAGCTTTATGTTTTTTTCGAGTAGACGCTGCGAATATTTGATCCACTCATCAGTGTTGTCACATCCATAAAGCGCGAAACACATGTACAGCGAAACCGTCCGATCCAACGTGCGAACTACCGGAATGACCTTCAGGGGCGAGGGTTTTCGTAACACCGGAGAGCGTCGAAAACCCTCGTCTCCGACCGTCGTATTGCCTGATCGGATGTCGGATTGGAAGGTTTCGTCGTACATTTGTATCGCGCTTTAATCATTGTTGTGCCGCATAACATTTTTTCTACCTATACTTATAGACCTCTTCTGTCCACCTTCTAAGCATACACTGCCTAGACCAGTCCCTCTATGCTTAGTGTTAGTAAACACCAAATTGACCACGACTGTTGGGCTACAAATTCATTAATTGTACACTGTGAAACATTCAAGTTGTTCTCTCCGTTGTATTGATATGTTCATTATCACAATTCTCGTTCCACAACTTCTACCACAATTTAAAACCGAATTTCTGAATTCCCATTGCAGATATATGTCATCCGGTGACCTGGTGCAGGACATCGCCCTCTCCTTCAGAGTGGGCATATCCACCGCACGGTTGGCCATTCGCGACACTTGCAGAGCTCTGTGGAAAAGACTGCAGCCACTGTATATGGCTGTAAGTACGATTGCCTACGAAGAGCCCTATTTAAGGTGACTGCACATGCCTGAAGCACAGAATGTTGACACTGTGTCACAGTTCAGTGCATGTGTCTAAGGAAAGTTAATCAACAGCATGCAAAGACTGCACCTATCAACGTTTATGAAGCAGCACGTTCTTATAAATGGGTGTGGAAGGGCAGTGCTCATAAATACCACAATCTGTTTGGGTGTCGGGATCAGTAGTTTCAACTGAAGACGTCTTCGCACTTTGTGAAACATAATTTCCATAGCCGCAGAAAAACAGATTTTGTAAAAAATCAAAAAGAGCGGAGACAGCCCAACCCAGAACCAGCATTCGATGTACAGCCGCGTATAAAAGGAACGCGAACGGTGGAGGGACAGCCTCGCTCTCGTCGCGCTATTGAACGGTCGCCAGCGGAATCTCTCGCACACGCACAGACTGTGGTGCACTTCGAGAGCAGTGACGGTGCCGAGCGGCCGGCCCTGTCGGAAAATGGGATTCGCGCATTGATTCGTTTCAGTGTTTTGTCGCATACGGCGCTAAGCGGTGAACCTCTGCAGAGTTGGCAAAGCAATGCGGAGTATATAATCGTTATAATCGTGGCCTCAGCCTGCCCACGCGTATAAATAAAAATAAAAAATGGTATCACTTCTTGTTTGTGTGTTTCTTGCCGCACAAAAACAGTCAAACCCACGCGAAAGCGTGAATCATCATGTCGCGTCAAGATAAATATAAAGCGAATGTTGTTCTTTTTGTTCCTTTTTCTACGCGTGTCGCGGGTCATGTGATTAGCGTTCGCCGCTTTGCCAACTCTGCAAAGGCTCGCGGAACTCTGAAACAAATCACTGTGCGAATCACAATTTTCAACAGGGCCGGCCTCTCGGCACCGTCACTACTCTTGGAGCGCACGATAGTAGGCGCATGTGCGCGAGCTTTTGCTGGCTACCGTTGAATGGTGCGACAAGAGCGAGAGGCTGTAGCTCCATCATTTGCATTTCTTTCATACGCGACTGTACAAGTATAAGTTCCTTAAACTGGCTTGCTGCAGTCCCGCCCAACCATAATACCCCCACGGGAGCGGAAAACTTTCAATGAGATGTGCTGCTTTAGCAGCTATAATTTTCAAATGCTCATCTTGTGATCAGACATACCCAATGACCAGATCGGGGTGGAGGAGAGTAGATGGACTGCTCAGGTGGATGACTAATGGCTGTGGCTGTTTTCGTTGTCTACTGATATCAAACGGAAAGCTGCGAATTACTTAGCTATTTTATCAAAGTCACATTCTTCGTGTTTGTGTTTTATACACGCATTTGTTTTCTGTACACATTGCGGTCAAATGCATTAGAAATGAAACTATCGCCTTGAACGTGCTTACTTTTCTGGCAATGAAACAAGTAACTGGAATTAAACGAGTCGGTGATATTGCAACTTGCTCTTTGATACTGTTGCACTTGCAAAACAGACTCGGCAATCAAGGAGCTACTTGAGCGGTCCATCTATTTCCTCATGCCACTGTCTGGTCGTTGGATAGGTCCCATCATGTGATAAGTATCTTAAGTAGTAGCCGTTAAGATAGGACACTTCCGCAGAAGTTGAGCGCTCTCGTGGCGGTGTTAAGGTTGGGTGGGATTGCAACAAGGCAGTTTAAGGCACTTATAAATTAAATCTAGGTTAGTTCCATCTGGTGCCACCAACAATTGCTGATCTTTCCACCAAAGCAGCCCATGAACAGTGATTTGGAAGACTGGGAGAGACCTTCTTGGCAATCCCACATGTTTAGATTGACGACTCTGCTGCTACCTGAGGGGTAACATTTTTTTCAATATAAACATTTATATGTGGATTAACTGAATCAATGTCTGGAAATATAGAGTGTTGGTCAATATGTGTGTGTGTATAATATTAAGCATGGAAACTTTTGGAACTCCAAGTGAGTTTTTTAAGTTCTTTGTATCCGGTCTCTTTCCAGAAACCAGATACAAATGCGTGGCTTCAGGTTGCCGAGGGCTTCAGCAGGAGCTGGCAGTTCCCGAATTGCCTTGGTGCTGTCGATGGGAAGCCCATCATGATCCAAGCTCCTGAAAAATCTGGCAGCATGTATTTCAACTACAAGGTATGCCTCAAGTTTCATGCTACATTCTTCGATTCATAGCATTTTGTAGGGATGGAATTCTAATTCTTTTCATTACTGTCTGTGTTTACATTACCATAAAATACTGGGCAAGCGCTCCCCCCTATATTTAGAGATAAATTCCTCTAAAACATGGAGGGGGCCCTTGGTCGGACCGGGACCAATATTCAAGATGGCGTCCACAAAATGGCAACCATTAAAACAGAAAACGAACAGGCCAGTCTGCATCGTCTAAAACAAAAGAAGTTTATTTACTAGCACTCATTTTCTCATCTGCAGAATTCATATCAGAGCACCTGGCATTCGCATCATTCGCTGTCGAATCCGCAATAAGATTCTTCGGAGTTCAAGCCAAAAATGAAATCCAGACGTTCGGCCCTCAGCTCGTCGGGGTCTTCGGGGACAACGGCGCCGATGTCGGAGAGCCGCTCGTGCAGATCGCCCTCTTCGAACCCGTCGAGTGCGTTCGCGATGCCACAACCTTTGAACGAACGCGCGACAGGTCCTTACGGGACGGAAGAACACGCCTCGGCTACGAAGTCCAGGACGTCCTGCCATGATGGCTTTTGCAGGTTGCCTTTTGGAGTCCTCTTTTTTTTTTCAGGTCCTTCGAAGACTGGCCTTGAATGGTTCATTCCAGAACACGTCCGCGGGCTGAAGCAGACTGACGCATCCAGCTGGCACGTACATGACGTCAGTGTCGCACACCTCGATTGTGTCCTTAGCCGCCGGGGTCTTATGTATGGGCACCTGGTCTAACACGCAGGAATCGTAACAAAATGACTATGGAAATTTCGGAGGCGTTTTTCATAAGAAAGTGCGACGGCGACACGTGCATCAGCGCCCCATCGATAGCATTGTACGATTCGGAGGTGGCGTATCTTCAGTCCTTTGTTAGCTCAAGCTAGAAAGATTATACGTAGATTATTGAACAATGTGTTTACATGACGTGGATGGTTGTTGACAAGGCATACATGTTTCTTCTTTGGTTTAAATCAGATAAAACCTCAGTTGCAAGTGCGCTCTACTGTGTGTGTGTCTTCTTCTACTCGTCCTCGTTTTTTTTTTAGCGCTTTTAATCCTGAAATGTACCACCAACTAGCCCAAGTGAATACCCTTCTAACACTAGCAGTCGCAGCACGTCGTCAATGTTTGGGCCCCATATCCTCCCTGGCCACTCATATAACTTTTCGGTTGTCATCCAATCCGTTCTTGGAAGCTGTGACGCAAACGTTCGCTAGGGATAAAAAAACAAAAAAGAGGGATAAGCGGGAAGATCTCAGCAAGAGCCTTGATGAGCCTCCGTATATCAGGTGAGCAACTTTTTGCGACTTTATGACTGAGGAAGGCTACGCATTGTGAGGCCGCACCTCACAATGCGTAGCATTCCTCAGTCATAAAGTCGAAAGCAAAAAGGTTCTCACCTGGGCCCGTTTGCTCGAAGCGCTAACCGCGGCTAAAGTTAGCCGTATACCTAGGAGAGGGATTTTTAAATCACGCGAGTGGCTCGGTAGGGATGCGGGGAAACATGGCGGTGCCCCGGTGAGTGAGCGCCGCTCGCTTTGGAACTAATATGTCGTTGTAGCTGCAATATCGGGCGCGTTAGTCAGCAACGAATGGTGCAGGAGGCTTTCGCTTTGCCTTACCTCACTTAAATCTCAAAGTATGAGCAATGACCTCGCCGCAATTTTGAGATAGAGATAGTCTTTTGATTCTGGTCATTCCTAAGCCTAAATGAACGCGATAATTGTCGGCATGGCAACGTCTTTGGAAAGCGGATTGCCTTGACTCAATCGGCCGGGTATTGATAGCACACAATAGCAGACAGTGTCCCATTTGCTATATTGCCGGAGAAAGAAGCTACCGACGAGTTCGGACGCGTTTTCTTGAGCTCCCGCTATTAGGCCTAGTACCTAATACCGATGACCTCGAATACCCCACCGACTTCCAGCTTCTCACCCGCCGCGGCCTTATCCGTGGACGGGAACCTTGAGGAGATGGACACGCGCCCAGCAAGCCAGGCAAGTCCTGCCGCCGCCGCGACGGACCAGCTTCCCACTTCGCTGATCGCACCCGCAAAACGCAGCGCGGAGGAGAAACCTTTTCTTGGTGAATCTTCCACAACTACCAATAACGTAGATTCGGCGGAAATCGCGCTGAAGGCTCTATTTGCGGCGATTCCGATAGAACGCCTCATTGACATCTTTAAGAACTTTCTCGAAGGGTCCAGTCCAAGCAAACCCAGCAAGGGCAAGAAGAAACAATCGGACAAGACAAACCCGCCGACGGCGAATTTATTGCCAAACTCAACAAGCGTTGCTGAGTCCGAAGCAACAACGCCAGCCCAAGAAACGCCGAGCACAGCGGCAAGTCGGCGCCAAGACGCCGATACAACTGCGCTGATGACATTTACAGCTGGCTGTGCGCAAGATGGCGCGGCCGCAACCGAGTGGCAAGGTCCATTGCCCTCAGATAACGAAAAATGGACACCAGTCACCTACAAGAAAAGAAAGCGGGTACGAGTAGACCCCTCACTCCAAGCCCACGGAACGGTAAGGCCCCGACAGCGCCTGTTCGAATGCAAGGTTCGCCCTACGAACTCTCAAGTCTCGATAAAGCCTTTCCTTCAACCACTCAAGACGCAATTCACCATGCTGCGCACTACAACATCGTTCTCGATGCACCTCATCGAGCAAGCCAACACCATTTCAGTCCGTACGGACACGGAGGAGCTGGCAAAAACGCTAAGTGAGATTACAGAAATCAAAGTGCAGGGACGCGAAGCACTTCCCGTACAAGTCTTCCGCATGTTTGGCACCTCATACACCAAAGGTATCATCTATGATATCTACCCTAAAGAGCAGGACCCGCGCGACGAAGTCCTCAACCGCGAACTCGAATCGGAGAAGATTGACATCGTGGCCGCCCGTCGGCTAGGCAAGTCGAATACGGCTGTCATCACGTTCGACGGAGAGAGACTACCGAGGCCGATCTTCTACGGCAAGCGCTACATGAGGGTATTCCCACACAAGCCAAAGGCTGTTACGTGCCGTAACTGCCACAGGTTGGGCCACAAACCTGACATCTGCCCGAATCAGGCGGTGTGTCCGATCTGTGGAGCTTCTCACCTCGCCGACACTGACCCCGCCAAGGGACCAGGATGTCCGGACTCTATTCCCTACTGCCAGGGGTGCAAGAAGAAAGGCCACCTAGGTACCGATCGCAAATGCCCAACGTGGTCGGCAACGAACAAACGGATGCGGGAGGACATCCAGAAATTGAAAACACAACACAAACTCCAGCAGCCGTCGGAGAACACAGAAACAGTAAAAAAAAACTGCGACAACACAGAGCGGAACTTTATGGGCTGACAAGGTGAAGCAGAATATCAATGCACCCACACCCGCCCCCACTGGAGGGTCAGAAACACAAGAGCTTCGCAACATGTGCAGCTACCTCAAGGCTGAACTCGACAGGCTTAAAGCCACAGTCCAGTCCCAACAAGAGGAAATCAAGCAATACAGGGAAACTGCTAACCGGCAAAAGGCACTAGCAGCCCAAATTCTCAACGAAAAATGATCAGAGTTCTCCAGTGGAACTGTCAGGGGCTCCGCAAACGGGCAGCGGAACTCCGAGTACGCCTTCTGGATAAGCCTGACGAACGCCCGGACGTACTTTTACTTCAGGAAACGAACACCACAGCCGTCAATCTTTATGGATACCTGATATACTCCGGTCCCTCCATAACCACCAAACGCCCTGGAGAAATGACTTCACCTCCAGGGAAGGCTCTTGTCTACGTGAGGGACGACTGGCCTCAGCACCATGTCGACCTCACCCGTACTCCAACGACGGGCAGGAAATTGTGGCGGTGCGGATCCAGGTCCACCAGCACCACATCGTCCTAGCATCCATCTACTACAGACCGCTCAGGTCCGCGACACAGCAAAGAACCAACCTATGGATCTCCCATATTCACGATCTCTACCCCAAAGAACAAAAGCTCTACGGAGGAGACTTTAATCTCCACCACTATATGTGGGGATACAACCATGAATCTCCGGGAGCGAAAGACTTAGTGGGCGAGATGCATACCTTCCGCCTAAACCTGGTCAACAAGAAAGGAGTCAAAACAAGACTAGGAGGTTCCGGGCAGTCGGATACCACACCCGACCTCACCTGGATCACGAACCTATACATTCAACACAACTGGAAATGCCTACCGGATACGTGAGGTAGCGACCACTTCCCCATCCGCTTCGAATTCTCGCCGACGAGACGGGTAAAGGACAAGGTTAAAAAACGCACAGCCAACATCGTACACTGGGACAAATTTAGGGAAGTCCTTAACAGCGAGGAACTCGAAGACGCTGACTTTGAATCGCGCCTCCACAACGCCCTGAGGACTGCAACCATTAAAAAGGACATCGATGAAGATACTCCAACACCCGATCTCCACCTCCTCAAGCTGTGGGCCAAGCGACTGCAAAATATACAAAAGTACCGTAAAGGGCCCAAAAGCACCGAAGCCAGATGCAACATCACCAGGGCCACGGTGGAAGCAAAGGTCTACGCACAAAAGCTCGACGAACACCGCTGGCTCGACTACAGCGCATCGTTCTCAGAGAAAACGTCGATATCGAAACTGTGGGCCACGAATCGCGTGCTTCTTGGAAAGAAGAAATGCAAAGGGGCGACACTCACACTTGCCCTTAAGCTCAACAAGACTGAGAAACAACTCGCCGGAATGGCAGGGGACCTCTTTTTTCCCCAGCCCGACTTGACGAATTGTCCTTCGCCATACCACCACGAAGCCCTGGCTCCGGATTACGGCATGGACCGGCCCTTCACGCGGGGCGAGCTCGAAAGCGCTCTTCAACGCGGAAAAACCCACACAGCCCCCGGACCCGACAAGATCACCATGACAATGCTGAGAAACCTTCCAGATCTTACCAAATCCGAGCTTCTAGAGTGGATTAATGAGATCTGGGAGACTGGCAAGCTTCCCAAAAGCTGGAAACACTCCCTCGTCATCCCGATCCCCAAGCCGGGCAAGGACCAAGGTACCCTCACAAACTACAGACCGATCTCCCTTACGTCTTGTACCTGCAAGATAATGGAGCGCATGGTACTTGCAAGAATAGAATGGCTTCTCGAATCCAACAACTCTTTCCACCCGGCCCAGACGGGGTTTCGACCCGGCGTCGACACCCAAGAAAGCCTGGCTCTGATATCGGCGGATATTATCCGCAACGTCAACCCTCACCGCTCCACGATCAGAACAATCATCACAGTTGACGTCAGAAAGGCTTTCGATTCTGTGCCACACTCAACAATCATAGAAGAATCTCAGCGCCTTGGCATCACTGGGAGATCCTTAAACTTTATCAAGACTTTCCTCGAAGGCAGAACCTTTTCGGTCCGCTGCGGAGCCAACTGCAGTGAACCCAAGGCCAACCTCGTAGGTGTCCCGCAAGGCTCTGTCATCTCACCGATGCTTTTTAACATCGTGAAGGCGGCCCTACCCTTCGAACTCGAAAAAATTAACAAGCTAGGGTTTACGATGTACGCCGACGACGTATCGATCTGGAACAAGAGTGAAGACATCGAGAGGCAACAAGCCACACTCCAAGCCGGCCTAGACATGATTGAAGCCCACCTTTACAAAGTAGGCCTCCAAGCCTCCCCAAACAAGACAAACTATGTCACCATAGCACCCAAACGACAACGAGTAATGAAGATTGGCGACCAGCTCCATCTCGTGCTCGCAGGAAAGCGAATCCAGCCCTCTACGTCTGTCAAGATCCTGGGAATTACCGTGGAGGAGACAGGCAAAGGGGACATGTGGCTTCAAGACACGCTGAAGTACTGCAACTCTGCCCTCAATGCCATCAGAAGAATCTGTAACGCCAAGGGCGGTGCAACGGACGAGATCGCCAGAAGGATGGTAAAGGCCATGGTAGTCTCCCGAGTCTGCTACGGAGGCCCGACACTACAGGCTCACCAAGGCACAATGGCGAAAACTTGAGTCCCTGAACAACCAAGCTATGAGGATCATCACGGGCCTCCCTCGGTTCACCCCGCTCGGGAAACTAAAGGAGCACGCACAGATCAACTCACTTCATGACACCGTCGTCGCTCGCACGGTTGCACACGGCGAACGTCTTAAGCACTCTAAGCAAGGACGGGAAATCCTGAAACTTCTATGGCGCGCAACAGAAGGCCTCCCCGACCTTCCCGAGCACCTCCCTCCTTGGGAGGATCACATGAACATTGCCGAAAACAAGCCGACTGCTCGAAAAGGCGACTCCCAACAGCAAGCATGAATCGCAAAAGCACACTCCAGAATGGTTGAGACATGGACCAACCCCACTGATATCATGGCCGCATATACCGCAGAAGACTCCCCGGTTCCGCTGAAGACCGCGGCAGTCTACTTTCCAGCTCTCGGCTCCTCGGCCGCGAACGCACTTCCAATGCGCACCTCCATCAAAGGGGGTGAACTTGCGGCGATTCACCTCGCCCACGAAACAGTCCTCAAGTCACAACACCCGCTACCTCGCGAACTACGAGTGTTCTCGGACTCGCAGGAAGCAATTAAAGAATGCCGGAAAGCAAGAAGCCCGAGCCGCAGAGTTCGGGAAATCAAGAAGCTCGCCTCCCGACTCCTGCAGAAAGGAACGACCACCAAAATCTCCTGGGTCCCTGCGCATGCAGGCATCGAGGGCAATGAAGAGGCTCATCAGCTAGCTCGCACGTCCCTTTCCTTTCTCCGCGAAGCTGCTGACGTCCCTCCACATATACACGACCATGGCTATGCCCCCGCCTGTGATCAGGACACGGCTGGCCAAACAGATCAAGGATACGACCCGGATGAAAAACGGGCCCAGATTAAAGAGCACTGCCGGACCATACTGTGGGAGAAACTTCCTCCGAACGCAGATCCCCTTCCCCAGGGTTTCGGCAGACGAGCCAGCGTTCTCCTCACGAAAATACGCACGGACACCACCTGCACGCCCGCCCGCATCGCATCATGGAGCAAAGGAACCAGGTTCGGAACCTGTTCAAGGTGCACCATGGGCAAGAAAACCGACACTCACCACATCCTATGGGAGTGCCCCATATCAAAAGAAGCCGGGACAAAGCACCGACCCCCAGACAATAGCTCCCTAGAGGGATGGACCCACCCGCCTGGATCCCAGGACAACCAAAGGAGAATCCTAAACGGCCTCCTAGATTTTATCTATGAGGCCAAGTTGGACATCTTCATGTAATTCCTTCCCTTTTAGTTTGTGCCAGCGTCCAGACCGCGTAGTTACCGACGCCCTCCCTCTCCTTTTTCCCCTCTAGATTATGGCCAATAAACGCATTATGAACTGAACTGCTATATTACCCAAACATTAAAGGGATTGTCCGGTCAAATTTCGTATTCATGAAAACATTTAGACCTCATTGTCAATGGCTGTAGGAGCATCTTCCACGACAAATCTGAATTTTGTGTGCTTCCCTGGAGGAGTAATTGTATTTTAACCCAAGCGTGCATAAACGGCGTTTTCCTCTTCCACCTTCAGGGAAGCGGAGTTTCTGAGGTAACATCAGGCAAAGAACGCGCCGAATTGAAGTGCACTTCGAATTTTGTCCTCCGCGTGAGCGGTACGACGTGGTTCACCCTCGCTGCTGCGCTAGATTTTTTTTTTTTTTTAGAATGAAAGGGTATTTTTGTTGAGCGGTTTTCACGCCCCACACTTCTCCGCGACATTTACAGTGGCGAGTAATATGAAATGCTGCGGTGCGTCGGGAGCACTGTGTTCCCACAGAGGAATGAGGCATAGGATATGACAATTGCAAGACCGGTGTGACGTCACGTCAGGCATGGGAGTGCAGCCGTTGATACTTGCGAAATTCGGCATGGAGTTTCGTTGAATTATCCGTCGTTGATTACACTAAATTGGGGTGTCGTTTAATGGAATAAAAATGACCTATGTTAATCATTAGGCTCCCACCAGGTAACCACCACGAAATCTTAAGAACTTCCGGTTTTCACCGGACAATCCCTTTAAAAATGCAGGGATTTGTGTTCCACGCGCCACACGCGCACGCCTTCCCCGTATAAAAGATTCGAAGTAAATAACCAAAATAAAGCGTTGACGAACGCGCGTGCAAGATGCCATTTGTTTTAGGTATTTGCTTTGGAAAAGTTACTACTGCTGATGCCAGCACGTGCGGCGCGTGAAACACCAATCCCTGCATTCCCCTTGATGCTTGGGTAATATAGAAATAGGAGGTATTCACTGGCCGCCATATTTGAGGTCACTGTTTAGAGCGCATGCTCACAACGAGCTCGCATTAATAGGCTGCCAAGACCGGCAATCTTGATGGTGCGAGGTGCACGTTGCAAAATAACTGTGGAAGCTCGCCATCAGCACGTGCTCAGCATTAGCGCACACAGATATGGCCGCCAGTGAATACACCCTATTCACCAATGTTTGTTTGCAAACAAGCTCGCTATTACCCCCTACCGGCGGACCCCTGCGCGCTTCCGGTTTTCCTCTTCTTTTCCATTGGTGTCGCATCCTTTTGTTATTTGTACTACTTTCTACAATGCACTAATCTTCTTACAAACATATTACAGAAACTTCTCCGAAGGAAACTCGTCTTACCCGATCGCTGTGTTAGCTGTGTGTTTCTGAAGAATAAATATATACACTACCGGAAGTCCCCTGCGGCACAAAAAACTGTGGCGCACTCGAGGTATCAACTCCCGCCGAATGTGGTGAATAGGTCTATAGACCATGTGCTATATTACCCAAGCATCAAAGAGAATGCAGAGATTTTTGTTCCATGCGCTGCACGCGCACGCCTTCCCCGTATAAAAGATTCGAAGTAAATAACCAAAATAAAGCGTTGACGAACGCGCTTGCCAGGTGCCATTTGTTTTAGGTATTTGCTTTAGAAAAGTTACTACTGCTGAGACCAGCACGTGCGGCGCATGGAACACATATCCCTGCATTCTCCTTGATGCTTGGGTAAAATAGCAATTGGTCAATAGGCCCGTAGCTCTCAAGTTTTGAGCAGCGCTCCAGGCGAGAAAAATGGAATATTTGGCTCGCGTTTCGAACATGCATCAATACGCTTCCCCACTAGAGTTTTTTCTACTCCGTTCCATTGTAAGTGCCAGCGTAGCAGAGGCTACAAGAGCGGGCTGCGAGCTTTCAGCGTCCCTGCCAAGCACGCGCGCTCGTGCAATGCGAGCATCGTTCGGGAAGACGCGCTTTTGATAGTAGCTTCGGCTTCGCTATCACGTAAAGTGAAATATGCGTGCTCGCGGAAGCTATGAAAGAAAACAAAGATGAAAGGAATGTTTATTGGGACGCTGCGGCCGCGAGCTGCATAACTCTGTTCTTTTTTCTTTCTTTGTTTTTTTTAGACGTTTTGTTACCGCGCATCTACAGCTGCTGACAGCTGCTTGTATTCGAACGTGGCACGTGCAAAATCGAACGTTACAGCGCCGCCTGGATAGTGCTGCCAGCATAACATGGTCGCGTTTTGCGGACGCGTTCGCGCCCCCTGCCCGAGAGCAACGGGTCTATAGACCTTTTTCTAAATTACCCAAGCTCTGATGAGAACGCTGGAAGTGTAATTCTACGGTCCGCGCGCGCTGGCCTTCCTGTATTAAGAGATTAGATGTAAATAATCATGATAAGGCTTTGACGAACGCGCGTGCAAGGCAAAATTTGTTTTAGACTTTTTGCTTTAGAACAATTATTACTGCACACGCCAGCACGTGAAACGCGTGTAACTACACTCGTAGCATGAACCTTGGTGCTTGGGAAATTTTGAAAAAGGTCTATTGGGACGCAGTCTGCTTTTGTGTGCTATCAATACCCGGCCGATTGAGTCAAGGCAATCCACTTTCCAAAGACGTTGCCATGCCGACAATTATTGCGTTCATTTAGGCTTAGGAATGGCCAGAATCGAAAGACAATCTAAAAAAATGCGGCGAGGTCATTGCTCATGCTTTGCAATTTAAGTGAGGTAAGGCAAAGCGAAAGCCTCTTGCACCACTCATTGCTGACTAACGCGCCCGATATTGCAGCTACAACGACATATTAGTTTTAAAGCGAGCGGCGCTCACTCACCGAGGCACCGCCCCGTTTCCTTGCGTCCCTACCGAGCCAGTCAAGTGATTTCAAAATCTCTCTCCTAGGTACTACGACTAACATTAGCCGCGGTTAGCGCTTCGAGCAAACGGGCCCTGGTATATGGAAGCTTATCAAGGCTCTTGCTGGGACCTTCCTGCTTGGCTCCTTAAAGGGGCGATGATACAATTTTTGTACTTTGCGCAAATACCGCTTAGAACGGATCCCTGACGTTAATGACCTATGAAACACGCATTCGTTTTTCACCCCACGCAATAGAAGTCCCAGTAACAAATTAAAGAAAAACGAGCAGCGTTCACCCCTTCAAATCACAGCCAGACCAAGCGGCCACGTGATCTGGAGCCGATTATATGCCGCCAATGTTGATCATAGCCACACGCTGGGGTTGGCAAAGCACAGGACACGCGCTGAGTTCCAGACATTGTGATGGCTCGGCTATTGTCGTCGTTGCAGCGATTGGACACGGGCCACTACCCGAATGCTTCTCGAGCTCTCGAGCCCAAATCGAGTATCCACGCAATGTTCGGGTCCAATCTATGAGCAGCATTCAAATATCGTCATATGGGTGTACTGCGATTCCCACTTTATGTCATCAAATTTTGCAAAGGAGAAATTGAATGAAAATGATCGCTTTTGTCATTGAAATTACACCGCAACAAAGGAGTTTCTTTGCCAGTGGCGTTGCGTGCGAGAAACCTTGAGTCCCACTAGTGCCAGTAAGCTCGTGTAAAGTGAAAAACATTCCAATTGAATATCGTTGCACCGCCCCTTTAAGGATGACGAACGCTGGTAGCTTGTGGCCATAGGCGCAGGCTGCCAAAGCAACCGTGAATCCCTGCCTATACTTCGTTTCACATTATCTGCGAGCGAAGCCAAAGCTAGAAGCGCGAGACCAGCGCTTTTTGCGTTTCTCCCCAGCTCGCGCGCTCGAGCAAAGCCTGGACGCACGGAACTTTCGCGCTCGCGCTTACAGCTTTGCCTTCGCTCGCTCATAAGGTAAAACTAGGGTGCCTTCATGTGCGCTGCACGCGCTTGTGGCGCTGACTGTGCTACGGCGACATTTTGTTTCCTGCGATTTCTTTGTATTTTCTCTGTGAGCGCGTGCTGTCGGCATCGGGTACTACAAAGGATGGCATCACCCTAAACAGAAGGACATTGAGGCACTCTAGGTAAAACGAAGTATAGCACTGCCGGTGCTGGCAATCCGAACTGTACTGGCTCCCACGAGGTTGTTGGTTCTATTCGCAGGCGTGTTCATTCGAACCATTGTTTGGTCCATGTTTGCGATGTTGCGCCGGAGCTTGCTCTTTCTAAAGTTCTGTTGTAATAAAACTTCATACTTCTTCTCCCGCTCGCGGATTCTTTACGGTTCAGCTTGAGATGGTGCCAAGTCAAAGACACATTCTTGCCGTTTTCCCGGTGCCACTCCACGAATTCGATTTTCTTCTGCACTGTATACGAATGCATAGCGCACAAAGACAACAGCTCTTGACGTAGGCAAAAGAAAATGGCGGTCGCGTGTCGGAATCCTTTCCGTCTTGGATTGGATTCGCTTGACTTCATATTGTCTCCAAGAACTGCCACAGCAAAAAAGCCCAGAACAAAGCTAAATTATCAGATATATTTCTATTTTATATGAAAGATTCCTGTTACCACAAGAAATCTATAAACGAATGAAAAAACACTGCTGGGTTACGGTAAGTTTGTTCGACGGAAACGGAGGGTGGGGGCGGGGGTGCTTATACTGTTATTGCCAAAAATATAAAAAAGTTTCGTAAAATAGGAGGGGGGTGCTCACACAAGCGAGGGCACATGCTCGGTATTTTAGGGTACATCCATCATAGTACTTGCTCCACAGCAAAAATATATTTGCAAAAAAACATATAATTCCTTTCATTAACACACATATTTTCCTTGCATGACATGTGGTATTACTTACAATTTTCTTAGCATCTACTAATTACATAAACCCCTGAGCTTGGTACTTGTTTAAATGCAGTTAATGATATGCCTACTGGTGTAATGCAGCAGAAGGTTTCATGGTGTCTTCTGTAGAAAGTTGCTACTCCTTTCTCTGTACTTTTCTCAATCTGAAAGGCAGTCAACTGGATCACAAAGAAGGTTTTAATGATTTCAATACAGAGCAGACATAATGCTGTCACATGTGGCTATGGCTCACTTCGAACTGCTAATTGTTAGCTGTCGAACTGTTGAAAAATAGGAAAAAGATTTCGGAGGTTTATTGTCTCTTACATTGCCTAAAATCATGTTTTTTATTAATTATTTTATGACTACGCACACTGTCAGTGAATAACACACCATAAATTTCAGGGGACCTACTCCATCGTGCTGCTTGCCGTAGTCGACAGCGACTACAAGTTTGTGGTCGTGGATGTCGGTGCGTACGGAAAGCAGAGCGATGGAGGAGTCCTCAAGCAGTCCATTTTTGGAAAACTGCTCGAGGAAGGCCGTCTGGGGCTGCCCCGGGATCTGCCGCTGCCGAATACAAGGCTGCCTGCACCTTGTGTCTTCGTGGGGGACGAAGCTTACCCTGAACGTGGAGTTGATGCCGAAAAGCGAATCTTCAACTACCGTCTCAGCCGAGCAAGGTGACACAAACTTAAAGTTCAGTAAGGCTAATCTGATACTAGTACCTAAATGCTAACCTGCGTACTCCAATGTTCATAATACTCTCATGGAGGAGAGGGATTGGCTCCGCACACGTATCCTTGGCGTTTCAGTGAAGCGACATGTAGCTTGATGTCTGCCTTAGTCACCAAGTGAAGTAGAGTATTTCAGTATTGCTTGCCAAGTACACATTTAATCTTGCCTTTTTTGGGTGGTACAATGTGCAAAATGCCTTGATTTGATGGGTATAGGTTTGTTTGGAGCCACTGTATATATTCCTGAAGAAAGGAAAGTAATGCAAACTCGAATGCCATCTCAGCAACTAATAGGGAATGCCACCAAAGCTCCAACTCTGCATAGTAATGCAAACAAAACTTCAAAATGTTAATGCTTTACCATTTTCACGTCAGTATAGTCTTCAAGAGGGTAAGATTAGCTTTGGATTTTGAATTGTCTATTATTTCAGCATTCCGTCGATCCCTCCCATTGAGTGGATTACATCTGAAGTCTCTGTTGGGGAAGACGAGGGAGAGGGACGCTTTGTCAGCAAAGCGCACGCATCAAACAATTGCGTTACTCTGCTTCCTCTAAGGGCAGGTACAGTGGCACTAGGTTTGTTGCATGCCATCACTCTATAAAACTGTGGTGACTACGTGAACGCCATGACCATTCATTGGACGTAGTTGTACACTTCACGAAAAAAAAAACAACAGAAGAATGCTTGGGCAAGCCACAAAACGCAACAAATCACATGTAAGGTCCACTGAGGTGGGATCTTTCCAGATTTTGTATTTGGATCAATGTTCATCAGATAGTTGCCAGGGCGGTTTCAAATTTACATACCAACTTAGCAAACTTTCAACAGAACATATACACCCTCCTCTGCCTTCCGATGTTTGTCACCAGCTGATTAAAGTGCCACCTTTTTCGGATGATGCTGCGTGTCTGCATCGACAGTGGATGCAGCATGCCAAAAGAGTTACACTTCAAATAACTGGTGACGAACACCGGGGAAGGAGGTGAGGGTTCAGCTTGTGCTAGAACGCATCTAATAAAAGTATCTAACATTGCTACCAAAATGTGGAGTGGTTGTTCTCAGGCCTTTTAAATTCAAGAAACCTGAAAGTTAAAAAAAAAGAATAAACAAGAAAGAAGTAACGGCGACTTTTGTTTGCAAGTCCATTGCATGGAATGGATTTCTAAGAGGAAAGGATGGGCGGGTAGGTGTGGCTATGTGAGGACGGATAAATTGCTAGAATTAGGGTTTTTATTATTATGTATTACATGCATTAAAAGAGCACAGGAACCTTTCCAGTCTTGTAATGATGCAGTTCGCGAAACATACAAACTTTTCTAATAATTATTATGTACCGTATTTGCACGATTCTAACGCGCAGGTATTTGTGACAACTAATTATTTGAAAACTAACTCACTACCGATTCTTACGCGCACATAAAGATATCAATGCTGAACACCACAATCACCAGAAAATGGTTGATCGCACTAGTTATTTCTTGAGTCGGGTGACAGTTCTTGTTTACTTTGCACATATGGTCGTTTGAAATTCCACACTCCTTGAATCAGTTTCCGAACGTGACTGTAGTGTGTTCTTGAACTCGATCAGCTTTCATCCCGCAATACCATGTGGTTGCCATCGATAATCCACCGATTATTGTAAAACCTGCGAGTGCTCTTCTCCGACGCTTGTGTCGCATGGAAAGAACATTGCACTGATGTGCGCAGCGAAACGGAAGCAAGTGACGCCA
Organism: Ixodes persulcatus; assembly: GCA_013358835.2. Classification (NCBI taxonomy): domain Eukaryota; kingdom Metazoa; phylum Arthropoda; class Arachnida; order Ixodida; family Ixodidae; genus Ixodes; species Ixodes persulcatus. The sequence continues at coordinate 439,765 of JABSTQ010009735.1, read as the reverse complement.
TACGGATAGCGTTTGCGAGATGAGTGACTCGCACTTCGATTCCGCACTGCTTGTCGCTGCTTGTAAAACAAGCTTGTTGCACGTTACATGAAGAAGCGTTAGGTTAGATCAGTTGGACAGGCTAGAGAAACACGAGTTCCCGACCTCGGGAGCAAACAAACAGCCAAAAAAAAAAAAAAGCCGTATGCGCGCAGACGGCAAGACAAGCAAAATTAAAATGGAAGTGCGCTGTATCTATGGTGATGGGGCTAACCAACCTGCACCAAGTTTCTTCTTTAAAATTTTTCCTAATCTTGAGCTTTGATTGTACCATACACACAATTTTGAACAGTTGTACAGGTGAAAAAAGGCTGTGCGTTAGAATTGTGCAAATACGGTCTGCAATAAAGGGAAAAAAAGTAGCTGCATCATAGTCATGCCTTACTGCACAACCGAGCTATGCTAAAACCGTACTCGAATTAAAATATACTTCATGGGGTGTGGGGCTATTCGAGAGAAGTCAGAAACTCTAGGAAATTTTAGCGGCAGTCTAGGGAACCATGCGAGTTACTCTAAACCCGATTTGAGAACCCGCAATCTGGGATGTAATACCTTGCACCGTCTTTTGATTAAAAGAATTGTTTATCTTTTCCAGATTTTTTCGAGGTCAATTTCGTACTTCTAAATTCCAATGCAAACATTGTAAACTGAATTCATACCCTTTACAGAAACTTTGGGAAGGTTTGTTTGTATGCTAACATGTCTTTAATGGGGTCAAATTTTTGTGTTACGTTGTCAAGGCTAGCATAGTTCCACAGTGCTGAAGGCCCCACACCCTGCATGACTGACAGCAAAGGGAGGGGGAGGGGTGGACAAAAGAAAGTTTCCTTCGCTCTTTCTCCTCAGTGATGCTCATCTGTTGTAACGCAAGTAAACGAGAGAGACGAGGAGGGGATAATGTCTCTACCTTCTTTTTCTTTTTTGTTGCCCAGCTCTCCTTAGGTCACTTGAAAGGCTTGGCATGCCTCGCCCTTCATTGCAAAAATATGTTATCACCAAGTGTAGATGAGACTTGGAGAAATGACCTTGCTCTTTGCTTTTGTCACACCTAACAGGGGATGCGCCGAGAACGCCTTTGGAATCTTGGTGACTCGCTGGAGGATTCTCGAGAGGAGGCTCGGGGGAAACCCGCAGAATGCAGAGGAGCTAGTGAAAGCTCTCTGCGTCCTGCACAATTTTCTCATGAGTCAACATGCGGGAGACGACACATACTGCGCTGCAAGCTACGCCGACGACATCAATGCAGCTGGACAAAGGAAAGGCGGCCAGTGGCGCAAGCTCCTTGTGCAGCCACCGATGCAAGTGGCCAGAGTTCTAGCTCGGAGCTTTGCCCTTACGGCCCGTTATGTCAGAGACCTTTACATGCAGTACTTCAATAGTCCTGCAGGTAAGGTTCCTTGGCAAGATGCTGTACTGCAGCGCTAAGCAATCTGAAGGCTCAGGTTTGCCCTTTGGGCCATGTTCATTCTTTTTCTTTTTTTTTATGCATTTTTTTAGTGCACTGTGCAATGCAATAGACCCTTTTAGCAATTCTGTGCCATCTAACAGTGGCGTTTTAAAATTACATGCTGGTTGCCATTTGTACGGCACGGCATATCGACCTCCAGATAATGAGATATACCATTGTGCGATGATATCAAACAGTCAATAGCTATAACTAATGTAATGATCCCTAGATTGGTATTACAAACTCATTGGTTAATCTAAAACGTTGACTTATTCTACGTTATACAGTGTATCGTTCTCATCTTTTTCTCCTTCGCTTCCCCCTTCTCGTCGTCGTCGCCGATCTTATCCGAATCCACTTCAACTAATATTTCGAGTTAGAGGTTTAGTTAGATTCACTGCCGTTCGACGCTATGAAGACGAGTAATTAATGAAGTTGAGTGATGTAAAATCGTCATATATATTGAAGCCACCGGGCTTCAGAGTAGGTCATCTAGCAGTAGGGGTAAAATATTTCATTGCAAATTCGACGAGCTCAGTTGAAGGGGGCTGTTCTTGTCTTTGGGATTTTGCGCTCAACATACGGCCTTGCGTTTTTAGATGTATTGCATATTTTTGTAGTATTATTGCTTGTGCTGTTTTCTACTGCCACAATCTTTTTTTTTCATTTTTTAATTGCAACAAACAGTTCCTCTTTCTTTATGCTATTTATTAGAGTAATGTAAAAAATTACATCACTTTTTGCTCCTGCAGAGATCTGTTTTACTGGGGTTCTAATGTTGGTCTCAAAACAATTATTTTCAAGTCGAAGATTTTATTACACTTTCTTCTGCGCATGTGTTGCACACAATGGTTAGGAAAAGATTAAAAAAAAAAGCTGTAGCAAACTCGAGCATTGTTTGTGTGTTATATTGCGGTGTCATGTATAAATATTGTGCTCTTCAGTGAAGTGCTGCATCAATGGATGAGTAGATGGATTGGACATTGAAACACACATGCACACCTGCTTTTCTCCTGTTGCCACGCACATTGGTCATATTGTCACGAATGAACAGGCGAGGGAACACATAATAACTGGGGAAACTGAAAAATCTAATGGGGCGAACTTGTGCCCAAAACAAAAGGGAAACAGCATAACAGCAAGCAGAGCGTCGCGGGCGTCGAAGTCGGCGTAACCGCAGTGTCGAACGCCGGGGCGAGACTGACTCCGCTCGCCTTGCGGAATCCCTTATGTACCCTCGTGGGTTTCTGGATCGTTCGGCGGAGAACTTTCGGTGCATAGAACATTCGGAACTCGATCAGACTAGAATGTACTTGAACTTACGAGAAGGCCAAGTTGAAAGAATAAATAAAAGGACAGTCCGCTCACTGGAATCGAACCTACACCTTCTGCGCGACAGTCAAGCGCGGTAACCACTCGGCCATGCACGCGCTTGGTCGCCAACACGCGTGGCAATATGCCCATAGGAGCGCTAAATCCCCGCCATACAAAGCAGTCGAAGGAACAGCGGATGCTATCATCTCTAGCACACTTTGATATGTAACTTGCATTCCTAGGGCCATATGACCAGTGCACGTGGCAATGAGGGTAAGACAGGTGCGTATGTGACGAAAGGGACAAAGGACAAACAAATTTCCAAACACAGCTAGGTGACTGGTGCGCGACCGAAAAAATCCGCCTGGTCCGGGTATCGAACCCGGGACCTCTGCACTGGAAATGGAGAGGTCCCGGGTTCGATACCCGGACCAGGCGGATTTGTTTGGTCGCGCACCAGTCACCTAGCTGTGTTTGGAGATTCGCTTCCACCTTTGCATTTAATTGCATATGTGTCTGTCTCTGTCCAATAAACATGGGTTTAGAGTTTTGTTGAACATAGTTTTAAGTGTCATGTTCAGGCATTCGGACCTGCATCAGGGTGGTTGGGAGCATTCCCCTTTGGTACTGTGTGATCACGTCCACAAGATGCATCATGCAGTACCCGTGCAGGTCCTCAGGCACTTTGTCTACGAGGGGAGCAAGAGATAATAAAAAGTGTTCAGTGGAACTGATTTTGTTCTCAAGTTGCTTATCTATGCTGTCAATGATGACATCTGTGTTTTGTCTTCGTTTAAGGGTGTTATTTCTATTTGGAGCATTGCGTGGTGGAGTTGGGTTGGGTTGGGAAAAAGCAGCAGCGATGGATTGAGGAGAAGGCAGGGAACGGCAGGGAGCAGAAGAGGCAGACTGAGTGTGGCGTGACTGAGAAGCCGAAGTGGAAGGGAGGGTTGAAATGGGAGAAAGGTTAGAGGTACTGTCGTCGCTGCCAGAAGACAGCATGGACAAGAGGAGCTCAGATGGGTCTCCCTCCTCCTCCTCCTCCAGTTCGTAGCCTCTCAGGACCTCGTCCACAGAGTTTTCTTCAGGCGCTGTGGGTGTTGCGGGCCTTGAACCATTCATGTTGCTCGTGGTCCTAGAGAAATATAAAATATTGGAACAAGCAGGTGGGTACCTTGAATTTCTCGCTTGAAATGACAGAAAGTTTAAAAAAGGAACTTTTTGACATGGGCTGTTGTATTTCAGCCACACTAAAAAAACTTATTACTATACTTACTTGCGTCCCTCCACGAAGTCCTTTATGAAAAGCATCTGCTTGAAGTGAATCCATGAGGACTTCGGTTCCCAGCTGCAGCACCACTCTTCATCTTGGCAATTTTCAGTTTTTTTTCAAAGGTATCTCTTAGGCATTGCCACCTATTGGTGACGGCCTCGACATCGCCTATGAGAAGATTTATGCATTTTCTGCTTTTTGAGATGCAGATCTCAATGTAAAGACAAGTGTGGTCACCAAAAACATGTTCTGTAGAAGTTGCATACAGGACAGTCAATGTTACAAATAATATTAGTCTGGGCAAATTGATATATACTAGCAGTCAATTCATGTGATATTTGCATGACATGAACTCGCAATTTCGTTGTTTGATATATAGGATGAAACTTCTCTATCTGCACTACTAAATTTATGGTGCAAAAAAATTCAGGAAATGTACGTCTCTACACGTGCCAGATGTCTTAACAAAATAGCAGAAGGAAGTATAGTAACAAAACAACCCATCTGGTATCTTTGAAAGGCAGACCTACCTCAGTGGCAATCAGTTCGTCGAACAACGTTTCATGGACAGATCGTTTCGTCGACAGCTCGAATTCGCTTTTTCTGTAATCAGCCGCTGCAGAGCGACCAGGTAGATAAACACGCGTCCCGGTGATTCACGCGCGTCAAAATATCGCAACAGCGTGTTTCGCGAAACGTGTTTCCACACGAAACGTCAGTGTCAACAAAAAATTGTCCACGAAACGCAATTCCATGAAACTACACGAAACCCTCCTCCCCTCCCCGAGTTTAGGCCCTTCGTAAACATCTAGAGAGGATCACAACCTCTAACCTATGCAAGGACCATGGGAAACCATCGCTGTCGCGTTGTGTACGCACCTGAAGATCCCGCGAAGCCCATGCCTCGCGCGACAAACGTCCAACTCGCAAGTCGCGCATCGGCGTCTCTGTACAACGTATCCCTCTGGTTCCAAATCGCTGGCCGACTCTGGATCAGCGAAATCAGAGGTTCGTTTTCCGACGCGCGAGAGCTTTTTGCCGGAGCGGTGGCCATTACACAACGTCTGAAGAGGGACTCGCATCCGGATTCTTGCTCCTGAATAGCCGACTCCCCAAAACGTGACGTCCTCATGACGTTCTCGCTACCTGCATCGTCATTGGCTGCGGCCATCCGACCACCGCAACCACCTCTGGACAGTCCGTCGCATGCCGCAACGCCGTTCCGACGTTGCGACACGACCAAACAGTCCGCGTCCGACCGTCGTATTGCCTGGTCGGACGTCGGATCGGACGTCGGATCGGACGGTTTCGTCGTACATATGTTCCGCGCTTAAGTGTTATAACCATCTTATATGCTCTTGAATTTAATTCGAACGCGCCTGCGAAACCAAAACAATGAACATATTCATTTTTTAGGCTTCGTTATAGCTTACGACCAAACATGTACGCGTTACTAAACAATGTAACTTTGTACAACTCCACAGATACACAAGAAAAGCACTTTTAATAGCGGCGCTGCTTTGTTACTTTTTATCACAATGAAAGCGGTGAAGGATAAAACTGGTGTGGAATAGTGTCACTGAATACTCTGTCAGAGTCACTGATCTCTACTATAGGGTGCTGGATTGCGCTTAGCCACACTCCGAGTCGGACGCGAGTGAAAGCGTTTATGCACAACAATTGGATGAAAAGAGTCGCTTGAAGCACGGGAAACCTCGAGGACGTGCTCTCGTAGGCGGGTGTTCAGGAAATGTCTCACCAATGTATCGCTCACCGCACGAAAAAGGGATGGAGTTGTGCATAAACGCCTTCGCACGAACTGTGAAGCTCGCTTCCAGGACCCCAGCATAAATGGAAGACACAAGAACAAGCTCGGCCGAGAGATTATTACAGCATACAAAGGGCTCATCTCTCTTCATTTGTAAATGGTGTTTTCTTCTTTATTTCCTTCTAGAGCGCAGCTCTTAGGCGCCCGTTCCCGGCTTGAGCGGCGTCGGCGACGCCGTCGGCGTCGGCGTAACCGCGCGGTGCATTATGGGAAATGTCCCATAATGCACCGCGCGAGCCCCCCCCGGGGTCACGTGACCTTGGGGGGAGGGGGGGGGTCACGTGACCTTGGGGGGGGGGGGGGGGGGGTCACGTGACCCCCCCCCGAGTCCACGTGACTCCCCAGGTCACGTGACCCCCCCCCCCCCCCCAAGGTCACGTGACCCCCCGAGGTCACGTGACCCCCCGGAGGAGGTTGAAGAATGAGAGGAGGAGGAGGAGGAGGAGGGGTATACCCTCCCGTGAGTACCCTTCCCCCCTCCTCCTCAAGAGCTGCGCTCCAATTCGGCGTTACAGGGAGTTGTAAACGGCTTTCACTTTTTCTTTATCTTCTAGTTTATTTTGGAATTTTTCGTCTTTTTTCCGGGTGTATATATACATGTTTTTGTCATGTATCTTCTTCTATAGTTTAAAAAGTTGGGAGGGAGATAGTACGTATTGAAAAAGACGTCAGTAAATGTTTGTTGCTAGTTTAAAGAACTGTGCTGTCTGTCCTTGTCCCTAAGTGCTTCTATTCTTTCTTTTATTCTTGCGTCAGGCAAGAACGCTAATGTGAAGTGGAGGAGTGTTTGGCTTGCCATTATAAAACGAAAGAATTCCAAGCCCACCGTAGAAAGCAAGCTTTGTGAGGTGAGTGCATTTCGCTGGCCTTCTCCGCGTCTTGCTGGTCGCCTCGCAGCCGGACAGGCTGCTTCAACTGAACTTGGTTCGGCACGAAGGATGCTTAGAAGAACGGCTGTTTCTGAACAAGAAATATATTGCATGTGCTTTTCATTCAAATTAATTCGCTTTATACGAAGCGTAAAACAAAATGTAAGGAGTAGCTTTGCATGCAAAATTCGAAGCACGAATGTCCGGGGGACTCATAACGCAATTTAAAGGGGCGGTGCAACGATATTCAATTGGGATGTTTTTCACTTTACACGAGCTTACTGGCACTAGTGGGACTCAAGGATACTCGCTCGCAACTCCACTGACCAAGAAACTCCTTTGTTGCGCTGTAATTTCGAGGACAAAACCGAGTGTTTTCATTCAATCTCTCCTTCGCAAAACCTGATGACGTAGCTGGGCGGTAGCAGTACCGCCCAGTGACGATATTTTAATGCGGCTCATAGATTGGACCCGAGCATGGCGTGGACACTCGATTTGGGCTCGTGATAATCGATCGCTCGAGAAGCATTCGGGTAGTGGCCCGTGTCCAATCGCTGCAATGACGACAACAGCCGAATCATAACAATGTCTGAAACTCAGCGCGTGTCCTGTGCCTTGCCAACCCCAGCGCATGGCTATGATCAACATTGGCGGCATATATTCGGCTCCAGATCACGTGGCCACTTGTTCTGTCTGCGAGTTGAGTGGGTGAACGCTGCTCGTTTTTCTTTAATTTTTTACTAGGACTCCTATTGCGTGGGGTGAAAAACGAACGAGTATTTCACAGGTCATTAACGTCAGGGATCCGTTCTAACCGGTATTTGCGCAAAATACAAAAATTGTTGCATCGCCCCTTTAAAGGGGCTATGCAACAATTTTTTTACTTTGCGCAAATACCGCTTAGAACGGATCCCTGACGTTAATGACCTATGAAACACGCCTTCGTTTTTCACCCGACGCATTAGAAGTCCCAGAAAAAAATTAAAAAAACAAAGAGCAGCGTTCACGCCCTCAACTCGCAGCCAGAACAAGCGGCCACGTGATCTGGAGCAGATTATATGCCGCCAATGTTGATCATAGCCACGCGCTGGGGTTGGCAAAGCACAGGACACGCGCTGAGTTCCAGACATTGTTATGGCTCGGCTATTGTCGTCGTTGCAGCGATTGGACACGGGCCACTACTCGAATGCTTCTCGAGCTATCAATTATCACGAGCCTAAATCGAGTGCCCACGCAATGCTCGGGTCCAATCTATGAACCGCATTCAAATATCGTCATACGGGTGTACTGCGATCCCCGCGTTACGTCATCGAATTTTGCGAGGGAGAGATTGAATGAAAATGATCGCTTTTGTCCTTGAAATTACACCGCAACAAAGGAGTTTCTTGGCCAGTGGCATTGCATGCGAGTATCCTTGAGTCCCACTAGTGCCAGTAAGCTCGTGTAAAGTGAAAAACATTCCAATTGAATATCGTTGCACAGCTCCTTTAAGCAAACAGTCTTGTGTAAATGAGCACTAAGGCGGTTGTCATTTTTTAAATTTTTATTAAATTGGTGTTTACCTCTTTTGTGGTACAAAAACACGAATGAAGCCTTGACAGCACGGTCTTAGATAGGTATGTCACTTGATGGCCCGAGTGAATGAGATGCATCTTGCTGCTCAGGTAGAATGAATGATGACACGAACATCCTTGGTGTTTGCGGTTTAGAGAGTCATTGATTGCATATCAAGCCATTCTCGTTACGCACCGTCAGTTTCATTTGTCCGCATTAACCATTTACAGAGATAGCGTCGACGGCCAACTGCCTTGAGAATCGTCATGGGGAAATCATTCGCCAATGAAGCTTCACTGCAAGCTTCATTGGCCAGCAAAGTAATTGTTAAGCTATCACAAGGGCTTGATACTAGGTTTCAATCTATCCTGTTCCTGTACATTCCTGAACATCTTGCATGCAGCTGTAAATAAATCGATGAAATGCTTCTGCATTCATTCGACAGTCTTTTGATTGCTCAAAAAGCGCAAACGAAAACTTCCTGCGGCTTAATGTGATTTCAGAAATAAGCGGCTAAACTCTAAGCGATAAAGTTCGCCACTTCAATGGAAACACGGCACAGACCACCCTCGTCAAGTGAATTATTGGTATTTATGGATTCTTAGACAGTGATATGTGACTCATCTCAAAACGAGATATTTTACCAGTGAGGTATGACTACTAACCTGGGTGTTTTTACCATGGAGTAATGATTACAAGAGTCCAGTTAGTCTGCAATGTAATTACTGTCGCGAATGATTTAAAGTGGCTATCCACAGCGCCACACACTTTCCTGAAAGTATTTTCGACAACGTCAGCGACACGGTATGCGCCCAGTTATTGTGCAGTGTACTATGGAAGGATCCAAAATGGCGACACGGATATGGATGAATTTGAGCGCCACGGCGCGGAGCGTCAGAGTCTCGGTACTCTGAAAACCTAATTCAGTGACTCTAGTGTGGAAGGAATGAAAAAAAAAAAAACGGTTGAAGGAGGTCGGCTAACAATGTTGAGACTTATTTATATGAAAGTGGGAGCTCCGGCAAAGAGGAAGCAGAAGGGGGATCACGTGACAAAACAATTCATGGGAGGAAGGATGGCTTGACCATTTAGCGAACGATGCCGGACACTGGCAGAGTAAATATCGGTACATAAACACCGTTGTTGATCTTCTTCAACTAACGACCAGCCAGCCGTTTTCACAACATGGTGCCAAAACCTGGAAGAGGGCTTAACAAAATGGTGAGAACTGACTGGACTCAACGAAAGGTCGCACCAGCCTGCGTGCCAAACCAACAGTACCAACGGTCGACCAAAACATGAACGAAACATCGTCTAACGTGACGGACAGCCAAGGCATTGCCCCTTCAACGACGCCAACATTGAATGTTTTCTCCAACAAACAATCGCATTGCGCACGCTGGTAATATCCTTCTTTGGTTATCTCGAGAAAGCCGCACCAAAACAACGACAGGCCGACAACTTAAAGGGAAACTGAAGCGGTTCTGGATTTGAGGAAAAACACTGAAATCGTGTTTATCTGGCCTCCAGGATCACAAATATCGAAATTATTTTTTTCACTTTGGCTGCACAGAAGCTACATAAATCATTTTGAAAGTACCGCTGAAGCCTCTCTTTCCCGGAGCGTGACATCATATCATAAGTTTTCGGAATCTCCGCTCTTTCGCATCTTCAGCGCCTACCAAGGCAATGCATGCGCACTCTTGCTATTTTGAAAAAAAGTTCAGAAAAAGACTTCATGACTGGCGTCAGTGCCGGGAGGAATATACCTGGCAAGCTTGCAATTGCACGCGCTGCCCACACGAGTGAGACGCGCTTGGCGGTCAAAAGAATTGGGTATGACGTAGCGACTGGTCGGAGAGTTACATGTTCGGAAAACACGAACGTGACATTAAACTTCACAAAACAAAATACTTAAGAATTCATCTCTAACTCGTTTTTGTCAAGAACCTCTTCAGCTTACTTTTAACAAAATCATTGAGAGGTGAAAATGGTCATGAAATGATATCGGGTTGGAATGTTCACGACGTTGCAGAGGCGTTCTGGTCCTAGTCTGACCCAAATATACTCGCACAGATCACCACAGAAGCTTTTTGTAGCGGTGAAATTGCGAGGATAAAAGAAGACTACTTCTTTCAGTCTTGCCTTCGCAAAGCTTGATGACACGAAGTATAGATCACACTAAGAGAAAATAAATCGTCCCTGGATGCTACGCAAATGGCGAACATGACGTGGCACAAAACAACCTAGACGACAAAAAACAAAAATTTCAGCTTTTTATTTTGGTGAAGAAGGGAGAGCAGCGGAGCTGTAGCTTCTGTTCTCGACGGTGGCTTTCCAGGCGAGCGATCTGCTCTTCTTTTGCAAGGGAATCTGAAGCGCTCGACGCAGTGGAACGTAAGCCGATAGCGGCCTCGCGGCGGTTGCGGAACCATTCGCGCTGCTGCGCACATCGCCGCTCGTTCCGCTCCCGTTCTTCTTCCTCCGAAGAAAGGTTGCCGCCATCTATGAGCTACGGCGGCAACCAATGGTCTGGTTGCCGCCGTCGCTCATATATGGCTGTGGCTGTCCAGAGTTCGGTGTTATAATTTTTTTGCTGGTGGACCCGATCCTAGAGAACCTAGATCTAACAACTCCGCTGTAAAAAATCGCCAGGCTTCCGACGCGTACCTCCGAAAAACATAGATGTCAACCTGGAGGAAAGCGACAGTATTATCCTTCAACTTTCAAGTTGACTACGACGGCACATAAACCTTTTGTTCTTTTTTCGGGGAGAATGTGTTGAATTAATTTATACGGACGTGGGCATCCCGACAAAGAGGAAGCAGAAGTGGGATCCCAAAACAAAGAATGCATCTGAGGAAGGACCGAGGCTTAGCAATGAACGGACGATACCGGACACTTGCAATGTAAATATTTGTACATAAACACTGTTGTTGACCTTGCTCAACTAACGACCAGTTAGCCGTTCCTACAACAAACAGGTGTAGTTGACTTTAACTGTTTTCTTGTCTGAAAAGAGCATTAAAAAAAAACAGTGGGATGCGGCTGAGTAGACGTCTTCAAAAACAAGCGCAGTCACACAGGCCCACTTTGCACACGCCTCTTCCCGTTCGTTCATGTTACGTATCCGAATCTTGACGCAAGAACGGGGCGGGTAAGGTGGGAAGACAACTTCAGTGTAGCAGAGGTTTTCGAGAAACACGAGCCAAAACCAGCGAACTTCCGTTACTTCATCTGAATGGTTGCAGAAAAAAAAAAAAAATTAAACATGCATCTCCGAGTGCTAAGCTCTTGGTATATAAAACTGTCATATGACTGGTACTAGAATACTCAAAAGTAATATGGGACCCACGTAAAAAAAACACATTCAAAAGGTAGAAAAGGTACAAAGACTTCCAGCTCGTTACATACTAAGTAGATACAAACAAACTGACTCTGTTAGTGCTATGTTAGAACAACTTTGGCTTGCGTTGCTTTCTGATCGGCGTAGGAGTGCTAGATTAAAATTCATTTTCATGCTGTACCACATTTGTTTTACATTGCTTGTACCCAGTATTTAAAACCTCGATTAACTCGTTCACTAAGAAATCGCCATGGCAAAATGATCCAACCATTTTAAAGCAGAATTAACGAATTTCATTGTTCACTTTTTCCAAAAACGGCAGAAGAGTGGAACCTTTTCCCACAGGACATTGTAAATTGGGCTTCCCTCATAGAATTGATGAACAGTCAGGGGCACTTGATCGATTAGTTATTTTTGAGATAAGCATTGAATGACACTTGCTGGAAACTTGTGTGCTTGGATTTTGCACGTGCGCATGTTTTCATTGTTAACTGCTACAATTGATTTTGTATGATTTGCAGTGTTTTTTTTTTCAATGAATGTGTAACCACGCGAGTGATTTGTTTTGTTCTGTAATTGATCCACTGATGTTTGATTTTTGATGTATTTTGTGTTGTCTCTCTGCTGTTATGACCCCAAGAGGGGTTGACAGTATCTTTAAAATAAATAAATAAATAAATCATTGACAGAGAGACAAAATATTTTCTGGAAGTGTCATGTATTAGTAACTCAACAATTCATGTTGAGGAATACCCTAAAGGCACCGAGCTCATTCACTGGAGATTGATAGCAACGCCCTGCTTTTCCACACTGGCTCCTTTGCCACGGTACTAACACCTTACATCTACCGATCGTTGTCTTGGATGCCGCAAGCTTGCCGTTCAAACCCTCACAGCGCTCAAATTTTTCCGACGTTCCAAATTGTAATTTAGTAATTATCAAATTATAGTCTTGAATGGGTTAGGACAGCGTTCCGCCTGAACTCGTCACCTTGCCTCCTCCTCGTGTGCGCGGACCTCAGTGGTGCTTTCGGCTGCATGCTTGAAGTTGAGGCTGTGCCGGGGAACGGGGGCTCCTCTTATTTGTAGACGATAATCTACAAATAGGTTCGGTACGGTCAGTCACTGATCTTGAGTATAAAGGCCACTCCTGTTTCGTTTCAAATCTCAGACCGTCGAAAAAAGGGCGTACGCTGTTCATCTCCTCAGAGGTTCGTTCAGGAGAAAGGGTCCTTGTACTTCTGCGCCACGACAAAAGCCACTGTTTCAGTTCAAGTTCAGACCCTACAATAGACCCTTTTCCGCAATTCAGTGCCATCTGGTGGCTCAAATGGCAGTTTGACTTTTACAGTACTAATGGCGGCAATGAACTGGTAGTCAGCAGTATTTTATCGGGCGCCGTCCCTTCCGCACGTCAGCGGCAAACAAGAATCTGCTCTTCACTGAACAGTTTCTTCTCGATCTTTCTCAGTGTCGATGGTTAGAAAGATGCAACCACTAAGAACGAAGTGCCAACTCACACAGACGCGTTTATTATGTTCTATAGACACTTTGCGGCAGCTCTGCATGGCCGCCGCCATAACCGCGACCTTCAGTTTGTGTTTCCTCCTTTTTTGATCACTTCGCTCTATCATTTCCACAGCAGGACTGTTTATTGCCATTTTAGATTCGACTGTGTCCATCTCCCCAGCATTGGCCTTTGGTGGGCTCGTGAACGCTCGCTTCAGAGGATTGGTATCTCGATAAGACAAGAGAAGGTCAGAAATGGCGGCTGTAATCTAGTGCGTGTGCCAAGCGTCTGTTTTGACAGACGTTTGGCAAAGGTCTACATAGACCTTTGGAAAAATCACCTTCTGCGCGCTGCCATCTTTGTCTGCTGAGCTGTGGAACGCCTTCTGAGCATGGGCTGTTGCTCTGCTGTGTGGTATATAAAACGCTACGCATGCGTCCACAGCTCAGTGACTCAGCAGTTTTCGCTCGGATGATCAGCGATGGAAAGGTTTGTACATCAAGGTGCTTTGAAGACGTTTTGTGCTAACAGATTGACCGGGCCCGAGTTAGAAATGAACGCTTACGCATCTCGCTTAAAATGCCAGCTTCGAATCGTGCCAACGTCTCGAATGTATGAGCCTGAAATACTCAGCTCAGGAACATCTTCCACTTCTTCCTTCATCAGTAAACAGAAGGTTATCATTCGCGCGACACATATGCCATTTTTTCAGATGATGATAGTAATCAATGTGGCGAGACTGAATTTCGGAAAGGGTCTATTTGGGCTTTCTAGAGGGGTAAGATGTTCTGTCTTCTAAGACGGAAAGCTATGAAGGCGTACATTTCATTGGAGGGCTAGGGGGCAACTGAAATCACTTCAGCGCTCCACCTCGCGCAGAAGGCGCGAATGGGATGGGAAGAAAATGAGTTTCCAAGCGACTATGTATAAGAGTTTATTGATTTTAAAGTGTCGACGTCTATTGAAGCCAAAATTTGTTTGGAAGTAAAGTAAGTTTAGTTAAGTTTAAGACAAATAATCATACCAATGGTAAAGGCTCAACGCGAATACAACTAGAGAACTTTTATTTGATACAAGCGAGTTCTTAAAGAGCCCCTGAAAACAAAAAAAAAGTTTTTTTTTTAACAGTTTGGTTGGGACAGGCGTTTCAAAAAATTAATTTTACGCGAAAAAAAAAAAAAAAAATTAGAGCGATATTGACGGCTGGAGACGCGATTTAGTCGGTAGTCACCTCCTTTCTACTTGTTTTCTCTCTCGGCATTTCGGGCACGTGGAGGAGAGGTGAATCGGCTTCGCCTTCACGTTGAGGTGGAAGAAGCGAATGACCATTTCGTGACGTCATAGACTTTGCGCGCAGAACTTCAAATAAATCTCTCGCCGTCAATATTGCTCTAATTTTTTTTTTTCGCGTACGTTTTATTTCTTTACACGCGTGTCCCAACCAAACTGTTAAAAAAATCGTTTTCTTTTTAGGGGCCTTTTAAGAACTTAGTGCACTTCTATATCCGAATATTTTTTGTTTCGCTTTGAATTCTGACAATATGAAACTCCCAATTTCCGAAAATTGGAAGTCTACTGAAAAAGAAACTCCAACAAATTACGAATAATGGGCCAACAAAAACTGCGGAAAACGCACTCCGAATTTCACGAAAACCAAACTCCGAAAACACTGAATCCTTTGTATGGGGCACAAAAGTTGCTTATACATAAGACGAGTGAATTTCCCTATAAGGAACAGATATGAGAGTCGACATTTTTTAATTCTTAGTATCGTCCTTGACATCTAAATCGGAAAGCCGCATTAGTGGTCAACATTTTGTTCGTTTATAATCACCGACAAATTTAGAACAGTAGGGAAGAGCTTCGGTTGTTCCGCCTCTCGCTTCCTACCTTCGACCATGCACCCTTGGGGTTCTCGTGCACTTCGAAGGCCCATGCGCAGTCTAAGCACGGCAAAAGGCATGGAACGCGTGGTAGAGGAGGCAAGCGCGTTCGAAGGACACTCTCTGCCGTTCTCACTGTGTTGGTGACTATAGTATACACCTTTTTGCGAACAACAGACACACGTCCCGCACTACTTTGCCGGCCAGACAGCTGCTCCAGTCCACACTAACCAGCAATCAGGGCACCGCCTCTGACGCCATCTTCGCTTTCATGACAACCCGCTGCGCCCGCGCAGTCGGAGCCGTGCGTCTCTTTTCGGAGCCAGCTCACCGTGGCGCAAGATTTTTTCCCTCCAGCACAGGACCCCGAGTTTCCACCAGGGCGTCGCTGCTGGCATCGCTCTGCACGATCGATGGTTGCTCGGGGCAGGCGGTCAGGTTAGCGCGCGCGTCATCGGTCGCTGCAGCAACAACTCTCTCCCTCCCCAGCGGGAAGGAAATTTCGCGTGGCGAGAGCGTTGGTTGAACGTGTGCGTCTTGGCCCATCACGGCGCTCGAGCGTTGGATCCAGGCTCCAGCTGGTGCGTGACTCCGACTGCCGACCGACCGCTTCCCACGCTTCTGATACCCCGAGTTCACCGCAAGGTGAGCCCTGCTTCCGAGACGACCGGAAAGGCTCGTTTTGACTGAGACCGCACTTTCGAGGTCGTGGGAGCCATTGGGAGGTGTCGCAGGTCGGCTGATGCAGGGCGTGGGTAGTGGCACAAAAAGTAAAGGAAGGGGAGAGCAGAGCGCAGGGATGCTTCTCGTGTTTCTAATTCAATTCAGCCGATGTCAAGGATACGCTATATGCATTTGGTTTGACTGCGAGATTGGAGTCTCAACTTTACGTTGTTTTTTTTTGTGAATTTCGAGACAGCTTTGACATTGCGTTGTAACGACGTATTGTTCTTTCTTATTGGCACGAGATTCTCTCAAAAGCTGAAAAATTGCAGTCATTTTACTGGATGCTTTGGAGAGCGAGGGAGACACATGCATTTAGAGACAACGGCGTCACTCAAGTTCGAGGGTTCATTGGCAACTTTACGGCGCATATTTGAGTTCTACATTTTCTTAGATGAAGCTCACATACTTTCCTTTCTTGCTCTGAACGGTGTATTCCTTCGCTGCTCACATTTCAAAATAAACACACGATTTGTTTCTTTTATTTTAAGCAACAACCCTTAGTGTGTAACTCATTCGTAATGATTTTGAACATTATGTAGTATAAAATTTGTTGAGATGTAACACCGCGTGTAACGCTAACCCGTAGCTGTGTTTGTTCCCAGAACAATTCCGACCATTTCGACTTACCTTTGACGGTTGCCGTGATGCAATGAAAAACGTGGCCAGAGCTGGTGTAAACAGCGGTACCATATCTGTAGTGCTCAAACGCAACTTTGTCAATTTTCTAAAATAAGAAACACTTTTGTTTTTGTTTATATGCGCCAATTTTTGCAGACACAAGAAAATTGATGAGGTTAACGTTTTATTTAGCCCTTGGCTACTATAATTTTATGTCAACTAAATGCATGTGTATGCGATGTAACGAGTGCCCCTGAAAAGGTTTTTGCTAAGCTAGGAAAAACAAAAATATATATTGTCGGTTTTTAATTCGAAAAGGTTGGGCTCGCTGGAGCCGTGACAGAGGAAGCGTTGCATGGGGCTTTAAACTTAAGAGGTAGCGAAAAACAAAAGAAAAGCAAGACATTATTTATTTGCATGTTACTAAAGAACCCAAACAGAAGTTTACACTATGTTATGTTGCAAAAAAAAAGTATGGTTCTTAAAAGAGGCCAAGCTGCCGTGCTTTGTTCCTATTGATATTTTTTTGGTGGTTTCTAAATGAATCAGCTATAAATCACAACTTTCTTCATCCTATAAAGTATATCGCGAGATAGGCGCCAACCTAAATGTTGATTACAAGGTTTCTTATTTTTGCAACTCTTAGTTTTAAAGGGGCTGCCTTATTAATTGCGGCTTTATATCTGAAATATATACCAAGCACATGTGCTGAATGAGGGTATTTAGTTGTCCAAAAGAAATCTAAGCAAAAGCACCGCCAGAAAAATGGAAACCCGAAATGTGGGACGCCAAGGGTTTTAAAAATCCGCGTTCAAATACACAATCTCCTTTTTTAATTTTTAGCGTTATTTAGTGTTGTTCACAAAAAGTTAATTAAGTTAGCTTTATACTAAAATATTTATCTGTTGTTTGAAACTACATATATGCATATAGGTTTATTATTTTACAAATAGATGTTTTGAACGAGAAAACAATATATTTGTATGAACTTTTTTTTTATGGGTGCTGGTATTGCAAATTTACGCTTCAACTGTTGGACTACATTAGATTAGTTTTGTAGGTTTCATTACATAAACTACGCAAAAAGAATATTTATTTGGGCCTAAAAAGTGAGGGAACTTTTTAAAACGTTGGCGCAAAATCTATACTACGAGTACAAATGTGTTATTTTTAAAATTATATATATATATATATATATGTATATATAAATAGTGCACCCTTAAACATTTCAAAATATCATAAAAACAAGTAGTGTTATGTATTCCGAAAAAGTATAGGCACTATAGGGTTTTACAGCGTGGCTCAGTTAGGCCTTTTAATGGTTAGTACAAGAATCAAACACTTAAACGGTAATAATGAAAGCAGTAGGTCATGTTATATGGTGGACAAATTGAGCGCGACCATATACCCACAAAATGTTTTCTAATAAATACTGTCTTAAAAAAAAATAACGCATACTTACGTTTAACATCGACGTAAAATGGCCAGGACAACGTGAAATTCAAATTGTCTAATTTCAACCCTCTTTGCGAGAAAAGTAATATGGCGTATGAACTTTTTGGAGCGTCGATAATGGCTCACAAAACTCTGGCTTGCCGTCGCAGCCTCGGGGCCGAAGAGAACAGGGAGTTCGACTACGCTTCCGCCTCTCTCAAAATGTAAATAAGTTCGAACGGACGCGTTCCGAAATTTTGCTTAAACCAGGTTTTCCGATTTGTTTTTTTTTCTCAACTTTCGGCACGGCAGGAATGACGCGTTCGGGTCGCGTCCGTTTGCTTTTCATGGAGGATTTTAACTTTTACAGTTTTTGGTTCTTTTGTGTAGGAACACGTGCAAGCAAGGTTCTGGGCGGCGTTCTCCTGTGTTCATAATAATAAGATGTCGGCTTTGACTATTTGCATTAGTTACCAACTAGATTATGCGAATGGAATTTTCAAGTACGATGTAAAAGGCGTGCCATGATTGCCTATTCTGAGTCAGCGAAGTGTATGCGGGGGATGAAAAAACGAAAAGACAAAGAATTAAAAATGAGAGGAGAAACAGTATTGCCCTACCAACACATACGATGACATCAGACGCAAAGATTAACTCTAGAGCGTCTAGAAAAAATTGACTTGACACAGACAGACTACTATAAAATCGGGATAAGGGACGACGATTATATCTTTCAACTCACAACAGGATAAATGGCATTCGTGTTGTTGCGAGTTGAAAGATACGTTCGTCATCCCTCGGCTGGGGTTTGTTTTATTTTTTGTGCGTCATACCTCAACTGAAAAGAACATCGTTTTCTGAGAACGACTCTCCACTTAAAGGGAGGCGGAGCCGCTTTTGAATTCGAAGAAGCGTTTAAATGTGGACACCTTAAAAATAACACGAGTAAAACGTTTTTCAATGATACTATGGTCACTACGCTGACAACTGAACAAATGTAGTGTGTGGCGAGTCTCGACCATTTAATTATCACTTCCCAAACAATAAGATTCTGGCATTAGATCTTAAGAACATCAAAGAACGAATCACGTAGCAAGAAGAGAGCACAATATACCACGCCCGATGCAATTGAAAACTATATTTCCCCGTAGTTCCGTTTCCGCTGCCCGCAATTCGCAAGAGAGGAAGGAAGGAAAGAGGAATATTTACGAATGTGACGCCATCTGTGGAGTTAGGTGATCTATCCTCACCCTTAAGACTCGACTCTTCCTTAAGATACGACTCACCCTTAAGGTAAACCAAAACGTGCAGCAATTGTTGCACGTAAAAAAAAAAAAGAAGCGATTTACGCTACATTTTGTTTAATTTCGCTGCAATCGCCGAATGCATGATACAAAAAAGCTATAGTATGCCGCTCCTAACTCAGTTTAGTGATTAAGCGGAATCTTACGTGGCCACGCAGGCTTTATGTGCGAACAGTGAACTGAGAATATACCGGTTAAAGAAAGAAAGAGAACCGTGTTTTGCTCATCGCAAAAATTAAACTACGTCGTCCGCCAAGTCCCAGTATCGATCCAAATGTAGCGCTAGCAGTTGGAACCAAATGCCAAAATTCAACAAGTTGCCATTTTCTCATTCAAAAGTTTTGAACGATTTTCCGAAAATTTTAATTAAAATAAAGTTGGGCCCGTTCTTGGTGGCAGAACTCATTTATTTCAATGTGTTCAATGATTACGTTTGCCACCATTTTTGCAGTGAAAAGTTTCGAAATTTCGTTACAACTTTTTACTCACGTAACGGTAAGTTTTTTTTTTATATTTCGTTTCAAACATTAGTGCTACAATTGGTCGGAGACTGAGCATTTAGCGGTACGTAGCTTTTATTTTTTGCGGTAAATAAAACACGGTTGACTTTTCTTATATTCACACCGTGTAATACGCACTATACCAGGGCAAAAGTAAGTTCTTTAAAACTGGAATATATATTTGAATATGGATCACATTTTACAGGCTACCAGTGTGCCTGTGATAACATAGAGTACGAGGGGTGATTAATAAGTTTTGCCTCCTAGGTTGTAACTTTTTTTATTAAGCGATGAAATTAAAACATGTTATATTCAAAAGAAAGTTTGGAATCTTTTCTTTAGCAGGATCACAGAACTTTTCAATATAATCCCCACCGGGGGCGATGCACTTCCACTACCGGTGCACTACTCTCCGTATGCCGTCGTAGATGATTGAGGGCGGCTGTTGACGAGACCAACGGCCGCGCTGGTAAAGCTGCAGCTCCAAGAGGTTTTGCCTCAGTCACCTTACAGCCCGAACCTCGTGCCATAAAACTTTTGGCTGGTTTCCAAGATAAATAATTATTTGGAGGGAACACGGTTTGTTTCCGACGACTAAGTTAACGATGCAGTGTGCCGTTGGTGTCGTCACCAGCCGACCTCGATCATCAACGCCGGCATGCGAAGAGCAGAGCATCGGTAATGGAAGTGCATCGCCACCGGTAGAGTTTGTTTTAAAAAAGTGTGTGCTCCTCAAAAAGAGGAGATTCCAAACCTTCATTTGAATGTAACATCATTCAATTTCATTAATGAATAAAAAAAAAAACTACAGCCTAGGAGGCAAAAGTAACTGGTCACCACACGTATACATGCTATCGAGTGTTTGCGTCATAATGAGCGAAATGTCTCAGGCTTCGGATACTGTGAAAATTACAATTGACTGGTCGTCTAGATGTCACAAGACGTTGCTTACATGCCCTTTGCATGTCGGGGAGATTTTTTTTTTTTTTCATTGACGTGAAAGTTGCAAACAGTTTTCATTTCAATCGCACATTCCACAATGCCACCTCGGTGACTACAAGACAAAGCGCAGGCCGACGGATCCCCAAGTAGCGGGTTCGAGTCCCTGCCGAGGTGCCCGCAATCGGACGGAGGCTTATTGCGGAGAAGGCGCCGTGTAGCCCAGCTTTCGGTTGCACGTCAAAAGATCCCCTGGGTGGTCCAAATCAATCCTCAGTCTTCCGTTGGGGCATGCCAGATGCCCGTCGTTGGTTTGGCACGTAAGAACCTCCAAATCTGACACACAATATTCTACAATTAAGATTGCGCATTTTCCTATACCGGCGCAGCAATTCATATTTGTATGCAACGATCAAGAGCCATTATATTTTCGTTTAGATAACTTACGTCGAGCTGATGTCACGTTGATGTTCAGTAGATATATTGTAAAATAGTGTTTCGCAGAATTCTCTCAAAGGTGTTTCGTTGCACAGTGGGTATGTATGCTTCTTATTGGCGTAACTTCGCTTTAAGGGAAGTGTACATTACGCCCTAAAAATATCAAGCTTGAAATTTGCGTACTTGCGGAGAATAAAGATTTCAAGAAAGTTTGATTTGGAACGGTCGCCCGAATCTACGACGTATTAAGAAATAAGAGGAGGTTGTATCGGCGTCTGTTGAGCACGCAGCTTAAATGTCGGGATGATTTGAAGTGCTTTTATCAGTGTTCGCCATTCATGTTCTTAAATCTTTCTTGTTTTCTTTAATTTAGCCCAGGAGCATAACTGCGACTTCAACGTCTATAAGGCTTGAAAATCAAGCAAGAAAGTATACATTTCATTACAATATTAACTCGCTATACGCAGGCATTTAGTTTTTGCGGCCTATTTTTCTAGATGTCAAAATATAAATGTCAGCCAACATTTGTTTTTTGAACATTCCTCTTTTGTATATGTTTGACTTGTAACTACGTGAGTGTAGACAGTTTTTGACAAAGCAAAATGCCCGTAACATTTACGTTTGAGGAAAAACACTGAAATCGTGTTCACCTGGCCTCCAGGATCACAAATATCGAAATTATTTTTCACTTTGGTGCACAGAAGCTACATAAATCTTTTTGAAAGTACCGCTGAAGCCTCTCTTTCCCGGAGCGTGACATCGTACAAAAAGTTTTCGGAATCTCTGCTGTTTCGCATCTTCAGCGCCTACCAAGGCTATGCATGCGCACTCTTACTATTTTGAAAAAAAAGTTCAGAAAAAGACTTCATGGCTGGCGTCAGTGCCGGGGGAATATACCTGGCAAGCTCGCAATTGCACGCGCTGCCCACACGAGTGACACGCGCTTGGTGGTCAAAAGAACTGGGTATGACGTAGCGTCTGGTCGGAGAGTTACATGTTCGGAAAATAAGAACGTGACATTAAACTTCAAAAAACAAAATACTTAAGAATTTACCTCTAACTCGTTTTTGTCAAGAACCTCTTCAGCTTACTTTTAACGAAATCATCGAGAGGTGAAAGTGGCCATGAAATGATATCGGGTTGGAATGTTCATGACGTTGCAGAGGCGTACTGGTCCTAGTCTGACCCAAATATACTCGCACAGACCGCCACAGAAGCTTTTTGTAGCGGTGAAATTGCGAGTATAAAAGAAGACTTCTTCTTTTAGTCTTGCTCTCGCAAAGCTTGATGACACGAAGCATAGATCACACAAGATAAAAAAAAAAAATCGTCCCTGGATGCTACGCAAATGGCGGACATACGTGGCACAAAACAACCTAAACGACAAAAAAAAACTTTCAGCTTTTTTATTTTGGGGAAGAAGGGGAGCAGCGGAGCTGTAGCTTCTGTTCTCGACGGTATAGTGTTCCAGGCGAGCGATCTGCTCTTCTTTTGCAAGGGAATCTGAAGCGCTCGACACAGTGGAACTTAAGCCGATAGCGGCCTCACGGCGGTTGCGGAACCATTCGCAACCACCGCGAACGTCTATAAGGCTTGAAAATCAAGCAAGAAAGTATACATTTCATTACGATATTAACTCGCTATATGCAGGCCTTTAGTTTTTGTGGCCTATTTTACTAGATGTCAAAATATAAATGCCAGCCAACATTTGTTTTTTGAACATTCCTCTTTTGTATATGTTAGACTTGTAATTATGTGAGTGTAGACAGTTTTTGACAAAGCAAGATTCCCCAAAAATTTACGTTAGTGTATCTGATTTGTTTTTGGAGCCTGATATTGGAAATGCACATAATAGAGGTATTCCAAAATAAACCTATATTATGAGGTAGACATTGCTTCTTCGTAAGGAATGTCTTGAATTGCGTTGATTGAGGGCGTTGGTAACTCCATAAAACGGGTTATGGTTGCGTTTACCAAGACATCATATAAATATCAATAAGGTAATTGTAAGCGAGAGCTGGCTACCTTAAAGGGGTACTCCGGCGATTTCTCCATGGTCCCCGATTTGCTTGAAAGTTTGCTAAACTCGCCAAACAGCAACGCTAAAATAGTATCCCAAATATTAGGTTAAAATAATTTTTTTTTTCGCGAAGTTATTGAATTTACAATTTTGGTCCTCACCGTGTTTTTCAAACTGAAAGTCTCTACTGGCAACAACGTAAAAGTGACGTCAGTGGAAGGCAGGTGTTCACACTTTGGTCTGTAGAATTTGTTCCCAACTGATTTGAAGCAGCTTTATGATGTCAAATGAATGCTTTGGAAGCTCGCTCCAGGATCCGCGCTCCAGCACCGAACAAATGATTGGCATATTCTATTTTTTAGACTGTTTGCTCGACTGGCAAGCCTGCCCGCCACTGACGTCACGGCACTGAAAAGTGCGGGTAAATTTGAATGTTGGTTTTTGCATCATTTTCATTTGCCGATTTCGCAATAAGTATTATGAATTTTGCGATACTAAATAGCATACCGGAAAGGGTAAAGGCCGGGGAGTCAGAAAATATAGTTAGTTGAGGTAGCTCAAAAATCGCCGGAGTACCCCTTTAAGCACTGACGTTTTTCTCAATCATTGTAAACAAATTTTTTTACATTTAAAGGGGTACTCCGGCGTTTTCTCCGTAGTCCCCGATTTGCCCGTAAATTTGTTAAAGACACCAACAAACATTGCTGAAAAAGTAACCCAAATATTTGGCCAAAATAAAGCTTTCTTTCGCGAAGTTATTGAATTTACAATTTTGGTCCTCACCGTGTTTTTCAAAGTGAAGGGCTCGGCTGGCAACAATAAAAAAGTGACGGCAAAAAAAGGCAAGGGTTCACTCTTTGGGCTGTGGACTTTGTTCCCAACTGATTATAAACAATTGCATGGTGTCAAATGAATCCTTTGGAAGCTCGCTCCAGCTCCCGCGCAGCAGCACAGAACAAATGCTCGGCATAGTTCATTTTTAAACTGCCCGCTCGACCCGCAAGCCTGTCTTCCCCTAACGTCACGGCATTGAAAAGCACGGATATATTTGAATCTTCGTTTGTCGTCATTTTGATTTGTGCCAATTTCACAGTAATTCTTCAAAACATCGTCGGAGTACCCCTTTAAATCCTTCGATAACCACAGCGGTCAGAGTTTTGAGTTTAGATGTTGCTTAGGCTTGTCCGGTGCAAAAGAAAAGGCAAAACCGAGGTAAGCAAAAAAGCGTCAGTTTCTAAGTAAAAAAATTTTTGTTTAGACATCCTATTTTATATGAACACACTGATGAAGCGAGCGTGAAATTCCTAAGCTAGCTAGCCATCTTTTTGCGCAGATACGAGGGGAGCACGCTTGATCCATGTCGCTAGAATGTGCGTAGTATTTAACGTTTCTGCGTATTTAGGGAATAATATAAATTTTGCGATGAGTGAACCCGATTGCTTTTTATATTTTAGTGGGTATTTCTACTGGAAAAAATTGAAATATTTCCTTATTATAAATTTTACAATTTGTTTGTCTTGAACTCCCGCTGACCTAGACGCCCATAGAGAGATGCCATCGTACTATTAAATTCCCGGATTGTTGAGGGTAGGGTTTTGGGTGAGTTAAGAAAGTGCTATATTCAATTATATAAGACGGATGTTCCTCTGAAGTACACAGAGGGGGAATAACGTAGTTATGGAGTGTGTGTGGGTTTCCGCCTTTCTTTTTGCAGGTCGGCATTTAAAGCATTCCTATCTTGACTTTTGCTGACCGATTTGTGATGCCAACATAAAACATTTGTAATAAGTGTCACCCAAATACCAGTTGGTAATGCGGTTTTAAAGTGTATTTTTTTTTGCTTGGAAATAATTGTTTTAGAAAACGGCTATTAATTGACTGGAAACATTATTAATTAACAGTGTCGAAACAGGTTCTTGTGATTTTTATCTCGTTACTGGCATTATCAAACTGCAGTTAAGTGCAGTTAAGATTCTCTAACGCCTTCGTCGTAAATGTTGGCTGAAATCCTTGCGCGACAGGGGTATTAAAACGCGAGCGTTCACTGAGCTCAAAACAAAATATCAAAAATAGAACGAATTTGGATGGGATTATGTACTCGTACGAGGGATGTTCATAATGAGATGCGACACTCTTCCGACGGCTTTAACGAAAAAAAAAAAGAAAGGTTTTTAAAATTTACGTTTACGACGCCAATCTCGGCTACTGTTCTACAGGGCGGGACACCTGTCAGGGTTCATTAGGGTTAAGACGCAAACGCGATTATAGTGCTTCCGTAGGGAACGTAAACTGCTAGTCTTTTCGTGGCTCTCAAGTTTAGCCAAGACCGGAACGTCACCGAGCAAAATTTTGAGCGGCGACGCCAAAGGCTGCCCATGTTTGGAAGCAAAATGAGACGTTTAACAAAGCGGGTAATCCGATAAAGTTGAACGCATATAGTTCCGATAGCGTTAATTAACAACGTTTCCAGTTTATGTTAAACAACTTTTTAGGCAAAATGTTCTTTTTTTTTTCCTCACTCAAGTAAATGACAGTATTTGCTCAAATAATACCCACGTGGTTTTGGAACATAACCTGTGGGTCTGCTTTCCCGCGGAACACAAGGATAGCGAATCACCGCGACCGGCGGGAAAAATGGCAGTGATTTACCGCACAGAGATAACGTCTTCACGCGAAAATGCTATCTCTCAGATCGTATCTTTGCGGAGTACCGTGTTCTAGACCTTGTTATTCACTGCGCTTTTATGCAGAACGCGATGGTTGTCTGTATATGTATTCTGCAGGAAAGTAGACGCAAAGGCCTTGTTAATGATAAGTGCGGCTATTACTCGAGTAAATACGATATCTAACCGTGAACTGTATGTGGAGGGAAACCTAAAAAATATAATCTACTGTATGTATACTATATTTTTACGGCCTCGATATTTCGCGGCTTCTGCGAAGGCAGGGCTTTGGGAATACATACACACAAACACACACATATATATATATATATTCCCAAAGTCCTCCCTTCGCAGAAGTATATATATATATATATATATATATATATATGCGTAAAAAGGGTTTGGGACGGGCCGGGTAGACGCAGATTGTGGAGAAGAACATGATCCACGAAAAGGCATAATAGAATAATATAATAGGTCCAACGTATCGTGCGGGGACCGCACTTCCGTCAGGGTGATTACTTCTTTATTTCTCTAGGCGTGATCCCGTAGTCTTCCATAGTCTTGCTGCCATTGCAGAAAAAGTGTCCTTGGCGCGTTTCCACTTCCATCGCCAAAACACTAAGAACAAAATACTCATAAATAAAAAATATATTAAAAAAAAAAATGATGTAAATGGTTATACTTTGTTTCACCATATGTTGTACCGCAGCGAAGGCTAGAAGCGCGAGCTCATAGCGTTCGCAGCTGCCCCTAATGCACGAGAACTTGTGCCGCCGAGATGTGCTCCAGAGCAAGGAGCTCGCGCTTGTAGCCTTTCGTGCGGTACATCATAAGGTGAAATAGAGTTTAGCAGGTTTCGGCTGCTTGTTTTACGAAGAAAGTATGACTGGACTTTCATTAATCCCGTGGGTAAGTGATTTGAATTTGTGAGTAAAATACGCCTGTCTTAGTTCTCTTTCGCGATCGGAACTCACTCCAGATTGAAGAAGCATGACTGTTATTGCATCAAAATTGTGGTTCGGTAGGTTCATGCGTTTGGAAAATGGGAGGTGTGGGATGGAGTTGGCGTGTGATTTCTTATTGTTAAATTGTAGTCTGAAAGGGGTTCCGGTTTGACCTATGTAGTCCATATCACACCGGTTGCATCGTAGCACGTAAATGACGTTTTTTTGCCGTACCGCAGTTAAGAGTGTCATGAATTTTGAAACAGAAACCTGATTTTGCACTCTTATTTGTTTGGTGCGTATCATGTGGTCGCAAACCTGATATCGCGACTTTCCGCAAGGCTGGCAACCAAAAGTTTGTGAAGGTGAGCTTTTGGATTGTACCAAGATGTTCTTGAGGTTCCTGCCTCGTCGGCACACTACTCGTGGTGGCTCTGGAAACAGGGTGTTAAGGTTGTCATTCTGCTTTAAGATCCTAAAGTGTTTCTGAGGGATGAGAAGCTGCTCAAGATTGGCAACGCTCCACGTTTCTGAAGCTATCAGCGAGTGCACAGGTTGTGCGCGTCACTTGCGGCCGCCATGAGAGGGGGAGAGAAAAACTTCCGGTTCTCCTGTGTTTATCTTGTGTTTGGGTGAGTGTGCGACGACTCTTGGTTCACTAGCGAGCAATCGACACCTCCTAGATAACAAAGCCGTAGTGCTCAATGAGTTGGCGTCATCAGAGAAGGCCAACGCTGGACACAGATTCGACACGGCGATTGCGTCAACGTTCGGCTCAAACTTCATTCGAAGCCGAGCGCTGACGCAGCACTCGCTTTTAATCTGTCTACTTCGTTGACCTTCTCTGATGACGTAAAAATGTCGGCACTGCGGCCTTGTCTTTTAGG
This sequence comes from Ixodes persulcatus, assembly GCA_013358835.2. Lineage (NCBI taxonomy): Eukaryota > Metazoa > Arthropoda > Arachnida > Ixodida > Ixodidae > Ixodes > Ixodes persulcatus. The sequence continues at coordinate 412,227 of JABSTQ010009735.1, read as the reverse complement.
CGGTGTTGGAGCGATTCCGTGAGAGCTACACTTTGGTGCGTGGTTTAAAGTTGCCGATGCGTACCGGCACGAACAAAATGTCACGAGTGAGCTTGTTTCGATTATCTCGAGACGAAGAACTCCACCGACACCATCGACCCTGGGTGAACGCAGGACGAAAGCATTGGCAGGCGGTGCTAGCTAACTTCGATGTGCTGCCGACAGATGGCGCAACGCGACAAACGCGAGAAAGTGGCGCCGAATCCGCAGGGCCTCAACCGACCATCTCCGCAGAACGACGGGCCATTGCGACACGTACAAATGCAATGGGCGTGGTGATCTGGGAAAGAAGCATAGAATACCAAAGCAAGCGAGTCAAAACACTAGAAAATTGTGCAGTACAGAGACTAGAGTGGCGCTAAAGGAAGCATAATGGACACTTTCGCAAGAATATCTGCTAAAACTAGGAACCGGCTCGGCGACCCCTGCGGGGAAGCTCGGCGCGTTATCTTCGGCGCCTGGGGGTGGTAGGTGCCCACCGCCTATGCCTTGCCGTTCACGATGTAGTTGAACAGGCTTAGGAATTTGTAGGTTTTAAGTCGTTCTCAGGTATGTGAACCGGGCTAGTCGAACAGGAAGTCTTGAAGACGCGACCACGATACCTTCGCTAGATTTGTTATTCCTTTGAGGAACAAGTGCTCTGTTGTTTTCACCCAAGGGAACATGAAAGGATGTCGACCCCTTACGAGTAAATATCGGGAGGTACCGCAATTAGTCCTCGGTGGTGAGACTTTTAAATTATGCGTTACTCACTAAAACACCTAAACAAAATGCCAGCCGTAAGTAACATATTCCTCCTGGAAGTTCGGCCGTTATTTGGTTTTCTTTACCTCCGCACACTCTGTATAGCATGAATGAGTTTGATATTAGAGACTTTTAGCAAACTGTTGCCGTGTTCCGCGTTCTGCGCCACGGGGTCTTTTGAAGCATGTTTTTAAGCCCGCGCCCGGGCGATACCGTGACCGCGGGGCGCGCTTGAAAGACTCCAGTAGTGCGGTACGCGGAACGCGGCAACGGTTTGCTAAAAGTCTCTACTGTATACGAGACGGTAACTCAGAGAATTATGTTTTCTCCGGTACTGTCGTGTTTTTCATATCTTACTTCAATCAAAATAGTTTATCCAGAAGAAGTCAAGCTTGAATATATGACTAAGGACTGTGACTGAGTTTACCGGATGAGAAGGAAGAAACAGAAGGACGGACACACAAACACACACATACACACACAAACACACACAAACTCACACGTCGTTTCTGGTGTGCGTCAGCTTTCTTTTATTTATCTGACTTGCTTCTCCTTCCATAGCCTTAAGTTTCAGCTATGATTGCGATTCACCAGCTCTGTTACGCACTCACTCTTGTTGTGAAATAGGAGGCGCTTTAATGCGCATACACTTGAGCGAAACCAAAACACTCGTTTTTAGCGCTTGCGAATTATCATGAACCAGGAAAATAACGCGGCAGTAATCTCATCAAAAAGCAGCGTCAATTAATAAACAATTACAACTTTGACGTAATTATAAAATTAGACAGCCTAAATCTCTTCCCAAGGTTTGTTTATGAGGGTGCTTGTTTACGCCAGCACTACATTTGAGCCCATCAGGAAATAATGTTTTATGCGAATCTTCATTTGTAGACTATCGCAAGGACATTTTCATCAATGCAATTAACCCGCTATTTTATTGTTATGTGCTGATGAGAGCATGAAACAAGAGTAGATCAACCCAGTTGACAAAATTAAAACAAAACCCCCACTTCCTCTTTGATTCGCCGATGACACGCGACGTGCAACAGACATTGCGCTTCAAGCAACCGGCGTGACCAGGGCTGTATTTGGAGAGACTTCAATGATTCATTGGAATCGCCAGCACTCGATGAAAGGAATGTAATTTGCCCAACGTGGGCAGGGCGTGTTCGCAATCGGGTCTTCTGTCCGAGCAGGAGCAGCGAATAATCCCCTAGATGTGGTAGCGAGCAAAACACATACATTCCTATCGCTTACTTCATTTTGGTAATGCCGGAGGTCAGGATTACTACTTACGGTGACTGAAAAGGGGGCGCACCTTGCATTGTGGTCATGGGTGTCTTCAATGATACAGTGAACGAATGCCGCGTGCCGCTTGGTGTCGGATCGCCGGAGCTGATGATAACCCCTTTTTCGGGAAGGGTTTATACTTCTGTCGCCACATTTTCCTATTTTGATCGCGGATGCGGATGATTGAATGTCCTGACTAATGGCGGATCCACGGTTTGCAGGATTGATCGAGCACTCAGTGGGCGCTATCGATCGATGTTGATGGCAGAAAGACCGAGAGGTTAACCTGGACGTGTGCCCTAGCCGACTACTCTGTACTGGGTTTAGTCAAAAGGAGAAAAGAAATATATAGTGATGAGAGAGCACAAGAAAACTATTGTGGTGATGATGAAAGACATAAGGGAGGGTGATGCTGGAACTCGCTTCCACAGACGCACAGAAAAAAACAACTTAGAGACGTATGGAGAGTGCGGCACTAGAAAATATCGGACAAGCGCTAAATCTCCAAGCGAATATTTGGTTCTGGTGTGGGCAAAGGGGGGGGGGGGGGGGAGGGGGGCGGTTTTGCCGGCACCAGAACCATATCATTCCCATAAAAATTTAGCGCTTGTCTGATATTTGCTAATACCGAACTCTTAACGCTTTTCTAAGTTTTTTCGTTTTTTTTTTCTTTCTGGGCACGACTGCTGCTGTGACAACGTAATTGGGCGTCCTACTCTGCGAGAAAAGCACGACGACATTGTCTTGAAAAGATGCCTTCATTCCACGAGCGGGTGTGCGTAACAGACTTGCTCAAAACTTTGCCCTCGCACTTATTAGGGTGAATCGGTGTATGCTATGCAGGATATGGTCTTTTAACTGGTATATAATAATAACAAAAACAAAACTTGCGTTGCATTTTTTTATCTCTGGGGCCAAGTTGGTAGTCATGGTGGCCAATAAAAAAAGGAGAGATGGGTTAATTAGTTAGATAATAAGGTATAACGATAGAAATAGTTTTATAAATATTAATTCTTGGGCACAGCGTTTTTGCAGAATCGACGCTTGAGCTCAGTAAAGTCGGGTCGTGATATTTTCGTTAAAAGTTCGTAATGGGCGGGGCAAGAAATGTCACCCTAGCTTGTATACACGGCTCTAAAGCGAAAATAAGCGGGCAAAGGGCTGCGTTATCGCTCCCGGCCTTTGCTTTACCGTATTAAGATCAATCGTCAACTCTCTAAGTACATTACGCCCCCAAAATAAAACTGTATCAAGTAAAAATAAATTTTTAAAATAGTTAGGTAACTAATTAACCCACTACGCCTATCTTTTAGTGATCGCCATGGGCACCAAGGTTTCTCCAAGGCAAGAAAATCCTCATGGAAATTTTCATTCTTAGATTTCTGGACCAACAAAAAAAATTAAAGAAGCCTTTTAGAAACAGAATGTTAGGGCACCAACGAGCTAGTGACAATTAAACATGATGAAGTATAACCTTGAGACTAAGTAGAAAGACGGCGATGAAGCAGAGAAAGAACAGGAGTATCAAACACAGCTGAAATTTATTGACAAACAATCCTGTTTATATAGGCTTCAGGCACCTTCATAAACAGGAAAGAAGGCAGAAAAAGAACGCAAAGAAGGAAACAACATTTCCGCAAAACGTACGCGCGCAAACACTTACATGAACAAATATCTTCAACAAGTCTAGCAAAAAAAGAAAAAGAAAAAGGGGTGAAGAGGGTATTGGAGAAGTGTCAAATTTTTGATAAAACGTATCAGTGACCTTCACCTTGGGACAAAACAGCAACGTGACGGCAAAAAAAACAACAACAAAAAAACAAAAGAGGACTAAACAGGCGTCTTTATCCCTTTGGTGTTCTGAGGACTTTATAACAGAACTAAAGCCCTTTCATGGAAAGTAGCACACGGTATCTTCAATGAATATCAAAGGTCTTTATTATTCACTTGATACAATGGCCTTAAAGGGGTCATGAAACGAAATCGGGTTGGAATGTTCATGGCTTTACAGAGGCGTACAGGTCCTAGTCTGGCTCAAGCATGCTCTCATGGACCGCCACTGTTTCAGAAGCCTCTTGACCGCGGTGAAATTGCGAGGATAAAAGGGGACTATTTCTTGCACTGTTGCCTTCGCAAAGCTGGATGACGTAATTGTGGGATCGAAACCACCCGCCTGAAGACAGTCGACCGCGGCTTGTGGATTGGACATGAGGACTTCGCGGACACTCGACTTCGGCTCATTACAATCAAGGCCTTGGCGGACACTTGGTTAGTGGCTCGTGTCCAACCACAGCAATGATGAGAATAGCCGAACTCTAACAATGCCTGGAGCTCAACACGCGTTCTCTACTTTGCCGACCCCAGGGCGTGGCTATGATTAACGTTGTCGACATACGATAGGCATCAGGCTACGTGGCCGGTTGTTCTGGCTCCGTGTTTAGGGAGTGAACGATGCTCATATTTCTCAAATTTATTTGCCGACTGCCACTGCTTATAAAGAGAAACTAAAGCAAGTTTATTGGCTTATTATCGTTAGGGAGTGATTCTGAGTAATATTCAGCGAAAGTAGAAAAAGCGTTCATGGTCCCATTAATGATACGCGTATGTCAATTTCGAGACGACAGTCTGGTCCAGTTTCTGTCACAGTTCGAAATTGCAGTTTCTGACTTCACCAAAATTGTGAAGTTGTACCTCCATATGCCACCGGTAGTCAACTTCGACAATCAAAATTACATTAAAAAAACAAGGTGTGTGCATTGTGTTGGCGGTTGCCATGGGCGTCCGCAGAGGGGTGCAAGGGGGGGCAGTTGCCCCCCCTTGGAATTTCGAGGGGGGTGCAAGGGGGGGGGGGAGCTGCACCCAAACCAGTTAAAGGGTACTCCGGCGGTTTTTTAGTTACCCAAACCAACTACATTTTCTGAATACTATGGATCTACTGATCCCAACATGCTATTTAGTATCTGGAAATCGAAAATGGCTATTGAAAAAACGGAAAATTTAAAAGGCAAACAAAAAAAAAGTGCAAGGAAGTTTTGATTTTGTCGCGAGACCGGCGAAACTTACTTTCGACGCGTTGTGCCTTTTTTTGCGACACTGCGCTTCCGTAAAAATTTGCACGTGTTCTCGATGGCAAGTATCAAGGCTTATAGATGGTTTTAAAGAACTTCTTCGGCGAATGATGACGAACGAGTAGAAAATGTCTTCAGCACGCCGCCACCAGCCTCCGCAACGCTCCAAAAACGCGATTTTTCGACATGCAAGATGGCCGTCCGGTGGCTTCACTCGCGGGAGCGGGAAGCGCGATTTAGCAATTGTCACAGAGATCAGTGGTTTGTAGCCTCAAGTCCAGGGCGCAGCCGTGAAAGCAGGTAGAGAGTAAAGTGGAAATGTGCTGAAAATATATAGCCAACATCGCCAACATTCCCCCCGGGGGGGGGGGGGGGGGGGGCGTAAGTGTGCACCCCCCTGGAAAAAGTTCTGCGGACGCCCATGGCGGTTGCCCCGGTTCTTTCCGAAATTCACATTGGTATTCTAAATCGAGGGTTGCAAGAATATATCCAAAACAGGTACACTGGGGTTGTTCTTCCGTAAGGCGTTATGCTGACGACCTCCTTGTTTGCACCAGCTTTGGTGTTGGCAGTTCCAATTGTAACCTCGGTCTACAAAGGAGCTCCAAAAAGTTTTTTTCTTGAGAGACCAAGTGATGGTTGCTTACAGTTTTTGGATTTAATGCTAATTAACCCCGACTCTTTGTGCTGGAAATACGAAAAGATGTCATCGAAGCCTCTCTTATCTTTTAAAAATCACCCGAAAGGTGTAAAGGCCGGACATGTTCGGAATTTGATGAGAAGTGCTTGTTTCATGTAGTTAGAGGAACGACGTCCACGGTGTAAAATGGAAAATCGCGTTTACTTAGCAGATAGGTACAACGCTCCCCGCTGCCTCGATCGTCTCGATGTCCTCTGTCCTCGCGCTTCTCTTTCGGACTTCCTCGTCTTCAGTCCTTTGTCGCGCGCACATTCCTTCTCTTCGTTTACAATATTTAACACACTCCGGGGCCCGAGGTGGGAATTTCAAGGGGGTACAAACGCTGCACAGGCCTGATGATTTCACTCCCTTTTGGCAGCTTTACCTTACATGCCCGCACTACACCATCTTTGCCTTGAATGCGTCCCGTAATGACCCCAGTCTTCCAGAACAGTTTTTGTACACTATCATCATGAATTATTACTACATCACCTATTTTTAGGTTATGAGTACGCTGCACTTTTCGAGAGTGAAAACTGCGGAGCACAAGTAGGTATTCATGCTGCCATCGTTTCCACATGTGCTCCATCGTACGCTGTCGGTGAATCCAAAGATTGAGGATTTCTAGCTGAGCCTTTGACTCATCTGAAGCCTCTGTAGGAGATAGAATACGACAACCTAACAAAAAATGAGACGGAGTCAATACGTCTGGCTCATTGGAACTGGAGTAAATGAAAGTGATCGGCCTTGAATTCACAACCGCTTCGGTTTCAGACAGCAAGGTGCCCAGCTGTTGCAGATCGAAAGACCCCTTTCCCAATAATTTGCGAAGGCACGTCTTCACAATTCCAATGAGCCTTTCCCAGAAACCGCCCCACCATGGCGCTCTTTCTGCGATAAATCTCCACGTTACATGATGACTAGCATAGTAGTTTTTCACTTCATCTTCTCTCAGCAACTGGTGCATTGCAGCTAGTTCTCTTGACGCTCTTTTAAAAGTTGCAGCGTTATCCGAGTACACAACTCGCGGGGTGCCACGCCTGGCACAGAATCTTCTAAAAGCCATCAGAAAAGAGTCTGCCGTAAGGTCTACAACAAGCTCAAGATGAATAGCTCTAACCACAGCACAAGTGAATAGCACAAAGTACGCTTTCACTACGCTACAGTTTTTCACAAAAATGGGTCCGGCAAAGTCTACTCCCGTAACTTCGAAAGGACGAGAGCTTAGGACTCGGTCACTTGGAAGGGGAGCCATCGGCGCACTTGCCGCTTTAAGGCGGAACCGGGCACAAAGTAGACACTTTCCGGTAACCCGTTTAACAGCCTGTCGTGCACGCGTGACCCAAAACCTAGCCCGCAGTTCAGTTAAGGTGTCACCAACCCCTCCGTGGAGCACCGCTTTGTGAGCATGTAGAACAATCAGTCTTGTCACAGAGTGTTCACCTGGAAGTAGTACGGGGCTTTTCTCGTTGTAGGACACCACCGCGTTTTGGAGGCGGCTCCTAATTCGGACGAGTCCTTCGTCGTCAATAAAAGGATGGAGGTCTCGTATTGGTGAAGTATTTTCCAGGTTTTTTCCTTTCATTAGTTGTGGCATTTCATTTACAAATGCTTCTCTCTGTACTTGACGTAACCACACGTTTTCGGCTGCTCGAAGTTCCTGTGCCGTAAGTGCACCTTCACGACGAGTCGTCGGTGAACGGCAGTTGTCTGCGAAACGCTTGATCCAAGCTGTCACTCTTGTCATCTTGGTCCAAGTGCTGTACTTGTCAGGGCTGAATATCGGCTCTTTTGCCACGCTGAGGAGAACTGGAACATCACGTTTCAATTCTAATATCTCATCATTATCCACGTCTGTAGACTTGACGGCAGCAGTTATCCCAGGCCAGGTTTCCTGTGCTCTTGAAAGCCATTCAGGTCCTCTCCACCAGAGGTTGTTAGTTAAAAGTTCCCTTGCAGAAAGTCCTCGAGTCAAGAGATCCGCTGGATTCTCATTTCCAGGGCAATGGCTCCAGTGAGACGGATCGGTTGCTGTCTGTATTTCTGTCACTCTGTTAGAAACAAACTGTTTCCACTTGGCTGCAGGACTTCGGATCCAACATAGAGTGACAGTTGAGTCGGTCCACAAGTGGTAAATCATGTTCCAATGCTTGTTTGCCAGCGTCTCTTTCAGGAACTTCATTAAACGAGCGGCCAGAACTGCCGCAACTAGTTCCAAGCGAGGAAGGGTGACACGCTTGATAGGAGCTACCCGACACTTTGAGAGTAAGTGTTGGACGCTCACATTTCCGGTTGTATCCTCGATCCTGAGGTAGGCCACTGCACCATAGGCACTCGAACTGGCGTCTGCAAACACGTGAAGTTGGTAGAGTGCAGAGTTATCTAAAAAGCTCTTCAACCCACATCTGGGAATCGAAAATGTCTGTAACGCCCTGAATTCTTCACACCATTCGTCCCATTCTTTCTGTAATGCTCCAGGCATGTCTTCTTCCCAGTCGGTGCCGTGTTCCCAAATCCTCTGGAAAAGGATTTTAATCCTGATGAGAAACGGAGACAACCACCCCAAAGGGTCAAACAGCCGTGCTGTCGTCTGAAGAACAAAGCGCTTAGTGTTGTCTTTGTCTCCGAGGAACTGCAGCACTGTTTCGACGTTAAGGTGAAGCTCGTCGGTGTCGGTATTCCACAAAAGACCGAGGACCTTTCTAGCTGCCGAAGCCGAAGACGGTGCTACTCCCTTTCCAATGTGTCGTTGAAGCGCCTCGTCGTTTGTGGTCCATTTTTGAAGCGTCATGCCAGCTTCCTCAAGGATGACATTAGCTTCTCTGTAGACACGAAATGCCTCGTTTGAAGTCGAAACTCCCGTGACTAGATCGTCCACATAAAAGTTCTCACAGAGCAGCCTCGTTGTGTTTTGAAAGGCTACTTCCATACGCTTGAAATGATGCTGTAATGTGGCAGTCAGTAGAAATGGACTTGCCGTCGTTCCGAAAGGTACGCGAGTCATTCGATACTCTTTCACTTTAGGCAGGGGATGGCCTGTCTTTGGCATGTGCTCAAACCACAGGAATCGTAGAGCGTCTCTGTCGGTTTCTCTAATAGATATCTGAAGAAAAGCCTTTTGAATATCTGCCGTGAGACCTATCTTGTGCAGCCTGAAGTTCACGAGTGTCTTCACTATGTCATTGGTCAGATTCGGCCCTTTCTCCAGATGATGGTTCAGTGAAGCGACCCCAAGTGCATGGGATGAGGCGTCAAAGACGACTCGCAGTCTTGTCGTTGTGGATGATTCTCGTACCACAGCCTTATGAGGCATGTAGTAACACTTGTCAGGTAAGCTTTGGCTGCAAGTTATCTTTTCTGCATGTCCATCCACTTCGTATTGCCGGACAGCTGCGTCATACTGCTGGATCATCTCTGTATCTGTGATGAGCCGTCGAACCAAGCTGTGTAGCCGCTTGACTGCAACCCCATGGTTGTCTGACAGGTCCACGTTAAGGTTCTTCCAAGGAAGAGCTACTTCATACCTTCCGTATTTAAAAGCAATGTCCTTGCTGAATTGCTGGAGAACTTCGCTGTCGTGGCTGAAGTTCGTTGAAGCGTCAAGTATTCCAATGCTTTCGAGCTCCCAGAATTGCTGGAGCGTGTCGGAAACTTCCGATTCGACGCCGTTTGTTTGGAGAACACAGATATGTGTTCCAGCTTCTGTAAAAACTCCGCCGCCAGTTGTCACCGGTCCTTGGAAGGTCCAACCGAGCTTCGTGTTTATAGCCGCCAGGCACTTGTCCTCGCCATGCAAACAGACTTCGTTTAGGAGGAATTTCCATATCTGGTCTGCTCCCACAAGCAAGCTGATACCAGCTTCTCCTTTGAGTCCAGGGAATAGCAGAAAGTCAGCAATATATCGTCCTTCCTTGGTCAGCCTATGGACAAAAGAGTGTGCAGCGGGAGCTTCAATTAATTCCTCGCAGATAAATGGAACTTCAATTGCTTCGATTTCGTGTTGCAAATGGCTGAACTGGCTCATCACGGCTACTTGTACTAAGTTGTGTTTCCTTCGTGGTGCTCCGTTAGATCCTCCAAAAGCTTTGATTGACAAGTCAACCGTTTTTACGGTGCGTAATCCCAATTTCCTCGACACGTCTTCTCTTATGAAAGTTCTCTGACTCCCGTTGTCGAAGACTCCTCTGATGTAGCACGACTGGCTTTCGTTCAACAACCAGGCTCGAAACGTCTGTAAGAGCACCTGTTTATCCACTGAGGTCGTGGATGCATTCTTGGTTGCCGCGTGCATGATGGCGCTCTCTTTTTCGCGTGAGCCTTTCTTTGCTTTGTACATCGGATCGCAAACAACAGTAGCGTGTCTGCCCCCGCATTCTGAGCAGTGTACGTTACGGCGGCAGTCTCTCGCCCGATGTCCAATAGCAGTACACTTAAAGCATCTACCTGCCTTTGCCAGCCGACTTTTCTTCTCGTGCAGATTGATTTCAGAAGAACAGTTCTCGGTGGTATGAGTTGGCGAAAGGCAAAAAAAACAGTCACTTTGCTGTTTAGCCGCGTCACTATGAAGTACCGCCGCTGAAGGTAGATGGCTGCTGTATGAGCTTCGTGTGTCGTCAGGCAGCCTTCGTTTGGTGAGTGCGACGAGCCCAGTTTTCTCGCGGGCTTCCACTTCTATGCGCAGATAGCATAAGAGTTGTTCAAGCTCTGCTTCTGACGACTGATTTTCTCTTGTGTTCTCTTGGAAACTCTGTCGTTTATAATAGTCGACAACGATGTCACTTGGGATTGCTTTGGTGAGAACCTCTAATAACATTGCTGCGTACGACAGCTCCGGCAGACCCAGCGCTTTTAGGCCTCGCACGTTAATCTGTACGCTGTCCAGGAGTTCCCTTAGTTCAGTCACGTCACCAGATGACTTGACTGGCTTCAGCGTTCTTAGGTTGGCCAGGTACGTTTGCTGGATAATTTTTACGCTTCCAAATCGGTTTTTCAAAATTTCGATTGCGACGCAGTAGGATGCCTCGCTCACCTGGATTCCTGCAATGGCTTTCGCTGCGGGCCCACTCAGCAGAGTCTTCAGGTAGTGGTACCGATCAATGTTGGTTAAATGGTTGTTTTCGTGAACAGTATGGCAAAACATATCCCAAAAGGGCTGCCATTGGGATACGGTTCCGTCAAAACGAGGAAGCTCTAGTTTAGGAAGTCTTGCACCTACCCGCCCTGGACCTCCGTGATCGCCGTGATCATTCTGTTGTGCGCTCGGAGCAAGTGGGAAGTCTTCGCTTTGTTGCTCGATTCCTCGGGCCGGTGGGCCTGGAGCTTGGAGCGATTCAATGTGATGGCGGAGCAGCGCCAAGCTTGCAGCTGCGTTGTCCTCGTATTCGCTTACTGAAGCGAAATCCTCTGCAGCCTGTTCGTCCGTGAGGAAGGCCTCTAGTTGCTCGTTGAGCTTCTGCAGGCCGTCATTGCAAGTCTTCAGTCTATCGTGCAAAACCCGCAGAGCAGAAAGGCTGATCTGGTTGGAGTCGATGACTTGCCTTGCTTCGGTTCGTAGACGTGTATGGAGGGCCCGCTGGGTGGTTCGCTTGCTTTTCACGCGTTCCATGTCGTTAATATTGACGATCTTTCCTCTCGGTTGGGTCAGTAAGGTAGCAGAGTCCCGGGTTTCGGCACCAATGTTTCATGTAGTTAGAGGAACGACGTCCACGGTGTAAAATGGAAAATCGCGTTTACTTAGCAGATAGGTACAACGCTCCCCGCTGCCTCGATCGTCTCGATGTCCTCTGTCCTCGCGCTTCTCTTTCGGACTTCCTCGTCTTCAGTCCTTTGTCGCGCGCACATTCCTTCTCTTCGTTTACAATATTTAACAGTGCTATCAGGTAATCTTGTTTCCATTCGATAGGGAGTGCCCTATAGCGTCTTTTTGACCGCTTTCAGATGTCTGGATACCCGGAAGAATATGTATTTAAGAACTTGATTAACCTAGTTGTTCTCAAAACGCAAGGACAGGACAGGGAAAAAGCGGAAACGCGAGTGGTTCTCCCCTTTTTTCATATAAGTTTTCATAACCTTAGGTCTATCGGAATCACTTATGGAGTCAGCACAATATTTAGGAATGATTTTAAACTTAGTGGTTTAAAACCGTGCCTTTCGGAAAAGGCTGGTTATAATTTGAAGCACAGAGAAAAGCAGGCAGATTGTGTGTCGAGAGTGGTGTACAAAATTTCGTTCACTTGTGGTTTGTGTTAGACAGGACAAACAAAACGTTACCTAAATGATCGTATAACAAAACATAAATGCAGTGTTAAGTAGAAAGATCCTTACTCGGAGGTGTCGAAACATATAATGCAGTGTCAGACTCGTGTACCCTTATGACAGTCTGCGACGGTGGTATTGTCCGAAAGAGGACGTCATAAACGGTTGTTAAAAGAATCCATCACAATTGTTCAGCACGGAAATGTGGCAAACGAAGCCTCTCTCGTTTGGACGTAGAGTGGAAAAGGTTTCTGGATATTTGACCCTTTTAGGCTGTTTTTTATTTGTGATTCTTTATTGAATCATTGTTTTGTCAATTTGTTTTTTGCTTTCACGTTTCTGTTTTGTCCCATAGTGAAGGTCACTGCTAAGACTTTTTTCAAAATTTTGGCAGCTTTCCCTGCCGCCCCTCCCCACCCTCCCCCCTCTTTCATTTAAAACCCGTTGTAGTTATTCGTTCAGTTTAGTGTTTGCACCAGAGTGTCGAACCGAAATTTTTATCGGTTCGGTTCCGGTTCGGGTTCACGGCTTTCGGTTCAGCTCCGGTTCAGTTCCGGGCAGCAAAAAATAACGGTTCGAACCGGTTCGAACCGCTAAACTGAAAATATTTTTTCCGCGTTCCTTTGGCAATAGGCACCATTTCAAGAGTGAAACGAGTAACTATGTAGCTTTTTATCTTTCGTAGAATCCACTTTTATTTTCAGGTACGAAAAATAACTTGCATTATTTAATTTTGATGAAACAGTAAATGAAAAGCTAGATTGATATATATGACTCAATATCTATTTTGTTACCCCAGTTGCATATATTTTACCTGAATCTAAAGGTTATCAGTCAGGTGGGTTTCCTAAAATACGCGTGATTCGTACAACTTTGCGCCGCAGTATTAAAAGTCGAATCCTGCAGTTGTCTTGCACTTAGAAATTAATTACAGTGCATCAAATCATAAAATGGGCGCTCCATATATATATCCTAAAATCTATAGTTTCTAAAATACGTTTCACAATATATATGATGACGACGCAACCGAGCTAAAAGCAATAATATTTTCAAAATCTCAGGAACGTTTTAGGACAAATCCTTTCAGTCTACCTTTTATAGAAACACTGAGCGGCAAGCACAACGCTTGCTTTCCTGACCAATATTGTTTACACTCAGCACCGTGATTCAGGCGAAAAATCATGCAGAAAAGAGTGACTTTCGTATTCAGATCGGATCTGGCCTAAAATAGCGCGTACCGAAGTGAACATATTCGGCATAGCTTTGCGTTTGAGGTTTGCTCTTGACAAGATGCCGGTCAATTCAATTTGCAAAGAAGCTTCACCTTTGCTATTTCGTTTTGTTAAAGAAGACAAAGTAGTATTTCATAGTCTACTCGACATTACAGCCACTTAATTGGTCACTTTCTGACGGTCTGCGTGCGCAATCATCACAGTTCCACCACGCGCCACTCTGGACTTTGTTTTCATATAGCCCACAGACACATAAAATTGTTGTTTATCAAATAAAAGAAGCAAGAGACATCTATATGTTTGAGAAGTTGAATATGCCTCAGGAACGCAATTCATTTAAATCAGCTTAAAGGGCCCATGAAACGATTTTTGGTCTGGGATAATTGAATTTAGGTTAGGATTTTACTAATAACACATCGTTTAGTGGGCCAAAAGAAAGAAGGTAGAAAGTCAAAAGGCTAATTTTCAGCACAAAAATTCGAAAACACAGCGGACTATTTCGTACCTTCTCCCCTTCGAAAGCTCTCTGCCTTTTCACTGTGATACATCCGCGGTACCGAAAGCGCGTCACCCGGCCCAAACGCACGTCACACAACACCGGGACCTCATTTATTCCCTTCAACCCTAAGCTGACAGTGCGGTGGAAGCTATGCGCTTGCCGGACCAATCAGCCACCGCCCTTTCATCACCTGACGTCATTCTCTATGCTCGAGGGAGCGTGATCACGTTTCAAAGTGTGGCTTGCCCAAGGAGCACGTAGCTTCCACAGCACTGTCAGCTTAGGGGTGAACGGGGTGGGGAGAGCAACTTTTGTCTGAGTTTTGAGCGACGGGCTAATCTTCTAGGGGGAGAATGGCAGTGTCCGGGTACACAAACGAGAGTCCGAGCACGAGGGGAGTCCCTCCTTTCCGTCTTCTTGAACTGTTTGGTAGAATTCGCGATTTGTGAGTTGAGGAGAAAAGTTAAGAAGGAAAAAGTTAAAAAATCGTTTCGTGTCCCCTTTAAAAATAAAAAAAAAATTGTTTATGTTTCTCCCCATTTATACACGTGCCTCTGAGGATAAAGCCGGAAAAGATTTGCAGAGCATATTTAAGATAATTTGGGGGCGCATTTACTTATAATGTATATTTTTAGGTTGATCGGCCCGTTATTTATGTTGTCAAGTCTGCAGGCAGTAATAAAATATGTTTTTACTGTCATCAATGAATATGACTGTATGAAGTTCACACAACCGCTTGAGATCAACAAGGGAGGACGATACTCGAAAATACGCCATCTTTGAGTCTGCGGAACGTGCTTTTTTGTTCGCTGTTTGGCAGTGTGAAACACCGGCTCGCGGGGTATGCCAAAAATAACTGTGTGCTCACATTAGAGATCTGTAGGCAAATACACGAAATGTGCAGAAAGAAAGATAATAAATGATAGACTTCTAAATAATACCATACACGACGACTTACTGCAAAAAGAAATATATAGAGATGCATGTTTTTAACGTAAACACGTTTGACGAAACTCCGTCTTGTTGGGCCAAATATTTGAGAAATACGGACCTTCACCAACCAAGTCCCAAACAATTAGTGGCCGGACATTTCAATGGTTGTTGCATGCTCTTGTTGTTTAGATTTTATATAGGTTCAGACCAAGGACGTCATTAACAAAAGAAAATGTGCTCAGAATTCTGATCCTCTTTTACCTCTTATGTTCAAAATACACCAGATTTTTTGTTTATTTTATGCTTAATGTATTGCTAGAGTCCCAGTTACTAGTTCAAGCAAAAGCAATGCAAATTAAAAAAAAAAAAGTAGAAATGGCAAGAAACGCTTTGCATGGCCCCTTCAAGTCCAGATGCAGCCGATGCTACAAGCGCGAGCATGTGGTCCTGACCACTTGCACTGCAGGAGCGCGCGTACTTGGACGCAGAAAGCCCGGAGCGGGCGCTCTTTTAGCTTCTGCTACGCTGACACTTAAAGTGAAACGGAGAATTGTGTTGAGGACATCACATTTCACCAGAAGACTGAACTGTTACATGGTTTGCACGTGACATCATCGCACTATATGTTATACTTTGTTTCAGCCTAACTACAGACGAAGCCGATGCTTCAAGCGCGAGCTCCGGGCTTTCAGCGTCTCTGTCAAACACGCGCGATCGTGCACTGCAAGCACTGCTCAGGGCCGCAGTGCTCCTGAGGAACGGCGCGCGCGACTGGCACCACGAAGGACGCGCTTTCTGGCAGGATCGATTTTCCAAACGAAGTAGTTTTGCAGGATCACGCCGACTGCTCTGTGCCGAGGATGCGGAGCAGAAGAACCTTTACAACACAGCATGTTTATAACCCCCCCCCCCCCCCCCCCTTTTTTCATTTGACGATGCTCCTCCAGAGAATACTTTAAATTTTTAAGGAACTCCCTCCTCCGTTTGGGGGTGCCAATTCGACGATTATTATTGTGCCATTTGTTAACAGTAATCCTCCATTTCTTTTATTTTGCACCCAAAAATCTGTGAAGTTTAAACAAGACTGCGAGAATTTGAACGGCTGCCGACGTTCGGCTGTCCCTCAAAGGCACGGTGCTCAAAGGCCCCTAGAATCTTTCTTTTCAAGTATCTCTTGTAGTTCTATTTATTGTCAGATTAATAAGCCATATTTAGTCCTTTCAATGCTTTTATTCTCGGGGACAACTTTTTCGGACAGTTCAGCAACAATGAAAACATATTTGGGTGCCTCAATGATGTGTAAATGTAAAATGGTTCATGCAACAATTTTTGTACTTTCAGTAAACACCACTAAAAAGTAATCCCTGACGTTGATAGCTTGCAAAAACACCCATTAGTTTTCCTCTCCGCTCAATGGCAGACGCAGAAAAAATAAAATAAAGTAAAGATAAATAAAGTTTTCCCCTCCTCAACTTGCTATTAGACGACGATGTAATCTGACGCTAGTTGTATACCGCCAGTGTTTATCATAGTCGTGCGCTGGGGTTGGCAAAGAATAAAGCATGGGTTGAACTTTAGCGTTGTTAGAGTTCGGCTTTTCTCATCTTTTATTGAACAAGAGCAAACACGAATATTTGGCGATGCTGATTGTCAAGAACCGAAGCACTCGACTCGGGCTCATGACAATCCAGTACTTCATGGTGTCACATGACTCGCGGCGAGAATTCGTGATGGCACGTGACGTCACGGTGTCAACAACGCTAATACATCTATAGTCCATTGCAACTCAAGAAGGTTGGGGGCGGGAGGGAAAACAAGGCCGGGGGGTGGGGGGGGGGAGGAAGCAGACGGAACGCTGCAGAAGAGAGGGGGTAACCTCCTCCTCTCTCCAGCGTTCGGCCTGCTTCCTCCTCCCCGGCCTTCCTTTTCCTCGCCCTACCTTCTTGAGTTGCAACGGATTATATTGCCGTTCTGAATTTAAGTCGACTTGACGCGGTGAGTCATGCGACTACGTCACGGGGCCACGTGACGTGACATTATTTGACAGCATGTCTTGACAACATGATGTCAGGTGACCACATGACTTACGATTAATCGTAGTGCCAATATGAAAGCGCCATGAAAACCCACAATTTCTCATACATTGCAATTCGGTATATGACAATTTGATCACTTCGTATAAATACAGCTGCTAATTTTACTCTCAAACACTTATTTTGTGATAAAAAAAAATACCGTGAACCGTTTTGAGCCGGTTACCGTTATATTTTTTCCGGTTCAGTTCCGGTTCAGTTCCAACATGGCGGCGAAGATTTCGGTTCGGTTCAGTTCCGGTTCGGCTAAAAATAACGGTTCTGTTCCGGTTTTCGGTTTGGTTCGGTTCCGGTTCGACACCCTGGTTTGCACACGTACGTTTGCGGGAAGGTTGTTTCCTTCTTTGTGTTCTTTTTCTGTATTTTGTTTTTTGTTTGTGAAGGTGCCTGAAGCATACCTAGACAGGAATTTTCTTCAATAAGCTTTAGCTGCGTTTGAGACTCCTCTTCTTCCTCTCCTTCTTCGTCGTCTTTCTCCCTTGTCTCAGGGTTAGCCTTTTTTCTCAGCTTCGCTTTTTCTGGTGACGAACATAAAAGAAAAAGAGGGATCAGCTCCTGCAGGCTACACTCTAAAAATACCCGTTCTTGAGAGGTTCTTTGACGCCCCAAGAACTCTTTAGCTTATGAAGAACGGTTTCGCCTTAACCAGTATCGCCCCCTGGCGCACTAGAAAAGCAGCAAAGCGATGATGAACCCTTTCGCATCAAAAAATGAGCTGAAAAGAACCCCTTAAAGGTTTTTCGCGAAGGACACTTTTAAAGCGTGCTGAAAAGAACTTTTTTGTGTGCAAAATGTGTACAAGCCGAAGATCTCCTAAGAGAAAGTTTATGACCAGATTGTTTTTGCAGTGTAACAGCGCGAGATCATAACTTTGGCACAAGCACTCGCTGCATGACCGTTAGTGGAGAGGACCTCGAGCTCGTAGCTTTCGCTGCGTTACATGTTGAGGTGAGACATAGTATAACGCTGGCCACGTACGACGAGAAAGCTCGTTACCTTAAAAAGAGCGAAAAAATACACAAGAACAAGAAAGTGGACGACACAGGGAGTCGTTTATTATCACTTTTTGTACTTCTGTATTTATTTGCAGTTTTCAAAAGAGGTGATAAACCAACGGTCCCAAATTTTCGTTTTAGGGCGAGCTCACTCAGTGTTTTGGTTCCACCATAGAACTGGTCCTCAACAGTAGAAGGCAGCCTGTAAAACTCAGCTCCTCGATGTACGGACTGACTTTGGTTTCTAGTAGAATTAATATGTAGGTTTCGAAACGTTTAATTACCGCCATTGCCTCTCAATGGCTAAACAAGTCAAGCCACAGCAAACCCATCGCACGCAGTTAATTGATGCTGCCCACTGATCTCTATGTCTATTTGCTGGATCGCGTTTGCCTGCTCCGCGAAATCGCAGCACCGGAGGAAAGCAGCACAGCTACGCATCGAAAGTCGCATCGAAAGAAGCATCGAAAGCAGACACCGGTGCGGCGTCTGCATTTGATGCGAGCTGCGCTTTTCACCCCGATGCTGCGCTTTCGTAGAACTTTCGCCGGGTCCTCAGAGATGGGGCTACCGTTCACACCGGGTTTCAAGAATCTACTTCGTCGAACAACTTCAAACAAGCACGAAATATCACCCACGGTACAGTGTACTAGACCCACGGCTATTGTTATGGCAGCCTGCCGTCATAGCGCTGTCCGCCATATTACTATGATGGCTAGAGATAATATAACTCTACCAAAAAGATGGCCCACCGAGGTCGCATTCCCGTCCATAGGCGGAGCTGGTCAAACGCGATCCAGCAAATAGACATAGAGATCAGTGATGCTGCGTGCATTAAAACAATCCTTTTTTTTTTTTTTTCGAGGGAATAATTAGCGTATTCTTTTTTACGAACCGATAGAGATATACAGTAGTCCCTAACTATTGCCAACGTCATATTTCCTAATGCTTCTTTAATTCTACCTTCCCTTGATACACGCACAGGTGAGGCGTGTGTCGACGCTTTCAATACCACAGTACACAGAAGGCAGCCAAACGAGGAATGCTTGCTGGATTGCGTCAGGCGAAGAACCTAAGCATCTCCACTTTGAGGTTTCGCAAATTTTCACCAGAGCGGGACTTTCGATCTTTAGGTCCAGAAGAGCACAAACAATAATCTTCCATTTGCAAAAGAATTTCACTTCGGTACTACGTTGAACCTTTTTATCGTTTGTATGCCTATCGATGCTTCGCAAACCTCGTCGTTCTTCGCGTCTGAAAGAAAGCAAGCGGTCTCGTTTCTCCTCGATAATTCGCTTGAACGCCAAGAGATGCTCACCTTCGCTTTTGTTCCCGAGACTGCAGAACTCACCGAGCGCCGGCCTCGACGCCCGTGGATATAGCGACGGCCGAAGCCCGGCGATGACGACGGAGCATTGTGTTGCCTCAAGTCGCCTCGCTCTGCTTTTCTCCGATAAGGTCGCGGGGTTCTTCGTTTTGTTCCGCGCGCATTTCATGGCTACAACCGTTATTTAAAAAAAACAAAACAAAAAAACATTGAGCAACGTTGGTGGTCATCATTTTCTTGGGCACAAGGCGTTTGATTGGGTACCAGTCCTAGCCGAGTTCACGTCTTCAACGCGTGATGAGAATGCGTGGCAAAACAATGGCCGACTCGGATAATTTGTGCACCAGCTATTAGATTGCGTGCCTTTTTTTAAAAGTGTCTACATTGGCGAGGTTCCCGGCGGATTCTCGGGTGTGTGTATCGTGCGGGTCCGTGACGGAGAAATGGACGGAGAACGTTCCCTCTAACTTTTTCACACACATTTCTTGGCTAGGTTTTGCGAAAAAAAATTTCCCCAATAGCTTTAGCGGGAAATTTTATCCGCTAAATTTAGCAGAAAAACGTATCCGCTAAATGTGATGGAAGATGTTTTACGCTGTTAGTTATTGAGTACGACGACGATCGGCCGTCACCAATGTATATATTAAACATAAAATAATTACGTGAAACATTGAATAAGCGTTCGATTCGCATTTAATTGCCTGAACAGTTGACCACGTGACGAAAAACAATCGAAGTGCTGACCTGAGTCAATCGTTTTTTTTTTTAAAGAAGATATATTGTAACGTAACGTCACATAACAATCTTTATAGCGTGTATTGTACGCTGATAAACTTTGCGTGGTGCTAAAGAGCGTCTGTGTGCACTGTGATCGCGTGTAGTCTGCGTAAAGCGGAGCGTGTAGCGGAGCGCGGAGCGGAGCGTGGAGCGCCTCGGCCGTTGCTGCAGTTTATTAGCATTACACGGCAAGGAACCTGTACTACTTTTTTAGACCACCTAGCGTGAGATACTTGCTCCGAAAGCCTCGAAATTGGGTTTTCGCATTTTTATGTCGATAAGTTTACTATCTATATCTCGTGTCGAGGCGGTTATGCGCGTGTTCTTTTGCAAAGGTGGGCCGTGGAAGTTGTAAAATATACCTAAAATAGCACGACAAGGAATACATTCCCGAGTCATATCGGCGTTAGCAGCTTATGTTTGTCAGTTCTGCGGCATTTCTCGGGAAGGTTTTCGCACATGCCAATGTCAATTTCTTCACTATGAGCTGAACGACATTGTTGTAGGTTTTGGCGAGATAATATTTAATCTCGCAGATGTATTAACTATACATACCTTTGCGCATACAGATTGTGCCTAAGTTTATTACCAGAAATAAAGAAGAAAACAACTATAAATCAATATCAAACCTTGCGGTATTGAAGCCACATCAACCCGTCTACTTAACTAGACACATGGACTATTGGAAGGTCATGCATTCTCGCACTGAATATGCTACTCAAATGCTACAATATATTATACCTAAATTGTTAAACTTCCTTATAGAAAAATAAGTTTGCTTAAACACTATTTACTACAAGGCCTTGCGTTCGTTTTTTTTTTTTTTTCCGTACTAGCGACTTTGGCAACTCAACGTTTTGGGAATGCAAGGGCTGTCTGTTAGATAAGGTGTATTCTTCCCGTATTTTTCTGATTTTTGGTTTAAGATAACAGTGCACGTGTTTATATTGTTACGGTGTAACAATGTATACTAGTTTTCCTGCAAACCCGTTGTAGGGTGCTGAGTGCTAGTCAAGCCTCCACTGGGGGTTTTAGTCTTTGCTCCACCATTAAACATGGAAATAAAATCGTTATTATTATTATTGGTATTGTTACTATTATTATGATTATAAATATTAGTGGAAAAGACACGCGAATTTCTGTTTACAATTTTAATACTGACTATTTGAAGAAAGGATAAAGTAAGAGAAGATAAAAATATATCGATGTTTATAAGTCTTTCATAAAAAGCGTGCAATATGTAAAAAAAAAAATAAGTTTTTTCATAATTTATAACGGTGTTTTTGTAATTTGGAATAATACTTTTCAGGCTAGCGGCCCACGCATGTAAACACGCGCAGCATGCATATAAGCCTCGCCCTGCAACTCGTACGCTCAGGAATTATTTACAACGAGGGTGTAAAAGAATTCTAGATTCTCCAAGAAAGATCCAATTATACGCACTCCGAGATTTAGTGTTCCTTGTGAAGAACAGGGTAAAAAAGACGTCTTGATAAGACATTGGCATGCGAAAACGGGGCTCGCGTCCAGATTTGATTCCTTTGTAGGAGAGATCGATTCTGAACAAAATGGCGCCCTACGTCTCGAGAACGAGGGAAGAAAACAAACATTTGGACCGCGCCGAAAATTAGATTCGGGGCACGCATGCGCCGTGGGCTCGATGAAATCGGTATATTGACCGACACTCTTTGTCGCATTCCTGTGTCGTGAACCGCTACCTGCGGCGCTAGACGCAGGAAAGAAATGGTCAGATAGATGCATGACAAAAGCAGTCAACAAAAAGTGCGACGTGTCGGAAACCCCCAGATGCCAGGAAACTTGGAGTTCGTAATCCAGATGATGAGCGACGCTATGCAAACGTCAACTTAGATTTTAACTTTGGTATTAAAGCATCAACATTAGAAGGAACACGTGAGCGCCCGCTGATGCCAAGTGTGACTATAAACAGCCGCTTAGTTTTTTATTTTTCAATATTATCAAAAATGCTTTTACAAAAAAAAAAAGAAGACAGTGAGTTTTGATTGCCATGTGCAGCACGACGAAGGGAGATAATTATGTTCCGTTTTTAGTATTGTGAACCACGAGTGCTACGGTCGCAAGGTGCTGATCCTGTGATGTAGTTCCTATAGTGGGGGCTGCTTTACAAGCTAAAAGCTTTCGCTCGTTAACTTTTCTCGCGCAGTCTGGGGTAGAAGTCTGAGTGTCAGCCCTTTGCTTCCTGAGCAAGAAGTTAGACCAGGTGCCAAATTTCCAAGCTCTAAGGATGTAGCTGGGAGCAGTACCGGCCTTAAGGGTACGCGACCTGGGCGGTCGCCCAGGACGCCATCAATAAATGTGCGCCGTCGCGCCACCCTTTTAATTTATTTTTAGCTTTTTGGTTTACTTGCAGCGCCCGACACAACGCCATTCGCGGCGAGAACTTTGAAAATATTTTCACGACCCAGAGCGAGGATACTTCAACTTTTTTTTTTTTTTGCTGGTGCAAGCACGTGAAATGCCAAGCTTCTATGCACTATGAAATCAAAACATAACTGCGTGGGTAGCACGTGCACTATCCATAGTGAGGAAAACAGAAGGGCCCCTAGCGAGCTTCTCACCGCAACTATGCTCGATCGCCGTTCGTTTTTGGAATGCGGTTCTCGGCTAATAAAACCCTCGTATTGGGCCACTATTCAAACGTTTATTAACAACGCGATGTTCCACCTAGTAGATAGGGGTGAATAAAAAGGAAAGGGGGGGGGGAAGACGCTACAACCGGAGTTCGCCCAGGAAGCTTGATGGTGTAGGTCCGTCCCTGAGTGGGAGTGCTCGCGCGTTGAACGGGTTTGCCTCGACCATTAGAAAAACGAAAATATAATAGGGAGTTTTAGGGAACCGTGTTTGCACATCCGATACGGTACAATGGGCCCTCCGGTACGAACTGCGCATGCGCGTGTCATACGTGGTAGCATATGAGAAGTGCGTAACGGAGGGCCCATTGTACCGTATCGGATGTGCAAACAGGGTTCCCTAAAACTCGCTAATGACTAAAATGAGTCGGTGACAAATGCACGTGAAAAGGGCAGTTTATTTTATCTTGCAAAAACGCCAACCCTTACAGCACGTGTAGCAAGAAACCTGCATGCTGCTGGGCAACGCTATAATTTATTCAGCCACATGGAGCTGTGGGAATCAAGAGGTATATTAAAGGGATACTACAACGAAATTTCGGCGCTCATTTTTTGGTCTATATCTGTTCAAAAGAGCAGTATCACATGGAACATACCAATATCTTGTTAAAAAAGTCTCGAAAAGGAATTTTAAAACGAATTAAACGATTAGCAAAGAGCACCTGGTGGATGTCGCTAACGCCTCGTTTGTAATGCTCGTCTAGGAACCTTGACAGCTAGTGACGGAGGTTGTCTCACCTCCGGCCACGACGAGAGAAGGGGGGAAGGAGGAACTCCCCTCTTCCCGAGAATCCCTTTTGTGTGTCGCAGAAGTCGCTATTGTCCCCCTACAAGATTATAGAAGATTAACCCGTCACTCAAAATTCGTACAAAAGCAGCCGCTTCGGTGGCTGGATCGACTAGGCCATCCTCTCGGCGTCAGCCTCGCCGTAGCTTTGCTCGTCTCGAGACGACCTACGTCACGATTGCGTTGGATGTCACGTGCTCTAAGCTGGGCCTTCTCCTAGCGCTTGCCAGAGTGGGCCGTTTATAACGAAAAATACAGCCACCAGGATCAAAATACAAACGTGCGATTGTCATTTAAGGGTATTGTGGATCATATTAAACCTATTTTTGAACACGACGGGAATATTTCAAATTTCGTTGAAGTATCCCTTTAAGACACTCATCCACACTGCTGATGTGAGAGCTTGAAGGCCATAATTAGCGCGATAATTTTTGTCTAAAATAATTTGTGTTAAGGGATCGTTTGCATGGCTTTAGAAAGTATCTCCCTTGTCGGAGTCCCATTGTGGGAAACAGCACAACACAAAGCTATCTTAAGGTGGTATTGAGCACGTGTTGTAACATGGTTTGTCTTTCGGGAAAAAGTAGGCAATGGATTTAGGCATGATTTGGTGGACACCGGTCTTACGTTTTGGCTTTTGATATTCAGATTTTTTTTCATTACTCATGAAAGGTGTACAATGATGTTTAAGTTACAGACTGACTATATTGTTCACCTACTTCGTGAGCAAGTGTACGCATATCACAAACGCAGACCGACCTCTTGTTTCTTGATGTCTGAATGTCTAATTTGCTTTGATTTTCTGCGCTGTAGATATCTGTCAAGTCAAAATAAAGGCGCTGTAGATATCTGTCGAAATACCCGAGCATATGTTTACAGATATCCTTTCGTTCACGAGCATTCGCTAAAAAATACACCTTAAAGACACGTTCGCGTCCGTGTTTCTACCGACGCCCTTGACATGTAGTGAAATGCTAGAAAAATGCTAAGTAGGTTTACTAGCAGTACAGATCCGAGTAGCTTTTTATTCTAGTCAGAGGAATATGCGAAAACCGCTGAAAATACCGAATTTAGCATGAAGTAGTTAATAAAATTTCATAAAGCACCGCGCTTCTTTGTTAAAGCGTAAAGTGTAATTAAAAACAACAACAACGAAAACGTTGGTTTTAAAATTGAAGCTGCAATTTTTAGATTTTGCATCGAGCAGTTTATTTTTCATTATTTAATGCAGACGATTCTAATCTTTCTGGCACCACCCGCATTCAATAAAGTTGAATGCTTTAATTCCCAGCGCAATTTTTTTTTCTTTCTCTCGACACTTTTCAACTTCCTTTTTCACGAGGATTTAATGCTGCCGTATTTCTAGAGCAGCGTCTTTTATTTTTATCATTCGAACATCGCTCTCTCGCTGCCTGTACTTTGCCACGGTACGGATTTACACCGCGGGGTTTAGCCACTCACGGAATTCGGCTTACCCTGGGGCAACTGAAGTAGGAGTAGAGAAGTTCGTGGGATTTTATTGTTGGGGTTCTTTTGTGGGGCCACGTGTTTGAGACCCCTGATCTTTAGTGTACAGATAATATTAACCTTTACTTCCTTGCATGCTCATCAACACTAACCATATCAGTGTTTTGCCGGAGGCAGGTCTAAGCGCAAAGAGGTGGGCTAATATTTTTGACATATATAGAATGGACACAACGAATTCTAGCGCTGTGAAATGAACCGGAAAATTCGTTGCTTGCATATAGATAACGCAAACTTCCACCGAGCGTGCATTTAGGTAGTGGATTTTATTTTGCAAACTTTCAAGGCCTGGCTCGCTTTCTGCAAAAAAAAAAAAAAGACAAAAAAAATGTTCTAGGGTCAACGGTGGACGTATTCGCAAAAGACTGAGTTAGCGGTGGTTATAACTAGTGGCGCCATCTCTCGATAGACGCAGCGAGCAGATAAGAGAGTGCGTCGTCTGCTCGCTGTGCCTTTCGGGATATGGCGTCAGAAATTAAAAGCCGTTGACCCTGGCATATTTGTTGGTCTCATTTATCATGAGGCGGAAGTTACGCTTTGACATTTTGCAAGATGAAATTTACAACTTAAACAAACATTCGGAGAAATCTTGAATTCTGTATGTGCAGGTGTCGATTTTTCTGGTTCGTTTTACAGCGCTAGGGTCCATTGTGAACACCCTTTATAACGCGCACTTACGTAATAAAGGTCATCACACCGACATAGTCCAGCATGCCGTTATGCCACGGAGAAGCTCCTACAAACTATGTTCGTTGACTTGGGTTAAAACACCGCGTCCTTGAGCATTTTGTGATCTTTGCAAGTTCCGATGATAGACACAGTCACCGCCTGAACCACTTAAATTTTGGGCATTTTCGTGTGGTCCCCATCCTTACGCTGAACTGATGCCGCCGGCTGCAATTTTAAAGGAGCAGGGTGACATAAAATTAACGAAAATATAATCACCGGTATATATCAAGGTTGCGTTTATGTGAAAAGTGAAATGACTTACCAGAACGCGGTATTTACTTCCAAAACTGAGGGCAACGGTCAAATAGGACCCCGACACACACGCTGGGTGTGCATTTCTATACGACGGTCTATAGGTACGTCTTTCCAGAAAAAGAAATTAAGAAGTTTACACTACAAACATTTTCCAGATTTATAGAGTTATTTACTCTGGAAGATTCTTCCATACGTGCGCATTAATAGAAGACACACTATCTGCTTTTCCCTCGTTGCTTTTATGTCGCCCACAGGAGCATAAGTACGACTACTCGGTGAAAGTGCTTGGAGGCTTCAGGAACCGTAAACGTTTGTACTAAAGACAAATTAACGCATATAAGTATCATTCACGGCCTTGTATATACTGCATACATTACCAAACATTTTCAACAAAATATAACATACACATGTAATAACGGCTGTTTATATTGCGGTACTGCTATGTTCTTAATTTTGCTCCTTTCTAATATAACTTAGTGTTATATATATATATATATATATATATATATATATATATATATATATATATATATATATATATATATATATATATATATATATATATATATATATATATATATATTATATATTGTTAGGGTGATGCTGTCGGCAGCAGAAAGGACAGGACAGCACATGATGATAGAACAGGCATACTATTTATGGAGGCCGAGCCGGCCCGTGAGACCTGGCGCGAGATGGTCGTGCGCGCCACTGCCCCGTCGTCGTCTTCACCTTCCTAACAATATATATATATATATATATATATATATATATATATATATATATATAGATATATAGGGTATATTTTTCATTCTTTCAGATGTGTTTAAAAAGTCATGAAAGCTACACTTATGCGGTTCGTGCAGGAGAGTTATATGGAGAAGAGGACATATTATAGGGAGATAGTCGCAACTATTAGTCAACTAATTAAGTAAAATTTGTTAATTAACGTTTTAATCAGTGTAAATAGCCATATAGTTCCAATAAGAAACTTGCTGAGCATCATCGAAAACCACTAAATCAACTATTCTTAGAAGGATATAACGCCGGGGAACCATTTTACGGCGTTCTGTAGAAACGCTTCATTTGGACGCGTTTCTAGATTTCGATTTCTTATCGGAGCGCATCTTTGCACCCGCGGTCCTGCTCCCCAGTGGTCACGACGCGAAACCACCTTCTCGTAGAATGCAGGGAAGTAGGCCGCACGTGTGTTGCGCGTCTCAGCCACTGGGGAGCAGGACCGCGGGCGCGGTGATGCGCTCCGATAAGAAATCAAAATCTAGAAACGCGTCGAAATGGCGTGTTTTTAGCAGAACACCGTAAAATGCAGCGCCGGCATTATATCTTTCTAAAAAGAGTTGATTTAGTGGTTTTCTATGATGTTTAGCAAGCTTCTAATTGAAATTATATGTCTATTTGTAATATTTAAAACAAGGTAATTAACACATTTTACTTAATTAGCCTACTGATGGCTACGACCATCTTCTTATACTATGTCGGCATGGCCGTATAACTTACCTGCACAAACCGCATAAGTGCAGCTTTCACGGCTTTTTTAAAACAAATCTGAAAGAATTAAAAAACAACACCTAGTACATATATAATAAAAAATCGAATTTTTAAAAAGAAAAGGATATAAAATATCCTGGAGACAACAGCTTGCTATAAATTTGTGATGTTTCTGTAGAAAGGAAAGCAGGGAGGAACCCTGCAATACTTGAGACTAAACCTGTCCTCTAGGTATATGCACTGAGGTTTCTGTATTGGAGCTGTTCATGTTTCTGGAATAAGGATTATAACTTTTGCCAAGACTCTAGCGAAAACAGGTCGTCACACACGAACACCATAGTCATTGTCGCAGAAGCTGCATAAGTAATGGACAAAGCCGGCACTGGTTTCGATTAACTCCAGCGGAAATGTCCTCGAATCGGGAAATGAAGATTGTCGTAAACCCGAACAAGGGTTCCTCCTTTTGAGAGCCCTAGGCAGGAGCCGTATAACGAGCGTCATAGGGTTGGATCATCATGGCTTTTTTTTTTTTTTCTCTCGTTATGCTCGCGGTTCTGCGCATTCCCCAATATCTAACTGCATCGATCGACAGAAAATGATCGCAACGCCAGGTTGTAAGACTTCCTCCAGCTCATATTCCGACCGTCCAATTCGCTCTCTTTTAGTTTTCCTTTTGAGAAGAAAGGTGCGGTGCGATCGGAACAAATAGCCGTCGTATTCGGTAGGAGAGAACGCCGAAAGTCCTGCACGGGCGAAATTGCTTTTTCTGCACACTTCTCGCTCGTCTCGCTTCCTCTCTTCCCCTGAAGCCATAAATATTTTGCTCGTCTTCTCTGGTGTCGGAACCTACCATCTCCCCCCGCTTTCCTTGTTTTTATCCAATCTATCTCATTTTTGGTCGCATATATAGTGCGGACCTTAGGTGATATTTTATTTATTCTATTTCTCTGTTTGCTTGACAACCAAAAGAAGAAGAAGAAAAAAAAAAAGAAAAAAGCAAAAGACCTAGGAGCCGCTCCCTTTTCCCGAAAAACACCAGTTATCTTCCAACGGCGTTGGCACGCCGCCTCTTCCGTCTCCTTTAATTTGGTTTCATGGCAAGCGCACTTTTTCCCCTTTTGTTTTTTAATATAGCTAGAAGCCTGCAGCAAACAGCTATACAGCCAGTGTCCCGCTATGTATGTATATGCCGTCCAAAAAATAAAACAATACAAACAATGGGGTTACCTATACTTGCTTCGTTTTATGCACTCGAATTTCTAAACGAAAATACGCCAAGTCAGGACTTAAAAAGAAAAAAAAAATGAAAACGATAGGAGATATTTAAATTTTATGTTAATAAAAACACGTTTCATTCATTCATGATTTCTTTAACCTAGCTTTTAGTATTTCTCTTCCGAACTTCATTCAGCCTGTTATTCAGCGTCGTGCACTCTCCTGATTGAATGCATCTCGTTCCTAGAGCGTAGCTTTTCTTGACACTTAAAAAAGCTGAAATGTTTTTTTTTTATTTATTAATTTTTTAATCAATGAATCTCTTCGTTCGTTTCCGCATTAACATGTTTGTCAATGAATTCCGGAAAAAAGAATTTACTAATTTCGAAATGCGAGACCTGATTTTCTTTTGTGTCGGGCCCACAATAAAGTGCATAGGGAATTTACAGCTCCCGCAGCATTACTCATAGGGGAAAATCGCATGAGCCATATATAGAGGATTTTTAGAAATCTCGGTGTACTCTCGGCGTCAAAGGGCTTCTAACATTACTCACCTTCTTTTTATTGTTCAGTGCTCTTTTTACTTTATTCACCTCCATTCACGATTGAAACATGCCACATCCTGGAAGGTTTCCGAGCCCTACGGCATTTCATTGCTTATACGCGAAAGAAAAATCACTCGCAGAGCCATCCGTATAAAGTTTTGTTTCCCGTTGGTTCAAGTGCAGGATGCTGTAGGAATTACCCGAAAATGAAATGCGATTTTGCACTTTGAGAAATTTGCACATACGGCCGTTTCATAGCCCGAAGAAATGATCGCCGGTTTCTAACGTTCTTTCTTTTTTTAATGCGAAAGCATTAACTGTCCCATGGAGCGAGCCGACGTCATCAGCTTTGAAGCCGCGCCAAACGGCACCTTAAATCCTTTCTCCAAGTGATGCCAGCTCCCAGCTACGAAACCACGCGTAAAGTCTAGCCAAACGGCACATAGTTTCCCCGATCCCAAAGGAGCGGAGTACAGCTGATGGATTTCGGCTTCGGTGCCATTGGCTGGCGCGCGTCGACGAGTCTGTCATAGGCCGCTGCGTGTCGGTTTCAACAACCGCCACCGCATGGCGCTGCATGTCCGCGAGGCAGCTGCTCCACCGCTTCACGCCCAATGTCAGCGCGCCGAGGACAGCGCGCGCGCTCGACCGTCGACGCTAGTATGCCGCAGACGACAGAAGGGAGCGGAAGTGTGGCGTGCATGCTTTCGCATTCCCAACTCATAAGAAGTGCTTAGGTGTACCTCGAGCCTTTTAATGAACAGTTGTTTCAAGAATCGCAAAATTGGGGTAATGCACAAGTCGGGGTTCACATCTTAGGCCGTAAAATTTGGTGTCGGTCACAACCCTGTCTGTATAGTACGTGAAAGAGTGTCGATGTCCAGTTTGCACTAACCACGTCGCGCAGTGTACGCACATGTTCTGCTGTTGGGCCGGTGAAGCGAATTCTTGGAACCACTAACCGTCCAAATATGTAAGATATTGTTTGTTCGTGAGTTCTCTGACGCTCACGAACATGGTTCGTGAGCGTCAGAGCGCAGCTGCATGGCGCTCCTTAAATTAATGAAGTATAAAATTGCAGATGTACAAAAACAGCTTTTTATGACCTCAGTTGCCGACGCCACACTTCCTTAGATTGGCAAAAAAAAAAAGTCGCTTTTAACAAGGGTACAATAACGTGCCAAATTAAAGTCTGTGGTGTATAACTTGTTTTCTAAGGCGGAGCAGATGTAAAGTTTGTTCTATGCTTTCTGACGGGATGCATCATTGGGAGAAAAACACAAAAACTTCTGGGTTTTACAACTGAGAATAAGTACCAGTAAACTAGCCAAGTAAGATGGTGCTTGTCAGGTAATATTCAACTTTATTTTCATAATTTAAAATGTAACTCACGTTCTCCAATATTATCCACACATGTGTCTTGATGATAGACTAAACTGCTACTCCCACGGAAGTTTAAACTTGTTTGACCTTTCTGCGTACGTCTGACATACTCTTCGACAATCGATACCTTGTTTGAGTACTTTCTTAAGTATCACAGCATTGCCAGTCAGTATTTCTAGCGGGTTAGATCGAGAAAATGAAACTCCGTTTTTCGGCCCCAATAAATAAGCTAGGCGTCGAAAAAAGTTTAAATTTCATTATTTAAATATTTAATTAGTTTATTTTCTCTGCTCACGAAAAGTATGACGCATTGATTAATGAAGCACAACAGATTGTTGATTAATGAAGCACAACAGATTGATCGCAGGTTAGTTACAAACATCAGAAAAGTTGGATTAAAAACATAGATATCTGCTACGCCGAAGTATATACACGTGTTGAATACTGGTCATGGGACTGGTTGGGATGATTTGATTAACATAGAAAGTCGGAGAAATCCTCACAAATCGACACGAATCACGAATAATAATGGCTGATGTGAAATCAGGACAATTGATTGATTTATAAATACATTTATACAGGAAAACTAGATCTCGCGGACGTCGTCTAGAACTCAAAGTAGGTCAGCTGCATAGTTCCAGGAGTCTCGCATAAGAATAGTAAACAATACGACCAATATAACGATCATAGAAAATTCGAAAAAAAGAAAAGCTTCTGAACATTCTTTATCCTCTCTTGACTCGTAAAACCTATACAATTCCAGACAACACATGAAAACTCCAACTTGGACCGGATTAACGAGAGGTATAGTTGTAAGATACACGTTGAGGTTGAGAACTCAGGCGTAATTCTAGAGATGACAACCAACATGAAAACGTGGCGCTAACGGTGGTGATAAACTGATAAAGTTTGAGCACAAGACTTTACCTGGATCAAGACATACAAAAGAAACTTCATATTTCCTTATGAGCCGACGTCCACCTAAGCCTAATATTCATCAAACTGAAATTTGAGATTGTGAACGACTGTTGCATTTATGTCAGTGAAAAAAAAAAAAAAAATGTCAGCAAGAAAGGAAAAAGTATCGCCTTTCTAACTGGTCCTATTTTTACTTAAATTAATGCTACAGGCGCCCACAATCTCACATATTGGTTTGATCAATATTTGGGTTAGGTGGACATTGGCTCATTAATACATTTTGTTCTTCTTTTGTATTTATTTTTATATAGGTAACATAATATGTTCAAACTTTCTATTTTAATATGACCGCTATCGTCACATTCAGTATTCTGCGATGCGCAGTTTATTATGCGGGCCGAAAACCCGAGTTTCATTATCCCCATCTATGGCAGATTGACGCTGAGTTATATATATACGAGTCTCTTAAAAACAGACAAAAAACATGTATAATATGTAGTCTTTAGTAGATTCGACGATAGTTTTGATAGCAAAAAAACAGAATAAAGACATGATATTTTTTAATCAAATAAGTGAGATAGATCTATTTGTTTTAAATCCGATGTATGTTATTTGAATCAGAATTATTTGATTTAAATCACTGTGGCTAGAAAGTCGTGATTCTTTACTACTATATGAATCTTTCAACGTGACAGATGATTGGTCAATTCGTCCGATCACTGCTAACAATGCAGGAGAAAGAACCACTGTAAATGTAAAGTACAGTTTAACAGCTAACTTTTTATTGCAAGTCCTTCATTTTATATTAGGAAACAAACTATTTTTTTTAATTCTAAAAACATATGTATTTGGTGCAACAATTTTAGTGTTTTGCTTAAACAATTCGGGAGTTGGTGTTTCGACCTCTCTGAAGTAAAGAACAAAAACCGCTTTTTGCCTGCATGTCCTAGTTTTTATTTAAAAAAATTACAAAGATTGAGGTTTTTGGCCCCTCTCAACTACTTTCCCATCTTCCGGGTCACGTGCGCTGTGACGTTAAAGGAGGACGCGCGGGGTTTCGGGGAAGCTCTTTCTCTAGAGCCATTAGTAAGCAGCAAGAAATCACCCATTCGCGATCACGGGAGCACGTGTTGGCGCAGCGCGATCAACATGGCGAAAGGACGAAAGTACCAACGTTCTACTCTGGGTCAGGCCATCCCTTTCCCGCTCTGCCCCCATTTTCCCTCCGGCTCCTGGCGGCTGTTCGCGGTAGCAGATAGAGCTGACGGTTTTGTTGACCTCGATTAGGTGGCGCCACTAAAACTCCGTATAATAAAAGTTTCGTCGACGATACCAGGTTTTTGACGCATTTATATTTATGTTGGAACGACAAAATTTATATAAAAAAAAACCTTTTATCGAGCAAGTATTCACACAACTTGCTATTTTATTACAAGTCCCCCTTTGACGTTACGCCGCGTGGTTCTCATGGCCGCCGCTCGTGGCTGCAGATCCGGAAATATTCTAATTGTTGCCTCCCGATTACGCGGCGGAATCGCAACATTTCGAAGGAAGGAGATGTTTTCTGTCCTTGGTGACAAGATAAACAATCTCAAAGATGCAAATTCTTTCAACATTAAAATCGTTGCACAGCTCCTTTAAGTGTCCTAAGAACCTAACTTTATTCGTTTCAGTTTCCTTTTGCGTTCTGATTTTGTTGCAACACATGCCATGCACGTGACGTCATGTGACAACGTACCAAACGCCATTCTGTGAAAGTAACATGCTCCTGTGCCCGTTCATTCTGCAGAAAGTATTTTGCACTATCGAAGTTGTTCTTCTCGGCAGGGCTTGCCGAGAAGAACAAATTCGATGGTGCGAAATGTATGCTGCAAAAGGTACGGGCACAGGATCATGGCACGGAGCAATGTCGGCTGATCAGTCGTCGTTACAAGAGATGTATAGGACGTTACGTAACTATGAACGGAACAAAAGGTTGAAATCAAGGTCAACACTCCGATTTGCTTAGAGGAGCCCTTCATTTTGCTCGTGATTAGTCTTACATAACTTTTTCTTTCTCGATGAGTTTTTGAATTAAATGCAAAACAGATGCACATCGAAAGATTCAAATTATAGACAAACGATAAGTAAAACTTTTTTTCTGAATTATTTTGTTGGGGAGGGGGAAGAATTGATTTAAATCATCATAATAAAAGTTGTATGTTTCAAATAACGATTTAAATCATATTGATTATTATTCTCCACCCTCGTTAAATAAACGAGTTATTAATATAAATGTTCTAGATTATTATTCTCCACCCTCGTTAAAAAACGAGTTATTAATATAAATGTTATAAATGAATAAAAGAGTTACAAAAGCATTCAGGTAATGTCATAAGTCTGAGGCGACGTTTCAATTGCCGTTTTTTCCCGGCTGAGAACACAACATTTAACAAAATAATTAAAAGGCGTATCTTCCAGTGAAGTTTTTACTTATATCTAGAACAAGTGGAAAACGTAGAAATAATGCAATACATACTTTTCCAATTTTACACTTTAAAGTTCCAGAAAGTATAAGATCATTTCCAATTGTTCTCGGAACAGCTGTGTTTATTTTTGCAGGGTCGCGACGTCTTCTCCAAACAGCAGTGTTGGCCGAAACACCCCCAAGAATAAAAATAAATGCCAGTCCTCATGCGAGCCGTCCTTCGAAATTGAACCGCTATTTTTTTCAATCAGGAGATCAGAAATCCGAGACTAACCTAGGCGGTCAGGCAAAGTGTGACAAAAAGCCTGGCCCGTCGGCATTTTTCGCGCAGTGCTGCGAGAGAGCTGTATTCCGAAGAAGATTGCTCTTTCGAAAGGACGCACTTCTGTCGCTTGAAGCTTATGATTGGAATTTAAAGACACGAGACAAATTGGTGCCATCTGCAAGTGTTGCGTCCCGAGAATGAAATCGCTAAAGTTTTTGTTCTAACCTTTGTTGCTTTTGATGACCTATACTCAAACTAGAGGGACAAAAGTTTAACTCAGTTTAATAATGACAAAACAAAGTCAGCTTTTTGGGAAACCAAGTGATTCGCCCTTGTACTGCAGAGTATAACTACAACTTTGTAACATCCTGGTATGAGTACCCAAATTGTTTTGAACTCGTTAACCTTTAAATAAATGTCGGAGATGGTCTTGTTCAGCTTGGTTGACCATTATCTTGCGGAGTGTTGTAACGCGTATTGCTGAGCTCAATTGTTACTAGGACGGCTTGGACACAGACGGATCTATGTGCGGATGGCTGTCAAGTGTACTATATCTAGAACAATGCTAGACGTCCTCTCTGCTGTCGGTGTGGCAAAGCAAAATCTGCCAAAGTAGCCTTCTTTATTTTATCATGTGGCATCATCTTGCTTTTTTATTCAAATCTTTGCCTGCACAAGACACCGAGCATCTTATTAATGCATGAAATACTTCTTCACGATAACCCCGATCTCAAAATTTTGTCCGTCCGTCCGTCTGTCCATGCATTTTCTGCTAAAATTTGCGGAAAATTAACGTCTCGCGACCTCACGTCGCGTGACCTGAACACCAATTCAGTTCCCCTGCTAAATATTCTGTGAAAATCAATGTCAAATGACCTGGCGTCATGTGACCTATGTATCAAGTGAGTTTCGTCCCTACATTTAGCGCGAACAAGGATGTCAGGTGACCTGTACATACATTTTTCCCCGCCTAATTTGGCGGGAAATCGATATACGCGACCTATGCACCGTTAGTTACCCGCTAAAAGCTCCTTAAATAATTAATTTTGTGTAATATGGGACTTTGAAGATAAAGGTCGCTGCCAACTGTTTAGGCTTAAAACTCCTGAGTTTAGGTGTTTGAATTGTAGAGTCCTGTTTTCAGAAAGTTGTAAATATTGCGCTTTGAAGAGAAAATGAGTGTTTAACATCCATGATTGAAGATGTGAATTTTGACGCCGCCGCAATGACCAATAATATAGAAGAAAGACATGAAATTTAGTACTGTATTTTTTATAATCTCCAGGCATTTAGGCAATGCGAGAGGTCAGGGCCTCATTCATACTGGTCACACTCCTGGCCAACCGGGGTGTTGTGGTTTGCCTAGAATTTATTGGACATAATAAAATGAGTTGGCAAGTACTTGTCGCGGGTGTCAGGCGTGCTACCTTGACGTTGGTTAACAGTTTCGCCAGGGAGTTCCAATGCCAAAGGTTCTGTCTTCGCGCCTAGTGTCGTGACGGAAACGCGGACGTAAATATTTTACAGTTTACTAAGATCATTCGTATAATGAGTGTATGGGTGTACCTTGTTGTGCATATGATGTTTTAAATAGTCCTCTCTACCAACCAATAGTTACTGGAAACGTCAATACTTTCTTTTTCATTTAAAAGTAATATTCGACGGTTAAGTGAGGACCAAAGCCTTGTGCAATATAACAATGGTGCTTTCATCTCAATTTAGTTTTGTAAACTACTTGGCGGAAGAGCAGTATGGAGTCTGCCACTTTACCACTTTATAGCTTTTCTGCTAAAAGTACTTCCTTTCATAAAACATTTAAAATAGGGAAGTTTTTTTTTTTGTTTTCCGAACTTCTTTTAACCCTACTAAAGTATGCAGGGGTATTGTATAAAGTTAAGTATTTTACAAAGAAAAGAGTAGAAGTTCACCGTCAAAAAATAATATATTAGAACTGACTGGATATATCAAATCCTTGTTATCCTGTTTACTAATCTCTCCACAACTACAAGAGTGTGTGTCATCATGATGACAAATGTAAAACGAACCATAATTATGTCTTAAAAAGTTGAAGAAACTTGCAGTTCCCAATTAGCCACCATGAATCCATGACCTCGATTTTAAGTCCCTTAACACTATACTCTATTTAGTCAAATAATCTTCCTAAAATAATAAAGACAAGTTTAAAGAAAAAAACAAAGAGAACAAATTAATAGGTTTTTACGTTGCCACGGAGAAAGCTGGAAACGTAAACAATCAGTAATAAGAAAATTATTTTCTCTGATATGGTGCATCTCTTGTGTCAAAATATTCAGGGAATATCTTGCTTGATTGAAAAGTTACGAACGAGAAAGACTAATTCTTCCAACTTCAACCAATTTTATGGCAAATAAAACCAAAACAAAACAAAACAAGTAGTCATTGTGGGTGAATTGAGATTTTGACAGAAGAAACAGGGAATAAGAGGAATGATAGAACTTACAGAAGAGATACAGGCGAGCTGGTAAACTTTCGACATCACGGATACCCAAAACCGAGGAACAAACAAGGAGATTTGATACTTTTGTGTATGCATCAGTTCCCAGGATGTTCAATTGAGAGAAAGTTATCATTAATGTCTTCACCTGTTTATTTTTTTAAAATAAAATAGTTTAATGGTTCGTAGTTTTTTTTTTTTTTGCCATGGCGCTAAAAATTATTAATTCTATATTGGCCCAGAGGAAACTGTTGATCTTGAGCTAATCCTAAAAAAAGCTCATGCATGCATCCGCACTCCTTTTTAAAGAATGGCGATGTATTACCTTGCGTGGACAGTTTTTATGTTTATTTGTAGTGGATAAAATTGAGTGATCCCGGAATTATACCAACACTTCTTCAGTTTAATACTGATACATTTGTTCAAAAGCATATTGCAGAGCGTCAAACTGAGGAGTGAAAAATTTAAAAGGGGCATTAAGTTCTATATTACATTGAGTTTTAGTCGACAAGCACTGATATAATCCAGGCACTTTCCTGTTTAAACAGATGACAATGTTAATGATGGTGATTATAATATTGGTGACGGATATAAAGATGATGATGATGATGATGATAACGATGATGGAAATAAATATGACGATGATGATAATAATAAAGATAAACATGATTGTGATGTTGAAGTTAAACATAAAAATGACGATGGAGATCAAAATAATAATGATAATAATGACGATGAAGAAGATAAACATAATATTGATAATAATAATGATGAAGAAAAACAATGATGATGTTAATAATACTGATTATGACGATGATGACATTAACGCCCGAGAACTACACTTCACGCCTTTGTGTGTAATCCGAGCGAGCCGTTTGATGGCGCGTCTTCTCGAAACGACTTCACGGGAGATCTAAAGTAAAACTGTAGGAAGAGAGTAGGAGCCTGAGCGGGAAAGAACGAAATTTATTTATGTGACCATCCTCCCTTTTCCGCATCGCGTGCGCTCCCAAGCTACAATTTACATCTCTAATATACGGATATTGAAGTCATAAATACAAAGCACTGAATGCCATCAAAATCTGATTACGAAATCGCCGAGTAAAAAGTAAATCATATATGTGCACATGCTATAAACGACTTCTGGGAATTTAATTTAGTCCTCTTGGCGAGACTGCATATTTCGCCGTAGAGCTTTGACGTAAATCCGACATGCCTCACACACAATTACTGAAGAGAATATTGATTTTTGAACAGGATTTCATTTTGCGCCGTCATGCCACAAGAAAAAAAGCGTGCTTTTTATATCCATTTTTTTATGTGTGTGCTTTTGTGCAGAAGCCAGAGTCTCGAGAAAATTTAATTACAGGCGTCGTAGGGTATAATGTGAAGTAAATTACGCGATCCCACTAAGCCACTCATTTTCAGCTCATTTGCCCCGCTGAGATCTCAAAACAATGGTTAATAACTTTGTATATTAAAGATTTGCGTTCCCTCGTTTTACGTTTTATGTCACGAAGAAGAATTTAAAGGTGCCCGTTGTCTACAGGGTGAGTCAAATTGATCGATGACTGTTTCAAGAGAGCGCATGAATCGGATTATGACCGTATCAAGCTAAGATTTTTCACAGAGGTGGCCGAAGAACGAGCATTAAGGTTATAAAAATTTCACTGAACAAACTTACCCTTATGTTTAACTTCAAACTTACAAACTTAAGGTTATAAATCACGAACTTGAGATCTCTACCTACGGCGTCCGTCTGTTAACGAAAAGTGTTTGATTGTCGCAACAGCCGACAGATGTCGGCAGTGCTCTCCGCGTCGACAGGTAGGGGCCGGCGGCGAAGGCACGGAGAACCGAATTTTTCGGCGTTAGCTTTGGTGATGATACCACGGTTGTCAGTGGCTTGCTTTGGGAGGCTTCCCTTCATTTGCGTAAAATTGTAGAGGAGCACGGAAGTCTCTCGTCCTCTGGCAATCCCCGTAACAGAAATCAACGCGCTCGCTGGGAGCTGAGGGCACCAGGAGGATGACTTACACCCCAAAACAGCACAAATGAAAGTTGAAAAAAAAAGAAAAAAAGAGAGAGACGCGTTAACAACAAAATAGTGCAAAAGCCGACGACATGTAGAAAAAATAATAGTCGAATCAACCAGGCCACACAGCTGTTTTCGTTTTGTCGTTTCATCTTCATCGCGCAGAAAAATCAGCGCACCGCTTCTGGCCAGGGTGGAGAATGAAAATCAAGATGGTTTAAATTGTGAGTTAAATCAAGATTGAAATCGAGATTTAAATCTTACTGAGTTTCACTGTGATGATTTAAATCAAACGTTTCGCAACAAGCAATCCCCGAAATATTTGTTTTAACGCAGTTTGTCTTTCCTTCGAAAAAAAAAAAAAAATATTTGTACAGGTATTTTGTATCTAGCTGAAGTAATTAGCAGGAAAAATATAGCAGGCTGAACACGAGCAACAATCAGTGTTCTTCTGAGCAAATAGGAACTTTGGGCCTTCTTTCTACCTTGCACTTCGTTCATCAGTGAAGTGGTGTTTTATTATAAGCAAATCATAACGCGAAAGAAATAAACGAAAACAAGATAATGTCGTATTGCAAACAAATTAAAACGTAAAACATCCTATCAAAGCTTTCTTACTAATAAGAATCAAGCTGCATTTGTTGGAATATGGCGGAATTTACATGAAAAAAGTTGTTAATTGAAGAGTTCTTTAAGTGTACAGTGATTCTTGCGTCCGCATTATTCTCAATAACCTGATGGATTGGTCAATCAATCTGCCATGTTTAAAAGCACATGTACGGAATAAATATTTTTTTTTTATGGCTAGAGCGATTTAAAATAAATAAATCTGATCTTAATCAAATAAATCTGACTGATATCAAATAAATCTGATTAATTAAAAGACAAACTCATTATGTTTTATACTTTGTTTCTGGCTTCGAAGCGTCGTCTGCTATTGCCAAAGTCGAGCGAAGCGCCCGTACTGGCCGCTTGTTATCGGGGGTAGAGAGAGTTCCCAAATGCTCCATCCTGGTCACGTGGTTTATGGAGCGCGTTCGCAATACGAGCTTTGAGCAGACGCCGAAAGCGTTGATCGTCTGCATACGTCTCCGACTTTCCGACTGCTTTCCTCCTCGCCACGGGAAAACGCAGCGCACGCGCACTTGCGACCAATCTCCGCAGGAGGCGTCCGCCATTAAAAGGGGCACTCAAGTGGATTCTGATATTGTCTATTTATTGTCATAACTATCTACGGGCTCTAAGCATCCTAAAATACCCAAAATAACATTCAAGAGCGACCGATTGCGCTATTAAAAGTCCAATGAAAGATCGTGCCGCGCCCCTCTTTCTGCGCCGTGGTGCAGAACACCAGGTGGCGCCACCGGGCGGGAAGGCAGCATGGGGGGGGGGGGGGGGGGGGGCACGCGACAGACAATCACGAGTGACGGCTTCCCGGCGGACTGATTTTTCGAGGGCGCGCGTATTCGAAAATTTAGTCCGCCGGCAAGCCATCAACCGTGATTGGCTGTCACGTGCCGTCCCCTGCTGCCTTCCCGTCTGGTGGTACCCCCTGGTGTTCTGCGCCACGGCGCAGAAAGGGGGGTGGCGTGACTCAATCTGTGATTTGATTTTTAATAGGTAAATCGACCGCCCTTGAATGTAATTTGGGGTTTCTTAGGATGCTTAGAGCTCATGGACTCTAAGAAATAGGGGGTGTACACGGGTACTCCCCTTTTCCCCATATGTAACTCCCCAAAACTACATTTCGTCGTTCTGTCCACTGATGTCGAGCTGGAGATTCAAACTTTTACGAGCGGCTTGATAGCTGTTGGATATAACGTACTAAATAGGTAATGTGCGTATCAAAGAATAAAGACAAATTACTGAGCTTTTGCAGCCGGGCCGAAAAAAACCTTGATTGTCTTAATGCAGCCTTTAATGAGTACATTAGCTATTTTAATAAGTTGTATCGGTCGACTGTCAAGCCGCTCGTAAAAGTTGGTATCGCCAGCTCGACGTCTGTAGACAGAACGACGAAATGTAGTTTTGGGGAGTTACATATGGGACCAGGGGAGTACCCCTGTACACCCCATATTTCTTAGAGTGCAGGTTGAGTTATGACGGTAGATAGACGACTTCAAAATCTACTTGAGCGCCCCTTTAAAATTGCAAACTTCAAGAGAGGATGCATCTTTGAGATGCACCCTCTCGTCAATCTAGGCTCTCTAGCCGCCAGCGATCTTACATGCCGCCATCTCTTGGCTGTTGCGAAAATCAGAAGCATTTCGTAAGCAGACGGACGCCGTATGTAGGGATTTCAAGTTTCACGATCATCTGGTGGGCTAGTTGGTGGATCATTATTTCAGCGCTCTATCCTGTCTCCCTTGTCTATCCTTCCTTGTCGTATTTGCGCTCTTAATTCCACATGAGGATTTCAAGTTCTTGATTTTAAACTTTAAACTCGGGTAAGTTTTCTCAAGCAAAAAAAAAAAAAAAAGAAAAAAAAGAAATACCATTAATTTACGTACTTCGGTCACTTCTGCACAAAATCATAGCTCAACACGTTCACAAACCGATTTATGCGGTTTCTTCAAACAGCCAATGGTCTCTTTGATTCGCACTGTAAAATGACACCCGGAGATCAATATGCTGTTTAAATCGCACATTTAAACAGCATCAGGATTTTGACAATCCGCATCATATACAGCAAGAAATGATTCGAAGTAGAGGTAGTTCACAACGATGTGTATGTCCTTTTAACAGTTGGGTAAAGTAAATTTAGAAAGTTCTTGAAGTAAACGAGAGGTTATATACTTTAAGTAAAGCAGTAAGTAAACCGGGCGCAAAGTGCTTGAAGTAAGGTAGTATAAATACGCGTACAATGCAGTTTCAAAGTACAGTACTTTTTATCAAAATCTTTCACGATGTCATTTTATTTTCCTATACAGTGTTTTTTTTACGGGGTATGCATTGCCCTAGGGGAAATCGGTGGCGCATAGGTTATTTTCGGAAATAGCGTCGAATATTAGATACATGAACTGGCTGGCCACAGGGCAGTTATCTTCGGAAATGGCTCCAAGTTCAGAACTCCCTCCAACTTCTGAATTTGTCGCCGCTTGCACTGGCTTGCACCCAATGGGGCTAAACGTACTAGCAGAGAGCATAACCTCAACCTCGTAGCTTACGCAAGCAATTCTCTTGTGGAGGAGTGTAATCTCCAACTATTTTTAGCCTCCTCGCTTGCGCTGACCGAGCGAAAATTAGCGAGAGTTTGAAATGTCCCGGAAAAGCAGCCCGCAGTACAAACGAAGCGATGCGTATTCTGTTCGCGATTCTGATGAGAGTTGAATATCCCATCCAGTCATTTCTTCAGAGTTGACAAAGCATTCTTTTGTGGTGAAAATTTAACAAAGACCAAATCTGGGGAACGTACTTTGAAGTCGGGAGTTGTACTTTTTTTGGAAAGTACCAGGAAAAAACAGCAACTTTAGGTACAAGTTCATGGCCAGAGAATGTACTTCGTGTAAAGTACAGGTTTTCTAAACCTACTTGAAGTAGCACT
This sequence comes from Ixodes persulcatus, assembly GCA_013358835.2. Classification (NCBI taxonomy): domain Eukaryota; kingdom Metazoa; phylum Arthropoda; class Arachnida; order Ixodida; family Ixodidae; genus Ixodes; species Ixodes persulcatus. The sequence continues at coordinate 369,978 of JABSTQ010009735.1, read as the reverse complement.
TTAAGTGCATTGTAATTTAATAGTAATGTACTTAAATTACTTCCCAGCACTGCCATTAAGATTCTGCTAGTTTTTTTGCTGCTGTTCTCCGATGTCTTTAATAGGTATCCACTACATAAAGTTCAACGGTTGCTACGTCATGCCTCCAAACATTGGCGTATATTATTCCCAGGACTAATATAGGACATTTTATGGGGAATAAAATCTTGTTGAATAGCTATTCAACAACATTTTATTTCCCATATTATTAAGTAAGCGTTTGTTACAATTGGTGATGTTTGTTTCGTGTAATAGTTGCGAATATCTGTAGAGTTGTCGCTGTGCAGGTTAGAAAAAGTATATGAACATGAGCAAATATCACAAAAACTTGTTTTATATATTACCGCCACTGGTGTGGCACAAAAGACAGCCTACTCATTGCCCACATAAGATCTTTGTTAAGAAAGTCATGAAACCATTTCCTTTTTCTGCTTTAGATATCTGGTGCACAGAGTAAATATTTTATGTTGGCAAGCGTAGAACAAGAATTGATCTTTGTTTAAACGCGCTGTTTTCCGCAAAAAAAAGTGAATTTACGAGGCTTAGATTTTGTTTTCTCGTTAACTGACACTTTATTTTTTCTTCTGCCGGGTACACCTCTAAACCCAACAAACAAAGGATGGATAATCTCTTGAAGACGGATAATCTGCTCACCCAGACTTATCAAAGGTTGAACATAGGAAGGCTGTCAGCCCCCAAAAAAACGAAACAAAGAACCATACACAAAACCCTGCAACCAATTATCGGTTTGGAGCACGATACTCGATGTGAGAGACCCGGTGTCCTGACTATATAATTATACATTGAAGAAGAAGTGGCATCCGGTTCCACACCGTAATTTTCTGTTTAGCGGTCCTGGCAAACTTCACTCATGAGCACACTAACAGTCGAGAATATCTGGGCCGACTCAGCCTGCAGGCATAGAAAGTTTCGTCGGATTGGTAGACCATTATGATTACAACGATTTTCATTGGTGATCAGGTGCGATGGCTGTGTCATTGAAAAAGGTAATAGAATTAAATGTTTCTAGGGGTGTGCTTGGTCTGTCGTATATTGTATATATATACTGTAAACAACTTAATTTTTGGGAAGACCTAATTTTTGCGAATTTTGCGACTCGCCTACAATTTGTGAAAAATATGTCCCACGAAGAATTCCGGTGAAATGTAAACACATTGAAATGAATTATTCCAAAACGTCAGCTTTGCCTTAAATTACAAAATATTGAGCCTGCGAAAAATAAGTCGTTTACAGTATACACATTGATCTCAATAACACTCATTTGATAAATTTTGTAGGGTTGTTAATTCTTAAGTTGCTCTACGTAAGAACTTATGCAATGTCAGGTACGAAACGCAAGTAAATGCAATTATAAAGATAAATTGACGCGTTAAAACAGCCACAACAGTGGAACAAAGTGTTTTTCTTAATTCACGCGAAGCTTCCTGGTCTAGTAGCTGTGAAAGAATTAAATGGTGCCCGTGGCAGAGTGAAAATAATTATATCCACCGACACGCATGACATTCAATCTTTTCGCTACATGATTCGTTCTTCGACGTTATTAATCGACTATAGCAGTAAATTAAGGAATATTTTAAATGAATAGTAATCTATGGTCGGCAACAGATTACCCAACGCAAATCAAGACGCATGAAAATGATAAGTCACTCGTAATCTTATCATTTTCCTGCGTCTTGATTTGTGACTTGTTCTTCGGTATTCCTGAAGAAATCCGTACGTTTCATATTGGTCAACGATATAATTGCATCGCTAGTATAACAGCAATGAAAGACAGCCTACATCTTCGCAGCCTCGCACATCGTCGCAGAATCTCAAGCCTTTGTCTCTTTCACAAAAATCTTCCACCTAACTCTGCGCTCACAAATCAGCTAATAAATCCTCCATCAGTCCTTTCGGCACTCCTCGGTCATCATCACAAGTTTGGCATTCAATTTGGTCGTTATAACACACTTTAGGCGTCATAAATACCTCGAGTATCGAATGGCTAGAATCACCTACCTAAATCCGTTCGTCGATGGCGCTTCCGATATTTCTTTTTAATGCATTAGTAATCAGTGTTCTTAGAGGCAGCTCTTAGCCTCATCTCTCCTACCAATCTTGTAATCCCGTATTTGTGGCTGCTTTGTGGCGGCGTCGACCACCAAATGTAGCGGACTACCGGCGCTGATGGGCGCAGCCACAACTGTTTTGTTCCTGGGAGCTTGCGTTTGGGTCGCCGATAACGATCTTGCATGTTTCAAAACATTTTATTTGTCTCTACGTTTCGAAACAAAAACGACAAGACCCACCGCGAGCACGTTTCACATCAATCACTCGCCACATTTCGTCCACGATGATCGACGACCGTATGTTCGTTCTTCGGCCGTTTTTTCTTAAAATCGCATTTACACCCATCGCAAAGGAACCGATGTGGTCTCACCATTTCGAGCAGCAGCTCAGCGGTAAATTCAAATCTTTGTATGCCCGTTGTTCAAGAGCCGTAAACATCACACAATGCGCCCGTCGTCTCACTGGCCTCCCTCCCGGAAAGAGCTTTGTCGGCTTCGTCGTTAGAGCACAGTATGGTCAATTCCCCCTGCCACGGCCGTGCCCATGGTCACCCAACTTTTGAGAATCCGCCAGATTGAGCGAAAGTTTCCGATTTTGTGATTGGCCGTCCCTCGAATGGGCGGGGCGCCGGCGTTCCCGGTCTCCCGCCGGTGCCGGGAACGTTGGACATCCTCGTTCGGCTTATTTCGGCTCCGGCGGCCCGACTTCGGTCGGAAACCGGTCCCAACACCCTCTCCCCCGGCGGAAAGGACGGCCGGCGCATTCGCTGGGCCGGGGGAAAAAACGGCTGTGTGAATAAGGATTTAGGCGCCCGTTTCCGAATTGAGCGGCGACGCCGTGGGCGTCGGCGTCGGCGTCGGCGTCGGCGTAACCGCGCATTTCATTTTGAGAAATATTCCCGCTAAATTCAGCGGAAACATTTTTCCGCTAAATTTAGTGAAGGAATATTTCCGCTAAACTTAGCGATACAAATTTTCCGCTAAAGTTAGCGGGGACATTTTACAGCTAAATTTAGCGAGAAAAGTCCCCCGCTAAATTTAGCGGGGAAGCTTAACCCGTTAACTTTAGCGTGAAACATTTTCCGCTAATTTTAGTGGGGAACATTTTCGCACTAAATTTAGCGGGTTAAGTTTCGCCGTTAAATTTAGCGTGAAAATTTTCCCACTAAATTTAGCAGATTAATTTCCCCGCTGAATTTAGCGGAACATTTTTTAGCCCGCTAAATTTAGCAAGTTAAATTTCCCTGCTAAATGTATCGGAGAAATTGACGTCACGTGACATCAACACCAAATCACTTTCCCCACTAAATTTAGCAGGAAAATTTTCCCGCTAAATTTAGCAAGAAATTTTGCCGCTAAATTTAGCGGCGAAACGTCCTATAATGCAACGCTCTCGAATGCCGAATTAGAGCGCAGCTCTTGAGGAGGAGGAGTAGAGGAGGGTACGGAAGGGAGGGTATGCCCCACCTCGATCTCCTCCCTGTCCGGACCCCCCACTCTTGCTCCTCAAAAGCTGCGCTCTAATTCGGCATTACAGAGAATCGTAAACGTCTTCTATTTTTGCTTAACTCTCGTTTATTTGCTTTCACTGTTTAACTAACGTATATTATCTTCCTATTGTTTTAAACATTTGTATGTTCCATTATGTTTATATCTAACAAAAGAAAACAAACAAACACTTCGCACTGCACTGCATTCGGCACTGAGGGAAAAATTAGCAAATAAATAATACATTAAACAATTTGATCGTCTAATGCCGCAATTTCCTTAGCTGTGGAGTAATGATAAGGTGCTTGGGGCTCGCCACGCCCGGAGTCTCGTAATCTGTTGTAGTCACCGACAGAATGAGAACCGTCTTTTGAACGCCCGGCCTCTAACACGTGCTCCATGCACGCGCTTTGGCAGCGCGCGGGCACGCGCGTGCTCGAGGCCCTCCAGACACCCGAGGGTTGTAGAAAGTGGAAAGCTCGCGCTAGAGGCGTGGACAACTGAAGTTTTTCGCTGCCGTTCTCACTTTGTCGGTGACTATAGTTACTATAATGTACTTTAAAAAATACGCTTTGTAATAATAATGATAATAATAATAATAATAATAATAATAATAATAATAATAATAATAATAATAATAATAATAATAATAATAATAATAATAATAATAATAATAATAATAATAATAATAATAATAATAATAATAATAATAATAATAATAATAATAATAATAATAATAATAATAATAGCTTTATTCACCATAAAAGCGTGGTGGAGCTGACGAAAAAAGCTGTACAAGCGGCTTGGCTGGTCCTCAGCCCCCCCGCAGGTGTACGACATTGGAAATATCATACACAAGCATTTATATAATACAAAATAGTTAAAAAAACAAAAAATCAACAAAAACAAATGAAAGCAAAAATCTGCTAGGTCACCAAAGCCGTAGCAATTGTGTAATTTGGAAGAAAAAGTCCTTAAGCACACATATGTTGCAACATTGTATACCAAAATTAGAGGCCATAGAAGCGTAAAAAATGATGGCAAGGTTATTTTAACCTTGCGAACGTTCACACATTCTAAGTCTACCGGCGTTCTCCCATTGTTTGTGACTACAGCCGGTGGAAAGGGAGGAAGAGGAGGATAGAAAGCTCGAGGGGACGTCAGAGCATCGAGCTCTGGTTGGATTGCTTAGTGCGTAGACGCAAAGTTAGCTGCCTCTGTCTCCACTGCCCTGTCCGAACGCGTTCGAACGCGAACGCCAAATGCCGGACGCCGGCGTTTTGCGTTCTATCGCGTTTGACGAGTGCACTGCCGTAGCCTCCTATATACTGACAAAGCCTGGCAGATCGCCACGAGAAGCGGCCGTCGAAATGGAAAAGGTGGAGCGGCAGACAACGGATGAGAAGAGAGCCACGTGACTGGTGCCCCGCTGCGACGAGAAGCCGAAACACACTTCTCCCGAGCGAACAAGTGGGTTTCAGGTCCTCGCTGCTGCAAAAGCTGTGCGCTGACGTCCAGGTTCACCGAGAAATGACTCTTTGATGCTCTGTGCTACCTCGCGCTCCAAATCTGCGACCGGGCACTCTATGTCTCCGTCGTCGAAGTGCCAGGCTTTCTGAGTATAGAGGAGGCTATGGTACTGCAGACAAAAGCAGCTAGCTTTCGGTCTACCCACAAATCATTCCGACCAGAGAGAGGATTTCTGACGAACCCGCGCGATCTAGCCTCCTTCACTCTTTCAATTTCTGCCCGAATAGAAACTAAAAGCAAGGCCCCGTCTGCAAACGGACAATCAGCCGGAGAAGCAACTGACCCGACGCCAAAATGGCGCGGGCTAGCACGGAGACCCCCTTTTGTTTCTCGGCTTCCGATTGGTCTGTCTCAACTTTCTGCATGTCTGTCTAGAGTGGAAAGATGAGGTGCAACGGTGCATTGAGGAACAGCAAGCTTCACACTCTATCTGGGCGACATGCTTCTGCAAAAAAACCGCAAGCTTCTGCGCCGTCCAACTCTCGAACGCAAATATTTGAACGGGCCACGAGCCTTTTGTTGACATTAAAAGCAAAGACGCAAAGCAACAATGTGTGCTAGAATCAAGCAACAAAATCGGACGACTATGATGAAATGCTCTCCTTTAGGAGTTTCCCGGCACTGCCCTTGCACGGGTTGGAAGAGACGCCTGGGCATTATTCAACGTACAAGGACTGGCAGGTCCGGGAGGCTCAGCGCGTCCATCGTATCATAGACGCGCTTGCGAATATGAGCAAAATTCGTGGCACTATATTTTTTTCCGCCGACCCATCTTGGTCCTCCCACGGACAGCACGTTTATCATTTCCTCTGGATATTTTAATCTCAAGGGGAAGACGAATATGCTCCGTCTCTTTGCTCAATAATAAACCACGTGTTCTGCGTCCCCGCTTTTCTTCCCATAGTTTTCTGTTTTCTATAGTAAAAACGCCATATTCATATTAACATGCGTCAAAACATGGGATATCCACAGATATGCGTTTCCAGTAAAATGGTATCGCGAGTGCCTCTTAAGTGTGGGCGACTCTGCAACCTGTCTGCAGTCAAGAGTCATGAATAGCTCGTCATCAAGGCTCTATAAAAACCGAGAAAAGCGTTTTTTTTTTTAAATGAGAAATGGTTGATGATGTTCGCAGCGGATAATATACACGGCAATTATACGCAAAGGAGTAATTGTAAAATAGTACTGGGGCTCTAATCTGGACACTTCTGGACGCTTGGCGAAAAAGGTGGCGATTAATTCGGCGGACGTTATGGCCGGCGCCGTGCGGCCGCATAATTTCTCGCCGACTTCTTCGCCAAGCGTCCAAATTAGGGCCCCTGGTAGTGCGAACTAGCATGGGAAAACGTTATGTATACCCGTCAGAGGTTGCGCTGCTGCCTAAAAACAACAAAAAACAAAACAAAAACAAACAAACAAACGAACAAACGAACAGCGATTTGACGTTGATATTACGAGCGTCAAACTTAGCGCGTAAAGAAGTGTTATTTTGTTTCTTGGCGCTTACAATCTTAGGTACGTGATGGCATATAGGATGTTAAATGCCACTGTGTATTAAAGGTTTCAGTATCATAAAGCATATGTCTGTTTGCAAGGAGAAGTAAAAGCTGGCATTATTGTCGCTTTGTATGGTGTAAGATTCAGCGAACAGGGGCTGTCTGCAACACACTCCTTTGTAATACATATCACAAGTGGGGTCATCGCCAAATGTCCATTTAGAAATATTAGATGCGTTTATTTGGGTGTGCAGAGATCGTGAATTCAAATTCAAGAATTGTTCGAAACGCCTCTTCGGTAAGCAGAATATGTGTAGCATGACGGCAGTCTTGAAATCAATATTTCGCTATTGGTTTTGTAGTATCTTCCGACAAGGGTGCCACACTCGGCAATGAGCTTTTGAATAAAAGAAACAACAGTATATAGCAGCCAGCGGCTTACCTTGTGCTGGTCGTGTCCATTGAAAAGGAGTATGTTGCCTAAAATTGTGTCGTATTAGTTTTTTGTAAAAAAAAAGAAGGAAGAAATCAAAACTGTCAAAAAGATGTTGACAGACAATAACTAATAAAATATAAAAAAATTGCGTTTCTTAAGTCGCAGCATGTAATGTTCGATGTTGAGAGGAAATTGCGGTGTGTACTCATTAAAACATCTGACGTCAAGCCATTCACGTTGATTGCGAGACCTTGAAATCACAGGAAAATCTTCGGAATATAAATCTAAAATATGTCTTCAACATATTTTTAATGAGCTACTTAAGGTAACCATCACTTAAAAAAAACCCGTTGAAGTGCGGGACATATATCTGCTAACTTGTGGCCACAACATGTTTTTAATCATTGAATTACAGAACATGTAATATATTTCCTTAGTACGGGAGATGTTGTGGCAACAAGGTTAGCATGCATGTGTGTGTACACGACTATGATGGTACAAATGCTGTTTGCTGCTAGCCACGGAAGTGTGCCATCATGTTCAAAAACAGCGCACGTTCTATTAGAAACGATGTCAGCCTATTTTCTATTTTTACACGTGACTGCAAACTCACCATTTTGTACAAGGTGTCCCTCAAAAAATATTGTGTTTTATTTACTGCAAAAATGAACTATAGGCATTGCCGAGCGCTGAGTTTGCTCACACATTTAGCGTAAGCAGATGCGTAAGAAACTTTGCCAAATGGCAAAGCTTCAGAGGTTGTCATTATTTGATTAAAATTTTAGAAGTGACTTTAGGAAAAGTCAGTATAGAGGAATGTCTGCCCACAAATACATGGGGATGAATGGCATGAGCTAACAGGAACGGGGCTTACTTTCCCATTGAATCTTTCCCAAAATCACTTAAAACTTTCGAATAAGATGACAAGTTTTGAAACATTAGCATCTGGTCCGAACTGCTAGCGCTACATTTGAGCTGAGTCTGTGCGTTTGGCAATACATAGTTAATATTTTGCGGTGAAAAACACTGTGAATGTTTTTAGGGGACACGCTGTATCATTGGACAGGATTTTTAAGGACAGTTCTGCAAGATGCACCATTCGTGAAGGTATTTTTATGTTCTTGTTGCGTCACACATACATGGACATGTATGTGTGACGAAGTTCCTTGTGGTGTGGATGCCGCATCTTTTGTGAGGAGAGCTTCTGCGGTTGCCTGCAATATGAGCATGTACCAAGCAGAAACTATACTTTTATATTAATAAATATTGGAAAGAAGAAGAAATATACAATCTTGGGTCCTGATGGTATTAAACTATTGCAGTGAACACATTGTGAAAAAAAGTAAAGTGTTTATTGCCTCAAAATTCTTAACATTTTTTACCAAAATGGATAGTACCAGCTGCCCCTACCGAAAAAACCTGTAACCCTTTTTGCTATCCGGATTATGGAACCTGAAATCTATTTGTATTCTATCTGGACTCCATCTGGATTTTATGTTTTCAGAAATTAGTCTTTTGTTCGCAATCTGCATTTCGGGTTTCCAGAAACAAATTTCCGGTTCCATAATCCGAATAGTGAAAAGTTATACTGGATTTTTCGGTAGGGTGACTAGATAGAATGATCTGTTATCAAGTTACAACATTAATTTAAAAATAATTTGCAAAAAAAAACCTGTAATAATGAATGAACAAACAAAGCCTCTTGGCCCAATTTAAAATCTCCCTCTGGGAATAAGTACTGTTAATAAAAAAAATTATTAGATAAATGAAAAAAATCTAACCTACAGTCTGTCGTAGGTTAAGAAACTTGGCATGAGGCGTTCCCGAAATGCTCTCTGGTCACCATAATTAGTGGCATCCTCATTTTCACTTGCCCCCTCTTGAGCGTCCGCCCTGCTCAAATGGAAAGAGTGGAAGGCTTTTGTGGGAGAATCGTATTCTGCGTTTCTTACGTTGCAACAAACTATAGTGATGAACTCTCCTGTCACTTCTTTTTGAACTTGGAAAGTTCTTGAAGGGTTCCTTGGACCTACGGGCGCACCCGAGCCAGCCTCCGTAAAAACCGCCGGGACCCCTCCTCGGGGTTTATGCCCCCGAGTCGTCTGCAAGAAATACTACGTTAAAATGTGAAATGAGTTTAGTCACAGGAGAAATTATAACCTCTTTTACCTTATGCTTCTTTGATTTGTTCTCCTAACTGAGCAAACATAAGCTTTTTGTTCATTTATTTCTTTATTTATTTGTTTTATTATTTATTTGGTACATATTCAGGTATTGCAAATATATTCCTTTGGATTAGTCGGTTACATACTCTGTCAGTCTAGCAACAGTAAAACTCCTGATGTCGAGCACCACCCTAAGTGGAACATCTACTGAAGTAGGTCAGACTCAGTGAGTACCGACATAGCATATGCTCAGAGCTCAGAGCTCAAATGCTGCTATAAGTCGGACAGCTCATGTGCATACCATAGTTTTACTATTTCAGCTTTTACTACAGTTCAGTTTTTGGTGGAAGCTAAAATCATGCTAACTCATCAACATTAACTTGGTTTAGATATGCTTTTTTGGCATAAAATCGTCCCTTTCTGGTTGATTGAATCAATATTTGACGGTAAAGGTTTTAGTGATGTGGTTGGATTTAATCGTTTCGAAACACCCTTTACAAAAACCAAAAGTTTCTCTTAAGCAGTAAAAAAAAAAAGACATTTGTAACACAAGTTTATATTTAATTCTAATTTGTTGCACTACATATATTAGGATAAGATTAACTATTGTCCCATTGAATTGAAAGACACTACCTTTCTCGCTTTTTCACTCCTCTGAAATTACTGATCAGCTTTTACTGCATGGCATAGAGTTTAGTTGACCAAACTGCCGACTAGCTGTTAAGGGATGCTTCAAAGCACTAGTCAAACCATGAAGAATGTTGTGACAAACACTACTTTACTCGTGGCGTTTTGTTTTCTTCATGTTTTGCTCTAGAGCGCGTGAAAAGCGTCTCCAGACACCAGCTCTTTGTATTGACCGTGATGCGGCATTTTTTGTCTAGGTTGTCTTGCTTATAGTAATCGAAATGCCAACTTCTTTAATCCCAGCGTCCCTGAATTGAATTTAGCTGTGCTCCAATTCCATTAAGGTTGTCATCAATTTAATTCATGTGCAAATAAATTCAATCGAAGTTATCATCAATTTAATCCCAGCGCCAACCGTTTTAATCGAAGAGCCACTGAATTTAATCCGCTTTATTTTTAAAATAACAAAACTGCTGCTAATATCAGGACAGTTTTAGAGCCATGAGGTGCTTGCAAGCCATGGATACATTTTAAACGTATATTCGTGTTTTATGATTATTTTCTCATATTCCATAACCATGCCTATGCTTGCGCCGTGACGCGGTTTCATTATCGGGCGTTGACTGTTCCTCAAAATCGACTGCAAAAACATGGCGGTATGCTTACGCCGTGGCGCGGTTGCAGACGTCGCATGTCGGCCAAACGATATTTCGATGAAACGCCGTTCAACGAGCTAATTTTCACCGAAGTTGTCGTGCCTTTGGGTCCAGCAAAGAGAGAGAGTCAATACATTCGGCGCGTACAATGAGCCGTGTTACAGAGAGAAGGTGGCTTGGGGTCGGTAGTCACCGGGTTGTCTCCTCGGTTTAAGCTCCTTTATATGCTCAAGAGAGTTCGGGCGTCTCCGAGACGACCGAGGACCATCTCGAGCCCCCCTGGGTAGTAGTGTAGCCTGGGGAAAGGCTAATGGGGCTTAATTACCCTGTCCTTTCGCCCTTACCCTCTAAAAACAATTCCAGCCGACACTAAAAGCCTCGTAGCTTTTAAGCTTTTAGCAGCACGTCTGGCGATTACAAGAGAATATTTTTAGGTCGCGTTTTGTTTGCATGTTATTAAATTCCACTAAGTTGGTCACCGACCCTATAAAAATAGAAACAAAGCAGCTGAAAGGAACGCACTCTTAGGCCCGCTTCGGACGGGGCAACTTTCCCAGCAATTTTGGTGTTGCTCATGAGGAGTTCACTAGCTTTCCCTAGATCCTGGCGTTGCGACACGAATTGTTAGGACAACGTCCGGCTCGAAACGGACGAGCAACTCGGACAACCCGGAGACCTTTGAAGCGGCAGCCAATGAGGGGCCCGATATTTACACGTGGAACCCCTGTGGTGACGATGATGTCAACTAAAGACTTTGTTCTGGTTTAAAATGAAGCATTTTTTTTTTTTAATAAACAGTTTCAGAAATATGAGTGAGTATTCTCAACGCCATTTAAAGGTATAAAACACGTTTATAGCGTGTAACTGTGTTAATGAATAGTGCACAAAAAATAAAATTGAATAATGATGATGGCATATCGTAGCAATTCGGTGGCTGCGTGTGAACGCGGGCGGCGCGTGGTGCTGGTGTTGCGACGGCAAGTTGCTGGAAAACATTGACCTGTTAGAAAAGAGCCTTAGGTCCGATTCAGACGGAGCAATTTCCCCTCAGCACCGGCAAAAAATCCACTCACCGCCGGCGCGGAGCTGCCCGCGGATTCGCAAGTGTAAACGCGCCATTATAGGTCGCGTGTCTCCGTCGCTAAGATGCTAGCGTCAGTATCTCATGGTAGCGTCTTTAGGACGCGCTCGCATCAACTAACCGAAAGAAGCAAGCCCATATGATACACACATCTTGACCCCCCCCCCCCCCCCCTTCCCGCACCTCAGGTCATGAAGGTCTCAACCACTTCAAACCTAATAGGTCGCAATTGCCACAGCCGACCAGTCAGTGTTTTCTACATACCATAATATAGCCACCACTTGCCTGCGTATTGATTTGCTTTATTCGTGTCAGCGGTTTTCTAGTAGGACATTCATAATTTTATGTTTTTGTTGGACGAGATTGAAATTTAAAAAAAAAACTTTTTCTAGGCAAAAACGTGTTTTTTTATGTATCTAGAACGCAGCCCCATACAATGCGGTTCTTTAGAAAGCCACACGCTGCAGCCCCGGCAGTACCACTATTTCTTTAAAGCAGCTGACAAAAATGCAAAATTTGGAAATATTCTTTCACGTTTGCATGAAAAAGTTTTTAAATACTGCAGTACGGGTTCTTTCGTTGCTCGGTCACCTTGCGCCGTCCGGATAGCCAGGTCCGGATGGGGTGACGGACTTCGTTGTGGGAAGCTGGGCGGGTCTTGCCGGAGACGAAGTTGCTTCCCTTGGCCGTCAACGACTAATTCGGTTAAACTTTGGAATTACTTTTCAATAAACAATTTAATACGTTGGTAGCGGATGAAAATACAAAGATAAACAATAGTGCGAAATGATAACTTCCCCTGTACGGGGCTGGGAAGGAGGTGGTCGGGTGTTAGCTTATCCAAGCTCGGGAGTTGGCTGGCTCGTGGGATTACGTCCCGATTACGGGGACAGAAGTCCCTCGGAATCCCACGACCTGACTCGATTACGGAGCGACAGCTCTCCAGCCCCAGCACGAACTAAACTCACTTGCTGAGTTTCCCCTTCAAAGTCACTTGTTGGTCCGTCCCCTTTTAGTGGACTGGCGAATCCTCGACGCGTCGTCAGACAGGCGTTTCCCACTGGCCGAAAGGACACAACCAATCGGCTGACTTTCTCGCCATATGGCAATTGCCCATATTCCCGCGTGGGAACCCACGGTCCGCGTACATCTCACGGCCAAAGGTCGGGCCGGCTCGGATGTAAGCAAAACTATTTCTCGCAATGCGAAGCAGACAGCCGACCCGGTGTGGATAGCGCCGACTAAGTGAGCCATCCCGTCATTCATTCTGCCAGACGCGTTCTGACGTTGCCGTTCTGCCGTGACCCCCCACACGCGGGCGAGAAAGGCTACACCGATGTAAACGCGTAGAGTAAACGGTGCCGGCCAGAGCCACCGCGTTCTCTCGGCCCGAAACGCACGCTCCGATTCTCGGCAGAAAACGCGCGTTCCGAACCTCTCGTCGTAAAGTACGCCTGTCTCTCGAGGTCGCCGACCACGGGGAGTGTTTACGCCAACGCTTTCCCCCCAGCCAAATCTCCCTGGTGCTAACGGCCCACCCGCGGAGCCCTCGTCGATCCTTACAACTGCAATATACAAATCTTTAAGCGTCGGTATAATAGCGTCGGCATAATTGGAGGAAGAAGAGCCGGTGGCTCGCTGGCCTCTGCACTGCACATCACCGGTGTCAACCGACGCCATGGCCTCCCCAGATCACCTCGACGTACCATCGGACGTTCCCCTGTCTGAGAAAATGGACGCGGAGGCTCTAGCAAGATCGGCCAGCCCGTCAGGTCTGCTAACCCTAACGAAGGATACGGCTGCCTTTGTCACTGCTCCCCCAAGGGTCCTACTTCAGTCATATCCCAACCCTTTTGCTCCTACTCATGGACCTCGAACATCGCCAAAGCGTACAAGGCAAGTCCGATGACTATTCTTCAACTACCCGAATCAACTGCCAAACACTGCCATAAACGAGCCCACGGCACCTTCTCGTACGTAGCGGCCGCTAAGTCTCTCCCAAACCTTCGAAATGGCGCATCTCCCAGAACCTCTCAGTACAGTTCCACTGCGGAGTACTCATGTCAACCTCGCAGAGACGCAACACAGCCTATAACGGATTCCTTACCTTAAGGTCAGGATTCAAATAATCAGAATCTGCGCCAAGAAACGCCCCCCTGGCAAACCGTAACTTGCCATCGCCAGGAAGCCTCCATTCCAGTGAGCACCAATGCGAAGGCGAACTCAATCCGCCCAACATTTCAGCACGCAGTGATCCTAAAGCCTAAACAAGCTTGAAGAATTATGGTTTAACACTTGTTGCGAATAGACGAAGCCATCACTCCTTACATCTTCGCCTTCCTCCAAACCGAAGACAAGCACAGACTTCCTAAGTTTTTAATCCGGTATCTCGAGCGCAGTAATCAAATAGCCGTCGAGGCCATTGACGATCACGTTCGCGAAGTGATGGCTGCGATCGAATGCTACCCTATTAACGGGAATATTGTTCCTTTTCAAGCATACGTGGCCATACGCAAAAAGCAGATCAGAGGTATCATTCGCAACGCCGGTGGTATGACTACCGAGCAATTGATGCAGAACCTGCACTGCGGCAAGTGTGAAATACTTAACGCCAGGACCTTCGCAGACAACAGAACGGCCCTTGTTACCTTCACAGGCACCAGTCTACCCTACAGGATTGGGGTGCCCTCTTTTACGATACGTGTTCTACTTTTCAAAGCAAAAACCTTTGTGTGCAACACATGCCACAAACTGGGATACCAGAAGGAGCAGTGCTTTAATCAAACGATGCCGCGCTAGCCACGTGTGGCCTTAAAATACAAAATGTCAACACCCCATGCCCCAACAGCACCCCGAAATGTCGGCATTGCGGGGGACAACATTTAACCACCATTAAGGACTGCCTCAAAATGGTAAACTTAACATGCAGATTCGCCAAAAGCGGTTCCCTCTGTACCAATAGCGACTTACGCCACCAGAAGTTCCACACGACCGACAGCCCTCACAACAGGCATAGTTTCCCCAGCTGTTTCAATCACAGCAGTGTCCACAAGCACCAAGGAGCAAGGCGTCTCGCCTATCCTTCTACACGGGGCCCCCACCGCCACTGACGGCATCATCCCACCCCGACGAGACTCACGTTTGCCGATGTTGTGCGGCAGCTCAACGCGCAAACTACATCGCAGCAATCAATCAACAATCAGCAGCTGATGACTCAACTGGTCTCGTCGCGATCTTCCTCCCCAGCTGCCGCACTGCAGGAGCGCCGCGCGCAGATGCCAGAGCGCCTCGGTAGTATTAGAGCCTTCCCAGCAGGAGCACGACATCAATTAACGATTGAGTATCTGCACCAATGCCTTGCGCAGCTGGAGCAAAGTATCTTTCAGAAGGTACAACAAACTATGGACAAAGCTATCGATAAGTGATACACCTGGCCGATAAGTGACAAAGCACAGCCATCTGCTGCTGACCCGCAAGGCATCACCATTGGCCAAGAGAGCTTGTCAACGGCATCGACGTCATCGACGCTACCGTCTTCGGGGGATATAAAAGAGATCCCAGAGCCTGTGCGCCTCAGTTGGCCAGGAGACAGCAGCCCGAACATGTCTTCTAGAGCACTTTTCTTCTTCTTGATGCAGGTTAGTCCAAATCACCGCTATAACTCCTATAGGAGCAACGATCTTTGTTTGCTGCTGTTCCCGAGCCAACAAATTTTGTGTACTGCCTTTTCTGAAAGCCTGTGTGTGCTGTACAACTTGTTATTGCAGTGTGGTGATGTTGAACTAAATCCAGGTCCCACTGTAGAAGAAATGTTCGACGAAATAATGAAATCGCAAAAGAATATCGAAGGTGATATTACTGAAATCAAAGAAAATATAAAGAAAACCGAAGGCTCGATCACCGCTCTCAACACTAGACTAAAAGAAGTGGAAGAAAAACTCGTAAAAATAAACCTAATAGAAACAAAAACACTTGCATGCGAAACCGCGGTAGCAACCATGGAGAGAACTATACACAGCCTGACAACAAAATTGGATGACCTAGAAAACAGAAGTCGCCGAAACAACGTCATTATACGTGGTATTAGTGAAGCCGAGGATGAAAATGAAAACAGCCTTACTGATATCGTCCAAGAAACGATATTAAAAGACAAACTTGACATCACCGTTAATGGAATCGAGCGCTTGCACAGGCTAGGCAAAAAACAAGAGGGAAGGACTCGGCCCGTGATACTTAAACTTGTAGACTTCAGAGAGAAAATACTTATACTTAAAAATACATTCAAACTCAAGAATACTAGCATCAAAATAAGTGAAGACTTCTCAAAGCGTGTTCAGAACATCCGACAACGTTTATGGGAAAGTTCAGAAACCGAACGAGCAAAAGGAGAACGAATCAAACTGAGGTTCGACAAGATGATAATAAACAACGTTACATACGCTTGGGATGAAGTACGAGGGGAGAGATACAGACTATCAGGACCTTCAAGACCATGACATTTAACAAATAAAAGATCACAGCTGCAGCTAATTAATATAAACGCTAGAAGCATTGTGAATAAAACGACCGAGTTAGAACAAATTCTTCTTACACGAGAACCAGACATAGTTATTATTACTGAGACATGGCTTAACCCGTCGATAAATGACTCTGAAATAATTCCGCCTAACTACACAATACTCAGAAATGATCGACCAACCAGAGGGGGAGGCGTTGCACTTCTGATAAAATCTGGCCTTCAGTACGCTCGCTTAGACGATATCAAAAAGCAGGAATCAGTTTGGTGCACTATTCAGATTAACAACACACGTGTAATAGTCGGCGGAATTTATCGACCCCCAAACGCTGACGCGTCTGTTTTGGAAGATATAAAAGAGTACCTTTTACTGCATGTTAAAAATCACAATAAAGTCGTTCTTGCAGGCGATTTCAACTTACCTCACATCGACTGGAAAACGTTGCAGCCAGGATCAGACGAAAGGGAAAGCGCAGAAGCATTACTTGATATCGCCTTTACGTTTAATCTTGACCAACTTGTATGCAAACCCACAAGAGTTCAGGGTTGTTCGCAATCTGTACTTGATCTTGTCTTGATTAGCAACGAGCTATCTGACGACAGTGATGTAGACGTTTGCGATGGTATCAGCGATCATAAGATGGTTGTCGCCTCTTTTCCCCTAACAATGCGCAATCGTGACTTGGCAACTACTATTCCTGTATACGACTTCATGAATGCAGACGATGTTTCCATCTTAGACCATCTTGAACTCTCCCTCGATTTATTTTGCTTGCTTTCAGAAACAGAAAATGTGTGTATGAATGACTTGTGGAACTCCTTTAAGACAATCATTTTCGAATGCATTACTAAATATGTTCCAACAAAAACTAAAAAAATAAACAAGAAGAATCCTTGGATTACACGTGAGATAATCCAAACTGGCCGTAGAATTTCAAGACTGCGAAAAAAAATAAAGAAAACAGCCACATTAACAGACAAATACCGCCTAATTGAACTGAACCAAACCCATAAACAAATGATATCTTCAGCTAAGGCACGTTACTTCAACTATACACTTCCAAACTTTTTGGTATCCTCGCCGAAAAAATTCTGGAGACACTTTCGATCGAAGAAAAAGATGGCAAACAGTTTCCTAATAAATGGTAGTTTAACACAAGAAGCATCCGTAATTGCTGAAGGCCTAAATAGTAATTTTGTTTCTGTGTTCACAACTGATAACCATTATGTACCTCCTGTAGAAAATTTAGATGATATACCAGCGATCGATGAACTGCAGATATCTGAAGAAGGTATCTTGTCCTTATTGCTTAACCTTGACGATAAAAAAAGTCCCGGCCCAGATTTAATTCCCACGGCCTTTTTGAAGCGATATGCTGAATGGATTTCTAAATACCTGCAAATTATTTTCCAAAAATCCTTGTCTCTCGGTTCTCTTCCCGATGATTGGAAAGTTTCGAAAATAGTTCCCATCCTAAAATCCGGAAAGGAAACAAACGTCACCAACTATCGACCCATTTCAATGACTTCCCAATGTTGTAAGATACTAGAACATATTATATGCTCGCACATCACTAACCATCTAGAAGATCACTCTATAATAACTAAAGAACAGCATGGTTTTAGGAGGGGACTCTCAACTGTAACTCAACTTCTGGAAACAACCCACGAATTTAGCGAATGCTTAAATAACCGTTCTCAGACAGATGTCATTTTTTTAGATCTGGCAAAAGCTTTCGATAAGGTATCCCACGACAAACTTTTAGCTAAATTACAACCAATTCTTAAATCGGAATCCTTATTTAAATGGTTCGAGAATTACCTTAAGGGTAGAAGGCAGTATGTTACATTCAACAATAACGTATCCAGCGTATCACCAGTAACCTCAGGAGTGCCCCAGGGCACTGTTCTGGCCCCTGTGTTGTTTTTAGTATTTATTAATGATATCGTGAAAACTATCAATGTTCGAATAAAAATGTTCGCAGATGATTGCGTACTATACTCTGAAGTAAAAACACGTAATGATCAAATAAACTTAAATAATAACTTGAAAAAATATATAACTGGTGCAATGATTGGCAAATGGCATTAAATAAAGAGAAATGTGTCAGCATGACGATCTCGCGAAAAAAAATCCCCACTTGTGTTTGACTACGAGTTGTCCGGACACAAGCTTAGCAGCGTAACTAAATATAAATACCTAGGACTTATTTTCTCTTCGGAACTTAAATGGGACAACCATATCGATTACATAGTAAACAGAGCCAATAACAAATTATGGTATTTAAAACGAATCTTGAAAGATGCTCCGTCTACCACTAAACTGCTCGCTTATAAAGTTTTAATTCGTCCCATTCTTGAATATGCGAGTGTTGTATGGGATCCGTTTACACAAAAAAACGTAGACAAATTAGAAATGGTTCAGAGAAGAGCACTTAGGTTTGTGTTCAACAAATTTGGACGTAACCATTCCCCTTCAAAGCTAATGTGTCAAACTGATTTAATACAATTGCAAACTAGAAGAAAAATAGCCCGCCTTAAAACCCTCTTCCAAATCATCAACCACTCCATTAAAATTCCACACGACAAATACGTAACTTTTGCGACTAGAACAAATACCAGATTTACACACTCGAAAACGATTATTGAACATCGGTCCCGAATTGATGCCTTTAAATACTCTTTTTTCCCACGGACAACATCGGAGTGGAACAAGCTACCCAAGCATGTCGTTGACTGTGATAATGTTTCTTTGTTTTTAAGCCAACTCGCGCCTTATGTATAAATAGGTTGTTTGTAGCGGGAACAGCACTTTAATTATAACTATTTCATCGAGACTGACCTTTTGTTCTTATTGGTGCTGTGGGACTTTGAATTTGTGTTGGTGCATGTATTGTCATACAGTTTTCTTTCGTCAACGTGCTTTGACCCTTGCCTTGTTTGATGTTGATTCTAATACGTATTTCCTATCGTAGCGTTGTATTGGAACGTGACCACGTTGTCTTATAATTGTTCATTTTGTGTTTATTTGTGCCACTCCTATTGTATTCCTTCCAAGGAATGATAGTATTGTTAAATAAATAAATAAAATAAAAATCGACATGCGCGTACACACTGTAATGGAGACGCTTACGCTCTCTGGCATTATCCCGTGCGCCAACTCGAACCTGTCAGCACCTGCACCGCAAAAATTACACCAGCGACATCATCATCCTGTGCATTACAGGTTCTCGACAAGGGACCTCTCTCCAGCGATATTTTGCCGTGCCGTACCTGGTCTAGCATGCCCCACTGCTTGCTCTATCGTGGAACAGTGTAACTGCCGCACGTTACGCCGGAAGAGAGCCGACATTATAGCCGGCTTTCAACCGGCAAACGCCGACAGCGCACCCGCGCTATACTCGCCCTACAGGAGGTCAACGGTCCTTTAGTTCGACTCCCGGGCTATGACGGGTATTCACCACATTCAGATCCGGCCGAACCCAGCAAGACAGCTTTTTACGTTGGAAGAAGCATCACCCACGTACACCTAGACACTGAACTCTGGTACAGTAGTACCACTAGCGTTACTGGATGCAGAGTGGAACTCACCAACACCGATCCGTATTGATATATTCGGTATACGTCTTGACATACATCCCGCAACATGAAAGACCTAGTACAGGTGGACCTTAGTTTTGTAGAACACTTTAAAAATATATACCGCAAAAATCAAATCTCACTTTGTGGGAACTTCCACTCCCGACATACCGCCTGGAATGACACTACATGCAGTCCACGGGGAAAAAGAATCATGGAGGACGCCACTGTTTGCGGCAAGCAACTCCTAAACGCATACCAATCCTATACTCGCATTTGTCAGACCCTCCGCCGAGCGGATACAACTCCTGACATAACATGGGCAACCAGCCCCCGAATATGCCAATGGACAGTATTAAACGACTGCCTTGGCAGCGATAATATTCCCATAAGCGTCACAATTCGCAACAGTGCGAATAGCACGAGCCGCAAGAACCGTATTGCATGATTAGCCAACGTTACGCACAGGGACAGATACCGGGATATTCTCAGCAATACGCCCCCAGACGGAGACATTTATAACCTCATTCAACAGCTTTATGCGGCTAAACAGACAGCCACTAAAAAGCTACGCGATCCACCAAACCATGCGGAGCCGGATAGGCACTCGCTCACACTGTAAAATCGCCGCCTGCGTATTGTGGTGGGATACAAAAAGAAAGGCTTACCACGACAGCTCAAGATGTGATTCCGTGAGACCCAAACCGAGCTCGAACAGTACACCACGAAGCTATCGTCTGAACAATGGATGAAGACTTGTAAATCCATTAACGTACATAAACCTTCCTAAAGTCTGCGGTATACTCCACTGGCTTTTGGGACAATGCAAGAGTACTAACTGGGAGACACGGGTGTCCCTAAGAAAGGGCATCAGCGCAGTCGAGCTAGCCGAACGCGAAGCAAATGTGTTCTTTTCACAAATATCAACCGCACCCAAAACAACGTATGCAAGAGGTCACTCGCAAAAAGACAATGAAGCATTTAACAACCCATTCACCATGGCCGAGCTCGAACACACTCTGCAGCATGCCAACACCAGAAGTACCCTGGGAGCGGACCAGATCAGCTGTTGCACACCTCCATAAGCCATGTTAGATGAAATGAATCACATCTGGCACAAAGGGGAACTCCCAACCACTTGAACCTTTTCACTCATGAAACCCATACCAAAGCCTGGCAAGTCACCAGATGGTCTCGTGAAGATAAGACCCATCTCGCTAACATGTTGTGTGTGTAAAACCATGAAAGGTATGGTGAACGCACGCCTTAGCTGGTTCCTGGAAGACTGGCAACTCTTTGCCGACGCAGTACGGTTTCAGGTCCGGGTTGTCCACTCAAGACGTGCTCCTACGGCTAAAGGAACATACACTAAACTCGACATCTACACAACCCAGGTTCGTGGTTGGTGTCGATATACGTAAAGCGTTTTATTGTGTTCTTCAAGACGTAATCCTGAGTAAGGCACGGGCCCTAGGTATCCAAGTACGCGTGTGCAACTTTATTGCAGCCTTTGTCAAAGACAGAGGCTTTCAAGTGCAGATAGTACAGGCAATCAGCACCACGCATCCCAGCATAGTCGGGGTCCCCCAAGGATCGGTGATATCGCCGACACTGTTCAACATCGCAATGTCTCAACTACCTCCCAGGTTTGCCGAGATCCCGAACCTTGAGCACGCCGTTTATGCCGACGGCGTGACCATCTGGACACACTCTGGGTTCGTCGGCGTACAAGAGGTGGCCCTCCAGAGGGCTGTCGACACTATACACGCGTATTTTGTAGAGGTGGGGCTGAGTACGGCCGCAGACAAGACAGAGTACATCGTTGTACATGGCGGCAGACCCACAAAGGCAAAAAAAAACGAAGAAAAAGAAAGCAGTCGACTCTTCATTGGCCACCGCCTTATGGAGCGAAATCCGACAATCCGCTTCCTAGGCATGAACATTGACTAGCACTGTACAATTAATACCTGGCTTGATCGCGCCCTCAAGACAATCAAACAGATATTCCATGTACTACGACGGGTCTGAGCTACACAAACGTAAGTATTACAGTGGTGTCAACAAAGACATGACCTTGTTTAGAGAGAAATAAACAAACTGGACTGAACTCAACTGAATTCTTACGAGTTCTACAACTCCTCCTCCTTCTCCTAGTTCTGCCACTACTACTAGTAATAGTACTACTACTACTAGTACTGCTACACAACAGAAAGCAGAAAGTGAGCAATCCGGTTGGGACTCCGAGTTTGCTTCCGGAATTGTCCACCGAGAAAATAACTATCCGTGCCATACAATCGGTATTCACGCGTATACGAAAATACGAGCAGAGGAAACGCGCATACTGAGACACCGTCGTATTTTCGACGTCCGCGTAATTGGTTTGAAACTGGCTCTGCTGACTGCATGGAGAAGGTGGCTCCGAGCTTCAAAATGAAACGCGCAAAATGAGCTCAGGTACGTCGACGAGTTCAACGAACTGCCTGCGACAGACAGGATCAAAAGAGTTAGGAAGAGGAAAGTGCAGTTACTTTATTCCTGGTTAGCTGCATCCTCCCGGGTCACCTGCGCTGCAGCGGGGGAAACTACTTTTTTTTTTCCGTTTAATAAAAGAGCGAACAAGATCTCTGCCGTGGGACGAGCTTCGAAATCTCGAACGAGCGAGCTTTTTTTCTTCTTTTTTCCTTCTTTTTCTTCGTTTTTTTTTCCTTTTACCGCAATGGTTGCACTGTGGGAAACGAGCGCTGGTATACGATTGAGTTTGGTGTCGTGTATTTTTGTTAGGTTTTAAACATCGTAATAATAAGTATTTTATTTTGAGTTGCCTTATCGATATGAAAGTGCAAGTAAACACTTGACTTGTGATCGCTTCTGAGAGGTTTTTTTGTTTGCATCTGATAGATAGTAATATCGGTCGATTTCCCGAAACAAAGCGGCAAAAAAGAAAAAAAGAAATGCTGACCTAGAAAGAGAGAGAGAGAGAGAGAGAGAGTGGGGAGGAAGGGAGGGCGCAAGGCCTAGATAAAAGTTTGTTTACTGATCTCATCATAGCATATTCTGCCATAGATCTGCAAATACATCAACCTTTTTTTTTTGTCATATAACGTTTCTATCACTCTAGGTAAGCTACTTGAAAGATGCATCGAAATCGCTGGTGCGCTTGCGGAGATTGGCAAGCTGTAAAACTAACAATACTAAATACTTGTAAGGGTTTCCTGATTTCAGGTGGCGTAAAGTGTCGTCTTCCAAAAACTTTTCAGTCTTCTGAAGGCTGCGTACTAGAACCCGTTTTCGCTAAAGCCGCTTGATATGTCTGTGTTCGTTTTACAAGTGGCGTCAAATGCGCCAATGCACGACGATCGTGTTTCGTGCATCCCTTGGAAGCAAATGGTGGCGATGCACTCAAATTAACGGCTCTTGAAAGCAAATAGCGGCGGAGCATTCGCTCGCGACACGTGTCTTGCAAGTTCTTAGAACGATGGTCGGCGGCGCTTGTAAAAAACGCCAAGCGCGAATTCTATCGACGAACTTCAGTTTCCGCCAGATTACCATAATTGCGCTTATAAAGTAGCGTTGGTTCTATTTTTATATTAACTTAATTATCAAGGTTTAATGAAGAAGGAAAACAAAAATTATATACGCGCAAAAGGAAAACAAATCACCCTCGTGAGTCTGATGACTCCATAGAGTTCACATACATACTAACTCTAGAGGAAAGGGTCCGCCATTTTCCCAAACATTCTGGCTGCCGCAAGCGGCGGTGCACGGAGGCAGACCTTTGGAGTCCCACACTTGGTTACCAATTGCCTTTGATTTCACAAATATAATTATCATTAGAGCAGTTTCATGAACTTCAACAATCCGCGTACTTACCGCTGGAAAGATATTCGCGTTCATTTCGAAGCTTTCCTTTTGCATAGCGCGCCAGTGCACGGCATCGCTTTTCAACGCAAAACTAAACCAGATAAGCAGCTTCGCGAAATGGTTTTGATAGGCGCGCCCCTTGAAAACGAAACCGCGTAACAACAAGATTTTCGAGATTTCAACAGAAGGGAAGGCAATGTAGCGTAAAGAGTATATTACTTTTTATAAGCGTTAGAATAGCTCAGAGTTTAGTTTACAACGTTAAAGTCTCACTTTTTATATTGTTGAGAGTTTTCAATCTTCGCGATTACCATTGCGACTGTCGTTCTTCAGCTGGCAACATAGGTTTCTTTCTCTCGTTTTCTGTCGCGCTCTTTCGCTATCTTTCACTCGGGACTTCAGATGTTGGTGCATAGGATTTGCCACTCCTCCTCACCCACCTTTACCCCCCTGAATGACTTAGTCTCACTGGTGGGCGATCAATACATGACACCCCTCGACATTACAAATGTAGCTTTTTTTGGTAACCCGAGAACATTTTTAATGTATATGGCTTGTTTACAAAACAGTAATTTTGTTATCAGTTGGTAATTCCCAAGTCATAGATAGTTTGCTAACTTGGTGTATTTGGTAGTATATTTGCGAATCGTGGATGTTGGTTGTTCATCTTGGGGGACAAGGCCTAAGTTGCATGTCACTATTTAACTAGCACCAGAAACTTAAAGGGATACTACAACGAAATTTCGGCGCTCATTTTTTGTTCTATATGTGTTCAAAAGAGCAGTATCATATGGAACATACCAATATCTTGTTTAAAAAGTCTCGGAAAGGAATTTTAAAACGAATTAAACGATTAGCAAAGAGCACCTGGTGGATGTCGCTAACGCCTCGTTTGTAATGCTCGTCTAGGAACCTTGACAGCTAGTGACGGAGGTTGTCTCGCCTCCGGCCACGACGAGAGAAGGGGGGAAGGAGGAACTCCCCTCTTCCCGAGAATCCCTTTTGTGTGTCGCAGAAGTCGCTATTGTCCCCCTACAAGATTATAGAAGTTTAACCCGTCACTCAAAATTCGTACAAAAGCAGCCGCTTCGGTGGCTGGAACGACTAGGCCATCCCCTCGACGTCAGCCTCGCCGTAGCTTTGCTCGTCTCGAGACGACCTACGTCACGATTGCGTTGGATGTCACATGCTCTAAGCTGGGCCTTCTCCGAGCGCTTGCCAGAGTGGGCCGTTTATAACAAAAAATACAGCCACCAGGATCAAAATACAAACGTGCGATTGTCATTTACGGATATTGTGGGTCATATTCAACCTATTTTTGAACACGACGGGAATATTTCAAATTTCGTTGAAGTATCCCTTTAAGGTGTAATATAATATTGAAGGAGAAGCGCTAAAGTAAACTCACTCACACTCACACTCACACCAGAAAAACGGTCACTCATGTCGCGCTGACTTTAAACTCAAAAAAGTCAGCGCGACGTGAGTGACCGTTTTTCGGTTGTGAGTGTGAGTGTGAGTGAGTTTACTTTAGCGCTTCTCCTTCAATATTAATATCCAACTCGCCCAAGCATCCATTCTAAGAAGTGTAATATAAATTACAGAATGATTGTAGAACTGCGAATGCAACATCAGCTGAACACTCCAGATGCTCATTAGACTGATTAAGTGCCATGCGTCACCATACCCTTATAAGCCGCTAAATTTGCGAATATGTTTGCTTATTATTACGAACATTTGAAATAATTAGGGTCAATGTCTTTCTCTTGCAGCCACCGAGCGATGAAGACCAGTTTGTACACGGTGTTATTGGGAACCTTTCTACTCGCCGCTGTTGTTCGCGCCTTACCTACAGTGCAGAGCAAACCAGGTGGGTCATTTCATCGAATTGCCAAATCGGATTTCATCGTGTTTTTCGAGGGTGTGAACGCGGCGACGTACGTCGCGTGTAACTCTTTTATTTGCTTCTAATTTCAATACATGTTAATGATCAGCTGACTCTAGTCAAGAGCGATTTAAAGGAAGTTTTAGCATATCGTCTTTAAGGCTTGATACCGCACCGGGAGCGCATGTTGAAGTATGGTGTGAAGTTGCAGAGCAACCTCCCGCTGCCAATTTTTTTCTAAGCGAATATAATCGACTGAAACTTCCCAATGCTAATACGCCAATGGTAGTATCCCAGACATTCTATAAATAACGTGCTTCACGTTTACGTGACTTATTGGCATAATAATGAAATATGAGTTAATGGTAATAAGCTACTTAATAGACTGAGCCAGCTAAGGTAACGTAAACCATCGTTATCAGGGTAACTCCACTTCTGCTTTTTAGTTAGGCCTTGTCTTTCCGGGTATCAGGTTGAATCCCTATTACGCGGATCTTATGGTGTCCACCTGCCTTCTTGAAAAAGACTTCATTCCGAACTAGTTGACATACAACTTGCCGTAATATACCGAGAGATGCCATACCCCCGAAAGATAACCCACCCCTATTTTTGGCATTATTTACTACTTTTCCAAGAACACCGAATGATAGCCCACTTCTAGTAATTACATGACCTTGTCTAATGGTGACCTCGACAGAAATGGTGTTAGCCACGGAGGGAGATAAGCGAACATTGCTGACTAGGAAGAACATTTGTCTTTGGTTCATTGCCCCTTCATGCAATCGCAAGTTTCGTGGGTCAAAAAATCTAAAACTAGCATTTTTTTTTCAACTTTTTTATTGCACACCGAAAGTTAGCCCACTCCTTAATTTCACCCAATTTGCTTTCGGTTTTTGGGTGGGCTATCTCTCGGGACATTACGGTTGAACCAGATTTTGCAATTATTACTATATATATTTTAGTTGGAACTCTATTAAAATATTGGATCTTGCGTGAGATTTTGTGCATGAGTATTAACGCGTATTAATTTGTATTAAGATGGCAAGTTAGGCTTGTTGGTTACTCGTCACTGGCCAATACGCCAAAAACACGGAAAAAACGAAGAAACATCTGGAGGGGATGCGATGTTGAAAGCTACGACGTGTCCTGTCAAGGTTTTCCTTTGTTTTGTCTGTGTTTTTGGCGTATTGTCCAGTGATTAGTTTGGAGTTTTGTTCCTGATGTGGAAGCTTCAAAATAAAAAAAAAGCTGTTCCGCAATAAAAAAAAAAAAAAAAAACTCATGCCGAAAATTTGAATGAGAAGCCATGAAGCCAGTGATGCACGGTACTATAAGTGAATACCAGATCTTGTAATTGTGTTGCATAACATTTCAAAGCCATTCATGCAATGCAAAAAAAAACAAAAAAACAAGACAAAATAAGAGTCGGCTGGGTTCTTGTTTAAGAGTCCTGGTAAATAAAACAAAATATATATGCAAAAAAGCACAACAGTTAAAAAAGATGTTTCTAAATGCAAATACACGCACCTAATAATACCGCCCGTTTACTTGAAGCCACAATAAAAATAATGCCGGAGAGTTGTTTTTGGAGTAATATCGATATTGCCGCGTGCTTGGAGCAGTTGACTGCACACGCGGCTGGCACGGAAAGGTTTACTGGATACAGCCTCCTTTATTTTTCAAAGCCTGTCAAATGACTAGATAACCTCATCGCTGTAAAGGGGAAAGGAGGAACAAGAAAGAGGGAGCGCGCATGGGCAACACTGCCTAGGCAGGAGTCCCGGTCAGGCAGCGCCAAATTTGTTGCAGCGGTAGAATTCAAAAACACGAAAAAGCTCATTTTCTTTTCTTTTTTTTTTTTTGCGGGAAGGTAGAAAATGTTGAGTCAACACTTCGCTTTGGGCTCCTCTATTGGGAGCTCGCCGGTTCGTCTGCTATAGTTTAGGTGACGCTGTTTCGTTTGGACTTTCGCGTTTGGTCTGCTGAAACCACTTTTGGGCCTGATTGATAACAGAGTATGGTTACAGAGAACAGGGCTGAAAGGTAGCCATCTCGTGCCTTTCCCAATGGCACGTTAATCGTTCCACGATTAAGGTGCCATGGCCTCACATGGCGAGCACTTGCGTGATGAGTTTCGGGGAGAGGCCGCAGGCCGCCGCGTTGCGCTGACTGAGGGTTCATCCCAGGTTCACCCCTGAAGTGGCTGTCCGCCACCATTTCGGTAACCTTTCGGCCCTGCTCCTCGCCTTTTTTCAGCGGCCGGCGCTCCGTGGCTCCGTCAGGGAATATTCAGGCCTTTAAAAATAAATCTATACCGGATACAAACCCTGCCTGAGCAGTTCTTCATTTGTTTACTTATTTCAGTAAACGGTTTATTCTCAAAGATAATCGCTTTCTTTGGATTAGAATCATCCTGAACACAGGGAGTACACTACAAAAACGGCAGTAGCGCGCCGCTCTAAGTAACATCTATAACCCTCGTCGCCGACGCAGGATGCACCGCACCCCTTTTGTATAGTCAAAGGCAGGAGTTTGCCTCGAGAAACGTTTATTTTCAGTCTGCTGCGCGCAGTTGCACAGCCGTGTTTAAATGTAGTGTATGGTATTCCCGCCACACTGTGACGTCATGTGACGCCGTGACATCGCGTGGTGGAAATGTTTCCGCCAAATGTGACATTGCGACGTCAAGGGACGTCGCAATGTCACGACACTAGGATTAAGCGCTAAATTTTAGATGATAAATTTTCCCGCTATATTTAACGGGCTAGGACGTACGTACTCGAAACACACACGGGATCAGCGGCGAAATCTCGCCAATAGCGGCTAACACGTGCACCGTAGAAACAAAGACAAACAAGAAAGCGAATAGCATCTGCCATTTTTGTGTCAAGTTTGTTTGGATGTTTTCTATTCCAAGCCTAACGACACCCAAAGGCAGATTTTTTTTATGGTCTTAAATTATAAAGAAAGGCTAATAAACCTAAAACATCTTTAATGAAATAACACTTTTCAGGTCCTCACCAAGTTTTTTTCCAAATCATTGGCATCATGCCCTTTTTATAGCACCCTTCTTCGTTTTATGTTTAAACACTATTCCGGGACTTGTATATGAAACGAAGATTTGAATATTTATGTACTATTGTCTGAGGCTTGAGCTAGCGGTTGTGGTAAGGCGTCCACGCGAATTTTTCCTTCTTTTATGAGAGCCCCAACCTTGTACCTGCACCACAAATGGTCACTTTAGCGCACTACTACGCTTCTCACGCGCTCAAGGGTTTTCTGAAAATGACTGATTTAGTGGTTTTCGATGACGCTCAGCAAGTTTCTAACTGGAACCATATGTTTCGTTTCAGTAATTAAAAAGTTCGTTAGTCATTTTTGATTAATTAGCGAAGTAATTCGTAAGTGTCGCACATTTTCTGACGTCCGCCACCCCGAGTATTGAGGTCCCGATAAAATTACTGTAAAACCCTTAATGTTCGCGAGCCCTTAATTTCTGAAACTTTTGCGAATTGAAAAATTTGCAAAATTTAAGGGCACGCGAAAATTTTGGCCCTCGAGAGTTTCAATGCAGGCATCCGGAATTCGCGAAATTTAATGGCCGCGATTGAGGCCTCCGTGACCGATTCGCGAAAAATAGGGGCCCCGAAAATAAAGGGCTTTACAGTATTCTTTTACCTCGAATACACTACTTTTAGGAATTTTTGTCGGTCTTCGCTGAAACGTCAGGTATATATATATATATATATATATATATATATATATATATAATTCTCACTATTATTGTTGCTAAAAAGCTTTTTCGAGAAGAAACACGGAACGCGGACTAGGCTTGGCTAGGCACGAGTACTCCGTCAGCGGTCGGCGGAGACTCTTCGTCATTGAGCGACGACACGAACCTCAATCGTGTCGTCACGTGGCGCCGGGAGGTGAAAGTGACGGCTCGTCACTTTCCACTCCGGGCACGCTAAAAATGGCGTCGTCTGCCGGGAGGTGCAAACAGAAATATTTGAGGGGGATGATGTTGGCATGGAGGAAAGCTGAGTACAATTGTTTGCGTTACTTTCAGTATGGAGGGGCTTTAGGTTCGACCATAACCACCATGGTGGCGTCATGCTACTTCGTCTTCGGTTTCACTATTTTCAAGCGCAGCTCTTAGTTGCCCGTTTCCGGGTTGAGCGGCGTCGGCGTAACCACGCGTGAGCGTTGCATTACGGGACGTCACAATTTCGCCACCAAATTTAGCGGGAAAACTTAATTTGTGTCGAGGTCACGTGACGTTAATTTCCCCGCTAAATCTAGCGGGGAAAATTAACCAGCTAAATATTGCGGGAAAACTTGACCCGCTACGTTTAGCGGGGAAATTTGCGCTAAATTTATTGTTAAATTTAGAGGAAACATTTTCGCTCAATTTAGCGGAAACTTTTTCTTGCTGAGTTTAGCGGAGACATTTTCGCCAAATTTATTGCTAAATTTAGTGGGAAAGGTTTCGCTGAATTTCCCCGCTAAATGTAGTGGGCAAATGTTCGCGAAATTTGGCGGGAAATTTAGCGAAAATTTTACGCTAATAAGGAGGGGAGGAGGAGAGGGGGACGGGAGGGCAAGGAGAGGCATACCCTCCCTTATGTACTCTCCCCTCCTCCTCTTCCTCAAGAGCTGCGGTCTAATTTAGCGTTACAGAGAATTGTAAACTTCGTTCATTTTTGTTCTGTTTTTTCATTAACGGCGGTGCGAGTGATTTTTTCTTAAATTAAAATAAGTGCGAACTTAGGAGCACGTCTCTTTTCCGTTCTCCTAGAACTTAATTAGATCGTTGATTTCGGTGCGTAAATGAAAGCACAATTATTTGGGGGATGGAACCCTGCCCTTCCGAAAAAGGTTTGAAAACCTAAATACGTCACACAACTGTGAGTGTGAGCTGTTGCTGGCTTAGTTTTTATTCACAAATAAACTGGTCTGAATCTTTTAGCAAGAGGAGGGCATTTCTCAAGGTTGCATGCTCTATAATAATACGCACTGATATGTCCTCACAGCACCGTTGAAGTTTTTAAAAAGTTATTTCGCGTTAAATTATCTCATTTTCTTTTCCGAACAGGGTCGCCCAATCATACTAACGAAAGACAAAAAAAAATGCTTTCGAAAATCAACGCGCTTGTTCTGCAACTGTAAGGAAAATTCATCACTCTGCTCGTACTGCGGATATTCGAGTAGAGGGCAAAAGAAGCGTCGCGTGTGAATGGTCGCTATTAAAGTTTTCTGTTTTGCGACGAAATGCGCTCCAAAACACAGAAAAAAGTGCAACTGCGAGGCGTGGTATCACTTTCGCACAGCTGAGACTGTTACCCCCGAGGACACTGTCGGAAAAAGAATGCGTAAACGTAGTTGTGACAAATGATACTTGATTGTGTCCATGTTGTTTCCATGCTTATCTCGCATTCCTTTTCATTTTTTGTCCGCATGAAAGAAGACGACAGGAGACCTCGTTTGGAAGACAAATTAGTTGCGTCTGCGTGCCATTTAACGGATCTTCCTTTCTGGAAGCATCTACTGCTCTCGCTGCCCCTGCATCCCAACTCGCTTCAGCAATGCCGCTAATGAAAGCGAGGACAGAATGGGGACACGCGCGTGCAGAATCCGCCCTGTTGTTTCGCGCAGCGATAAAAGGCGACCCACTGTTTTTTTAGTTGGCTGCGGTTTCCTAAATTAGACGCTTACGCTATCAATGTGCTTTCACAGATATGCGGAAAGTTGTGGGGTTTTTTTAGGAATCCAGGCAAAAACCACGGTTCAGACAATACTAAAACGCAAGCAGATTGCTATATAGCGGGCACAAAGTTTTACGACAAGATCAAATGAATGGCATACATTAATGATCGTCAAAAGGTAGAAGATATATTCATATATCAGCGGGACTTGTTGGACTGGATAGTTGCTTATCCTTATCGCTCTACGCTCCCCACTTCCTCCCCCCCCCCCTCTATATATATTTCGAAATGAGCATAAACATTTAGTTCTATACCAAATGTGGCGCGTGCTGCCCGGGCCGTAATGGGTTACCCACAACGGTTTTTTTTACTTGTCACGCACCATGTGCCGTGATAACTAAATACTGCATTTTAAAATAAAAATAAATAAATGCACGCATATTGCCGCCTTACGCGCTATACTGTGGTGTGTAATTCAACAAAAACGTGAATAAAAAACATTTATAGGCTTTATCAGAATGAATCTCGGTTCTTATTTGGCTAAGACGGCAAAACCCAGACTAACGTTTTTGCCTTTAGCTCATTCATATTTAGGAGGGATCCGACGTGACAAATAGTGTGGAAAAGAGCTTTCTAGCAGGAAAAATAACGACCGCTTTTCATGGGGCCGTACTTTGTCATTTTATTGAAAATGGAAGCATGACCATATCGAATGAAGCGGAATTTCGGGAAGGCGTATAAAATACATACATTAGAGAATATGGCACTCTTTGAAATTCAATCGAAAAAAAAAAAATGTTTGCGCACAGCTTGTATTTTAATTTACTCTTAGAACAATGCCAGTATTTCGGCGTATAAGCGCTTTCTGATCTTTCTGAGAAAATGTATTTTTATGCATAATATATAACGCATAAGGGCGACAATAATAAGAATGTAGAGTTCGTAAAAAAATGATTTTCATCATTGTGAAATTAGGTTCGCTTTTCTTAATTCTAAGCAAAAGTCGACTACAAACCCTTTCGAATAACATTACGGTATCTCTTATGTTTAGGGTGCTATTGGCAATTAGGCCCTGTCACATAATATTACATACAAAATAAGTTTTCCTAAATAATTAAAACACATCAAGACTTAGATTTAAGCTATTAAGATAGTATACCTGGTTGACATATTCAAATGCTTTTCAACCGTTAACAGTAAAAAAAAAAAAAGATTATATAACAATAAAAGGTGGCGCGTAAGAAAAAAAGAGGAAAAATAACGGGGAAGATGCAGGCGAGCTGGTGAACATTGAACGCATGAACACCCGGGAGTAGGTACAAAAAGTGGACAACACACACACGGGAACAAGATGTGGACAATACACATTCGAAGCACACACAGACTTGCGTGTGTTGTCCACTTTTTGTTCTTAGTCTCGGGTGCTCAAGATGTTTACAACTTTAATTTATGTGGGTCATAAGCGATAGAGAGTAATATAATTTAGATGGTCGCTAAATCAAATCTCTGGGTTCGCGGTAGAAATGCACAAAACGTAATATGGGCAACGAGAAATAAAAAAAAAAATCAAACTTGTAGCGTGACTATTTATTTTATATTCGAGAATAGAAGCCACAAAAGTTAAATGACGTCAAAGAGTCACTTTACATTTCTACTGAAGTCCTGGAGTGACGACACCGACAGGCAAACACTGAGAATATTGAAATTACTTTATATTTGCGGAGTCAACTGGCAAAATAAAATTAGAAAAAAAAAAAGATAAAAGGCCGCAACCTAGAGGCTTCAGACGTTGCCTTCATGTATTCGAGGAACTCTGACTGAGGTGACACAACCGCTGCTTGCCACGGCCATGATGTCTACGGCACGTGCCGCTGAGCTTAGAAGGAAATCAATTTAAAGGCAGTGGGTTGCGAGATAGACCGCAGTCGTCGTTTCAACTCAAGCGGGGATCAGGTGTACATTCCTTCGGTTGCTATCCGTGGCGTGAAGTACGCTACGCTCTAGCTTTCGCAAGGAAACTGAGGAAGGGGACACTCTGTGGGCAACGTAGAAGGCCTCCACTCTTTCCAGCGAGAAGAGTGACCACATTACGTAATAAAGCTACGAGTGAGCTTCGCCTTATGAAATAAACGAAAGGTTTATACCTTCTATCGCTCTCGTTTTTTTATTTACTTGATTTTTCTCCAAGCTTTTTCGAAGAGACTGTTTTTGTCTACAAATGTCGAGATGCCAAATGTGGGTCACGCATTAAAATAGAACACGAGTCGGGAGATGATATGTGAAGTGGGCAGCGCTTGTTGTCAATCTCCACTTGTCGAGGATTAAAAATGCGACGTTTCGTTAGTTTCCCGTAAAATTCTTAAATACGTCCTCGAATTAATACGTTTCTGGAACTACGCTCGCCAATAACGAGAAAACATGGAGTCTAAAATATCAAATGTAAAAGTTAGTCTCTTAGTTTGATAAGACCGATGCGTATAATCCGTACAATTTTCCCTCATTTGGACCACCCGAGTAAATTACGTCCAATTCCATCATCAAATGTTTCTTACCAGACCTTCACACTACCATTGGCTGTCAAGGATTGGGTCTCACTACCTCGCAACGTTGTTTCTATAAATTATACTACTAAATTTGTTGAATTCAGTACCCTCTTCCTATCTAACCTAGCTAACTAGCTTACAGTGTTATATTCTTGTTTACTGTTCTACTTTTTGTTTTATTGCCACCCCCTCGTATAATACCCCAGAAGCCCTCGAGGAAAATACACGATGATAATGATGAATACTGCGCTCTGTCATTTGCATACGATTCAAATGCCCGTTGCATGAAGTACTACGGTTAAAAATGCTGAGAATCGTTTAATACATTAAACAGATGCGTGAAACATAAAAAAAAAAAATATTATCGCTGTTAAGTCTCGGAGCAGAATGAAATTGAGATATAGTCTTGAATGTTTAAGGAATGCAGGACGTGGTATTTTTTTGTGTCCACAATGCTGGCTTCGTATTTTCTTCCTTGGAGGTCTTCTGTGCTAGTGCAGCAACCTCATTGGCCTGGAAGAGATATAAGCTGCTCGAGACTCGTCCCACCCTACGGTTCTTGAGATGTCTGTGACGATGTGATTTAATACACCAGATGTGGTGAGTCGTGACCACACCTGCTGAATTAGCGCTTCCTTGGTACGGCCTGGCGCGAGCTTGTGAGAGAACTGAGGCTCCTCATGGAGGCAGCTTCGGAGAGACGCTACGAGGCATTGGCTTAGTCGGGTAAGCAAACGGAGAAACGCGAAGCTACTATACTACTGTACTGCACTGTCTCTGAATATAATTTACATTTTTTTTCACCGCAAACAAAACTACGGATTGCTGAACGCTCAGTCTCTTTCCAATTGCAGAGCTAGCAGTCGAAGCCGATGACAATGTTTCGAAATTGGCTATTATGTGATAAAATATTATAGGCCATTTTCGGAAGTTTGTAATAAAAAAATAGGAAGAATGAAAAAAAGAAAACGCAGGCGCGCTGTTGAATGAGAGATGAATGAGATAGTGGCGATAAAAAAACGACGAACCCGACTCGTGCAGAAAGAAGTTAGTGAAGAAAGGGGAAAAAAGCGCAGGCGAGCTGGTCTTGTCCTGTTCGTTTTTATGTAATACCCATTTTACTCGGGTTTACTGTGAATGAGAAAATGGGAGCCGTACCCGGTAGTCGATGTACAGCTCCAGGCCGCCGTGGGTCAGGAATGCAGCGCCGTGCCATCATAGCCTTATGCTATCTGACTTTTGAAAGTCGCGCATGAGGGTTTATCACTGAATGTGATAAGAGAGTAATTAAGCACGTGGAATGTAGCGAGTGTATTATTCAACTATGTCATCAAAACCGCGTGATTCCTGTTGGAGATGCGCAGGCTAGTTGTCCTACAGTAATGAATAAATTTCCCATATATAGCTGAAACACTCAATGTCAATTCAAGGCAGGCTAACGTTTTGATGTGTAAACATACAGCAAGTATGAAATATGACTTCAGTGTAATTAAGGAGATTATTTTTGACACAACCTTTGGAGAAAGCCAAAAGTGCGTTTTTAAGCACTTTAGGAAAACATGTATTTACTTTATTTTTGTTTGTTTCAAAGCAAGTTTCAAAGCAAAATAAGTTGCTTCTCTGTCTTTCTATTTGAGTCTTGTCAGTGTTTGAATGGTTTACTGTTTCAGTATACCAAACCCAGTACACCAAATTAATTGCTTAGTTGTGTATAACACCCTGAAAACAGCGTGAAAATGTCTCGAAGAGATGTGTGGTTTCTGCCTTTATGTTAATGTATTCGCATTACAGCAACCATTTATAATCACAATTTTTTCATAAACACATGTTGCTCTACAAAAAACATCACATTTCATGCATCACTGGAAATTTCGTATTTCGAGGATTGAATTTAAATAAACATTCAACTGGCAATTTGATAAAAAAAATAATATTAATTCCAAATATGCAATCGAATGTTTTAAAGCGGATGAAAGGAGAAAATGA
Source organism: Ixodes persulcatus (assembly GCA_013358835.2). NCBI lineage: Eukaryota > Metazoa > Arthropoda > Arachnida > Ixodida > Ixodidae > Ixodes > Ixodes persulcatus. The sequence continues at coordinate 334,316 of JABSTQ010009735.1, read as the reverse complement.
AACTCATGTTCCACCCCACGACGTCGTGAAATCTCGCGAGGAGCTACGCTTTGTCATTCGGGAGCCAGCTGCACGGGCCGCCGGTCCCCTGCTACGCTCCCGTGTGAGTCATACACGGTCCAGCTCCTTGCGCTCCAGTTCGCCCCCACCTCATGACGCCAAGAAAACGTGTCGGGTTGCGGGTCACACAGTCCGGGTTTCGAATCTCGCTGCGCCGAATCGTAAATCTCGGCAATTGCGATTAATTAGGCTTAATCATAATTCATTATTGTTAAATATGACTAAGTGTCTTTTTATGTATATTGTTTGCTTATTCATCGCCTGCTATGGTCTGGGTATGATTTATGTTACCTTGGCTGCACGTTACGGGTTTTAGTCACGCTGGAGCGGAACGCTTTGGTATAACTCCCAGCCCTTCTACACATTTTGTGTTCAAAGTGAAGAAAATAAAACTAAGGTATTTGAGAGAAAAAATATCGGCATCTTTTTCAAAAATATCTTCTATTACAATCTTTGCAACCAGAACTACAGATGACAGTATGTTTAAGCTAAGCTAATGATTTGAATATGATCAAGCGCTTTAAAGGGCCAAGGATATTTTGTTAATAAAGAACGTAAGATATTGATTTTTAACATTATATTACAAAATACCACTTCGCTACCTTCGAGAACATCAATATTTCCACACACATAAACTAGTACTTCGGACGGGCAGATTTTGTTAGAATACGTACAAGTTTTTGTAATTTGCATGATGTGTACTTTGGGCACAAACAAGATTTGTAGGGCCAAGTCACTGTTTTATATAAGCGCCCGTGGCTATCTCAACTTTTTTTAAAATCTAATAAAAAAAAATACAGCGCTTCTATAAACTTTCCGACGGCGTTTGCGCAATGTTGCTACAGCTTTTGAAACGCCTCTTCCCGAAATCCGAAATCCAATATAGGCATCGAAGACGACGAATGCTAAACGACTCAAAATAGTTCGGAGAACACGCCGTAGAGCGGCTCCCGCCAATCTCCGGAAACTTGTTTTCCACCGCGTATACTCTCTGGAAGCTTGCTGGGGAATTTCCAGAGTTCTCTTTAAAGAAGATTTATTTTTGTTGTTGTCCCAAATGTCGGACGGAACCAAATCCCCTTTTCTGTGCCCCCCCCCCCCCCCCCCCCCCGAGCGAAACTGAATCTTCTCTTTGTCGCGAATGTAAACACCACTTGCTTTCCAAAAACAACGCATGCGCCATAAACAATTTAGGGCAATGGAAGAAAATGAGGTATTCTACTTTTTTTATTTTGTGGGTGTTCTCTATATATCTCCTACTACCTCGTGACATGTCCGATTTTGTTTATTCGCGTCTTGGATAGCAGAAATAATCTTGCGTATTTGTCGTACAACGTTTTATGAGCAAATCTTTACTGGCAGAGTTTCCAGGAATTTTAACAAATCCTGCATTTTGAAGCGGCGTACGAGTCATAAACAAATTTCAGAACGACAAGAGGCGAGCAATTTTGTGACATATTTAGTGGATGTCGTCTGTTACTGCTACAAAACGTTAAGCGCCAACATTTCTTTTTTTTTTTTTTTGCACAAGATTTGGATTTTGTAAACGCAGATTCGCCGGTTTGTAGTGCAGACCGCACTACAGACCGGCGCTTCTGTCCAGCGATGTCTTCTTCACTCTGCTCCTTTTTCTTACGAGTCATTGCGAAGACGACCAGGGAACTTCCCGCAAGTGTGTCTTTTATCGTAGGACGAGGAATTATTGGAGGGTAGTGGCTATACCCCTAGTGTGGGGCGGCAGCTTGTGCCACCTCGTTTTGTTCTAGAAAAAGTTGCGCCACTCCCCTTTAAAGTTTGCTATAAATTCCGTCTCTCACCAATTTTGTCGACTATAACGCTTCCCTAGACCTTTTCCACCAATCTTCTAACCTCATTTTTGTGACTGCAATCCTTTGTTCCTCCGTTTTTCCATTCTCGCCAGCAAAACCCAGCGCTCCCGCAAAATCGTTACCCCTTCAGAGGTGGCAGGAGGATGCGCCGTGCACTTTAAAACCACATGCTGCAGCTTCTCGCTATTACAATGGCACATATATATGTATCTCTTGAAATGTAGCCCTATATGTCTTTATCCTTAATCGTCCAGTTGTTGCCTTAATCGGCAAAAAGCCTCCCCGTGAACTATGAAATACCTTTTTTATTTTGTTTTTTTCTTGTTGGGGGGATATTGGAAGACTGTGTCGCCTGTTTTTAAAACATTCCACGGTTTATTGACCTTACCTTTGTCTAGCGAACCCTGGTGCAGAAAGTACTGCATTTACTGTGAAAATAACACCGCTCCATCATGCTAAAGCAGAAGGCTCGAAAGCGCGAAGCAGATGCGAGCAAACATTGCTTCGCGCGGCACCGCCTAGCGGCGTAATCAAAGCAACCACTGGCGATGATATGACCCGGCCAAATGCAGCGCTGCCATGTCACAGTGTCAGCAACGGTTACTATGGTTACGCCACTTGGTGGCGAGATGCAATCCGATTTTTACTCGCGTGTGTTTTTATGCATTCCTCCGTCAGCTCCTGCTCATGAGTTTTGCTGTAACGGTTGGTTCGGCAGATTTGCGTGGTCCACAGCAATTAAGACGGGAAGAGCGTCACCTGGACAAATGTGACTCACGATTGCTTTACGACGCGCTTTTCTACTTTCATGATAAGATGTGCACGGTTAACACTTGTTCCGGTTGCCTTGCCGTTGCTAAATTGAAACTGTAGTTGCTGTAATGCAAGCAACGCAAACGTTTACGCAACCTTACATTTTTAAGAGCTACTATGTGAAAAGTAGCTCAGAAATATATAAATAACTTGCCTACTGTAAATGTTTCGAGGCGAGACTTGTGACCTTTGGTACGTTGCCGTGCTTATAATGTTTACATACGCCTGCCATTATATGTCATTCGAACATCTATATTGTAATTTATCGAACATGACCAAGGCGTTCAGGGCTTCGCCTGCGTCAAGGTATAAGAACGCGAAGTGTTGCCGAACATTTAGAAGTACCGAAACGGTGCGGGATCATTGGATAAAGCGATATGATGCTTAGGTACAGAATGAAAAAAATAAGGGTTGCAGTAAGAAATTGTGTCAAATTAAAAAAAAAAAAGAATGTACCATTCATAAAAGCGTTACACAATTGAGCACGTCCAACCTATGGTTATCTGTTTGCTTCAACTCATCCTATCACATTTGAACTTCACCCAGTATGGTCAATTTCAGCCTCTCATTATTACGCAACGAAAGACAGAGACTAGCGACCTCTGACTGACTATTGCGCTAAGCACTGGAGCTGAACTATGCTGCAGAAAAATTGTACTTTACCTAGAACGGCATTATGAATCATTCATACCTTTGACCATCTTCGAAAATAATTCAATTACAAACACTGATACAGCCCATTCACTTGCTCATTCCTCCCCCCCCCCCCCTCCCCCCTTTCCCCTTCCAATTTGAGACTGCGCACGCCAATCTGCTGCCGAGTTTACCCCAGGAAAATGTGTCTTCAATTGCTCGAGACAGATTCATTAAGTGTACCCCTTCATTTATCTAGCAGAATGTAGGCCTCTACACGAGCAGCCGAGTCTTGCGCACGGACCCTGCGTCCCACGCACTCTCAGACCAGGGCGTTGGATCGATGAAGTCCCGGCCAGCCTGCCCGCACTCGGTCCGAATTGCGGCAGCCTGCGGGGCGACTGTGTCATGCGCGCGTTAGAGATACTCCAGTGCCGTTATTTACACTTTCGTATTCGAGCGTAAGGGAGGGATGAAAAATAGGTAAAGTAATATAGGGAAGGGCTTAGCCGAGGAGTTTCGAATTCATGATGTGAGTACATTTACTTAATTAAGAACAGGCTTCGTTTTCCAATCACGCGGGGTCAGAAAAGGTAGTTGAGTCATGTCCGTTTTTCCACTCAATACTGATTTGCTTTTGTTGTTTCTGCTTGAAACAATTACGTTAAAAGAGCTTGTACGGGCACATCACGATAAGCTTTAAAAAAATTTAAGTGTATTAAATAAACGTGAAGCGATTGCTATGGGGAGAAAAAGGAGGGAAAGAGAAAAAAAAGAGAAATGAACCTTGTGTGATGGGATTTAATGTACAGCAAACGACTTACTTTTCGCGAGAAGCTAATTTTCGTAAATTTCGCGAATCGCCTACAATTAGCGAAAAATAGGTCTTGCGAACAATTCCGGTAAAAAGTAAGCACATTGGAATATATATTGAGATCCCACCGCGTCGCAAAAATTGAACCCGCGAATTATTCAAAACAGTCAGCTTTGACCTAAATCGCGAAATATTGAGGCCGCGAAAAATAAGTCGTTCACAGTATATTATTCAGGTTGTATAAATCTCACCAGGAAAAAAAAGGAGAATCTTCCTGCGGGAAATTTTTGTGTACTTTTGTTTTTACTTGAGAAAAGTTTGGAATACAATAAACATATAAAGGTTTATAGCGGTCGTTTTAATCAGACGAAGTTCTCTCGCAATCCGAAGCACATGCCGCGTAGGTTATGAAGCGAATTTTATTAACTTAAGAACTGTGACTAAAAAAAACTGAATAATTGATTTATTAATTGATGATTTTATTTTCTAGCGTTTGCAGCACTGCTTTATATCTTGGGTCGGAAATAATAATAAAAACATTACAGACGAATTCATTGGTGGATTCTTAAGAAATGTGTTAGCATGCTCCTTGGAAACGCCTCACACGTCCCCCTTTGGGAAACGCTAACGCTGACACCTTCACTTTTCTCTTCTGGCCTTCCTTTTTTGCTCCCTCTATTTGTCTGCCTCTTTTTGGCCTCGTAACGGCGGGAGTGTTAGCGTTTCCCAAAGGGGGGCGTGTGTGGTGTTTCCCAGGGGTCATGCTAACGGAGTCACTAAGAATTCAGCAATAGAACTTCCTGTAACTATTTTCACCCTTTTTCTGTACTCTGCCTTCCAGAGTACTTCGACGCCCTTGGATACGGTCGTGAAAAGAACCATATCTTTACGACTCGCGGAAGAAGCTGCATCCGTACCACTCGTCGAGGGAAGCACATTCATCGTTTTAACTACTCACACACAACACAACCCATGCACGGTGACGCACCGCTACTATGGAAACCGAGAGCGAAGAACAACCGGCGACGGCAGAGCGGCAACTGAGCACGCTCGCATCCCACCGCGCCGCGGCGCAACACCTCCTAGATAATAAAGCCGTAGTTCTGATTGAGATGGCGTCATCAGAGAAGGCCAACGCTGGGCACAGATTGAACACGAGGATTGCGCCAACGTTCGGCTCAAACTTGACTCGAAGCCGAGCCCTGACGCAGCACTCGTTTCCAATCTGTGTCCAGCGTTGGCCTTTTCTGATGACGCCATCTCATTCAGCACAACGGCTTTGTTATCTAGGAAGTGTTGCGTGGAGCCTTCTCTCTGGCTCCGCGCCAGCTGTTCGCGTGACTTTGACGAAAACGAAAGGGCTCGTTTTGACAAAAACCTGGCGGTATATCTCAGTTTTTCAGCGCCGGGGAGGGAGGGAGGAGTTTACGCGTGCTAACGTCAGCGCTTTGGACCAATGGGAGCGTCACGTGCGTCACCGTCTCCCCCTATTCTCCCTCTCTCCCCAGCACTGACAAACGAAAGACACAAACGAGTTTCCTTCAAAACCAACGTTCTAATGCTAACGGATTGAAAAATTGGGAATAAGTCGAATCTGTCAAATGTCAGAATGAGGTGGCGTATAGCCAACTCCAGAAGGAAAATTAGTAAAAAAAAAAAAAAAAATCAGTAAACTTTGGCATCATCCTTATCGTCCTAACTGATCTTTGATTAAAATATAGGAATTGGTCGGGAATCGTTGACTCATGTATGAGGGTACAAATGTTTTCAAAATTAATCAGCGAAGCGTGCAATAAAAGTAGGTTCAGCGGCGCAAGGTAGCCCCTCCTTCGTAAACGAATGATTCTTCCGTCAAATGCAATCGAAAATAGGATGTGAGAAGCTCGTGTGCTTCACAGCACCAATCTAGGTTGCACCGAGTGGGTTAGATAGCTCGAACACATTACTTTTAATATAAATTTTACATGCGGTAAGCCAATGTAATGCATACGTGTAAATGGGCAGCGCATTTGAGAAAACAAATCCTCAAAATGTTTTTTTTCCGTCTATTTATGTTGATTTACGAATCGAAACCAAATGTTTTTCCCCAAGTTTCAGCAATTTTAATATTAAAAGTGAAATTTTTGGGGTCATTAGAGCTTTTCATTTAATAGGACGGACAAAAAACGACAGCATAGTTTGTATAGTTTTCTTGCCTGAGAGCATTCCTTTTCTTTAAACTCTCTATATAAAATGTCCCACAACAATGTCGTTGTTTTTTTGCATTTCAATATAGACGAGCTGTCTTTTACAAAAAGGAATGTTTTCAATTTGACATTTTCGCATAAGCGGTTCACTCTCAACCGACACTTCTGTGATAAATTACAGTGTTCCAATAAAAAAAAAAAGACTGGATTTTGCTATGCGCCCAAAAGGAATTCAAGTTCAAGTTCATTGCCCTCAATGGCATTCCTAGAATGTCTGAAACACGTTTGCAATATACTAAGAATGTGAACAAATATACATAAGCAAAATGTTTTGGGGCAGGCGGCACAAAGTTAGACATAGTCATTGGTGGTTCTAGTGAGATCAATATAACGAGCCAAACAGAGAATAGAAGGAAATTAGGGAAGTGGATTTCAGCATTACGCACAAAGTACAGATTCCTTGAAGACAGTTTTAATATGTAGAGCAATGTTTGCACGTGCACGAACTTATTTAAACAGGCAAAATAAAACTAGATACTGAGATTTGTAGCGTAAATAAAGATTAAGAGAACAAAGCACAGAGATAAGAAAAAAATCACAAAAGCAGAGTTAAGCATTTTTTGCTAAATACAGGGGGATCACATTTGATAGTAACTTTGTCAGTAAGAAAAATCCAGTTTGTAATGGTGAGTTTAAAATGTGAGAACTTGAATCTATTAGTGCGACCGAATATTCGCTCAATCTTTAGGGAGTGACAATGGCGTAGGGAAATGTATAAGGGAGGGTTGCAGTGGGTGTGCATGAACGATGGCATGTTATAATATAACTTGTGAAAAAGAAAAAGACGAGACGGTTGGCGACGAACATCGAGGGAAGTTAATTTGGAAGGAGCTTTAAGGCGGGGCACTCTACTTTGTGGGGTTCTTTTATGGAGGTCGCTCTACTAATAATCGCCGCCCGATCGGTACGCGTTTCGCTCGTCACCCATGGAGTGACATAACAACGAGCAGACAGCAGAATGGGTTTCCTGTACCTCCCGGTTGCCCGTCGTTGAGAGCCGGCAGTCCGGGCCCGCCGACCCTTGTTGTCGCCCGTCGATCAGAGCTCGCAACCGGAGTCCGTGTCCAGGCCTGCGGATCGTACTTCCCACGCCAGCGCTGCTTAGGCTAGCTGTCCAGGGCTATCACAGCCCGAGTCTCGCTGCGGAACCACCCCGGGATCGTCGTGGCCTAGGCCAGATGGCCAGGGCTCACCGTTTCCACCGGTCCGGACTTCAAACCTCGCTGGTAGACCGCTCCGGGGTTCGCCATGGGCCAGGCCAGACAGCCTGGCTCCGTCGTTCCTGCCCAGCTCCAGCCTCCCTCAGCACGCACTATCTCGCGCCAGCTCGTGACTTCTCCGCCGACCGGCTGTCACGTGCTTTCCGCCTCGTCTTTCACCCTCGGCTCCCACAACTTTTGAAAACATAGTTTCAATGAATGAAACAAGAGGCTCTGTTTTGAACTGCCTCCAGTCTATTGATTAGGTAATAATGATAAGGAGCCAATATTTCCCTTGCATATTCTAGTCTTGATCAGACGAGAGCTTTGTAGGCTGTGATCTTCACATTCTGTTGTGCTTGGTAAAAGTGCCTTCGAAGAAAGCCAAGAGGTCTAAATGATTTGATTATTATGGTATTCATCTGCACATTCGAGGACAAGTCGTCTGTGAAAGTGCTATTTAGGTATTTGTAAGAGGAGACCGTTGAAATTGCAATAGATTTGATAGAATATGAAGGAACATACATTTTTAAGCGATTGAAAGAAACAACCTTGGTTTTGGCGATATTAATATTTATTTGCCATGAAGTGAGAAATGCGGCATATTATAACGAAATCATAGGTAAAGAGTCCAACGAATGACGAAATTAGTAACTCAATAATGTAGATGAGAAAAAGTAGGGGTCCCAGTACACTGCCGTGTGGTACACCGGACTTGACTGAAATTTAATGATATCAGGCAGTGTCTATATACACAGATTGCTCGCGATTAGTAAGAAAGGAAGAAATCCATCCGATAACGCTTTTATCAATGTCTAGTAAGAAGAGCTTCAAGAGTAATCTTTCATGGGGGATAGTCTCAAAGGCCTTAGCCTAACCGATGATCATTGCGCCAGTGGTAAGGCGGCGTTAAAGCTGTCACGCAAGCCAGTCCCAAATTCAAATAACTGTGTTTCGCATGAAATGTTTTTACGGAAACCTTGCTAGTGAGGGGTGCAATGGTTGTTATCATTAAGATAGTTAATGACTTGTGAGTATAAGACGTGTTCAGATATTTTGCAGCGGATACGATCGGTCTATAGTTTGATGGATTGTTCCAGTCGCCTGTTTTAAAATTGGGAATAACTCTGGCAGAATTCAATCGTCTGGTATTTTTGAAGTTTCCAATGAGGCTTGAAACATGTAACATAAAAGAATGTCGATTTAATCTTTATTTAGCTTCAGAAATTGTTTAGAAATTTTATCGCTTCCAGCAAGCAGAGTTTGGACGCAAACGTTCAATGAATTCAGCAATTCCACATGGCATGAAAAATATCGGATCCATAATTGTGCTCACGGTATTCGGAGCAAATGGTAGAGGGAACGCCTCGCCGGTAAAAACTGAACTAAAGTAGGTGTTTAATATAAATTTAGATTCGTAAGGTGACATCACGTTTCCACTGTTTTCTTTGAGAGCAGGAGATGGACTTTTGTTCCTAGGCAAGACCGTCTGCCAGAGCTTTCGAGCGTTGCTTGTTTTCATGTTTGCTAAATTGCGATAAAAAAACTTTGATTTGACGGGTTTCATTTCCACTTTGTATGCACTAGTGGTTCTCAAATGGGTGTCCGCGAACCCTTTCGTGTCTGCGAAGGCATTCTAGAATTCTGTGAAGCCCTGCTTTGTCACTCAAACCCGGCAATTAAAGTTGTATTGTTTCAGATTGAGAAGAAAGGTTCTAACTTTTGGGTGAGTGGTCTCGTGTGTATGTCAATAAAAGAAGTCCACTTCAATCTAGTCCTTAGTTATGTCCATTTATAAAATCATTGTCATAAGTAACATTTACCTTTCCCTGCCCCTGACTACAAATGGCGTCCTCCATTATCTTGGCCGATCCAGAGGGGGCAGCCAAGCATCAATCGTTGAGAACCACTGCCTTGGGACTTGCACTGCATTTACCCAGAATTCAAAGAAATCTCTTGTATTTGCGAAAAACAAACAAACAAACAGGTGTTCCTTTTTATAGAGCAATTTTGAAGATACTTATTAAAGCAAGGGCTCGTTATGTTTTTTCTGGTTGACATTGATGAGACGAAATTCTAGATTTAATTTAATTTTTTATCAAAGCTCAATTTTTTGCGACGGATCGCGTGTTAGACAGGAGTAAAACGTCATTAGAAAAAGAATTTAAAGAGCTTTGCACTTTGCTGTAATCGACATTGGAATAGTTGAGGGACATTTGTCTAACGACATTGCGCTGTACAGGAAAAGGCATAGCAACGATTAGAATGGCATTGTGATCGTTAATAGTTTCTAGAACATGAGAAATGAAAATACAGTCAGGATCCGATAAAAAAGAAGGTCAAAAATATAATCATCCCATGTTGGATTAGTGACCACTTCAGTAAGGTTGCAGGATTAAGTAAAATAAAAAAAAACTATCTGCGTTCGGACGATTCACGGCAAACCTGAACAGAGAGAACACACGCTCCAATCGAGACCTAGATAATTAAAGTCACCACCTAAAACTACTGAGCAGCTGGGATTGCTCTCAATGATTTCGTTTTTACTTTCGCTCAAAAAGTCGCAGAATAGAATTTAACAAGTGTAAGCTCGTGTTTCATATGTTAGATATCCCTGTCTTGACTGCGGCTCACGCTTCATCAGATTTAGTTTGTTCTTGTTGAATGGCCTAAGTAGCTTGTAATACCTTTCTTTGCCCCAGCTTCCAATGCATATGCGAGGAAAGCGAGTACTTTTTATCATTCGTCAATACTTCGCCCGACATTGCGACCGTCGGGTGAGGACCAGGATTCGGTTCAACATCACCCGCGGATATCAAATTGCCTCACGTACAGCGAACACACTGAAAGAAGAATTCAGGACAAGACAAAAAAACGGGTTTCAAGGCGAAGGGGTATGACACCATGAGCAAGAACACAGTTTCTGATTGGTACCACTTCACGTACAGCAAGTAATTAACTCGATGTAAGAGTAATTTGAGCATCTTTTCGGTGTAAAAATCCAATGGGCAGATAGGTGGTTGGCCCATTCGCAGCCACAAGGTTGCGTCAGACGTCCCTAATTGCCTGCTGACTTTCCAAAAAGCGTAGACAGTGGAAATATGAGGAAACGGTTCCCCATTCACAACGGACATCGGCAATCTTCAATAGTGTTATTGGTCGCTGGGCTTCCGAAAGCGCGGACAGCAAGAATGATTCTAATACGGGAAGACATAAATGTAGAACGACGGACGGGAGGGTATTCGGCGTCACGTTGCTGAGATTACCGTGTTTGAAATCGATATAATCAGCCGAGAGCAAGAACGCCGTTCCCGATCGAAGATTAATATGGTGGCAGTAAACGCTCTGATAATCCAACAGATGAAGAAATAAAGAACGACTGGAGAACACTGACTGACCAAAGTCAAGAAGAGAGCACGGTACCAATAGGGCTGTAGATGACACAAACAAGGTGGTCTCGAAGATGCCGACGAGCAGCACCCGAAGGCAGGAAAACCAGAGGTATTTTGCCCACATGAAGCAGAGCGCACCATAGCGTCCAGGTCAGTTTTGAAACGAGTCTGGAAGTGTTTCGTAAGCAAGGACAAATCAGGCGACCGATCCAAGACATTTCTGTTTTTTTTTTTTTATTTGAAGAATTTGGTCCAAGTTACATATTGCGCAACACAGCGCTAAGACGACTTCGGCAGAGTTTTGCATTTTAGTTAGACAGAATATTGGCGAGAACTAATCTTTACACCTGAAGTCAGTGCCTCAAATGAGCAATTTCCGCCAAGACAGTAGTCTTGATGAAATCATTTGAATTCTAAAAAAAGTACAAACCGTAAATTGTTTGGTTCTGCTTTGTCCCACTTTGCGCATGTCGTGACTTTATCGCATATAACGTATTGCAGCATACCCTCCTCAACGACTTTGCCTGCACAGAAATATAACCCTATATAATTGACCCCTATGTGCTGTTGTTAAGATTAGAATTTCTAGTTACTTTGAACATGGACAATGGCCTTGTACAAGCTAACGCATTATGGTACTCAAAAATAACTCTTATTAATTACAGTCCTGTTGTCCTAGAGCAGTCATATTAAAAGGGCGGGTTTCGATGTTCAGTTTGTTCGATGGAAATAAAAGTAGATATAATAGATTACTTTGTTAAGTTGAAGCCGCCGTGCAGGTGATCACCTCCGAAATGTATCTGAAGAAAATAACGAACAGTTTGAGATTACAGCTTTGTAGTCGTCAATCCGACAAATTGAAAATACATATTTTGCATTTCATTTACAAGGAGATAGCTGGGCTGTTAGGAACTTATTTTTACGACGAAATATTGAACAACCACGAATAAGATAAACATAAATCCTGAATCCTTCGTAGAGTGGTGTGCCAGTCTTTGTAATTAAAAAAAGAAGCGTAAAGAGGAATTGATAAGATATGTTAAAACGTACACACTTGGATGTATAAGATGACGATGGGAGCCGTTTTTGCCGCCTGTCAGTTCCGAGGGGAGTTGTTTTCGCTAATTGCCATCAGGTGGCTAAAATATTTGACATATACATCAAACGGTTTTTATTCGCATATTCTTATTGTTCCCCAATCATATCCCATATACAGATTCGTCTTCGTATGTCGGCGTTCAGGTAACGCATTCATCCCCGGTCGAATCAAGAACTGTATTCCTAAAAACCTCAAGGCTTACCAATCGACGGTGAAAGCAGCCATCCTTCAAGCCTGATTACTCCAGCGATCCAACATAAAAACGACAAGAGCCTCTAACGCCGGCCGCCCTCCATCAGTTTTGTATTATTTGTTGAATTGGAAAAAACAAACCTCTAATGTATTGAGAGAAATCGACCGCCCGGGAGCTTCCAAGTTTTTGCCAGGTCCCTGAAACATTTTGAACCGCCAACATAGTCGTTTCGTAATCAGTCTGTTTCATATACGTGCGTTACACTAAACAATAAGATAAAAAGTTTCCAAATGGTTTTAGATTATATCTATTGCAAAGGTGGAAATCGAACTCACCTATTTGATGAATCAAAGCCTGTCTGGAAACAGTTCATCGTAATGGACAGCCAGACAGAGAGGAAGCGGTCAAATCATTAATGGTTCCTGTATCCAAGACTTTTGTATTGATTGTAAAGATTCCGGCTGTTTTTTTTTTTCTTTTTTAATAAGAACATAGTATACATAAAAAAACGTATGAAGTCTTTAAATGGTTCTGATCAGGAGGCTGGAGAGCCCAGCAGTTCATGGGTTCTCCCGATTGAACAGGGTGAAAGAACACACCCGATACGTTGCTCTATAAGCATGTTTATTCTAAAACGCAGGAAGAAAAGAAATGCTGTGTTTAATTTGAAAGCTTAAGCTATTTATACCCTTACAAAAAATTAGTATTGAGTTCCTATTGAGCTTCTAATGTATTCTTATACAGTCAACTGAAATCCAAAATAAACTAAACGTGAATTGAGCGTGATCATAAGAAACTCAAAAGCTATTCTATTCAATTTACTCACTAGGAATGCAATTGAGATTGATCATTAGGAGCTCCGTGTCTATTATTTTGAATTTACTTGTTAGAAATGCAAATCAATTTGGTCATTAAGAGCTTAATATCAATTCTTTTGAATAGACTTAATAGGCTTGCAAATTAGTTTTAAAATTAAAACCCAATATGCATTATGTTAAGTATACTCAATTGATTAAACTCAACGGGATTTATCACTAAGAGCTTAATATGCATAAATTTGAACTCACTCACTCACGCACTTGAGCTCACTTACCCGACAAACATTTCTTTGTCTCATGATTAGATATTCAAATGAGTTTTTATCGTTGAGCAGTAGACATCAACTGATTTGTACCCCTTGCAGTTGAGAAATCCCAAGAACATAGCTGAAAAAAAAAAACCGCACCATGCACTTATGCCATTAAGAAGAAAAAGTTTCCCAGATTCATGTGCAACATTATGTCATTAAAATATTATTATGTCGTTTTAATGGCAATTTGCCATTGAAATGACCAACTTTTAAGAGCGGTTAGAACGCTCAAAACAGTAACAGTAGTTGTACAATGAAAGGTTTTTCCCCTTTTACTAATGTGCTAAATTTATTGGGCTTTTCTGGCTCTCCCTGATTTTAAAAGTTTTCGAGCATGCCGATATGAGTTTTGAACACTAGAACAAAACTACCTTTTCACTCATAAATAGCAGCAGAGTGAATAAAACGACTGTTATTTATTGCAAATGTCACTCATTAGTTTGCTTTACTTTGTTTTGATTGTCTACATGCACAGGTAGGTACTAATACAGTGTTATGTGCGTAGTTTTTTACGTCTCGCTTGATTTTCGACATGCAAAAAAAAAAAAGCGCCGATGCCGTGTTCGCGCTGACACGGTCGTACAGTGAACATAAATATTTTCAAGACGCAATTTTAGCATCGTTCTTGATTTCCGTAAATAAAAAAAAAATCCGTGTTTGACAAATGTTATCTTTTGCCTGTATGTAACAGAAATGTCGCAAGCTATCTAGTTCACGCACGAATTATTCGTGATATTCGCTCTTATAATCAAGCGCAGGGCGAAAATACCCTAACTTTTTCTATTGAAATGCATCACCGGAAGTCAATTTCAAAGTGGTTGCCGTCTGCTTAATTTTAAACCGCACAATAGGGCCAGTTGGAACTCTAACGTGCATTATGCTAACTCTATGATCACTGACAAGGTGTGAACAACAAGGAAGAATTCTCGCCTCCAGCGCGAGCCTCCCCTTCAAAAATGCTTCGACGTCTGGTGCACATCAAGCGCGCGCGCGCTGTCAAAGCACGACGGAAGGCATGAAGCGCGTGCTGAAGGTCGAACGTTTGAAAGACACGCCATGCCGTTTTCACTCTGTCAGTGACTCAGTGACTTCGTTGAGCCTATTATACTAGTCACTTCGTAAAGAAAACAAACAATAATGCAAATCTTTTAAAGCGAGCAACTACCGTGACTCGTCTCGTGGTACTCTGCAGAAGAGCGATAACATATCTGTTAAGAATCGTTTTTGTGAATTTAGCGACTGCACCGAAGGAATATTGCTTCTACCAATGTTTGTTTTACTAAAGAACAAACTCCAAAGACGCCGAAACGTTGTTTACTATTTATCAGACATCCGGGGAAGGGATAGCATACTAGGAACCTTAATAAATGATGAGGTGGTCACCGGCCAAATGAATACCTTTCTTTCATATGTAGGGTATATAAGGCGATGGAGCAGCCGACGGGAGAGTGACTCAAGTGTTTTGAGTGCTTCATATTATTTTGTGTTCGTTTTCTGCATGTGCTTCGTTGCCTTCTAGTACTTCATTTACGCCATGTACTATCCATTCAGGAATTTCAGGAATTTTAGAGACAAAAATACCAAAGGAATTGCAGGAATTTATTAAATCGCAGTTGCGAAAATTCAATTGAAACCCTGTCACCAAAAATTCTAGACAAATTCGATTGAAACACAGTCACCTAAAATTTTATTGAAATTCAACAGCTAAAAATTTAATTGAAACGCAGTTAGCATTGAAGTGCTAACTGCGTGCCTGTGAAAAATCAATAGAAACAAAAGAGGAGCCAAACTGAGTTTCCACTGAAACTCAACATGATGTATTGAGTGAATTTTTTACACTTTGATTATTAGGCATAAAAGCGCCGAAAAAAAAAAAATAGATGAAGACGAAGTAAAACAAACACAAGGCGCCACTGCCGTGTTTGTCTTATTTCGTCTTCGTTCTTGTTTTCGACGCTCTTATACCTTTTGAGACCATGAACCAACTGGCCCAGAGAACCGCCTTGTTGCCGGAAGGCCCTCAAAACTGCTCGCAGCAATTATCGGACAAACATTTGTCAACAACTAACGACGAGCCTCTCTTCACGCGTCAATAAAACCCCTTGATTGAAGAAAAAATAACAAAAACCTCTACCTCTTATCTTCTAAAAGCATTGTCTTGCAGACGTTGCTCTGTCTCTCTGTCTCCAAACTTCAAGCGTCCAAACCCAACAGACTACAGTGACGTGTCGACGATTCGCGCTGAAAAGATCTCGTCGATGGCAGTCCCCGGAAGTCGGGGTCGGTGTCAGCGGCTGGCTCGAAAGTTGTCAGATCCAGCCGCGCGTCGGGCGCAGAGCGTTTAGTTCAATTCCGGCTGGGGGATAATGCCGAAGCAGCAAGCATCGTTCCCAAAGGTTTCTCGAACTGCGTGGGGCTAAAACCGGACCGTTAATGGATGGTTACCGCCGGTGGACTCTGGCCAGTGGTCGTTAGGCGGATGCTGCGCCGCCACGCGCATCTGCACCGATGCCCGCTTGATCCCGGTGCGGCTGACGTGTCCATTTTTAGACGGCACGGCGCGTGTGAAAATAAACATCTGCGGATCCCTCATACACAAGGTGACAGCGCCTTGTTCGCGGGTCTCTATGGGGCTGAAACGTGCTGGAGGCGACGGGCGTGGAGAATTCGTTTGCATGAATGGCGGCTTGCTTTATTTCACGGGACAGGAGTAGACGTCCTCATTGACAGATCTGCAACTGTACCACGATGTACTATGCTTCTTGGCTCGTTATAAAAAACGAAATCAAAAAGAAACCGGATATTTACAACGTTTCTGGGGCCAGTCTAATTGATCAGGAAGGGAAGTGAAACTATGGTCTGTTGCAACTCAAGAAGGTAGGAAGAGGGTAAGACGGGCCGGGGAGGAGGAAGCAGGCAGAACGCTAAAGAGAGAAGGAGGTTTCCCCCTTTCTTCTTCAGCGTTCCGTCTGCTTCCTCCTCCCCGACCCGTGTTACCCTCATCCTATCTTCTTGAGTTGCAAGGGACTATAGTAAGTAGATGGCTCGCTGAGATGTATTCAGAAGGGGAAGCACAGTTAACGTGAGAGTATACCTGGGGTGATAAATTAGAAGTTTTCCTGTCTCTTGCTCCACTGGCGTTTACATGGCATTTACTTAAATCATATGGGATCAAGCGAACAGAGAACCAGTTCGGAATTACGACTTTGCAAGCTCCACTCGGCATGTGCTGGTTCAACGATATTTTTACTACCTTCGGTCTGCTCTGCATGTCTAAAAGCCGTGAGTAGAAAGTTGTGTGCGATAAAACTGCCCAGCCTCACAAAGTAAAACTTACATAAAACATGTTTGTAATCCATAATTGCATACAATTTTTTACTCGCAGCTAAATATTTTGGTCGTCCGCGAGAAAACCGAGCCCTGTTTTTTGCACCGCAAAAATAAGCTAGAAACCGCGGAGAGCTCAAACTCCGTCAAAACGTAGCATCAGCCGTTCGAGCAAGATGCCAAAGATTCCGCACCAACCGTTATCTTATTCAAAAGCTATTTGATTTTCTAAAATTTTCAATGGGAAAATTCAACCCATTTTCGCCCGTTTTCGGTTTCTGCAGACACAGACCTTC
Source organism: Ixodes persulcatus (assembly GCA_013358835.2). Taxonomy (NCBI): domain Eukaryota; kingdom Metazoa; phylum Arthropoda; class Arachnida; order Ixodida; family Ixodidae; genus Ixodes; species Ixodes persulcatus. Next base: position 317,286 of record JABSTQ010009735.1, on the reverse strand, counting down.
AGGTATTCGAGAGCTCCCGCGGCCACCATTTTTTTATTGAAATTTTTAAAAAAAATTGCTTAGAACGTTTGAATGAGATGACGGTTGGTGCTGAAACTTTGGTATCTTCCTCGAACGGCTGGAGCTACGTTCTAACGTAGTTCGAGCTCTTCGCGATGCCTTGTTTATTTTTGCGGTGCGAAAAACAGGGTTCGCTTTTCTCGCGGATGCCCACTAGAACTGTGCGCGGCGCTCTTAATTTTTTTAAAAACGAAAGTCTGACAGAGTGCGAAAAAACGTAGCGCAGAAATTTATGCACTTGAAAAGTAGTTGATGGGAGGGTATAATATTGCATCGCTTGTTGTATGTGGTTACTTTTTTGTCATTAACCATACCTTTACTTAATAGATTCACAGCAAAGCAGATCGGAACGCTTCCTGCTTGCAGTTGAGCCCGATCGTTCTACAACACACCATAGAAATATCTAAAGTCGTTCATTGCTGTGCCAGTCTCCCAAATGTGACAGTTATCAGCAAACAAGCTGCTACACTCTACATGAATGAAATAGTCTTCATATTAAAAATCCTGTGTGAGCTTTTTACACGCACTTAAGGAAATTTACCAATCATTCCATCATTCAGTGTATGTCTGTGGTCAAAACCAAAACAAGACGGTGGCTTATTTAAAAAAGTAATTTTTGAAATAAATTCTTTATGGCAAAAATAGAATATGCAGCTGGAAAAGCAAAGTGGGAATTTCTTTAGGCTGTTGGGAAGAATCTTCACTTCAAAGTTTTATTTCGGGTCCTTGCATACCAAATTAGTTTTCTCGGTATTAATATATAAAATATTAAAAAGAAAACAAAATAAGGTGTTGGTCATCCCTTCCTCTTCCCCTCATATACCCACCCGGATTGAATGCTACGGACATGAGGTCGAAACTTTTAGGATGTTAAGCCAGTGTTCTTGTTTGTGAGGTGACAGCAGCATCAGGAAGTGCCACTAGCCTTTTCTGTGCACTAAATCGTAAGGGCGGATGCCTGGAAGCCCCTGCTCTGTGAGTTAAAAAACAAACAAAAAACAATTGGCATAATGGCCCGTATCTATAAATAGATAAACTAAAAGATGAAAACTACGCTATTTACAGTGATCATGGAGGTTAATAGCTGTCAACTTTGACTTCTAGTCCAATATTGATTTTTTTCTTGGTGAAAAAGCGGTGTTTCAGGGCTGCAGTTAAGCCAATATCAATATGCCGCTTGACGTCTCAGTTAAGTCGGAATTCGGGAGATGTCAACGGCCATCGCCTCAAGCTTACGCCGAAGGCAGTATTTCGCAGTAAACATTTATGGCGCATCGTACGAAATGTGGGCACACCTAGAAATTTGGTGGTTGTGAAAAGTCATCACATTTCAAAAGAATTCACAAGCATGTGGAAGCACGGTCACATAAATACGAAATCGTATTCGCGAACACACCCGATCCCATGAGGCGATATTTTGGATTGCCTGCGGTTTCAATCATACGCGTGAAGTGCTGACGCACGAATTCAAAGGCAGTGTTTGACAGTACGCTCTGCGTGAAAAAGAAAGTTGAAATGCAAACGAGACATTGGATGTTTACACAACGTGATATTTTGTCTGTCAACGTATGGCGACATTGACAAAGGGGTAATTTAGTGTGTACGGGACGACTGCTCGCCTGAAGTCTTTATTGTCTATCCCACAGTAGCGATTACACAAGCGCCTGCCGGAGCAATGCCCCGTTCAGATTAAAAGGGGCAGAGGCGGGGATGAAATCTTGGATTCCTGGCTTCTACAACGCGAGCTTCTTCTCCAGCTGCTCCGCGCTGGGATGCGCTAGCACACGTCATGAACAAAGTTCTCACATAAATAAACAAGATTTAACATTGACGGTGAAGTGAGATACGGACCTGTTATAGTAAACCTGTCAAAGTTCATAATATTGAATTCGTTTACAACACAGATTAAGGCTAGGTTTCTGTGTAGTCATTGATAGCTAGTGCCTGTCACACCAACTACTTATACGAGATTGACCTTCCTGTCTCCAAATAAATGCTCATTTCTCTATCTCCCTCTCTCTATCTCCAGTAATGAGGTGCGAGTAACCTCAGCCCCAACAAACGATAAATGGGAGCTTCTGAACTTCCGGTTTGTAAAGACATTTAGTTTCCTAAAAATAACATGAGGCACGGATTGTCCCCTTTTTCATTGTATCATTTACGCGTTCTTATGCAGTACTCTCACACTGTAGTACCACATAGTACCACACAAGCGTGATTTTATAACTTCTAGAAGCAATAAAATTACTCGTAACAATTACTGTTAATGCGAAAGAATTAAATGTTTAATGGAGTGAGGCCGGCGAAGAAGGCATCTAAATTCCGATTGGCTGAGTTTACTGGCACCTAAATTTCCATTGGCTGCGACGCGTCATATCAGATGCTTTGTGACAAAAGCCGGCGGGGTCGCCCTACGTTAAAGCGGACGCGCCTCAGACATAAAACACATAGGAAAGCACAGCAACGCAGATGAATCATTCATCCTACCCTTCGTTCGAAGTTTTGGAGGTAATCAACTAACGAACGTTCGGTTTAGAAGCCATACAGAACAATTGGAAGTTCCGTTTCCAAACCAAAGGACCCAACCCTGGCGAGCGTCCAGAGAGGCGCTATCTACAAGATCCCCTGCAGTGACTGCCCAGCGTCCTATATTGGTGAAACCGGACGGAGGAGAGAGACCAGACTCAAAGAACACAAGCGTGACGTCACGTACGCATCCCACGCGACGCGACTGAAGACTGAACTAGTGGACCATGCGTGGCAGTGGGGCATTTTTTTTACTTTGCGGCCGCGAAGACCCTGGCGAGGGAAGACAGATGACGCTTATGGTCAAGAGGTCCAACGAGTCAAGAGGTCCAACGAGTCAACAGGTCCAATAGCCACGCGATAGTCGAGTCAAGAGTTCCAACGAGTCAAAAGGTGCAATTCGAGTCAAGAGGTCCAAGGAGTCAAAAGGTCCACTTTGTGTCCGCTTATGGTCAATAGGTCCAACGAGTCAAAAGGTCCAATTCGAGTCAAGAGGTCCAACGCGTCAAGAGGTCCAACGAGTCAAAAGGTCTATTTTGTGTCAAGAGGTCCAACGCTTCAAGAGGTCCATCGAGTCAAGAGGTACAACGCGTCAAGAGGTCCAACGCGTCAAGAGGTCCAACGCGTCAAGAGGTCCAACGCGTCAAGAGGTCCATCGAGCCTTATTTTTATCTTCTCTGTTTATAATTATATTGCTATTAATGACTGCTTGTGACGGGCTTATGGTCAAGAGGTCCAACGAGTCAAGAGGTCCAATAGCCATGTGACAGCCAAGTCAAGAGGTCCAATGAGTCAAAAGGTCCAATTCGAGTCAAGAGGTCCAACGCGTCAAGAGGTCCAACAAGTCAAAAGGTCCAATTTGTGTCAAGAGGTCCAACGCGTCAAGAGGTCCATCGAGTCAAGGGGTCCAACGTGTTAAGAGGTCCAACGCGTCAAGAGGTCCAGCGCGTCAAGAGGTCCATCGAGCCTTATTTTTATCTTCTCTGTTTATAATTATATTGCTATTGATGACTGCTTGTGACGGTTACTGACTGTTTGACCTATTTGAATTATTTTGGACAATACAAGTACTACATAGCCATTGGAGACAAGTAGACAGATACTATTTGCCACGATGTATATGTATTTGAGTGTTAAATAATGGATAGTGCCTGGCTACATATTTTGGACTTGTATAACTTAATATCTGTGTTCCAGTCTCCCTGTTCTAGGACTCATTTTTGCCATTTCTACGGAAGCGTCTCTTTGGTCACGTGATCTCTCTGATATCTTTGGTCACGTAATCTCTCTGATATCCTTGGTCACGTGATCTCTCTGGTCACGTGACCTATCTGGTCATGAGACCAAACCCCCCCCCCCCCCCCCCGAAAAAAAAAGTCTGTGGTTACGTGACCAAACCAAAAAAAAAAAAAACCTCTGGTCACGTGACCTCTCCAGTTACGTGAGCACGAAACCATCCCCTGCCTGGTTTCAAACCTATAGGCGCTCTTGATCGCGCAACTAGCGCGCTATTCGTTGCGGCAACACAACTCGGGAAAAGGTAGTGCTCGCGCATTCTCACGGTGTAAGAGAAAGCTTAGGTGCCCTCATATTTTTGTTTTCTCTCTCTTTTTTGCCTGTACTTATTTCACACCCCTTGCCTGTAGATATTTCACACCAAGAGATGCAACGAGTCAAGCTATCCAATATTGGACCTCTTGACGCGTTGGACCTCTTGACACATCGAGGCACGAGTCAAGAGATCCAATATGGGTCAAGAGGTCCAACGCGTCAAGAGGTCCAACGCGTCAAGAGGTCCAACGAGTCAAAAGATCCACGGTGGGCCAAGAGGTCCAACGCGTCAGGAGGTCCAACGCGTCAAGAGGTCCAATATTGGACCTCTTGACTCGTTGGACCTCTTGACGCGTTGGAACTCTTGACTCGGAATCCTTTGTGTGAAGAGGTCCAACGGGTCAAGAGGTCCAAGGAGTTAAGAGGTCCAAGGCGTCAATAGGTCCAACGCGTCAAGAGGTCCATCGAGCCTTATTTTTTATCTTCTTTGTTTCTAATTATACTGCTATTAATGGCTGCTTGTGACGGTTACTGACTGTTTGACCTATTTGAATGATTTTGTACAGTACAACAACTACATAGCTATTGGTGACAAATAGACAGATACTATTTTCCACAATGTATATGTATTTGAGTGTTAAATAATGGATATTAGTATTACCTGGCGACATATTTTGGACTTGTAGAACTTAGTATCTGTGTTCCAGTCTCTTTGTTCTAGGACACATTTATGCCATTTCTACGGAAGTGTCTCTCAAATTCCCTAGATAAAAATACAAATATACTTCAGCATCTCGCGTTTAGCCTTCCCTTTCATGTATCTCAACCGGGTTCTCGTATATTCTATTAAAAATAATATAATGTGTCCTACTATTTTATTTATGTTTATTATTTTATGCTTTAGTTTTTATGCACTGAATTCACCGTATCACTAAAGAGGTATATAGCACAACATGGGAAGAAGCTCAGATATCATTGGAGGGCGTCTTTAAACGAGCCCAAATTACGCCACGCGGCGTCAAATAGAGTGTTGCAAATTAATGCGAGCATTGTCCCCTTGAAACGTTATGACCGGTGCAAGTTAGTGGGTTAATCTGGGCCGTTGACTTTCTCAAAAGCACGGAGCAGCCACAAATACTTATGCTAGCCAAATGTAACTCCTTTGCTACTCTTTATTTTTCGAATGCTGTAAAATAAAGCAAGAAACGGAACGTTTCATGATTAAGCACTCTTGGCACGAATTACCAAACACTTGTCTGTGGATATAATTTATTTCAAGTTGAAATTACGCGATGTTTTAGTACGGTGGAATAGTAAAATGGCGGGTTAGTTGCTCAATAATTTTTAGAAAATTGGATTATAGAGACTAAAGTCGATCGAAGTCGGAACGCGTGTCGGAAAGCGTGTCGATCTCTGAAGCCGATAGATCTAGTGTGTCCAGTGCTAGTCCACGGCGAACGGAAAAAATGACTATACACGCCATGCTGCGTCCAACGAGCTTGAGTGAACTTAGAGCGGTAAACCAGCAGCCAAAAATGGCACCCCCCCGATTGCCGCCATCTTGCCTGTTTGCCACATTAGTGATCACGTGACTTAAAGATGGCTGCGCCCAGAGGTGGGCCAGATCAAATCAAATCAAATCAAATCAAATCAACTTTTATTTTCCATCACATGATGGGGGATACCAAGGGAAAAAGCTGCTTATATGCAGCTTGACGAGCCCCTGGCACCCCTACATGGCAGACAGCGCAAAAAGAAATCATCGAATAAGCAAACAAATATAAAAAACAATACAATGTGCATTTTTATACAATGTTAATGAGTCATAGAATGTGCTTTTTTTTTATACAATGTTAACGATGCTATTTTTATTAAGTGAAGTGATATCAATTTCTAGCGATGCGATATGATTTAGTAAGTGAGGAAGTGCATGTTTAATTCTTTGATGTCCGAAGTTCGTACGTGATTTTGGTATTTGCCACGGATGTATTTGACGGGTTTGATAAATTGGAATTTGCAAATGAAGGTCAGCGAGGTTCAGAAATGTTTCGGATTTACCTTTTAGGGCCGATTGGTACGTTAATATTAAGCGTTGACTGTAAAGTGTTGACACGTCGGTTATGGAAAATTTATCAAAGAGAGGCAATGATGGTGAGGTCGTAGGAACATTGGCTATTGCACGAAGAGCTTTTTTCTGCAGCACGCGGAGCAAATTTAAGTTGGTTAAACCAGTGGATCCCCATATCAGATGCGCGTATCCCAAGACGGGGAAAAATAATGATTTAAAAATTTGAAGTTTGATATTGGTAGGTAAAACGTTTCTATATTTGTTTATTACACCAACTATTTTTGAAAGTTTAGTACGAACATATTTAACATGTTCAGACCAGGACATGTTAAAGGAAAAAAATACACCCAGAGTTTTGACATTTTCAACACAATGAATAATATCGGAACCATATTTGAAAGGAAGGAATAAATTTGCTTGAGTTCTAGAATGTAGTTGAAATATTACAGCCTTGCTCTTATTAGTATTTATATGGAGGGAGTTAATTTCGCACCAAACTTTTAATTTAGAAAGAACAATATTTGCTCTGGTAACAAGATGTTCATAATTTTTATCAGAAATGATTATACTCGTATCGTCTGCGTAAATTATAAAATTTACATCAGGGTCAATAGTTACAATATCATTTATATAAAAAAGAAATAGAAGTGGTCCCAGAATGCTTCCCTGGGGAACACCAGAATTAATACCTAGTAAAGAGGACATATGGTCGTTGATTGAAACATATTGCCGACGACTTTGAAAATATGATTTTAACAAAGAAAAGGAAACACCCCGAAAACCATATAAAAATAATTTATCTAAAAGAATACCATGATCAAGACAGTCGAACGCTTTACTGAAATCTAAAAATATACCGACTGTTGACAACTTTTCTTCTAAATTGTCCAGTATTATCTCTTTTTGGTGTAAGAGTGCACACTCGGTTGACCTGAATTTCCTGAAACCAAATTGAGAGTCAGTTAAGAGTTTATGCTTATTTGAAAAATTTGTAATTCGCGTGTGCAGAATTTTTTCGAGGCCTTTTGAGAAAAGGGGAAGAATAGAAATAGGTCGGTAGTTCCCTATGCAATTTCTATCTCCTTTCTTGTACAATACTGTTACTTTCGCGGTCTGCATACCCATGGGAAATATTCCTGATGTCAGAGCAAGGTTGTAAATATGTGTTAAACAAGGCGCAATAATATCTATGACAAGTTTAACAGGTTTAATGTTTATGTTATCAACATCGCAACTGTTGTTGTTGCGTAAATTGGCCATCGCCGCATAAACTTCGTGTTCATCGGCAGGATAAAAAAATATTGTCTCAGAAACTCTCGGTATATTATTTCCTGCGTCACTACAGTAAGTTCCTGACCCAACGTTTACAAAATAATGATTAAAAGCATCTGAAAGTGCAGAACCAGATTTTTCTATTCCATCAATACTTAAAGATTCTATTTTAGTACAATTTGTTTTTTTACCTAAGAGAGCACCAAGCCTCTTCCAAATTAAGTCCGAGTGCTTCATACATTCTGAGTCAAAGAGATTGTTGTAGTAGCTACGTTTTGAACGCTTCAAATCTGCGTTCAGACGGTTTCTCAACGTCTTAAATTTTGCAAGCACAACTAGGTTTCGGGATTTTAAAAATTCTTTATATAAGCAAGCTTTGATACGCATTGATTTTAAGTGATCCCCAGTAATCCATGGTTTGCGCGCACGTTTATTGTTCTTAAGTAGTTTTAATGGAAATGAACGACTATAAATATTTTTAAAAACCTCGATAAATTTGTCGTACGCTTCATTTACATCAGCTATGTCGAATATACTGTTCCAGTTTGTTGTCTCTATATTCCGTCTAAACGCCTGCAGTGTTTTTTCGTTGATATCTTGTACATATCTCGGGGGAGGAGCCTCATTGGTTTTAGTTTGTGATGACAGATTTTGTTTATGAATCAGCATGAATATAGGTAAATGATCACTCAGGTCCGAACACAGCACCCCAGCAGTAACATCGCAGCTTTCCTGATTTGTGATAAACAAGTCGAGCATGGAAGAACATGATGTTGTGATACGTGTGGGATGAGATATTACATTATGAAGACTATTTGCGGACAACAATAATAAAAGTTCAGTCTGGTTGCGCGATACATCAAGCATATCAATATTTAGATCACCGCCAAGGGTGAAATTGCACGTCACCTCAGTGATAGTGGTAAATAGCTTATCTAAAAATTCAAAGAACTGGAATACGTTTCCATTTGGTGGTCGGTAGATAACACAATAAACTTCAAGGTTTTTGCGTATGCATAATGCTTCGTAGTCGTTTGTAATCATAGAAAATTCGGGTACAATCTCGTAAACCAGTGTCCGCTATCAAAATGGACACACCACCGCCACGGTTTTGTTTGCGGTTTAAATAAAAATGGGCGTAACCTGGCAAAATAAAAAAGTCACTGTCATCGCTATACCAAGTTTCAGTGAGCATTATAATATTAAACAATGGTTGAAACTTGTTAAAAAACAAACAAAGTTCATCAGTTTTGGATCGTGCTGATCTCACGTTTAGATGAAAAAGTGTAAGGCACTTCTGTTTATTCCCACGAATCAACGCGTTAACTTCATGTGGTTCATAAAAATGGTCGTGCACAGCCATCTCGAAGAAAAAAAGTAGCTGTCATCTACATATTCAGAATTAGTTCCTGATTTTTTCCTCGACATCGCTAAGGCACGAAACCTTAATTACGTCAGAGTTTTCTTCTTTGCGCGCGAATATCTTCCCACCAGAACACCACACAAATTTCCACCCCACCTTTCGTTTCTGCGCGATGGCCGTTCCTAGCAGTTTCTTGTTCAGGCTCGTAAGGTGTTCATTTACATAAATCGGAGAAACGGTCCCGCCAAAATCGAGAGATGCCGTAGTGATCCGCTTTTTCTTAGCTTTTTCTAGGATTTTATTTCGTTTTGTGCGTTGGATGAAGCGGACAATTATGTTTTTTTCATTTGGTTTAAATGTGGCGACGCGGTGGCAGATGTCAATATCTGCATCGTCCACGGGTTCTTCGAGAAGGGCACCGATCCTTTTGACAATATCATTTACATCTCCTTCGGCTGGTACCCCCTTGATCTCAAGATTGTTCGATCGCTGGTATTGTTCCAATTCTTCTACTCTAGCGCCCAGTCTGCAGTTTTCTGCGATTAGGTCCTGATTCCGTTTTGTAAGCTCTAGGATTTCTTTTCGCAGTTCCTTTATGTCGTTTTTAATGGACATTACTCCGTCGCACGTGTCGCTGCAGTATTTGACGCTCTCTTTCAAGCCCCTCAAGTCTGCCCGTAGCTCGCGACGTAGATCTTCTAGCGCTTTTTCCATGATAGTCTAAGCGAAAAGTTTGTAATATCAGAATAACAGAAACAAGAGTAGGCACACAATTTCAACAAAGCGACCTGCAGGCAGCAGCGACAACGTTTTTCAGAGCAATATTAACTGAGGAAAGAGTAGAAATGTATGCACACCTGTAATATGGCAAGGCACGAAGTATGAACGATGTGTCGATGCGGCGCTGCGCTGCTGCCAAGTGTCGGTGGCTTGTGGTGGTCCGCTCTTGTAGTCGTTGGTCCCTGGCGACGAACGAAGGCCGTACCAATCACCACTCAGAAGCCGATGACGTGGCTGTCTGATGCAGAGGCACGTGTGGACTTGAATGTTTTACTCGTGAGAGTGCAGTCCTCAAGGAGCAGGGGCCGCGGCGATCTGTAATATGGCAAGGCACGAAGTATGAACGATGTGTCGATGCGGCGCTGCGCTGCTGCCAAGTGTCGGTGGCTTGTGGTGGTCCGCTCTTGTAGTCGTTGGTCCCTGGCGACGAACGAAGGCCGTACCAATCACCACTCAGAAGCCGATGACGTGGCTGTCTGATGCAGAGGCACGTGTGGACTTGAATGTTTTACTCGTGAGAGTGCAGTCCTCAAGGAGCAGGGGCCGCGGCGATCTGTAATATGGCAAGGCACGAAGTATGAACGATGTGTCGATGCGGCGCTGCGCTGCTGCCAAGTCGTTGGCCAGATCGCGGTCAGCACATGGGCGCTCTGGGGCTGCGTTCCAATCTTACTCAAATGCATCCGAGTTATTCCGGCGAATCAAGTCACGTGACAAGACAGGTGGACGCGGGTAGGTTTTTGAACGCAACGGGTACAAGACCTTTACCAAGGAGTGCGATAGAGTAAATTTTGGAACACGGCGACACCAGCGACACGGCCGCCTGGATGGGAGCCGAGGCCGAGCCGAGCCGAGCGCGAGCAGCGCGGGCGTGTGCGAGCTGGTCGTGGGCGGCTGGTGCGGCGACGGCGGCAACGGCGGTGCGAGTCGCGTTGAACCGCGATGATCGTGCTGTGGGAGAATGGTAAATCTCCATGTGTGCTATGTTTGGCTAGGCAGACGATGAACAAATAGAGCCGGGTATGCACGTATCGCACAAGATCTAACCAGGTATGGGCACCGATCCGATAGAATCGGTCGTACATGTCAAACATCGGGTGGATATCTCGCATGAAAGTTTTGCATTCTCTCTGCACTCGACCAGCGGAATGTTCATTGCTCTTAAGGATAGGTACGCAGGGCATATGGAGGGTCTGCGAGTGGAAGCCGAGAAGGAATGCGTGAGAGGTTTTGGTGGTTTCGCGTGACTGGCGCAAGGCTCGAGGATACGGTTCATCACGTCGGACGTACCCGGCCGATTTTCTTTTACGTTTGGCCCATATTAGGTTGCTATAGGTTGCCGTGCCCGTGGGGAACGCCACTGCTACCGTAAGGTCGCCCTGTGATTTGTATAAGCATGGTCCTCGGGGTCCTGAGCCCTCGGCGCACACCAGGCACCGTCTTCATATATAAGATCTATACCGCGCATACGTCCGACATACCTGATCGCCGGATCCGTCCGACGTACCTTGGAAGAAATCGGCCGAGTATGTCCAACATATCTAAGAAATTCTTCCGGGTACGTCCAAACTACCTTTAGACACAGCGTTCTCTGCTTGCAAGGCGTCAGTAGACGTCTGTAGGTGTCAACACAGCTGAGAATAGTTGATGGAAACCAATTTCGCTGGTCAAAGTTCTCAAGACATACTCGCTCGCGTCGAAGCTGGTGAACGGTTACACCTGAAACCATTTTATGACTCTTTTTTCGGATACAGCTTTTTCCGGGATACCAGCAGGCGCTACAGCTGTTGCACCGTCTTGTTATAGAAGGACTGGACATCCGCAGACACAAGTGCAGTCCTTCAACCACTGCTGGTGTCAAGTGCAGGAAAATAACAAGGGGCTCACAGTTTTTTGTTCTCTGGTACAGAGCAGCCGAGACAGCATAATGCTGGATTGTAACTCTGTTGTTACAGTGTCTTTCGCCAAGCACAGCTGTTCCGGGGACGGCCACGTGCTGTCTTTTTGCCTGTCTGCTACGGTCGACAAGGTGGGTGCAGGTCGTGACATTACACGGACGGCTGGACACCGAAGCGACGCAGGCTGACCATCAACCTTCTCAAGGGTGACCCATCTTTGGTGGCTATGAAGCAGCCTCCTGAGTACGCTGAAGGCATCATACTCACTTAGGTCTGGTGCCATTGCAGCAAAGCACTTCTGCGCTTCACGAGGCTTCTCAGAAGCCTCTTCACGAGGCTTCTGCACTACTGCTTCTCTTTTTATGACTTTCTCTCGGGGCTCTGTCAGCGTCTTCTTTGACTCTTGCTCTTGTTCGAGCGGTCAATTGGATCGTGAGAGAAAATAGTCTACAGGGACTGCTGTCCCTGTCCAATATAGTGCCTCCAGCTTTCAGTGACGTCTTTCAAAAGCGACTACTAACAAAAGTCTCCGCACTCTCCGCACTCTCTACACTGGCATGGATCGAAAGCATCCTCACATATATGTCACTTCAGAGGCACTCCCGTAGCTTCTGGCATACCAGAAAGATATCTAGTTGAACCATTGCTCTCTTTTGTGATTTTTTAAAAAACTTGCCCTTTCCTTGTCTTTTAGTGTTTCTCTTTTTTTTCTTATGTCTGTGTCATTTACAGAGTCATATCAACCACGCAAAACTTAATTTAACTTTGAAAGTTATGTAGACCGAAGTAATGGTTGGTTACACATCAAAATATCTGCCGACATTTGTACACTGCTTACTCCATTGGCATGCTGCCTGGAACGCGTCTCCGACTGGTGTGTTTACCGATTCTAAAAAAGTGGTCCCTCGGTTTCCTCTCGGTGACGTCGTACAAGTGTCATGCTGTTGCCGGCCGCAATCCTGGCAGTGTCACAGCAGCGGGGGTGGACGTGACGGACGCCTGTTTTGCTGCAGGTCGCTCTTCAGTGTTGCAGTCCACGGAAGCTTCGGCAGCTAGAAGTTGGGACGCCGTGACGACAGCGACACTCGTGGTCGGTTGTTCTACTCGCAGCCTTTTCGCCAGCATTTCTACGACCAACCGCCAGGATCACGACATGCAACAGCATGACACTTTGGCTTCTGTGACGTCATTTGTTGCCACTTTGGGACCACTTTTGATGTATGGGCAGCATAGGACGTTAAACACACCAGTCGGAGACGCGCTACGGACACCATACTATATATAACCTTGACATGGAATCTGTCTCGCACTGTGAATGTCTTGTACATTTCTCTCGCTACCTTCTCTGGAATGCCCTGTTTTCTGATTCAAAGCGCATCCTTGATTTCTTATGCCGTAACCTCCGTCTGGATTTTTCATCTGTCAACTGCCTTGCTTATGTTGAAATAGTGCGACCAAAACTAGAATATGCATCCTCGGCCTTGGACCCACACGTTAAATAGCTCTCATCCAATCCGGATTTGGTTCAGAATCGGGCTAGTACTCGCTTTATTCTACATTTTAGGTTTGCTAGCATCACTGAACTTAAATGCAGTTTTTTTTTACAAACTCCCCTGTGTTCATGTAGGCATATTAGTAAACTTTGTCCCCTTCATAGGTTTTAATTCCAGCATGATTCATTCATCTTGCCACCGCATCGGATATTCCCTCGCATTGATCACTGTTTCTCTCAACAGGCCTGTCGACTTTAATGGCCGGTCTGAAGCCACCGTTTCCCTCCAAGACATTCACTCATTTCGTGACATATTAACCTCAATATTTTATTAAATCACTCCATTATGCAATACTCGAACCCCAGGGCTCTTAGGGTACTTAAAATAGATAAACAAAATGAAAAAAAGTCGGGAGTTGGAAAGAAACTAGACGATTCTTGTCGTGAGGAGCCAAGTCTTTTGATATGTGGCACCACGTCTTCATAAATGGCGTTATGCAAACAGAAGCCAGGCTCAGATGGCAAATGTAGCACAGGTTTCGTTATTGTCCACGAAAGAGCACGAGCTTGTTGAAGTATTGCCGGACGGGCACTCCCCTTTCCTCGGCACTTTGCTGCCGGCACATGTGGTGAATCCTCAGCTGAAAGTAGTGTGCCAGCATCTTCTTGAGCATGACAGAGAAGTGAGATTGATTGTCAATTGTTTGTGCAACAAACAGGTGGTCGAACCTCTTGAAGGATGGTGACAAGGAGACAATACTCAATGTCTCGGTTTGCAGCCTGAGAAGCCAGTTCCGCCCTCCCTTGGCCACTGTGTCGAAGTTTCTGCGAAGCACCTTCTCGGCAGTGGTGCAGAGATGCAGGATGTCTGGGGATGGACTGTGGAGACCGCCCTTGTCCTTGACACGCACCAGGTCACATTTGTCAGTGGTGAGAAGTGCAATCCTTGCACAGTCCGGGCATTTTGCGTCTTTTGCAAACTGGACGGCCACATTGCCCGCAATGTATTGTACAATGCTCTCGGCAAACTCCGAGAGAGGCTTGTACCCTATAACCCAGGTGGCGTCGGCGTCGTCCTGGCTTGTGTCAGCTGTTGGGCCTTGCTGGCGCTTGTCCGACGAGCTCAAAAGAAGCGTCTCCGTGCCGTCGACCTGACAGTTGCCACGGCTCGAGGGCAGCACATTCGCGATGAGGCACTTCCTGTACGCCGAGCGAAACTCGAGGGCCGTAGGATTGTTGTTGTTGCCCGTTCTGTTCCTGATTGTTGCAAAGAACAATTCGAGGTGGTCTTGACTTAGCTTGCGTGTCAGCAGGCACTTGAGCAAAGGACTGCTGCTCCAAACGAGGTCTTCAGCCAGACCCTTGATGGACTGGAGGGCCAACAGAAATCCAAGAATGGCCGTCTTTCTTGAACCTTGGATCAGGGGTCTGCCCGTGGTGTCCTTTAGGCCTCTGAGGTAGCGCGAGGCTTTGTCAATCCTTGTCAAGATTGTCTCCTTGTTGTTGACGCGAATGGGGGCCTTGCTGCCAAGAGCAAGGGGGTGACAGGAATTGGTGAGGTCAAAGGTGTCGTCCACTACTGCTGCAAACTCGGCAGTGGCCTCCACACCCTCAAAGCCGGGGATCTGCTTTTCCTTGCAGAACAACAAGGCATAGCTGACGGAGCGGCTTAACGTCTGTGCCGCCAACGACACCTTCATCTTCTGTTGGTGGAAATCAATGTGCCGCCTCCGAAGTTTGTTCCCGGCGTGGAGGCCTTCCTTTTGTTGTAGGCGATCCAAACACATTATGTAATGCCAGGCAAGAGTCCTACCCGCACCATCCCTGATGAGCTCCTTTTCAGCCAGCAGGTTTCGCATGAGCTTCAACATGTGGCATGCGTCTAAGATTGCATACACCCTTCTTGACGGGTCGGAGGGGTGAGGGAACCAGCTCTTCATTCTTGGTTCCGCCAGGCTTACCCCAAGTGCTGAGAGCATAGATAGATTGCAGCTTGTGCCGTCGCACGTCACAGAGATGCAGTCGGCACCAGCCTCCTTCAATTTTATCAGGTACTGCTGGACCAAATTGGACCGAACAGTGCCGTCGAGTCCATCAGTCAGGGCATATCCCAGAGGTAGCTTCCAGTTGCGGTTGACGGCAACTGCCAGGAAAACAAGCGCGTGCTTCGCATATGCAATGCAGTCGTCTTTGAGGATGCCATGGCCCAGGTCACAGTAGCCTACGACTTCCTTGCCGTCCCAGTCCGCTTGTTTCTTTATACTAATCTCATCCACCATCAGGCTGATGAGGAGAGGTCCTTTCTGAGCTTCGTGGGAAACTTTTTCGAAGCACTCCTTTGTGAAGCCCGGCTTCGCGCCAATCACGGCTGCCCATTTCCGAAGTGCGCTGGGGTGAGGCAGTTTCACATGTTTGCGCAGAAATTTGTAAGCTTTGGCCGAATAGAAATGCAGTGTCAAGGCAAACTTGCGCACATCTTCCGAGTAGCTGTTGTTTGCCCTTCCTGTTTTTTTCAGCACAATGTCTCTCAGTGTGCCACTGAAGATGTTGTCCAGGATGGCTACCGCTGGTTGAGGTAGCTCTGCCCTGAGTTTCTTCAGCAACGCATTGAGTTTTTTTATCTTCATTCCCTTCCGGTTTGCCTTTCTTTTTGCTTGTCTCAAGATCTTCTTGGCTTTTTGCAGCTTGCGCTTGCTGGCAGCTAGAAGCATCCTGTCCCGTCGTGGAGACACAACTGTGTAGCTGTGGTCGCCAGAGCAGGTGGCCGGCCGTGAGGATGGAGCTTCAGGGCTGCTTGACGCTGCTTCAGAATCTGCTGTTGATGGGGCTTGTGGAGAGGGAAAGTCAGTCTGGGGGGACCGTTGAGATCGGACCACTTGAGAGGTGGAGGGAAAGTCAGTTCGGGGGTGTTGTTGAGGTCTGACCGCTCGAAGGGTGAACAGTGTGGGCACTGCTTCTTGTTTGAAGTTAGTCTTGCCAACAAGCCTGTGGAAGCAGTCATTTTCAAAGTGCTCTGAACACAGCTTGGAGAACTTGGTGGGAGTCCAGTGTATGCATTCCATTTTCTGCAGCCATGCCTGGAGGAGTTCTGGGTGTCTCAGTGGAAATCTGCGGCAGACAACGAGGTCGGACTGTCAAAACACCGAAACAATGCTGTCTTTCAATAAAGCAAATACATATTTGTGCATTTCTAATTATTGTTTGTGTGCATTTTATTATAGAAACATATGCTTATTCTAAACTACCCCTTCTGCCTCATTTATATGCCACTAATATTTGAAGTTTTTGAAACATCTCTTGCAAGTATGACGAGCAGGTAATTTGAAATGTTTCAAACCCAATTTGGAGTAGTTGAGATAAGGTGCTTCAACCACAGAGCAACTTTCAAATACGTGCGGTTGTCCTACATAAATGTGCCCAAAACTGCAAGTTTAGATCCAATGATTGCGTTTGCTTGCCTATCGCATATTTAAATGTATTATAATGATGCGACTTGATTATGCCGCTCGAAAATGCGGGCTAAGGTTCGTAAAGATCGCAACGCAGTTGGAAAGAGTTGACCACAATAGTTTGAGAGTTAGTTGAAAGCTTACCCGTGGAACGTTATCGCCGAGTTCTTCTTGTACCTGTTAGTACAGTTAGGAGCCGCGCACGAATGCGGCATAGCTTTTAGTGTTCAACTCCCGTTGGAAATAAAATGGCAAAGGAATCGGACACGACGAGCTGACAGCCTCTGAACCACAGAAGTATGCGCAGTCGTCTGCTATCTCTCGGCCGCAAAATCAAACGACGCTTGATTGTAGTCAATGTTGCAGATTACTTTGTTACATCAGTTATAAGCACTAAAAAACTGTGCCACTTTGTTAACACTGCAGTTATAACCAAAATCACACAAAACATTGCGCGCCAAAAATGTCGTCTGCTACTTATTGCGCGCCCTAGCTGCTGTTGTTGAATTCCATGAAATGCCCAAACCCGCATATTCCAGCAATAATACGAAATCGGCATACACAAGCATCAAATCGGAACTTCCATTCTCAGTAGCATGCATTAGACAATAGACAATCGAAGTGATATGTTTGAAATCGTACTTGCGTGCCTGCAAGATGCTTCCACCACAGTGCAGTTTTGAAATGTGCACCGTTGTCAAGGAGGTCAACCTCCCAGACGTTTGTATAAATGCATGCTACTGAGAATGGAAGTTCCGATTTGATGCTTGATATGTGTATGCCGATTTCGTATTATCGCTGGAAGATGCGGGTTTGGGCATTTCATGGAATTCAACAACAGCAGCTAGGGCGCGCAATAAGTAGCAGACGACATTTTTGGCGCGCAATGTTTTGTGTGATTTTGGTTATAACTGCAGTGTTAACAAAGTGGCACAGTTTTTTAGTGCTTATAACTTATAAGGAGAGCCGGGCGCCTTTCTATGCGCCGCGGCTCTCCTTAACCCAAAGAAATATTACAATGGACCTTTTCCGAGAAGCGCTCTGCGCACGCGCGAGCACTCTATGCCAAGCGGCGGAAGTCGGCACTAGAAATCGAGGAAATTCGAAAGGAGGCTGTGGATCAGCGAGTAGAACACGTAATTGCAACATATATATAATTGTGTTACACAAAAAAAAAAAAAGTGGACGGAAAGAAAAACATGACGTTTGGGTGGACGCCACAGATCCCCCTCTTTAGAGTCGCGTTGGGCACGCGCCGCTGCTCGGAGAGCGAAGAAACTGGTAGCGTAGCTCCCATTATCGATTGGTAGCGCAGGTAGGTCACTTCCTCGATTTTTAGTTGATGCAGCCACCGCCTGGTGCCGTCGGTATGTGAAAAAGGTCCATTACCACTAACCTATATCTACAAAGACCCACGTCAACAAGCCAAGTCGGATCAGCTGTTCACTGAAAGTAAATAAGTTGTTCACATATTTAAGAAATAATGCTCTTCAGGTAGCCTCCAGCAATCATTAGCTTAATTTTTACACATTCAAAGCTTCTCACGCAAGCAAGACGGAAAGCTAGTGGAATAAGGCTTCGGAAATGTTGGCACTCATCAGGCTGTAGAACTGGTCGGGAACCACAAAGTATCCCAAGCTTCCTTCCTCCGTGAGAAAACGTTCAAAGGCTCGTTCGATGTCCCAGCATCTGTGATCTGATAACAATGTGGTCATGATATTTAAAATTTTAAACTTATTTAAATAGTCAAAACACAAAACAAACATATATAGAGAACTAATGACGAAGAATGCAGCTGTCGCACCCGGGACGAGAAATATATGAAACTTCTGATTAAAATATAGGGAGCCGAATTCTGTCTTTTTATTATCCTCTGTCTGTTTCAAGACTGCCCGAGACTATTTTCAAGATTAAACCCTATTGTTACACTTTAAATATACAGTTGTGCATAAATCGAAGTGGGGCTAAACCATTGACTTTATTAAAACCGTAGTCATTCGGAAATTTACTTCATGGAGAATATTAGGAAGCATTTGTTTTCACTGCAAGAACAAGCCTGCGATTAGTATGGTCAACCCGTAAACTAACAGCTATGGGCGACAAAAAGTTCAATGGTAAATTCGCTCAGCAAATAAAACTGAGTACGGGAAGTACAAACTCACCTGTCTTTTGTTGGAAAAACAAAACAAAAAGAAAGCACACTTTTAGGTTTTGGCATTTGTGCTGTTTGTGTACCGTTTGGACATGGCCACGTCGAATGCATTCCTCAACAGACTCTCAAAGTTTGCACCAAAAATATCCATCGAGTTCGACAGGCGCACGGAACGCCAAAGACCGGAACCACGCTCGCACGACACTCCGGTAAAGAAAACCACGAGCAGCCGCACAGCGACACAACCGTTACGAAGTTACAAATTTGGGAGAAAGGAGCAGTGGTGGCAGTGGCACCAAGGGGGGGGGGGGGGGGGGGGCCGAGGCCTGGAGCGCCGGTGAGTCGAGCGAGTTGACTGCTCATGCCTCCGCCCGGTCGGTGTGTGGTTTTGGTTTCAGACCGAAGGGAAAACAAATAGAAATGAATATATAGAATAAGTTACATTTTATTCTCACGACGCGGTGAAGACGTTTTGTTTAAATTATAGTTAGCAAACAAAGTTTCATATTTGTATTTTTGTATTAATGAGAGCCCCCACCACCGAAGCGCTGCTGCCAGTGGCAACACTATTCAAAGCGTCGCCGATGGTGGCGACGCTAATGTCAACGCCGCGAAACTCTGACTGTGACCAGAGGTTGCCATCACTACATTACAGTGAGAAAAGCTAGCATCTGTTTAGAACATGATATCAAAGCAGCGTCGGGCCCTTTTTTGATTTTGCAGTTTTTTCCATACATTGTAATGAAAGAGCAATGATTTTGACTCTAACATGAGCGGTTTGAGACCCCAAACTTTGTTTTTCAGGTTTGCAAATGGTGTTTCGTACCTGCCTCGTAATCATCAAACTAAAAAAAAATTGATTTTTTAGTTTTAATTAAGACCCCAAGTGTGCACGACGGAGAGTGCTTCTTTGTGCCTCTATAGTCGGTTACAAGTTAAGAAGGTAGGAGAAGCTCCTCCCACAAGCGTGGTGCGCCGGTTTCAAATCCCTCCGCAATCGAAAGAAGAGTTCACTGGAAACGCTCCTTGTTCCGCTTCAATGGATAGATAATGGCCACAGAGTGGTGGCAACTTGTCTCCGACCCCCACGTTTTAAGAAAGCGACCTTTGTATCATCGGAGAGGGAACCGAGCCCCTGAAAGCAGCCTTTGTATCAATCGGAGGGGGACGCTAATCCCCGAAAGTCGTCTTTGTTTGCATCGGAAGGGGAAGACTCTAATCTCCCTCTCGTGGCTTCTACAATGCTAAGTCAAAGTCGAAAGATTAAGCAAATATGTACAGAAAGGCAAGACCCTCCTTGCGCGTTGGCCGCGACGTCACGGAAACGATGGGACGCTATTGGATGCGGAGGTGGCGGAGGGATATACGATTCCCTTTGAGGGGCATTTGCCGCTACCTTCTTGACTTGTAACCTACTATAGAAGATTCGGGTTTACTCTTACCTCGAGTGTAAAAGATAAGGAGGCCAGTATGACCTTGCCTAGTCAGTCTCGCTCTAGCTCACCAAAGAACATTCTAGGTTGAGAATGGGGTACAGAATGCTTGAGATGCCGAGTGTAGCTAGGTAAGGAACCAAGCGTGGCTTTGTCAACTCGCAGCCAGCTGCCAAGCCGACGCATTGTCGCTCGCCGCTCATCCTTTCTTTTGTTTCTAGGCGCAAGTTTGCCGATTAAATCTTTATTTTCTGTTTTATGCTCGTCGATCCGACTGCGCTTTCAGAGATCCTTGAAACGTGTGCCGGCCTGCACTTCGACCTTGATACACTTCCCGTCGTAGTCGTAGTACGTTATTCAGCTTCACAGCGTTTTCACCAGTATACCTTTTCACATTCTCAAATATTGCGGAGGCAAGCTCCAGTGCGCGCTTGCGCACCTCGAGCGTTGATCGATGCTGCGCAGAGGCACTCTTCACTTCCAATTAAAAATCCAACAGAAAGTTGACCCTGAGAATAGAAGCTTCGTCGATCGTCAACAACCTCATTCAACGCGGTCGTGTACTCCCTCAGAAAGAACCACTGATCCCATGAAGTCACGTCATCTCCTAGCAAGGCAAAACCGGCTGTGAAACTTGATTACGGGCTTTTGTCATCGCTTCATGATACCGAGATGATAGAAAAAGACTTCATGGTTAGATATATGAGAAGTCACATTGTGAGACTTTGTCATTTTCCGCAGGCCCACGTAGGCCCTGCGTTTCTTTTATTTCACGGGAGACCGTTTTTCCGAATCACAACATTTTGGCGACGAGGATGCTCACAAAAAATTATTTACTTTTCATTAGACAATTTTTAACCTCACGTTGCATTTGCCCTCTGCCCACTGCCCAGAAAAAAAAATTTCTGCAAAAAAAGTTGATTTTGAAAAATGACATATTTACATCCACCAACATCTAGAGAGTATTCCCAAAAAGTTTAATTAATTTTCACTGCGTAGTTATTTTTTTATAAATTATTTTCTGTCCAGCAAAGTTAAAGAAAAGGTAGGGTTTGGAGCACTTTGAACGCATTTTTCTCCATTCCACTTTTTGGTATAAATTCCATTTTAGTCAATCTATCGTTTGATAATGACAAAACAGAGAAGGCTCATTCTTCCCTTTTCTTGACTGAAATTCAATAAGGAATGCGGCTATGGAACTTTTTTGTCACTTTACGAATGTCTTTTATAAAAAATGTTGACGTTTTGTCGAAGACACAGAAGACCAAAAAGTTGACCAATTTTGCAGAAGAGAAAATTTATAGAAATAAATTACTTGTTAGAAAAAACGTTCCATAGCCGCACCCTCTAGGCATTCTGCTACATATCTAGCGAATAAAAATCTTGAATATCGTGATAGTTTTCCGACGATAGATTAACTAAACAATGTAGGCGTGTTGCTAATAGAAGCTACTCTAATTTCCTTCTTATTTAACCGACAGACCTGAAATTTTGTTATACACCCTCTAGCATGACCACCAGCCTACCCTGTAAATTTCATTCATTTTAAGACAAGGGTTCAAAAGTTGACCCCCCTAGGGGGTGTGTCCCCTTAACAACGGCCCTAGCAACGGTTTGTGTGGAGTGGAGCACCATGTTGTGACGTCATGACTTTCAGGGTCAATTGTGGTTGAGGACAAGTGGCCCTTAAACGGCCATTGCAGTAGTCAAGCCTGGAGAACAGGACAAGTAGGCTCTAAACAGTCGGTCCTTCATAAGGGCTTGGTTTAAGATGTCCCCCCTTTTAATATAAAAATATTGCCGCGCTCGTCGCCGAGCGAGCGCTTGCGCGGCCTAGTGGTTACCCCGCTTGACTGTCGCGCGGAAGGTCTAGGTTCGATTCCAGTCGGCGGAATGTCCTTTTATTTATTCTTTCAACTTGGCGTTCTCGTAGGTTCGAGAACATTCTCGTCTGATCGAGTTCCAAATGTTCTATGCGCCGAAAGTTCTACGCCGAAAGTTTCAGAAACCCACGAGGGTACATAAGGGACTCCGCATGGCGAGCGGAGTCAGTCTCGCCCCAGCGTTCGATCCTGCTGTTACGCCGACTCGACGCCCGCGACGCACTGTTGTTATCCTCTTTCTTTTTGGTTTTTGGCACAAGTTTGCCCGATTAAACGTTTCAATCTCTTCAGTTATTCTTTGTTTTGTCACCTCATCATTCGTGACATTATCTAGCAAATTAAAAATGTTGACCAGCCACCCTTTGTTTGACCTTACCGGACCTTACTGGCCTTTAATAAAGAATATGCCTCATGAAACAACGCCTTCAAAGTAGTATTCATCTGTGGAAGGTGGTGGCCTTGCCAAGTCACGTTGGTGCCCACAGCAAGACGGGGAATGCCCTGTCCTACCGGCACCACACAAAGGCGTCGTGGGACAAACTCACCCTCGACAGCAGCATGGAGACCAGGGGCATCGCTACCCTAGTAGCACGCTTATAGTTCTGTGATGTCCTTGGGAGATCCTCATGTTTTGGGGATGTTCTGTGGACGTTCATAGGACATCCTAGAATGTTTGGAAATCCTAAGGATACTCCCAGAACCAAGTGTGCTACCAGGGTAGTAAGGTGGTCAGTTGGGAAAATTGGTGCCGATAAAACGTGGTTAAAGATGTGCACAAAAAACTAGGTCAGAGAAGAGAAACATGTAGACAACAGACAAGCGCAAACTCGCAACTCTTTCTTTCCTTCAAATACGAGTTGTGTGTGTGCACTTGCCTGTTGTCTACATGCTTCTCTTCTCTGTCCTCGTCTTTTTGTGCACATCTTTCACCATGTCGACTAGAGTAGGGTCGGTGGCAAACCCTCTCCCCCCCTCGTTGCCCACTGCTAACCAGCCGCAACCCCCCCCCCCCCCCCCTAGTGCCGCCACTGATGGAGACACTATTCTGGCTCTCCATATCGTGCATAGTGCAGTTAGTCAGAACCGGACTCCTCTTCAATGCTATTTGCTGCCAGCGCTAACTTATAGACCCTTTCTTCAAGGGCGCCGCCATCTTGAATTGTCGTCACTTCCAGTATGGGCGTAAACATTGTTTTGCCGTCGCCACGCCAATAGAATGCATTTAGGAGAAAAGCGTAACTGTCACCCATTCTCGTTTTTTCTCCCCTCTATTTTTTTACTACTTGCAGGTTGAAACATTTTAATATTTTTTCGTCGCCCATACCGGATATGCCTACTTGGCGGTCGGGGGCAAGCGGAAAAAGTCTATACTTTTATAAAAACACGTTGCCTGGCCAATGCCAAGTTTATGTATGAGAAGTTAAAACGGAATCAAGTTGCAGGTCTCAATGAATGACACCACCATGTTTTTGCTACAGTACTCTTTTATTAACATCCATATATATTTTGGTGCTCTACAATGCACACAGGATTGCACCCTACTTAACATTAGTGCATCAGATAGTCTCTGCACCTTCTAGACAATGGGGCAAATTATCACAGTGCCCTCACACTTCCTTGACAAGCTTCAGTATATGCCTAGATAGTGCATATTTCAAAAATACACAGACATTAGAACCGTACACGCATTACCAGGAATATTAAGCTTTTATCAATATGAATTGGGGGCAAAACAAAACAAAAGGCAGGATTAAGTAGCACTGCTACAAGAATGAAACGAGGCATTTCATGATAAACCATAGAATGTAAACATTAAGACATTTGACCAATCACACCGTAAAAGACAGGCACGTGCTTTGACATACATGCAGTCTAAAGTTTGAAAGCCAAGCCACACTGCAGACGGGGTACACATATTAGCGTGTGGCAAAATTAACTAACCTAAGCAACATTACATATGCACACAATGTTCTGTGAACCTCTCTTGATCTGCCCATTCCTAAACATGCAACAAGACCTAGTAAGCTTGCAGCATGCGACAGCTTACTCATTCGACTAGCCCGATACAATTTTGCTTGTTGCGACTTTAGCCAAACAAAACACTAAATGCACAATCAAACGTTGTGCCCAGATTTCGATTAACACGTTCACAACTGCACATTGTGTACTTTGTTCACGCGTGACTACACACCATGCATAACTCTAAGGACCAAACTAGTCGTGCATTTGCAAGATGCAGCAAACTCAGTAGGGAATCTGGTTCTGGTAGTACTGTATCATGTCATAGGTGCGCGTCCTGAAGTTGAGGAAGGAGTCGCGGATGATCTTCTGCATGTAGGCCGCAGCCTCCTTCTCGGCGGCCAGGGGCGCAAAGCGTGCCCGCAGCAGCTTGATAGTCTGGCCCCGGAAGCAGGGCAGGCCCGTGTCCAGCATTAGAGACACCAGGGTGACAATGTCCTCCCGGTGGGGGCGCACAGCAAGATAGCCCTGCACGCAGAGCTCCATGAACCAGCGGAAGGGGGCAGCTTCCATCTTGCCGCCCATGATCATGACCATCTCGTCGGTGAGCTTGATGTCCGGTTCGAAGCCCAGGTTCCCGCCGGGCGAGCTCTCGAACATGAACCCGAAGTCAATGTGGATAATGTGCCCGTCGGCGTCCAGCATGATGTTGCCGTTGTGGCGGTCTTTGATCTGAAGCAGGAAGCCGACGACACTGTACGCTGCCATGCTCTTGATGAAATTGCGGCGCGCTTCCCTGAATGCCTGGGTTTGTTCGTCGCCATACTTTTTTATGAAGTACTCGTACATGCCGATGTCGGTCTGTCGACCAAGCTGGTCCCGCGACTTAGCATTGGGCACGCACTCGATGACGCCACAACCTGGTCCTGTGGCCACAACGCGGTATGGGAACAAGTACAGGTCAAGACCGACATGGTTGAAGATGTTCTTGAAAAGTGCAATCACTTGCAAGGCCAGCATGTCCTGTCGGACGTCGTCACCGACTTTGAATATCGCCGCTTGCCAATATTCGTGGGCGGTATTCATCTGAGGCATGCTTGTCTGCGAGATGCTCAATGCCTTGGACTCGAGCTCTTTGATTCCACAACGCGAGACCTTAAAACGTGCTAGA
Organism: Ixodes persulcatus; assembly: GCA_013358835.2. Classification (NCBI taxonomy): domain Eukaryota; kingdom Metazoa; phylum Arthropoda; class Arachnida; order Ixodida; family Ixodidae; genus Ixodes; species Ixodes persulcatus. The sequence continues at coordinate 292,229 of JABSTQ010009735.1, read as the reverse complement.
AAAGGAGCCTTTGCAGCACTCTGCATCGGCGTGCCTGACTTGTAGTCGATATCCACGACCACTGCCTCCGGATTCGAGGGCAGGTAGCAACCAGGCTGAACGGCAATTTTGGCAAGTTCGGTGAGGCACGCTTTTTTTCGTTCTGCTCCCTTGGGGTAGACCCTTATCTCTCCCGAGATCGAAGTGATCTTCTGAAAGAAGTCAAACTCGCGTTCATAGAACTGTTTGGCAGGACCTGACAGGGGGCCGGTGATGTGCCGCATGATGTTGTCGAAGTGTTCAAAGAGGTCAGGATCTTGCTGGTGACCCTCTTCGTCCAAGTACATGTTGGTCTTCATGTTCCAGATCATCTGATGTGCAAGCAGTTGTGACTTGCTGGCGGCAGTCTTGATGAACTCTGTCACGTAGCCCATGGAGTCGTAGCGAACTGCCTGCATGAGCTGCGGAATGTAGAACAGCACCGTGTCGGGTGGGAAGGATCCGAGCACGCGAACTGCGTACTGAGCGGTGATCGGGTGCGGTGAGAACTGCCTCGAAAAGTAGGCGAGCGCTTTGATGGGGGACACACGGGCCCAAGTGAGCATGTGGTTGAGTTCCATCTGGTCGCTGAGCACACTCTCTGGAGTTGTAAGATACTGGAGAGCCTCTGGCAGGTGGCACACCACTGTAGGATTCTGCTGGACCAGTCGTGACACCTCGGCAACAATGGTGTCAGACGTCTTGAAGCGACACGGGATGTAGATGGCGAGGGTCGGAGACGTTTCCCAGGAAAGCCTAGCCACTTCCCTCATGGTTCGGTCCGTGACTGGCTGGCTTCTCCAGGTGGCGATAACATCTTCACCGGTGATGGTGCGCTCCCAGGTAGACAAGGGGTTGTACCAGGTGATGAGGAACTCAATCTCAACGGCTAAGAGTCCGAGGATCAAATTGCGCTTCTTCAGGTAGTCCTTGATGAAGACTTCTGTAGACGGGTCCTTTGCTGCGGACCCCCTTCCAGCTGACGACCGCCTCGAGATTGTTGACATGTTGCTGCTCAATGGAACGGTGTTGATCCAGCCTGTTGGAGTGGACCGTGACTGCAGTACTTCTGTGCTGCCACGCAAGTCTTGGTTCATGATTACCGACAGGTTACTTTGGGTACTGGTCTCCCAGATATCGGAGATAGTGGTGGCTTTGAGGTACTTTTTGTCCGCATGAACGGCTGACCAGAATTTGACGAGAACGTTAATGTCATCGCGAAGATCGGCCCCTTGCTGAGTAGGGCACATTTGAGGTCCACAGAAGTAATCAAGGGCTGCCGAATAGATGCGTTCCCGGAGCACGCTTTTGCCGATTCCTTGTGGGAGGACGTCTCCCTGGAGCAACGAAAGGCCAGCTGTCAGCAAACGGAACTGTGTGCCTACGGCTGCAACGTGGCGGCAGCAGTGGTTGTTCCGCTGCCCAATACTGACCGAGAAAGATCGGTGAAGGATGTGGGCAAAGATCTCAACCTGATCAAGGCTGCTGTATTTGGCGGTCTCAATGCGTTCTGCAAGAAATCGCACCCAGATGGTATGTGGGGCTACAAAGGGTGGGTTTGGCTCCAGGGCTTGTCCTTCGTGATTTGCAGAAGGATCCAAATATGGTGGATCTTCGGAAAAAAGGCCAAGCTTTAAGTCCACAGTCATGTGCCATGCTGCAGACATTTCTTGCAGAAACTGGAGTTCCAGGTCAGGCCTTGCAGCGAGGAGCCATTGCCAGCAAGACACTGTGCTTCTCACCACTTCATCTGTGAAGAGCTCAACTGGAGACCAGCACAGAGCATGCAGTAGTGCTCTGTCAGTTCCAGATTTATGGATTAGCAGTGCACAGACCCTGAAGATACACTCTTTGTGGATGTGCTCATCCTTTTTTTCCCAGCTGGACTTGAGTTGATTAAGAAGACGAGATGAGAGTTCTTTGTGCATGGCATCAATGTCTTCAGCACCCATTAACAAGCCTGTTATCTCTCCCGCAAACCGGCACCGAAGACCCATCGAGCAAACAAATTCCGAACAGTTGTTCTTGACACAAGTGGGCCACTTGTCCAGTGTGGACAGTGGCAATGGTGCTGAATAAGTGTTGAGTCCTGCAAATTGGAGTACACTCTCTATTGCTAGAGCGACCCCACTGTGCTGAATGAGACCATCCGCAGTGTAGGAGTAGCAGGCTAGGTACTCTTCAAGATGGGAGCGTGTGATTATGGGTGCCCACTTGACCGCCTCTTGTACGATGCCCTGACACCGTGCTGCAAAGTCCTGGACAATGCTCTCCCTTGCCTCGAGCGTGTCTGTAAGGGTTAGGACATATGGCGTCCCCGGAACCGGAAGATCTGAGATGAGCTCGTTAGGATCTAGCTCAAGAGACTTGGCAAGAACGTGGAGGATGTTTAACATTGTCCACAGTACCTTTCCACTCCAGAGGAGATGTGGAAATGTGTCCACAAGGGCAGAAAGGTACTTGTCTGCAACACGCCGAATCTGCTTCTGAGGGTGGTTGAACTTAAGGAGGAGGAATGTAGCATGCTTCTCCAACTCTTCATCCCTTTCTTTCTTCTTGGGCTTGTTGGACATGACATCCAGGAGGGCCATGAAGACCTTGTCTGCGACAGCCATGATACACTGCCACATGCCTGCCTTGTCTTTCTGGATTGTTGAGAACTCCATGTACTTCATCATGTTCTGAAAGTTGTTTTCCCCATGTAGGTTCTGCACCCTTAAAGTTTCCAGCCTAAGGACTGAGAGAAGGTAGGTGCACTGAGAAAAGTTGAGCTTGTTAACCACAGCGCTGACATCCTGCGAGTGTTCAGACTTGAGCTGCTTCAAGATCTGGTTCTTGAGCTCTTGGAGCTCCCCCAAAGAGACTGTGTCATTGCGGATAGCCGAGTTGTACTGCAGCACCGAACGCAAGTGCTCCTTGGAGACCAGTAAAGGAGACTTGGCAGCAATCTCTCGCACACCGTCATACCACTCCCGGGGCCACAACCCTGACTCCGAGGTGAACCCCATGACCACAGAGTAGAGCCAAAAATCCCAGAACAGCTTGTGCAGCCTGGGCTTAGGGTCCATGACTGGGGGGAGGCGTCGGATGAGCACGGCAATCACTGGGATGAGGACCCCTAGGTTTCCAGCACTGCTGGAAGCCTTGAGGGCAGTCTGTTTTTCGCTGGCCCTCCGGCCCTCCAGCCCCAACTGGACAAATAGTTCCAGCAGAGTCCCTAGGAGCTCTAGCTGGTCTTCCTCTCCTTGTAAGCTGGCTGCAACATTTGCCAGTGCATTGATGACAGCCAGGGAGACATGGCGGTAGCCCTGCTTCCTGTCCTCAACGCTTCCCACGTTGTACGCAGAGCTGGACTCCACGGTGATCATGGCAAACATTTTCATCACCTCCTCGTACACGGTATGGTCCACTTTTGCTATCACCATGCAGCCCAGCTGATCGATGATGAGTGAGTCGAGGGGCGATGCAGGCTGGCAGAACTTCTGTTGGAAAAACTGCAAGATGGACTTGGTGGTCTTGGGGGTGTCCTTGAGCGCCACAGCGACGTGACCCAAGGCGAGGATCGTATTGGTGGCCACCAGTCCTGGCTCGGGGTCCTTGGTCTCTGCTTGGTAGAGTCGGTTAGAGACTGATGCGAGAAAGGCTTGTACGCACTCGGGGTCCAGCTGCAGTCCGACCTTCAGGGCCCGACATAAGTTCTCAATGGCCGTGTCGCGAAGCTTCTCATAGGCCACTGCGGAAGAAGACAGGGTGGCAGTCTTGTTGTTCACCTGTGAGGACTCTGCAACACTGATGCCTGTGGCTCCTGCTCCTCCAGACCTGGATGTCAGATTGCTGTTCTGGAAATGGAGCTTTGTCAGGATGGGAGAAGAGTTGACCAAGAAGTCTCGAAGAGCAGAGATGCTGGTCTGCGCAATGTTGGGGAACTTCTCGGCTAGCTTGCCAAATCCCTCGAGACAAACGAGCAACAGTGGCATATGTCCCAAGGCTAGCTTGAGGTTGCAAGGAGTATGGATTTTTTCGTACAAGTACGAGCACAAGGTCTCCGCCCCATTCTCATCAATCGTGGCCCACACGAGCAAGTCGACGCAAGCGGCATTGGCTTGGACATTCAGCTTGAAGCGGTTGGCAGTGGTATAGTTGGACTCCCTGTCTTCCCGCTCGCTTGCATCATGGTTCTTGCTCTGCAGTTCCGTCTGCCCGTTCAGAAACAGCACTTTCACAAACTCCTGGACGTCTTTCGTGAAAGGGGCCGGGTGCCCTGTCTGATGGCACAGCAACTCTTGCAGCAGCACAAGCATCACCAGGTTGAGAACTTCGCTGAACGACTTGTAGGGGAAGACCTTCAACTGCCCCGAGCTGTACACTTCTGCAGCTTGAGTGTCCAAGAAATGCAAGAGATCCTTGACGAGAAGCTTCTTGGTGACACCAAGGATGGCCTGCAGCTTGCTGATGGAAAACATCAGCGGGTTCTGGATCTTGGGTGTGCCTTGCATGTGCGAGTAGCTGGAGCCGTACTTGCTGAAGAAGTGGGTGGTGGCATCGTAGCTGACGGAGGACTGGCTCTGCACCGACGACCTCCTGGACACCTCGTCATCGTCCTCGTATGACTTGTCTCGGCCGTGCGCCAGCTGGCTCAGCTCCGACAGGGAGCACGGGATGATGGGCCGGAAGTTGTTAAAGGTCCGGCGCTTGGGCAGCGTGTTGCCCGAACTGCTGCTGCTCCGCTGTCTAGGGGCGTCCTCGGTGGAAGGCACAACCTTCTCCGGCGGAGGGAAGATCTGACAGAAAAGCGGCGGCGCCGACGCCTTGGCGCGTCCCACGGCCCGAGCCGTGCCGATCAGTAGGGGCACGATGGACCGGCATAGCGTCACCTTGCCCGTGCTGCCCCGGGGAGTCTGGGCGTCGGCGAAGCTCTTACAGATGTTGACGAGCACGGCGAGGAAGTCGATCTGGGCGCTGATGATCTCCTCGCGGAGATCCTCGCACAGGTAGGCGATGTCGCTCAGGAGGGTCGCCAGGCAGAAGGCAAACCGCTCGCACACGGGGATGCGCTCCTGGTCGCTGTGGCGCACTTCGTCGAGCCACACCGCCTTGCCGAGGCCGCGCAGCAGCCGGAGCAGGTACGGCACGATCTTGTCCTTGGCCTGGAAGCCCGACTCGAGGAAGTAGATGCCCGTCGCGATGACGGCATCCTGCCCGCGCTGGTCTATCCGGAAGTTGCCCTGCGGCAGTTCCTGCGGGCACAGACGCAGCAGGCTGTCCAGCTTCGAAGGGGGCGTCGGCTGCATGCAGGCCAGAGACCGCGCCAGGTGCTGCACGGCCTGGCAGAAGAACTTGCGGTCGCTGCACGCGATCGCCATGGTCACGGACGGCCTACTCTCGTTCGGCGGGGGGTTCCGCCGGCGCGATCACTCGCGGCTCGGGTTGATCGGGCGTCGTTTCAAGGAAGCTCGTTCTTGACGTCGGTGGGCCGTGCAGATCCGTAAGCGAATCCCGGCCTAGCCGAGGTTTGCTCACCATACTAGAGTTCAGCGGCGATTAATCTACACGGAAGTGGACACAACAAACACTGTCAAGCGCACTGCACCACAGCAAGCTGAATACACACACGTCTACGCGGAAAATGGGAGACATTTCATGCTTGTTTCATTTTCAATTCGCGTTGTTGCTGGTAAGTTCCGTCAGGTTCCGCCACCGTCGCGCTCCTGTGTTTGGGTTTCGATCAACGAGGGTTTCGATGATCGATATTCGATTTCGAAACATACTACGCTCTTTTTCTTTTTTTCATTCGGATTAAAGTATTCCTACCTTAATCCTGCGCATATTTTAACTTAAAATTCGCCATAAATCGGTAAAAACCCAAATCATAAGCGCAATGTCTGGCTTTTAGACCAAGGGCAAGGTTAACCTTGATTGACAGGGCGACGAGGCGGCGCCAGCGGCGCAGCGTCAACGTTGTCATCGGCCATGCGGCAGTCGCGTACATATTTCGCCTTTCTTCAGCGGTTCAGCCCGAATTTGGCTTTTTCGACGCAGAGCATGTTTCCCTGAGGGAACCTTCGAATAAGGGTGAGTTGCTTCCAAGCCTTCGCGTGCAAGCTCGCCTCCTTCAGCCAGCTCAGCGCCTTTTCTTTCTCTAGTAAGCACGAAATGAAGTGCTTACGCCGCTCATTCGAGCTCCAAAACTTCTAGAACCGTTCGCTCTTTGCAACTCGGAACTACAGAGTCGTGTTTGCTCGTGCTAATTTTTTTTTTCTCGCGTCTACGCCGATCCTTGCGACGATCAGCTGTTCTCTGTTTTGCTAATGTTGAACTATGCGTTTCTGCCCATTGCTGTTGCGTTTGTTGCGTAGAATTGACGGCTGTATAAGGATTAGCCAGGTGCAGATTCTAGCGGTTTCGCTGGACCGTGCGATCGGCCAGTTACACATGTTCACTGCCTTTCCGCTGCAGGGTCTCGTCGGCCTCAGCCGTGGCAATACTCGTTCCCCCGAAGCTGTGCCTTCTTGCCTTGATGCTGCTTACGGTAATACTGTGCGACTATTTTCGCGGCTGCTCACTGTGCCCTCTACAAGAATGCCTGCCCGAGCCGGTGCCCGGCTCATCCTCCTGCATTGTTCGCAGGGGTGCTATGTTGCGCTTTTTGGACTCCCAGGAGACTTGGAAGAGGGAAGTGACGTCAACGACTAGAGAAACGCAGATTGGATGTTGACAAAAGAAAACAAAATCAACATCCAATCTGCATTTGCTGCGTTGTTGACGTCACTTCCCTCTCCCTAGTCTCCTGGGAGTCCAAAAAGCGCAACATAGCCCCCCAGTTGTGATGCAAATGCATAACATTAGTTGCACGCAGTGGCGATTTCGTTGGAAAACGAACCGTAAAAATCGGCGCCTGCACATAGAAAGTTCAAACTTTCACCGAATGCGCATTAAAAAAGTCAGTTTTACCTCGCAAATTTTTTTTTTTTTTTTTTTTTTTTTAAATTTAACTTGGGAGAGTTAGTTCACTGTGATCAGGCATATTACACACATACCAAAAGGTTTACAGTGTCTCTTACGTGATCAAAGAGGCAAAGAAAGTTAGATATACAAAACAAGGGGGGGGGGGGGCAGAAGGAGGGCGGGGGGTTTCACCGGAAACATAAATGTTACATGAGTCATGCACTCAATTGTTTTGCAGGTAGGTTGCGATGTTTCTGGTCAACGTGCATATGGAGGTGTGGTCATTTGGTGCTAGGTTGGTGATCGACATGGGAAGAGACATCCAGAGTCGTACCACGTGGGGGCTGAAGGAGTGGCGGAGGGTTAACAGGGGCTGTAGGCCGCCGGAACGAGTGCATTGCAAAGAGGAAGCCAAGGGAAGCGTGGAGTTCGGTAGGCAGAGAGTAGACAGGGGGCGTGCGCTGTCGCAACCTGACGTCGCAGTTCAAGCTGGCCCCTAGAGCACTGCACGGGCCCGGGGCAGCCCCAAGGCCTGGGCTCGGGCTTTGACAAAATATATTTCGGCCCAGGCTGTGGCTGTGCAGTCGTGTGCCACAAATTCTAAATTGTTGATAACAAAAAGTGTGCTTATTATTCTTGTAGGTTCAATAAAAACACTACAGCACCATTAAAAAAAAGAAGAAAAAGATGTCTTGTATGGATAAAAGAAAACATATGGACTCCACCAGCATAGTGGAAAAGTGCGGTCAAGGAAACGAGGGCACTCCAGTTGCAGGGTACAACATGAGCATCTTTTCCCTCTGCCTTTCAAACTAGAAAGAAAGAAGAAAAAGATGTCTTGTATGGATAAAAGAAAACATATGGACTCCACCAGCATAGTGGAAAAGTGCGGTCAAGAAAACGAGGGCACTCCAGTTGCAGGGTACAACATGAGCATCTTTTCCTCTGCCTTTCAAACTAGAAAGAAAGTAGAAAAAGATGTCTTGTATGGATAAAAGAAAACATATGGACTCCACCAGCATAGTGGAAAAGTGCGGTCAAGAAAACGAGGGCACTCCAGTTGCAGGGTACAACATGAGCATCTTTTCCCTCTGCCTTTCAAACTAGAAAGAAAGAAGAAAAAACGTCAGCTTGACTTTGCACTTTGTGCAAGGGGCCTTACTATGCCACCAAAGATAAGCTAACTACCATAGATAATTTTATTCTTATACAGCCTTTTAAAGATGCACTCGCATGATTCTGATTGTTTCTTCACAAAACCACATAGAGAGGAAAGTTCTCTGTGAAACGAATTGAACAACGAAAAGTCCAATATCTCTTCAAGAAATGCATAAATAAAATACTGCCCACTTGTTTTTCTTCTCAAAACCACTTATGAAGTGCATATCTTTCCCATATTCTCGAAAATGCATTGTCTAAGTCGGGATATTTATCGTGTCAAAAAAACTCGGTCCAAGTTTAAAATAAATTTAAATAAAATATGCTCGCTTTATGCTAAGTCAGTGTCTAGGTTAAAGCCTGCAAACTTTTTCGGGTTCCACGCATATAATCTGTCGGGCTTGTGCCGGGCTCGAGCTTTTGTTTAAAAATTCTGCCGGGCCCGGGCCGTGACTTTACCGGGCCGCGTCTGGCCGGGTCGAGAAATTCCCGCCCGTGCAGTACTCTCCTGGTCCCAGCCGACCAGTCTGAGGAGCGCACTGGTGCGCTGGTGCGCTGCTTTTGGTAGGGAGGTGTTGATTGCCCTAGCTGGTGATTACGGTATTGTAGGCGGCATGGCTCTCTTTCTGTAAAAAATGAGACCAACAAACTTGTCAAAGTCAACGGTGGGCTTGTTTGTAGCACGACAAACTGTAATCCTGACGTGCCCACAGAAGAGTGTGCCAGCGCGCGCCTTGTAGTACAGACCGCGGCCGCTGCGTTTCGTCACGCTATGACTTCGCGGTGCTACCCAAAAATTGGTTCGCTTCCTAGGGTGTCCGCGTATCAATGGAAGGCGCGGTGGCACTATCTAGTCCAGACCTGCTTTCTTCACAACTTCTCGTCAGGCTCTTCAGCCTAGTCAGTCAGTGGGTGCGTGACAGATGCGAATCGTCACTAGAGGCGCCGGTTGGCAACACAGTGACTATTTATGGGTGATCTGAGAACTCGCCTTATCTCGACGACGGCACGGAGTGGTCGGAGCTAAAAAATTCCCTCGAGCTTCTGTGCCTGAGAAACGCACCCTTTCGATCTAAGCAAACGTGAGAGCGATGTGTCCTGCTGCAGTGCTACTGCAGCCTGCTGGTGCCACGCTAGAGGTGTTCCCGAGAAATAGACGTCACCAGCAACGTGCCGTGCGGGCCGTGCGCCAGACAGGCTGTGAACCGCATTTCGGTCGCGGAAATGCTAAGAAAAGCCTTTATCAAGTGCCCCCAACGGCACGGCGAGGCACTCCATCGGCGACAGCGTCTCCCATGGGGACTAATCTGTGGGCAAGTTAGGATTACAGTAGGTCGTGGTTCGTAGTGGACCAAATTAGCGACGAATGTTACTCGTGGTGTCGTCTTCCTGTGTGTGCAGACAACAAAGTGCGTCGTCTAATCGCTGCGCCTGTCGGGAGGTGGCGCCGTAAGTTACGTTCATCGCTAATTCGGTCATCTGGGATTGTGTCCTCCGTTCATTTTGACAAGCTTGCCAATTTCATTTTTTGCAGAAAGAGAACTACGCCTCGAAATTTAAAGAGGCAAGACGGACCACCTCGGTGCACATTCGGCAAAAGTTTGAGCTTTCTACGTGTAGGTGTCAATTTTCCCGGCTCATTTTACAGTTTAAGGTTCACTGTGCACAGTATGTACTTGGCTTGCACGTGACGTCAGTCTGCCCCTCTTTCTGGTGCAGTGGCAGGCTAACGCAGCTAGCGGCGTTCAATGAAAGCTCGGTAGAGGCCGGCAAGAGTCAGGGTGACGTCACAATGACGTCAAATATGTTGATCACCCTCTCCGGCAACTAGGACGGGTACAGCGGTTAACATCCATGTTTCCTCGGGACGCTCTTTCCGCGCTCAAGCGTAGGGTTCTTGTTTCCACCGCCTCAAAATATGGCGTTACGATCGACATTGTTGCCGGGCCGGTGACCATGGCAATGGCGCAACCGGTGCCACTGGTGCAACGGTCGCCCACATCCGATGAGCGTGATCGTCTGGTCCCAGTGTTCTGCGGAAAACGTGGTGTTCGCTCGGTCCGCTCTAATTTGACTTCGAAAGTTCTGGTGCTCTCGGAAGAGGATACCTTGGCCCTACTGCGCTGCGAAATGGTGCGGGAATTCCAGCAAGTCGAAAGTCTTGTCGTTCTTTCTATTCCCAAAGGAGTTCCGAAGCGAGAGGTAAAGTTTCTAATTATAATCAACGGTGGGCTTGTTTGTAGCACGACAAACTGTAATCCTGACGTGCCCACAGAAGAGTGTGCCAGCGTGCGCCTTGTAGTACAGACCGCGGCCGCTGCGTTTCGTCACGCTATGACTTCGCGGTGCTACCCAAAAATTGGTTCGCTTCCTAGGGTGTCCGCATATCAATGGAAGGCGCGGTGGCACTATCTGGTCCAGACCTGCTTTCTTCACAACTTCTCATCAGGCTCTTCAGCCTAGTCAGTCAGTGGGTGCGTGACAGATGCGAATCGTCACTAGAGGCGCCGGTTGGCAACACAGTGACTATTTATGGGTGATCTGAGAACTCTCCTTATCTCGACGACGGCACGGAGTGGTCGGAGATAAAAAAAATTCCCTCGAGCTTCTGTGCCTGAGAAACGCACCCTTTCGATCTAAGCAAACGTGAGAGCGATGTGTCCTGCTGCAGTGCTACTGCAGCCTGCTGGTGCCGCGCTACAGGTGTTCCCGAGAAATAGACGTCACCAGCAGCGTGCCGTGCGGGCCGTGCGCCAGACAGGCTGTGAACCGCATTTCAGTCGCGGAAATGCTAAGAAAAGCCTTTACCGAGTGCCCCCAACGGCACGGCGAGGCACTCCATCGGCGACAGCGTCTCCCATGGGGACTATTCTGTGGGCAAGTTAGGATTACAGTAGGTCGTGGTTCGTAGTGGACCAAATTAGCGACGAATGTTACTCGTGGTGTCGTCTTCCTGTGTGTGCAGACAACAAAGTGCGTCGTCTAATCGCTGCGCCTGTCGGGAGGTGGCGCCGTAAGTTACGTTCATCGCTAATTCGGTCATCTGGGATTGTGTCCTCCGTTCATTTTGACAAGCTTGCCAATTTCATTTTTTGCAGAAAGAGAACTACGCCTCGAAATTTAAAGAGGCAAGACGGACCACCTCAGTGCACATTCGGCAAAAGTTTGAGCTTTCTACGTGTAGGTGTCAATTTTCCCGGCTCATTTTACACTTTAAGGTTCACTGTGCACATTATGTACTTGGCTTGCACGTGACGTCAGTCTGCCCCTCTTTCTGGTGCAGTGGCGGATCCAGGGGGGGGGGGGGGGGGGCGACGGGGGCGGCCGCCCCCCCCAAACAAAGTCGACCCCCCCCTCCCCCCTTCTCGGAGGGCAATTTGACATGGGTGGAACCCCCCGATGCACACGAAAGAATGGGAAAATAGCATCCTTACAAATTTTCCGCCCTCCCCCCCAAAACGGAGTTCTGGATCCGCCCCTGTTCTGGTGGCCAAGAGCGCCTCGTTAATGCAGTGGAAGCTACGGTCTTTCCCCCATTACGTCTGACCAAGTGACGTCGGTGCAAGCTACGTATCCCTACTTCCACCAAGTACAGAAGGTAGCGTTCAGCCACTGATACAACCGTGCTGTTGTCTCTAGACCGGCTTTGCTGCATCGCCTTTCAGTGCGTAGACAGGAATTGGCTTGCTCGCAGCAGGACAGAAACTGGGTTACTCCCCACTCTCAAGTGCAGATTTCCTCTCCTGCGGCAGTCGCTGTACTCCGCTTCAGGTGCGAGCGCAACGGAAGCTATAAGAGCGAGCTCCAGGCTTTTAGGCGTCTCTGCCGAGTACGTGCTCCCGTAGTGCAAGTATCGTTCGGGGGGACGTGCTTGTGCTCGTAGCTTCAACTTTGCTTGCACATCGAGTGTAAGGAAGTACATCGTTTCATTAAAACGAAACGGTAACTGTGGGCAAGTCGTCTTCCATCCAGGCACAGTGCTCCCAAAGTTTCATCCGTGCTTACGGACAAAAGAACAAAAGCCTCGTCGATGCAAGGTGCCGGAAGGTCGTGCCTCTGCAATTCTGGTACAAGCGCTAGTTTGGGGCTGTAGCCGCCTCAAAATAATTCCGAGCGGATCTGGGAAACAAAAAGGCCATTTTAGTTGCTCAAACATTGGGCCAAAATTCGAGCAAACTGGCAAGCGTGGTGCGTTGTTCTCTGTTATGACTTTGTGAGGCCCCAAGCAGCTCATCTAAAGGTAATTCGATCATTGTTGGCTTTATTTGCGGTGTAAACCCGGAGTATTCATTTGATACGCTTATTTTTAAATAATTCCTTTCGAGGGCTTATTCTTTCATTCTTCGTGTCTGGCACGGCGATGAGCGGGAACTGGGAGAGGACCTTTGGACCACAGGTGCAGCCGAGCAAAGTGAAAGGCCGGTCTGGGACCGCAACTTTGGCGGTACTTTGCGGCGTGTACGGTAGCCTCGAGTCGATGTGTCGCAAACTCGCGCATGCCCCGACGAGTAACAAGCTCCGCCTCTTTGCAGGCTCTGCAGGATGCCTGGGAAAGTTCGGGTCAAGCTCCTGGCCGCCAGAAACCTGCCGGTCATGGACAGGGCGAGCGAGGCCTGCGACGCCTTTGGCGAGGTACGGGCAGAAACCGGAAGGCGGGGCTAGCGTCCCTACGCGAGCTACTCTTCCGAATGTCAACGCTCCGTTTCCTTGACTGTCTCGTGGGTGCCGCCATTTTGAACCTTGGTGCAGAGTGTGCGCGGTTGAAAAATGCGACCTCCCAAGCTTCGGCTACGGGGTCGGGAAGCTCGGACGGCGTCATTTCGCTCCGTCACAGACTGGTGTCTGGAGAATGGAAGAGCGGTTCCTGCGATTCTCGACGAAGCTCGGGATAACCGGCAGCGGCTATTCTAAGTGGGTTGACAGCCGAGAAACCTTACTTGTAAGAGTAGCTTGTTCAGTGGCTTACGTGGCCAGGGATGCTCACCCCCGCGGCTGCTTTTTGGGATGTTTCTCGAAATGCGGGCCAAATCGCTCCCGCAAAATGTACGCATCCCGGAGGAAAAAGGTAGACGTTTAATTGATTTCTGCGGAAAATGAATAATGTTCGGTATAATTAGGTTCTTAATTACTATCGAGTAACTAACTTTTTAGTTAGCAGATTTATATGCTTGGTTTCAAATAAAGACTTGACCGGCATCTTCGAAAACCAGTAAATCGGTGCACTTTATGGAAATATATGGCACGAGGAGCATTTTTTGGCGTTGCGAAAAAGCACTAAATTTGGACGCATTTTGAAGTTTTGGTTTTCTTTTGAAAGGCATCTTTGCACGGGCGTTCCTGCTCTCCCACGGCCCAAGTGTGCATTCCCTGCCACGCATTCTTTGATGACGGAGGTGAACCCAAGAATGAATGCTCATTCTTCTATTGCCATTCGAACGAGGGAGGCGACGCAGTAGCTTGCTTTGGCCACGAGGAGCAGGACCACCGGCGCAAAGATCCAATAGAAAACAGAAACCTAGAAATGCGTCTCAATTGAGTGTTTTTTAGAAACACCGCTAGATACTGGACGTGCCTTTAATTGTTTTAAGGTGCACCGATTCGGTGGTTTTCGGTGATGGCAAAAATGTTTGTAATTGAAACCGTACCTTTAAATTTAGGAATTAAAATGTTAATTACTCAAAAGTAATCTACTTAATTATAATTAGGGTTCGGAGTTTTCGGTTTAAACCGATAAAAGTATGCCGAATTCATTTTCGGAAATTCGGTTTTAACCGAAAAAGGTGAGTTTTTAGGTTTGGCATTTTCGATTTAAACCGATAAAAGTATGTCCGATCCAATTTCTAAAATTCAGTTTTAACCGAAAAGGTCACTTTGACCTTCCAGTCGTACCGCACAGTTATGGCGAAAAAGTGGAACGACAGTGTCTATATCGACACGTGTCCGAATGTATGGGATACACGGATGCCATCACGACGCTTTGGTTTAATGTGCGCATCATCGATCGGAACGTCAAGTCCGAAATGCCCCGTGACTTCGCCATGTACGAGCGTGTTTTCAAACTCTTTGTAAGGAAGACTGACTTGATGCAAGCTCCGCATGTTGTGTTGTGCTTCAAAACGTTGTACCGTGTCCCTTTTGGCGGTCACAATGGGTTGATTGGCCGATTTTGGCTCAGGCGGCGCTTCATCTCCTCAGCCTGCCAGTGTCCAGTGTCAGCGTTGAGAGGGCATTCTCGAAGCTCAGGGTCATATTAACGGGAAAGAAAGGGTTCGGATCAACGTGGAGAACCTGGGAAAGTACATATGTGTGTACTATAATAAGATCACGTAATCCTGATGTACAGAAGGTGAAGTTCCATGTTTGTTTAGGCATAGGCTTCATATCTGACTTGTCTGTACTTCCGTATTTTTTTTCTTGTTTCTTTTACAGTGGCACACATTTGCCAAATAAAGTGTCCATTTCTTTTTCAATGTATCTGCGCCGTTATTTTTTGAGTGATCACAAATATCAGAGCTACAAGGATCATCTGATCCGGTGTCCGTTGGTGTTTATTTTATATTCATCGAAAAAAGCCGATAAACTTTTGTGGGCATAAATATATGCCGAAAAAAAACAGAAAATTTAATTTTAAAATAAACACCGAAAAAAGTACGCCGAATTTTGAAAAAATAGAAACCGAAAACGCGGAACCCTAATTATAAGGAATGTTAACAATTTTTAAAAATTTTCCTAAACTGGCCCTTTTGGTTGAAACTATTAGGACATGAACCTTTTCCCTGCGTGATGTATACTTTTTGGAGCAGCAATATGACCCGCATTTCTAGAAACTCCCTCTTTATGTTTATATGTACTCGTGTGGCCGCAAAACATTTGTTGCACAAGTGTTGGAGAGGTGACAGGATCCCGCATTCACTATGTCACTGGTTCTCATTTGGGCGTTTGGGGTCCCTCTGGGGTTTTAGGGTCTGCGAAGCCCTCTATCGTCGGTAAAGGGGAACACTTTTTTCGATCGATACTGGCTGTCCCACGTAACTAAAAAGACTAAACCGTGCGTGCCGAGGAGTAGGGTCGATTATTTTGTGATTCTAAGCTTCCAAGTTAGTTTTCTTATTTTAGCCTTCTGCCATTGCAATCGTCCTGTCCGCATTGTACCTTCGTGCGTGGGGTCCCCCCGTCTCTTCCACCGATCCAGAAGGGGTCCGTGGTTGAGAACCATTGCACTTTATGTTAATCTTGTGAGCATTCCAACTTGCATATCCACACGTGGTCCCGTATTCACTATCTGTTACGTAACAATATATAAATGAGGGAAAATATTCGGTCGCGCACCTTTCCGGCGCTCGAGGCTTAAAGGGATGCTGAACCGATATCTGAAGTTGCCGAAATAAGCCTCGGACAAGCTTCCCGGGACCGCACTATACCTAAAAATGCTATTCATGTAAAGGGATGGAGATCGGATTATTATATTTCTTGGAATGACGACCGCTGATTGAGCCAGAAGCGCCAGAAGCCTCCGATGCGCGCGAGGCCCTCTGGGATTACTCGCAACGGAACTGACGTCAACAAACTGCAACGGAACTGACGTGAACAAGTCGAGCTGCCGACGCGCCACAGCATGGAAGAAAGTTGCGCTTTGATGCCCGTCGCGTTGGAAGTTTGCCAACTAATCCAGCCAAGTTAGCTGCGCACTACCTGCCAGCCACCCTGCACCCTGCCACCCCCAGTCCACTTCTGCACCTGCGTCGTAGCGACGGCGGCGACTTTGGTCTGTGGGTTTCTCGGAGTTCGGCGATTTCTTTCCCGTCCTGATTATTTGGCCATGACGACGGCGACCACGGAGACTTCGACAGCGCTGATGTTTGATGCCGCCAAGATGCCGCTTGCTCGCGACGCTCGCTAGGCCGTTCGGCGCCGCATAGGTGTCGTGTCAAAAACGACATGATGAACACTGTTTGACAAATTTATCAGATAAAATTGCATTTCTTTTAAAAATATATCATCGTTTCGGGACGGGGTTCGCACGTCGCATTTCCGTTTCGTCGCGCCACCACGCGGCGTGAGCGCACGCCGGAGCCAACGAGGTAGGTCGGAGCCAACCGAGCCAACTTTGATGGCTCACCATAGCCGCGTTCTGCGTACTACAAGTTTGTTGTCGTCACGAAACGAGCTTTCAAAAAACTCACCAGGTGCACCTTAGAATATTTATTTACATAAATCATATAATTTAGACTACTTTATTGTTTCAAGTACCGTCATTTAAGAGCCATTCGTGTGCTGTAAATATCAAAACGACAAAGAATTTAGATTATGTTTTTCGGTTCAGCATCCCTTTAAAATGCCTCGACAGTGGGCTGCGGATGCACGCTGAGAATCGGCAAGAGCACATGCTCGTGTCTTTTGTTTATGGCAGTTAGCAGAGGCAGATCATTGCGATGGTCTATACACCAACTCATGTTTACAAACAAACCGGAGCTCCCCTAGCGGACAGTGGGCTGCGGATGCACGCTGAGAATCGGCAAGAGCACATGCTCGTGTCTTTCACAGCCCGGTGGACAGAGATGTTTATGGCAGTTAGCAGAGGCAGATCATTGCGATGTTCTATACACCAACTCATGTTTACAAACAAACCGGAGCTCCCCTAGCGGACAGTGGGCTGCGGATGCACGCTGAGAATCGTCAAGAGCACATGCTCGTGTCTTTCACAGCCCGGTGGACAGAGATGTTTATGGCAGTTAGCAGAGGCAGATCATTGCGATGGTCTATACACCAACTCATGTTTACAAACAAACCGGAGCTCCCCTAGCGGACAGTGGGCTGCGGATGCACGCTGAGAATCGGCAAGAGCACATGCTCGTGTCTTTCACAGCCCGGTGGACAGAGATGTTTATGGCAGTTAGCAGAGGCAGATCATTGCGATGGTCTATACACCAACTCATGTTTACAAACAAACCGGAGCTCCCCTAGCGGACGCCACCGACGCCGCGCACGCGCGATGGGGGTGTGGGCAAGAAGCTCGCCATCGCCCATGAACAAACCATTGGAATGGGATGTTGTCGGCGTCGGTGTGAATCCCCGCGCTCTTTTTCGCGTTGGAATTGTTGATTCCACGTCTTCCTGGTAATGTCTGACTACTTGAGCGGCCTCAGCGAGATTTACGAGGCTCGTTACACCGCAAAACTTGGCGCGAATAATGTAACATGCGGCGATTCATTCCGCCTGGACGCCGCAGAATGGACGCTATAAAGCCTGATTCACATGGTTAGGTTCTGCTCACTATTTTCAGTCATGACGTTGCTCGGGCTGCAAAAGCTTGAACCGTAGTTGTGATGTCGACGTCGATGCTTAAAATCGCAAGCAGAATCGGACCGAGTGAATCGGGCATAACAAGTCTGTGATGGCCACTGGTAACAATTATCAACATCTTATATCTACTGTTTACACCGAGCCTACTTACCCGAAGCAACCTTCAACCTTAAACGTCTTTTGAGGTCTGCACTTCTTATCGCAATTACCGGGTCAACGTTTGGTCTACGGGCTGCTGCCGTTTCAACGAGCAGACGAGAAGCAGAAACGTTGAGAGAGCAGACGACAGCTCGAACGATGAGGCGGCCGTTTGAACGTGATGACGCACTGAATGTAGTCCGTAGGTGGTCCATGCAACTTGACGGTTTTCCCGCGTTCACGTTGGAGCAAAGCAAATACATGGGACGACCAGAAGTATCCGTGAATTCAATCCAAAGTGCTTTCCGCCCAAGCAATCGTGGTCCGACGGCGTGTGTTTTTCCTTTTTAACGGCCCCTGTTCACTTTCTCGGACGAACCAAGCAGGCAGAAAACACATGAAAACTGACCTTCAAAGCTTTCCCGACTATTTAGGTAAAGTCATAGTCGCGGCGTTTTGACGAGAAGGCAGGTTTTTGTCTGGTTTCTTCCGAAGTAACACAGGAATGCACGGTGCCCCTTGGCGGCTTCCGCCCACAGCCCCAGACCAGAAGTGTGTCCGACGCGCCACCACCGCGCCGTGACGTAACAGAGATGAGTTTGTGTATTCGCGACTCCAGCGACATATAGGGGACGCCACTATCGCGCAAATATGGCGGTCGAATCCAGGTCGTGCCGTGCCATGTGCTAGCTCAACGTACAACGCTGGGGCACCAGCAAGTAAGCATTGGACTCAAAATTGGTTCCCCCGCGTTTTATCTTCCACGTTTCGAACCTGCGGCGATGCGTTGGGGTAAGCAAACTTCCAGAGGCTTGACTTTCTTCGAGGAAACGAGGAAAGGACTGCCCACTGTCCTTTCACAGTGCTGATGAACGTTGATAAACACAGAATGTCTGGCTCACGCGGTTACATAGGTTCGTGTGCAGAGCAACCTGGGTCCCAAGGCGATACTACAGTTACGACACAGTCACCAGTAGAACTGTTCTGTCGCGGAAATCACCGACAACATTTACACACGGAAGCCAGAGGAGACGAGCAGAAATCGCGAAGGGACCTGTTCCGGCCATTTGAGTGTTTTCCCGCTAGGTGCCGTTCGTTTTGCGGGACTCGCGAATAGCAGCCCTTGGAGTATTACCGTCTTGGTATATGGGATTCCGATGATGTTTTTTTTCTCAACCTAGCGTTAGAAAATGAGCTATGCTCGGAGTATTGCCACTCCCTTCCTCGATTTTTTGTGGGCGGCGCCATTTCGGTGTTTAGTGCAGACCGGGCGCAATTGGTGATCGTTACGATTAAAAAATGCCACTTGCCAAACTTTACCATATTGTCGGAAAACTGGGGCGACATTGTTTTGCTCTGTTCCGGGCTCTTTAAACCTTTTATGAGTTGGATAAAGCATTTCCTGCATTTCCGGATCCAACTTGGGATAACTGGGCAAGGAGGATTTTGAGTGGCAAGATGGCGGGGTTACTCTAGCGTGGCTTGCTCGGTGGCTCTAGAGGAACCCGGCTGCACCCCTACGAGGCTAGCGCTGTGCACCAATCATGCAGCCTGCCATAATTGTCTACTGAGAACGCATTCCGAGCGTGCGCAATCGTCTGCGAAATTTCAAACTCCGCACGCGCATCCACGGCCCATCTCTCGGCATAGTAAAATGAGGATGTATTAAATTGGGAAACTAACTGGCTGCACGTAAGCATCTTATTTGTGATCCGCCGCGTCGAGGAGCAGCTTGTGCCACTACAACCAGAAAAAGCTGAAAAAATTAGACGAAGCACTGAGTGAGAGGAATGTACATGACAAGCGCTTGCTTGTCGTGTACGCCACCTAGCCAGCAGCGGAAGTGAAGGGCACGTGGGTCCACGTGCATTTTTTTGTCGCTGTGTCTCTCAAAATTTAGTAGATTCTAAATTTGTGAAGATTAAAACAAAATTACTAGAACCAGATTATCCAAGTTTTCGGTCTGCAAAAATGCACGGAGGTACGTAGCACCTGCGGAGAGAAATGAGCGCCATTTGGGAAATTGATTCCAAATTTTTAATCTAATATAATTAATTTTAAAAACTTTTTACATCTTTTCTCGGCACCGGCAATACGTTTGGGCAATCCCTGGATTTCGGCAATGCGTAGTTTCTCTTGGCTGCGCAAAAACCACGGCTCAGTTTTTTTCGGCTGGCGCCCCGTGTATTCGTTCGGGCCACGTATTGTCACAAATGACAATTGATGGGGTGACAAATGACTCGCAGAAGCTAAATGTTTATTGGGGCAAACTCGTGCCCAAAACAAAATAGCAGAAGGCTAGCATCGCACATGTCGATGGCGCTGTAACAGCAGGATCGAGCGCTGGGGCGAGACTAACCCCGGCTCGCCACGCGGAGTCCCTTATGTACACGCACGGGCTTCTGAAACGATCGGCGTAGAAGGTTCATTCAAGGTCCAAATGTTCATAGAACATTTGGACCTTGAATATGGAATACGGTCCTCAAATTCACCAGAACGCGACATTTCCAGAAAAAGTGAGTCCGCTCCCAGGCATGGAACCTCAGCCCTTTGCGTGAGAGCCGTACGATAACCATTCGGACAGGGGCACGCTTGCTTGGAGATGCGTGTGGTAGTATTAAGCATCTACCGTAAAATCCTGAGAGATGCCCCACCCGCGAAAAATAACCTACGCCTATTTTTGGCAGGATCTGCTTTTTTTAGGAACACCGAAAGATTGCCTACTTGTAATTGCGGGGCCCTAGCCAATGGTGACCTTGGCAGAAATGGTGTTGCTTAGCCACGAAGGGAGATAGGCGAACATTGCTGACTGGATGGGACAGCCGTCTTCAGTTTGTCGCTGCTTCCTGCAATTGCAAGTTTCGCAAGTCACAGAATCTAATGCTAGCATTATTTCGACTCTCCTCAATAGCACACCGAAAGCTAGCTTACTCCGTATTTTCACCCGGTTTGCTTTCGCATTTAGGTAGGCTATATCTAGGGATATTACGGAACTAATGTTTCACCGCTGCGAGCAAATTTGCGCGTGTGTGGTGCGAACAACATGTTTGAATGTTTCAGGTTAAACTGGGCAATACGTGCTTCAAGACCGAGATATGCAAGAAATCGCTGAATCCGCAGTGGAACTCGGACTGGTTCCGTTTCGAGGTGAGTTGGAGTTGCTGCGAAATTGGCGGGTCTGGTGTGCTTTGTGAGAAGGACAAGTGGCGCCATCCAACGGGCTCCTCGTTGTGATGTATGGTCCGGGATCGCTCAACTGTTTGTGCGTTTTGTTGGTGCCCGTAGGTCGAAGAGCTTCGTTCATAATTCACCTTTCATTGGCTATTTGGAGCAAGTGTTTAGGCATGGCTGTACCTGAGACAGGAAAGGGAAAAGGAAGACGTGTGAAAAGAAGGACAACACGCTCTGTCTCCGAGACAGTGTGTGTTGTCTTTGTTTTCCTTCCCTGACTCAGGCTGTCAAGTATTCACCAGCTTGCCTGTGTGCTCACCCTTCTTTCAGTGTTCAGAGTTTCTTTCGGTGCAATCTTTTTGTCGTGCTGCGAATCACATTTAAACGCTCCTGGCTTCGGAGGCTTAACGACGGTAACTTTTTGTGCTCGTAACTAACCTGTACGAGCCAAGGGCTTCCGAGCCTAAATCTCGGACCCGTGCCAACATCGGAGAGACTGGATTCACGAACATAACTTTGGAGCGCTTGCCGAACGCCTTTGCTCCAGTTGCATACGGAAGGTCTTCATCTCAAAAGTGTGCACTTTTGAACTCCCATTGTCAGCTTCATAAGCTCGTTGCTTTTTGTGCTGATGCTGGATGTGAAAAGTGACATTTGAGTCGGTCACGCGACACCGGCTTCGTGGCTCCCAACAGTACCCAACCATCGCTCCCTGGGTGCGAAAGTGGTCAAAGTCAAGCCAAGCGTTTATGATTGGAGCTTCGGGTACAAATGCTAGAATAAAAAAATTGGCCGAGCGAACAATTTCTGTATTCATTACGGGGCAGCGAGAAAGAGCCCTAATGAATGAGGTGCACTCGGCGAACAAAGCTAATGAGGGATGTGTCTCCGGCGACAGGTAGCGTTACGAAGCACTTGCGAGCGCTGGAACACCGGGAAATGCGCGTTGCTCGCTTCTTCGGCCTTTAACGAGGGAATGGGGCCAACTCGTGCAGGCGGGAGGATTGGGGTCTGCGTGGTCTGGCTGCTCCCGTGCTCACTCGAGGCAGCATTTCCAGCTGCGCAACTTCTATAGACATTGACCGTCTTTCCTTATTCAAATCGATCGATTTAATAGATGCATTTCTAATCCTTATATCGACGCGTTCAGTGCCGTTTTCAGGCACGCGATGCTTCTAGGATGTTACGAGGAACTCTGTTTTGAGTTTTGGTTTAGTTGTTTGCTTTTCTGCGATCGCATCAAGCCTGGCGTCCTCGTCTCCCGCCGACGCTTCTCAAAAACATTGTCTGATTTGTGCTTCTGGTGCGTACGCAATCTATTTTGTGCGTGAGAGTAGCCGCAGTGAGTAAGATGACGACGTTCATTCATTGAATTTTAGTTTCGATTGTTGCAGTGAGTCGAACAGGCCGGGATTATTTGCAGGTGCTTGTCGGTACCTTTTACTTTGCGCGCCGAGGAAATTTATTGCCTCCCTGAGCTTCCGCGGACATGCTGGGGGCGTGTTCCGAACACATTAGTTTCAATCCGCAGGGTGTCAACCTTATAACGAGCGGAGTTTTCTTCGATAAGGCGGCCCGTTCTCAATCTCGGCATAGCGCTACTGAGTAGCACAAAATGCTTCGGTCGGGGCTTCGGGGAGCGATGCAGTCGTCACGGGGGCTAGCCTTTTTCAACACAGAGAAGGAAGTTTCGCACGGAGGTTTTTTAAACTTTCGGGATTTGTCTCGAGAAGAGTGAGATACAAAGTGTAAATTTTGGATTTTTTTTCCTCCTCGCACCGCGCGACAAATTAAAATAAAAACTTCCGCATTGGTCGGGCAAAATTGTACATTACATTTTTCTTTCTTGCGCTCTATAATAAATATCTCATTTGACATTTACATTTTTGAGAATTTTTTCAGCTACATTTTGGTACGCTTTGTTACAGCTGGTAGCGAATTTTGTGGCTAAACAATTTTTGACTGTGACCACCCTATAAGAGGCTTTTCTTCTGCTGTTAGAAAAGAAACCTGTGCCTTCTCACTTGAGGATTCCTTTTCGACGCTGCAATATTATTGGCTGCGATGATAAAATGCTCGGGTCTTGCGCCGTGTTTGTTCCCTTCTTTACTCCCTTAAAGGGATACTATCTCATTCAGAAGGAAGTAAAATGTGATCAACGCGATCTGTAAATGACAATCGCACATTTGTATTTTGTAAGGATGACTACATTTTTAGGGGCGAAGCTCCTTAGGGGCTGGCCATGTCCGTCCGCCGTCCGTTGTCCGCCGTAGGCCGGCGTCGGGTGCTCGTGCTTCTGCTCGTAAGATCACGTGCTCACGAGCACGTGAGCACATGCTCACGTGCTCGTGTAGGGCAAAAAAAAATTGGAAAAAAAAAGATGAAAAAAATTATGAAAAAAGAAAAAAAAGAAAAAGAAGAAAACCACACATTCTCCTACTGACATGAATGAAAAGGCTCAAAGAAAAAGAAGAAAAAAAAGAGTAGGGGGTTCTGAGATGCCATCCCATCTGTCTGCTTAAAAAAAGAAAAAGAAGAAAACCACACATTCTCCTACTGACATGAATGAAAAGGCTCAAAGAAAAAGAAGAAAAAAAAGAGTAGGGGGTTCTGAGATGCCATCCCATCTGTCTGCTTAAAAAAAGAAAAGAAGAAAACCACACATTCTCCTACTGACATGAATGAAAAGGCTCAAAGAAAAAGAAGAAAAAAAAGAGTAGGGGGTTCTGAGATGCCATCCCATCTGTCTGCTTAAAAAAAGAAAAAGAAGAAAACCACACATTCTCCTACTGACATGAATGAAAAGGCTCAAAGAAAAAGAAGAAAAAAAAGAGTAGGGGGTTCTGAGATGCCATCCCATCTGTCTGCTTAAAAAAAGAAAAAGAAGAAAACCACACATTCTCCTACTGACATGAATGAAAAGGCTCAAAGAAAAAGAAGAAAAAAAAGAGTAGGGGGTTCTGAGATGCCATCCCATCTGTCTGCTTAAAAAAAGAAAAAGAAGAAAACCACACATTCTCCTACTGACATGAATGAAAAGGCTCAAAGAAAAAGAAGAAAAAAAAGAGTAGGGGGTTCTGAGATGCCATCCCATCTGTCTGCTTAAAAAAAGAAAAGAAGAAAACCACACATTCTCCTACTGACATGAATGAAAAGGCTCAAAGAAAAAGAAGAAAAAAAAGAGTAGGGGGTTCTGAGATGCCATCCCATCTGTCTGCTTAAAAAAAGAAAAAGAAGAAAACCACACATTCTCCTACTGACATGAATGAAAAGGCTCAAAGAAAAAGAAGAAAAAAAAGAGTAGGGGGTTCTGAGATGCCATCCCATCTGTCTGCTTAAAAAAAGAAAAAGAAGAAAACCACACATTCTCCTACTGACATGAATGAAAAGGCTCAAAGAAAAAGAAGAAAAAAAAGAGTAGGGGGTTCTGAGATGCCATCCCATCTGTCTGCTTAAAAAAGAAAAAGAAGAAAACCACACATTCTCCTACTGACATGAATGAAAAGGCTCAAAGAAAAAGAAGAAAAAAAGAGTAGGGGGTTCTGAGATGCCATCCCATCTGTCTGCTTAAAAAAAGAAAAAGAAGAAAACCACACATTCTCCTACTGACATGAATGAAAAGGCTCAAAGAAAAAGAAGAAAAAAAGAGTAGGGGGTTCTGAGATGCCATCCCATCTGTCTGCTTAAAAAAAGAAAAAGAAGAAAACCACACATTCTCCTACTGACATGAATGAAAAGGCTCAAAGAAAAAGAAGAAAAAAAGAGTAGGGGGTTCTGAGATGCCATCCCATCTGTCTGCTTAAAAAAAGAAAAGAAGAAAACCACACATTCTCCTACTGACATGAATGAAAAGGCTCAAAGAAAAAGAAGAAAAAAAAGAGTAGGGGGTTCTGAGATGCCATCCCATCTGTCTGCTTAAAAAAAGAAAAAGAAGAAAACCACACATTCTCCTACTGACATGAATGAAAAGGCTCAAAGAAAAAGAAGAAAAAAAAGAGTAGGGGGTTCTGAGATGCCATCCCATCTGTCTGCTTAAAAAAAGAAAAAGAAGAAAACCACACATTCTCCTACTGACATGAATGAAAAGGCTCAAAGAAAAAGAAGAAAAAAAAGAGTAGGGGGTTCTGAGATGCCATCCCATCTGTCTGCTTAAAAAAAGAAAAAGAAGAAAACCACACATTCTCCTACTGACATGAATGAAAAGGCTCAAAGAAAAAGAAGAAAAAAAAGAGTAGGGGGTTCTGAGATGCCATCCCATCTGTCTGCTTAAAAAAAGAAAAAGAAGAAAACCACACATTCTCCTACTGACATGAATGAAAAGGCTCAAAGAAAAAGAAGAAAAAAAAGAGTAGGGGGTTCTGAGATGCCATCCCATCTGTCTGCTTAAAAAAGAAAAAGAAGAAAACCACACATTCTCCTACTGACATGAATGAAAAGGCTCAAAGAAAAAGAAGAAAAAAAAGAGTAGGGGGTTCTGAGATGCCATCCCATCTGTCTGCTTAAAAAAGAAAAAGAAGAAAACCACACATTCTCCTACTGACATGAATGAAAAGGCTCAAAGAAAAAGAAGAAAAAAAAGAGTAGGGGGTTCTGAGATGCCATCCCATCTGTCTGCTTAAAAAAAGAAAAAGAAGAAAACCACACATTCTCCTACTGACATGAATGAAAAGGCTCAAAGAAAAAGAAGAAAAAAAAGAGTAGGGGGTTCTGAGATGCCATCCCATCTGTCTGCTTAAAAAAAGAAAAGAAGAAAACCACACATTCTCCTACTGACATGAATGAAAAGGCTCAAAGAAAAAGAAGAAAAAAAAAGAGTAGGGGGTTCTGAGATGCCATCCCATCTGTCTGCTTAAAAAAGAAAAAGAAGAAAACCACACATTCTCCTACTGACATGAATGAAAAGGCTCAAAGAAAAAGAAGAAAAAAAAGAGTAGGGGGTTCTGAGATGCCATCCCATCTGTCTGCTTAAAAAAAGAAAAAGAAGAAAACCACACATTCTCCTACTGACATGAATGAAAAGGCTCAAAGAAAAAGAAGAAAAAAAAGAGTAGGGGGTTCTGAGATGCCATCCCATCTGTCTGCTTAAAAAAGAAAAAGAAGAAAACCACACATTCTCCTACTGACATGAATGAAAAGGCTCAAAGAAAAAGAAGAAAAAAAGAGTAGGGGGTTCTGAGATGCCATCCCATCTGTCTGCTTAAAAAAAGAAAAAGAAGAAAACCACACATTCTCCTACTGACATGAATGAAAAGGCTCAAAGAAAAAGAAGAAAAAAAAGAGTAGGGGGTTCTGAGATACCATCCCATCTGTCTGCTTAAAAAAGAAAAAGAAGAAAACCACACATTCTCCTACTGACATGAATGAAAAGGCTCAAAGAAAAAGAAGAAAAAAAAAAGAGTAGGGGGTTCTGAGATACCATCCCATCTGTCTGCTTAAAAAAGAAAAAGAAGAAAACCACACATTCTCCTACTGACATGAATGAAAAGGCTCAAAGAAAAATAAGAAAAAAAGAGTAGGGGGTTCTGAGATGCCATCCCATCTGTCTGCTTAAAAAAAGAAAAAAAGAAAACCACACATTCTCCTACTGACATGAATGAAAAGGCTCAAAGAAGAAGAAGAAAAAAAAGAGTAGGGGGTTCTGAGATGCCATCCCATCTGTCTGCTTAAAAAATGAAAAAGAAGAAAACCACACATTCTCCTACTGACATGAATGAAAAGGCTTAAAGGACACATGCAAAGAAAAAAAACATTTTTTTTAAACAGCTTAGATGGATAAAGGATATTATAAAACGATTTTACAACGAAGAAAAAAAAATTTTAGAGCTATATTTACGGCGCTATACGAATTTGTAGTTGGCGCCCGCTGGAGCCGCCGCTGGTCACGTGGTAGGCCCGCGCGCCGCCGCCCTGCGTCGCCGAGCCGTAAAGCGACGCCGCCGCCGCACGCTGAGCGTTGTGCGAACGCCGCTTCAACGCGTTTCTCTACGCCGCCGTCGCCGCCGCCGCAGAAGTTCGTCGGGTTCGGGGCGCCGCCGCCGTCATCTGACCGGCGCACAGGTCGATCACGTCTGCTTGCGCTTTTTCAGGAGTTTCCTTTGGGCTCTAAAAGTTACTTATTCATCTTAGTTTTTTGTTATACTTCAAACAAAGATGAATAAGTTACTTTTAGAGGCCATAGGAAGCTTCCGAAAGAGCGCGAGCACCACGTGACAAATATGGGCCCGTCACGTGATAAATAAGGGCCACTTTTCCGCGGCGCCCGCGGGCGCCAACTACAAATTCGTATAGCGCCGTAAATATAGCTCTAAAAATTTTTTTTCTTCGTTGTAAAATCGTTTTATGACATCCTTTTTCCATCTAAGCTGTTTAAAAAAAAATGTTTTTTTTCTTTGCATGTGTCCTTTAAAGAAAAAAAAAAAAAGAGTAGGGGGTTCTGAGATGCCATCCCATCTGTCTGCTTAAAAAAAGAAAAAGAAGAAAACCACACATTCTCCTACTGACATGAATGAAAAGGCTCAAAGAAAAAGAAGAAAAAAAGAGTAGGGGGTTCTGAGATGCCATCCCATCTGTCTGCTTAAAAAAGAAAAAGAAGAAAACCACACATTCTCCTACTGACATGAATGAAAAGGCTCAAAGAAAAAGAAGAAAAAAAGAGTAGGGGGTTCTGAGATGCCATCCCATCTGTCTGCTTAAAAAAAGAAAAAGAAGAAAACCACACATTCTCTACTGACATGAATGAAAAGGCTCAAAGAAAAATAAGAAAAAAAGAGTAGGGGGTTCTGAGATGCCATCCCATCTGTCTGCTTAAAAAAAGAAAAAGAAGAAAACCACACATTCTCCTACTGACATGAATGAAAAGGCTCAAAGAAAAAGAAGAAAAAAAAGAGTAGGGGGTTCTGAGATGCCATCCCATCTGTCTGCTTAAAAAAAGAAAAAGAAGAAAACCTCAGATTCTCCTACTGACATGAATGAAAAGGCTCAAAGAAAAATAAGAAAAAAAAAAAACCACACATTCTCCTACTGACATGAATGAAAAGGCTCAAAGAAAAAGAAGAAAAAAAAGAGTAGGGGGTTCTGAGATGCCATCCCATCTGTCTGCTTAAAAAAAGAAAAAGAAGAAAACCACACATTCTCCTACTGACATGAATGAAAAGGCTCAAAGAAAAATAAGAAAAAAAAGAGTAGGGGGTTCTGAGATGCCATCCCATCTGTCTGCTTTAAAAAAGAAACAGAAGAAAACCACACATTCTCCTACTGACATGAATGAAAAGGCTCGGCATGCTGCGGCTCGGCGTCTACGCAGACAAGCACCACCAGAGCTTCGCCCCAAGCAACATCATTCACCACGTGGAGATGTTTGCTTTTTGTTTTCTTTTGAGTACCTTGGGGAAAAGTGGCGATTTTGGGGGGGATGAAGGAATCATTTTCTGAACTAGTCGACATATGCTTCATTATGATAAATTGAGATGCAGCCAATGAGCTGCTCTTCGGAATAAAGAAAAAAGTTTATACTAATGTCTGAAAATAATTCGTCAAAATTAAATGCTGAACTTGGAATTTTCGCAAAAATTAGAGCAAAATGTCCAAACATTTGTGGCTGTATTAAATCCTACTATGATTTCTAAAAGTCGCAAATAAGCAAAGTATGCCCCTTACAGACTGTTACCACTTTTGTAAGTTAGAGAGCTCTAGCTAATATTTTCTTTTTTAATGCGAAAGCATTAACTCTCCCATGGAGCAAAGCCGGCGTTGTCTGTAGCGGCGAAAAATGGCACCTACATTTCTATTGGCTGAGCGAAATGGCACCTAAATTCCTATTGGCTGAGTGAAAAGGTGCCTAAATTCCCATCATAATAAAACGCAAAGAATAGAGCTGCAACGCAAATGCTTGGTTACGGAAGCCAGCGGGTGCACTCCAGGTCAAAGCGGACGCGCCTCAGAAATAGGACTCGGAGAAAAGCGCAGCGACACAATGTTTCGTCACGGAAGCCTTCGGGAAGCTGGCGGGGTTTGCCACGCCTGCGCAGTGGGGGAGTGTGATGTCAGCGCCATCTGGGCAAGGAAGACTTGGCGCGCTGCTTGTAAGAATGCTTTCGCATTCCTACACGTAAGCAGTCCTAAGTGTCTTTGCCGAATTTGTTTTGGTCTGTCGGCAAGTGTGTTTTCATGGCGTCATGCTGTTCGGAGACGCTTTTGTATGCGGAAGGGCATGTCCTCCAGAACACTTTTCTTTTTCCACAAAACCTTGGTTTGTCATAACACTGCTCTAGCTTCTCCTCTACTTCTGCTCTCATGACTTGCGGCACGCAGAAAATGTCTACCCCGGCTCAGGACAGCCTAGAAAGCTAGAATGGCATTCTCCAACGAGCACCTTCTGATGTTCTGCACCTTGGAGATAAAAGGTCCCTGTAAGGGCTCCAATCAAATTATCCAACATCATCTTACCTGCTGCTGTCGACCAAAGTGCAAGCAGCAAAAGCAGTTAAGCGTTTGAAACCATAGCGGATAGGGCAATCTCCGAGTAGTTTTGATGATGGCAATGTATCTAAATCAGGGGTCTCAAACTCATTTTAGTGTGGGGGCCAAATAGCCCACACCGGAAAGGTCGAGGGAAAACTTAAGACGAGGGGGGGGGGGGGGGGGTGTTTAAAAGATTTTAGTGAGAAAGGACCTCGTGCTCTGTGTTTTTTTGCAAACCCACAGTTTTGCCAGTGACATCCTTAGATTTTATTTGTTTATATGACTACTTTGGGCCCTGACCTGGTGTGATAACAAGAACTAAAATGACACCGTACCGCGAACGTGCTGGAATGTGATTAAAAAACGGAGACTGGCAAATAACGACACACACACTCAAAAGACATCAGCTCGTTTACGCCCTAACATTTATTTCAGTGCTGAAATTTTGAATGCAAGAAGAGAGCAAGTACACTGTTGTTCCTGTTGCTCAATTCACGCAGGAATTAACGAAGCTCAATATGTCTCTAAACAACAGTCAGGAATGGTGTTTTTGTTTTTTGTTTTTGTAGGGAAGAATCACGTTCGCGCACCCGAAATGCATCCTTCAATGAATAGCTCGCGCTTGCAGCCTAGTAGCGGAATCGTTGAACATTACAAAAAGCTGGGAAGCAAGAAATAAAGCGAAACAAAGGTCAAATGAACACACATAAGTATAAAAGTATAAATAGTAGAGCTACTTTTCAAGCGAAAATGAATCGACGAGATCAGATCACGATGGCGCACGTCTTACTTCTAGTGCTCCAGACAGGGGAACCGGGACTCGTAGCCGGTTGCCGGCGGGCCGCGTCCCAGTGAGTTGCGGGCCGCATGCGGCCCGCGGGCCGCATGTTTGAGACCCCTGATCTAGATAATCGTAATATCCCCAGTTGTCGCCCACCCCCCTGCCGCCTGAAATTCATAAGAAAATGGGGGTGGGCCATGTCTCGCTGGGTAAGCGCAAAAAGCTTAGAAAAAGCTAGAAAAACACCCATTTTTCTCTGCGTATCTAGCACGGCTGCACAAGAGGTACATTAAACTCAAAACTAGAATTAGTTTCGTTGTTTTTTGCAAGAGGTGCTCACGAAAGAATGTTTTACTTTCGCGAATTTCGTTGCTTGCATATGTGCGATAAACACCGCCGATCGGCATACAGCGCAAACGCTTATTCCGTTAAAGCATGTTTCTAAAACTGCTATGTTCTCTTCTTTAGTAAGCAAAAAAGAATGAGTCGAGGAAATAAAATTTTAACCAGGGGTGCAACGAGCGAGTGGGCGAAAGAAGTGATGAAGAGCGATGTTGGCGAAGCGGGAAAGCCGGCAATAGCGTTTTGGCGTCTGGCCAAGCCGGGCGCCTTGTCAATTGCAAGGAGCAGGCTCTTGGGCAACTTCCTTGTTTGGTGCATGCATGCGCGCGTCTGTGCGTGGCATGCTATCAACGCAGGCGGCGTTGCTGCGTGGCGTGGATGGCACCACAAACACTTGGCTCGAAACTTTACAAACATCTGTGTGCGACGTTCCAGCAAATCATTATCTACCCGTTGGCTTTGTCTCAAACATCTCACAACCCTACCAACTGGGGTCGTGACATTTAGAGAGAATGATTGGCTATTCGCGGTGACCTTATTTCGGTGGAGACGGACTTTGACCTTGCATCTTTGACCTTACACTCTGCTCTTACATTCCGGGATACAGGCCGTGCGCCGAACTCGCAATCCCTGAATGGGTTCCTCCTTGTGTTTTCTTTCCCAATTCTTTTGTCCAAAGAAACCTTTTTTGTAAGCAAAACAAAGTTTTGTTTTGTTATCTCTATAGTTTTTCTCTCGCTCGAATGTGCTTTGACTTCGGGATCGTGAAAACTTAGGAGGAAATGCGTAAGCAAAGTCGCGTCTTTCCCTCCTTTGTTTTACTTTGTCATGGACGTCCTCCAACTGTAAGGTCCACAGCCGAGTCATTCGGGTAGGGGGAATCTTCGCGGACCACAGAGTCCGCATTGGGGTATTTGTAGGGGTGGGCAATGACTCGGTACCTTTTTGGAAATCAATATTGGCCCAAAAAGTGGAGTGGGCGATGACTCGGGAATAAGTGATCGATGATTCGGGATCTTGCGGTATTTCTCTCAAACATTAAAATATAGTTGATAAAAATACTATTACGGCACTGAGAAACAATTTTACGGTGAACATTTCTCATCTCTTGAACCATTGAGGGTCGAGAAACGGTGCTTACTAGCTAAGCACCCTTTGCTATATGTGGAACCTAGAGTAGGGCTACCCTCACCTACTGTAAAGTTCCGAAAGAACGCCCACCCAAAATGAAGCGATAAATAGTGAAAAACATGGAGTGGGCTATCTTTGGGGATGCCGCAGCGAAACTTTATAAAAAATTAATGAATAACACCCTGGCATCTGCAAACCCCTGATACCGCAGATGGCAGACACTTTGAATTTGTGTTTCACGATGCGATAGACGTGCGGGAATTCGCTATGAACTCCTGTATCATGGGAAAGGATACTGCAGGTTGCGCACGCAGCAGATTCACATTTCACGGTGCGAAGGACCCGCGGAAATCTGTCGAAAACTCGCATCTCACGGGAACGAATGCCGCAAATCGTGGACGCAGCGGGTTCAAGTTTTATGGTCCAATAAACACGCGGGAACCTGCTACAAACGTGCCTGTCACGGGAACTGATATCGCGCGCGCAGATCGCGGACAAAAACGCGGGAATGCGCTACAAACTTTGTCACTGGAATGGATACTGCAGATTGTAAATGCAGCAGATTTGAGTTTCACGGTGCAACAAACACGCGGGAACAACTTGCGTGTTACGGGAGCCGATATGGTGCGCGTAGATCGCGGACAAAAACACAGGAATGCGCTACAAACTTTATGTCACTGGAATGGATACTGCAGATTGTAAATGCAGCAGATTTGAGTTTCACGGTGCAACAAACACGCGGGAACAACTTGCGTGTTACGGGAGCCGATATGGTGCGCGTAGATCGCGGACAAAAACACAGGAATGCGCTACAAACTTTATGTCACTGGAATGGATACTGCAGATTGTAAATGCAGCAGATTTGAGTTTCACGGTGCAACAAACACGCGGGAACAACTTGCGTGTTACGGGAGCCGATATGGTGCGCGTAGATCGCGGACAAAAACACAGGAATGCGCTACAAACTTTATGTCACTGGAATGGATACTGCAGATTGTAAATGCAGCAGATTTGAGTTTCACGGTGCAACAAACACGCGGGAACAACTTGCGTGTTACGGGAGCCGATATGGTGCGCGTAGATCGCGGACAAAAACACAGGAATGCGCTACAAACTTTATGTCACTGGAATGGATACTGCAGATTGTAAATGCAGCAGATTTGAGTTTCACGGTGCAACAAACACGCGGGAACAACTTGCGTGTTACGGGAGCCGATATGGTGCGCGTAGATCGCGGACAAAAACACAGGAATGCGCTACAAACTTTATGTCACTGGAATGGATACTGCAGATTGTAAATGCAGCAGATTTGAGTTTCACGGTGCAACAAACACGCGGGAACAACTTGCGTGTTACGGGAGCCGATATGGTGCGCGTAGATCGCGGACAAAAACACAGGAATGCGCTACAAACTTTATGTCACTGGAATGGATACTGCAGATTGTAAATGCAGCAGATTTGAGTTTCACGGTGCAACAAACACGCGGGAACAACTTGCGTGTTACGGGAGCCGATATGGTGCGCGTAGATCGCGGACAAAAACACAGGAATGCGCTACAAACTTTATGTCACTGGAATGGATACTGCAGATTGTAAATGCAGCAGATTTGAGTTTCACGGTGCAACAAACACGCGGGAACAACTTGCGTGTTACGGGAGCCGATATGGTGCGCGTAGATCGCGGACAAAAACACAGGAATGCGCTACAAACTTTATGTCACTGGAATGGATACTGCAGATTGTAAATGCAGCAGATTTGAGTTTCACGGTGCAACAAACACGCGGGAACAACTTGCGTGTTACGGGAGCCGATATGGTGCGCGTAGATCGCGGACAAAAACACAGGAATGCGCTACAAACTTTATGTCACTGGAATGGATACTGCAGATTGTAAATGCAGCAGATTTGAGTTTCACGGTGCAACAAACACGCGGGAACAACTTGCGTGTTACGGGAGCCGATATGGTGCGCGTAGATCGCGGACAAAAACACAGGAATGCGCTACAAACTTTATGTCACTGGAATGGATACTGCAGATTGTAAATGCAGCAGATTTGAGTTTCACGGTGCAACAAACACGCGGGAACAACTTGCGTGTTACGGGAGCCGATATGGTGCGCGTAGATCGCGGACAAAAACACAGGAATGCGCTACAAACTTTATGTCACTGGAATGGATACTGCAGATTGTAAATGCAGCAGATTTGAGTTTCACGGTGCAACAAACACGCGGGAACAACTTGCGTGTTACGGGAGCCGATATGGTGCGCGTAGATCGCGGACAAAAATGCGGGGACCTGCTATGAACACGCTTTTCAGACGTGGCCGGTACGGCAAATTGTGCAGTTGATGCGATTCCCGTCGGACATTGCGTGACATTCGACAAGAATCGAGGGGTTTGTGATGTTTCGGAATTTTTATGTTGCAGATATTTAGCCAAAATAACAGGATGAGGGATCTCTTGAGGGCGGGAGTTCTCTCGGAACTTTACGGTAAATTGCATCTAACAAAAAGTATCGCTAAAAAGTGTTTTTTTCCTGGAAAAGTTTACAGAAACAGTGTCTCGTTAAACAATCTCTTAATTCCCAAGAAATTCTTTTTATGTGCACAAAATGAAGTTTTGCGGAAAAGAAAAAAAATCTGCTCAATATTTACGTCGCGAGGCTTATCTCGTGTTAGGAGCGATTCTAAAAGTAGCTTTTGTTTCGGGATGTCGACCCCGACGTAAAAGCACGTTTTGGAATCACTCACGTGAGTCTCGCAGCGCAAATAGTGCGCTAATATTTTTTTTATTTTTCGAAGGGAAATTTGTTTGGTTGAAGGTGACACTCGAAAAAAGAGTTTTTTTTGGGAGTTGAGAGTCCCTTTTATGTATGAATTAAATCTTGAGACTCCGCGAAGGTGTTCGCACGGGGAGACTCAGTTTTGCCGAATGGGCATTGGGATAAAAGGCTCGTTGCATCTTGAGTGACCGTTGGAGTTTATTTGACGCCCGTCAGCTTCTTCAAAGTGGACTTTGTTGCTCTTCCAAAGGAGTGGTGGTATTTTCCAGGTGGATGACGAAGAACTGCAGGATGAACCTCTGCAAATAAGGTGGGACTCCTCGAGCCTTGTCGGGGAAAGGTTCAGTGACGATGGACCGGACATTTGGAGCCCTCGTGCTCCGTTTCCCGCCGGTTGTGGCCGGCAGAAGGGGGCTGAAAAACGAGTCTCGAGTTGTCGGTTGTTCTCCTAGCGTAGATCGCGGCCCCTCTATTGTCTGCAGGAGGGTGCCTGCTTCCGTTAAGGCAGGATTTTTAGTTTTAGGAGAATCCTAAGAAAGACATATGATGGTAGTGCCTGTATGGTGGAACGACCCAAATATCATGGTCATAGCTCAATTACTCTTTCAGTTGCAGCTCTTCTTTGAACTGAGTGGAGAGACTGCAGTTTAGAAAATACGATAGAAGGCTCATTAGACTCGGGCAGCACTCCAAAATGTATGCTACACATTGTGGCATTTTGGCATTATTAATTTCTCGCATGCTTATCTTTAGTTTGCACCTTTCGTTACCTCGTTTGGAGGGATACAAACAGGGGCGGATTTAGAGGGGGGGGTCCGGATGTCCTGACCCCCCTCTTGATTTCTGCATGTGTAAAATTTAGGGCGTAAAACGAAGGAGAGGGGGAGGGGGTTCCTAAACATATGGTACGCTGACCAACACCTGACCTCCCCCTCGAGAAATTCCTGCATCTGCCCCTGGACGCAAATAGCACGTAGGTGAAGGACTACATTATGAATTGAAGTAGAAATAACTTGCAACAATGTCGCAAAGTCGAGTGTAACTGAACCGTAACTGAAAGACCATATAATGAAACAAAGTGAACAGAAGTAGTCCAAACGGTTGCCAAGGTACCAGCTCCATGAGCAACACAGAATCCAAAGAATGAGCTCCAAGAAACGGTCTTTAAAGTAATACTAGTTTACTTCCTGAGCTGGTGTAAGTTATTACTTACAGCACCGAAAAATAGTCTGCAGCAAAAAGTATTTGTGGATCACAAAGGAAGGGACCTTAGATGTAAATGATTAAACTTCTAAAAAAGCACCTCTTTTCACATTTTCTGCATGTTGACCCGGTTTTCAGCAAATGACTGCGTGCTGCAAAGCGTGCGTACATTAAGAAATTGGTTGTGTACCCTTGCCTGGACAACTTGTTCTCGTCGACATTATGGCTCTCATTCGGATATTTCCCGACGGCCTTCGTAGATTCCTCGGGAACCCACAATTTTGTCGAGCGTCTCGTCGTGGTTTTTTTTTTTAAGGCGGATGCTAGGGGCTGGGTGATCTCGGAGGGAACTTGCCGTTTCGATGGTGAGGGAAGAAAACGAGGATTTCTATGCCCGGGCGGAGGACGAAACTTTTTGTCTAGGCTTTCGTTCTCGTTGAGCAATCTTGCAGGTTTTGGCATGCCCGTGCATATTCTTAAAGGGAAGCTGAAGCGGTTTTAAATACCAGAAAAAACACCTGAGCCTAGTTAATCAGATCTCAGCCATCACGAATATCGTATTGGTTTGGTAATTTTCTGCGCGGATTAACCGGAAAAGCGCCTTCAAAGTAGCGCCGAAGCCACGCCTCTCCGAAGCAGAGGGAAAGGGGAGAGAGGAGGAAACCCGTCAGCCGGCGTCACAAAAGGACCGGCCGGGGGACCCCGCCGCGGCTGGCCGCGCTTTCCTCGTAGGCTGCTCTAGTGTCTTTTCGAGCCGTCGTCGTTCTGCCGCTGCATAGCGCTTGCTTTTATCCGTTGACCGGTCATGCTATGGACTCAATCGCCTGGCGTGTTGATTGTTCTCTTGTTTGTTCACGGGTTTGCAGAATTCTCGTGGTACCGAACCAACTGACTCGTGATGTTGCGCGATGCCGTACTCATGTGTAGCCGCCAGCTTTTACGAACAGCGCTCGTCGCTGTTGTTCTTCCCGCTTACCGTCTTTTTCACTTCGTCACCGAGATTTTAAAGGGGTGGGTGGGTTTGAGCAAGTAAACCTTTTTTGTTCAAAACGTGTTTCGGACGGCGCATATGAAAACTGTGTACGTATGGGTTTGGGTCTGAAGAAGGCTCGCCTGAACCCGACACTCTGCCGAACATCTTTGAAGGTAAGAAGGCAATTCAGCGCTATAAAAATCAGAAACAAAGAGGAAACGCAACTAGGTAGGAATTGTAGGTCGACTGTTCTAGAAAAAAGCTATTACGTTATTAGAATTGTGCAGTGTGCTAGAAAAGCCGCGATCATTTAGCCGAATAGCGGGTTTCCACTGGCTCTCTTGCGTTAACCGCTTATATTAGTGTTTTAGTGTTGGTTTCTTATATTGTTGAAGTGACCATATTTTCCGGACCGACTCCGGTCCGGGAAATCTAGGAAACAAAAGAAAACAATCTTGGGTAGCGCAAGATCATTTTCTTTTGCTTTTAATCTACTCGGCTACCCAGCCATTTTGGAGTGAAGGGCTTGCTCTAATAAATGGTCATGCAATTCATAATGCGACTTTCACGGTGCAGCTTGTTTTAGCATAAACTTTTTTTTTTTTACAGTTGCTGGCATTATTTGAGCTCACATATTTTTTAAACGTAAACATAAATTTTGTTAAATTTTCCTTCCAAAGGTTCATATTCTCTTCAGGAGAGGTTTTTGGAAATACAAAGCATGTGACCTTCTGTTCTGAATTGAGTTCTTTTTTTACAAGTTACGCAGTGTTTTCCGTATAACGTTTGTGTCATGCAACAATTCTTTGTGCCGTAGAAATGCGATCGGACGATGATAATGCTTGGTGGTGGTGTGATGCAGTCAACAAATCTTGGTAAAAGCATGCGAATGTAGGGGCCCAGGAAGCTTTCACGATTTCGGTATCAAATTAAGGGCTGCCGGGCACACATCTCCGCTTTTTCTAAAGCTATAATGGCGTAATTGTTTGTGGCAAACAAACTAAACGCAGCAGAGGGTACGCGCTATCACAAGGATGGACCTTCTGCGCAGTTATTCGCATAGTGCGCAAGGACGTGGCGGTGGCAGAACGGCGACCCTGTCTTATCACCCGTCTCATCTCAGGGGAAGCTCTCCCGTCGCCCGAAGCCGATTATACTATCCCTTCAAACCACTTCAGCCTCGATGAACAATGCAGCCTGCACGCTCACGCGTCCAGCAGCTGGCAAGAAGGAAGGACGATGTTTGCAGAATTCTTGTCCTCTGACGACCGTTTTGGGGAGGGTCACGCTAATCCGGCTTGAGCCGTCCCGTCAATAACACTCCGTTTATTGTTAACGTTTTAAGTTACAATAAATAGCAGTCAGTTCGTTCCTGAAGGTATGAAGCCGGCCATGTCGCGTCCGCGCAAGCAGTTCCTCGTATCTGCGTTTATTACTGCGGGGGGTCATTTTCCTACTTTGCCAACGGCTGGAACGCGTACTTTATCACGTCGAGGGTCGTCTGGACACATTCCTCTTTCGAATCCATCGAAAGATTTCGAAAAATCAGAAGCCTAACCCGATTTACGAGAGCGGAAGACCCGGCGCCCGGCTACTTCCGCAAGCGACGGAGCAAACGAGAATCGGGAAGGTCCTTTTATGACGTAGTGGCGCGTCGCGCGTCACTAGCCAATGGCGTGCCGCTGCGGCGATCGCTTTTGGTTTCTTCGCTTTTTTTCGCGTTTAGGGATTATTTTGGGTCAAACGGTTGTGATATTTGGACTCAGCAGGCACAGACACGTCAGAATCAACCATTAACTCTTTTTTTTTTCGAAAAGCTCTTCAGCTTCCCTTTAAGTATGGCTCTCGAGCCGTTAGTAAGAGTGAATGGCACCAAAAAAACGAAGGACAAGAAGACGGTGCCAACTTTCAACTTGCTTATTTTGAAGAACCCCGTATCGACGTGTGCTCTCGAGCCGTTAGTAAGAGTGAATGGCACCAAAAAAACGAAGGACAAGAAGACGGTGCCAACTTTCAACTTGCTTATTTTGAAGAACCCCGTATCG
The DNA here is from genome assembly GCA_013358835.2 of Ixodes persulcatus. Lineage (NCBI taxonomy): Eukaryota > Metazoa > Arthropoda > Arachnida > Ixodida > Ixodidae > Ixodes > Ixodes persulcatus. The sequence continues at coordinate 253,779 of JABSTQ010009735.1, read as the reverse complement.
ACGTGAAACCAGAACACGAAAAACAGTCACCTGTCCCAGACGCAGTGAAACTAATAAAAAATCAACCTTTTCCCCAACGGTGCGATCGAAGGACGGATGACTTTTGCTACGGATGACCGTGATTTTCATGTTCCGGTTTTACGCCGGTACGCATTTCATCAAAATAGGTGGGTCGAAAGCCGGCGCTTCATCCGCCGTCTTCTTTTCCTTCGTTTTTTCGGTGCCGTTCACTCTGTGTGCACGTTCGACCAACTTTTCCTCACGCTGCCTCCGCGTCCCCTGCGTGTTGGAGCGTGCGACAGCGTACGGAGCCTCCCCTCGCAGGATCATGGACTACGACACGTACAGTGCCAACGACGCCATCGGGAAGGTGTACATCGACCTGAACCCCCTGCTGGTCAAGGAAGTGGGCTCGACCCTGTCCGGCTGGCTGCCCATCTACGACACCATGCACGGCAAGTGGATGCCGACTGAAACGCTGCTTCTCTGGCTGCGGTCGGCCAGCGTTTTTGCCCGGCAGGCCGTACAAATCCCTGGCGACTCGAACTCGTGCAGCTAAGCTACACTGCCTGCGACGCATCTCCCACGGGTGTGTTTACCGCATCCAAAAAAGTGTGCCCTCGACTTATTTCCGGCGACGTCCCGTAAGTGTCATGCTGTAGCTGGCCGCCATCGTGGCAGTGTCGCAACGGCCAATGTGGCAAACCCTCTTCTGGTTTGACGGTCCACGGAAGTTTCGGCACCCTTTGCCCCTGCTTTTTGCCGCAATTTCTACGACCAACCACCCAAGATCTGGCAGCCTCGCAGTCCGGCTTTTCTGTCGTCAGTTGTTGCCTCTTTGGGACCACTTTCCACGCATCGCCCGAATAGGACGCTAAACATGCTAGTTGAAGACACGTCAAGGGGAGCTAAGCGGTCAAAAAGCCGTTCTCGCGGAATGAAAGTTTGTTTCATGCCTCGTTACCACTATACGTTCCATTCGAGAACATATACAGGGTGTCTGGCGACCGGGAAAACCAGGAATTGTCAGGGTAATTTTAATTACCGGGAAAAATTGGGGAATTGTCAGGTATATTGTCAAAAAGTGAGTCCAGTCAGGGAAAATGAGCCAGAAACGCCATCGAGTGCCCTGAGCAAAGACTTGAGGGCTTAGGGGCAGAAAAATAGGCAATAAATTCTGCGTATTGCGGAGCGCAGGCTCTGCTTACCCGATGTAGAGTGTGCTACACGATGCAAAGAGAAACTAAGCCTTGGATTGGATTGAGAGTGCGACACTTGGCTGGATTCAGTTAGAGCTGCTAGGTTTAGTAACAAATGGGAAAGCCGCAGACCCCGAACTAATCCAAGCCGAAAGTATCCCAAAGTGTGCGTCTAGCGGCCATGCTGCCATTCGGTTATTGACACTGTGTGGTTGAGTGTTGCGCTTTTATCGTGTTTCCGGAAGTGGCCTCTTCACTGACGATGTTGGCGGCAAGAAAGTGCTCGTTTAATCCAGACTGGACAAACCCGAATATTTTGGAATATGCAAGTTTGATTAAACCCGCGCAGAATGATCCTCACAGCGCTCAATGCCTCGTACCTCTACAGTGGTCGGGGAATTTCACCCGAAATTGTCGGGGAAAACCTGGAAAAGTCGGGGAATTTCGAAAGAATAATTTGCTAGACACCCCGATATAGTTCTGCCCCCTCACTACTTGCGTCGTCCAACAATTTCACAGCCGACGCAACTGAATCGCGCGATTAGAGACTTTTTTGGAGGCATCGAACACGCGCATGTTGCCGTTCTTGACAAGTTTTGGTTCTGTTTCACGTCGGTGATTTATTGCCGATAATGCGCCACCTCACGGGAGAAAAACCTACATGCATCTCCCCACAGTTGCGCAAAGTGTTCTAGGGGGCCCATTTTCAATTTTAGCGGCGCTTTTAAACTATGGATTACACGCGATTGATGGCCCGTGGGCACGTCACTACTCTCATTCCCGCTCCTCCTCGCTTCGTCCCGTCGAGCTGGTGCACCCAAGTGAGGAGGAGAAGAGTGAGGCCGCTACCCTTCTTTCTCAAATTTTCCAGGAGGACAATGATGTCGTAGCCCTCGCTCGATCGCACCCTTCTATTCCAAAAGTACGGCCATCCATTTGAGATATCGACGTATAAGCGATGTTTTGGAGCTCCTAGTGTCCCGTTCGGCGCTTCTGCAGCCTTTCGTGAAATCCAAATTTCGGTCCCGTATCCCTTTAAATAATACGCCGAGTGGATTTTTTTGTTGCGGGAAAAGTTCATTCGCTAAAAAAAAAAGAAAATGTTGTTTGAGAATTTAGTGTTTTTTTAATGGCCCATCGGAGCCACGAGGCGATTGATATTGTCTATTGGAATAAAATGGATGCAGGAATGTGAATGAAGGTAGAAACGTTTTGGTCGACTGGGCAAGGTGAAATAGCGAGTGGACGGTTCCTGTCGCCTGTGGCTTGGCCAACTTTGGCTCGTCCTGTTCCAGGCATCCGGGGAGAAGTGAACCTGGTGGTGCGGATTGACCTCTTCAGCGACTCCAACCGTTACCGGGAATCTTCGTGCGGCGTGCGCTTCTTTTACAGTGAGTGCCTTTTCTTCGCATTTGTACTCCAGGAACCGCGCGCAAAGTAAGCTGCGTTACGTCGCTGCTATTTAAAAATGGGGGATGGCGAGGAGGAAAACCGCACCAACACGAAGGAATGCGCCACAAACGAGCAAAGCGACGTGCAAGTCTCGCAGCTCCGTTTACGAGTTGAGAGCGACGGGACCTCCGCCCCCAGTCCGCCCGATCTGGCGGGCACCTCGAGTCCACCGGGCAGAGCTTAGCGAGGCATTTAGTTTTTGCGGGCCGACCGACTTCGGTGCACTTCCTGTTCGCCGCACGAAGGATCATGGGGACCCGCCCCTCTCCCTCTGGCGGGTCCCCACGATCGCCGCCGCCGTAACAAACGCGTTGGCGGCCGGCTTCGTCGAGCGCTCCTCGCGTGCCTCGACCCCGTCTTCCTCGTCCGAGGAACCTCGCCGAGGAACTTTTACCGTATCGCGCTTCGTCCCCCCACCCGCAACACGACCGCATTTAGAGTAGGCCACCGTTAAACTACCGTTTCTGTCTTACGCCCTTTAGCATACGCCCTTTAGCATACGCCCGGCTCCGTTCCGAACGTCGCCTGTCCCAAGTTTGTATGCAGAGACGTACCAAATGCCACTAGAAAAGTGAAGACAGTACCTCAGCCTAAGCTATAGTTATACGGTCGAACCTCGATTTAACCGAGTCACCGGGACCCGCTAATTATTTCGTTAAATCGGGAACTTTGTAAAATCGAGAAAGTCATTTTGCGGGCATAGGCTGCGCGGGGAATCCGAATTTGTTCATTAAATCGGGAAATTTGTAAAATCGGGTTTCGTTAAATCGAGGTTCAACTGTAATGTCAAATCTGATCCTGAACACCCATCCTTCCACTGTTTGCAGGCATCTCCTTTTTTTACGTCTTTTTGAGAACGAGCCAAGTATAGTACGGCCTTTAAGCCTCCGCATTCAAAGCATGTCTGCATCCCTGCAGCTTGCACTTCCTGAGCGTAGCTTGATCACCAGAGTTGGAAGCATTGCTCCTTGGAAGGCGGTGCACTATACCTGTGACTGGTCGCTGGCCAAATAAAATAAGCGCTCTGTTGTGCCACTAGTTGTTCAGCGAGCGTTTATGACCTTGCAAGCTAAGTATAAGGACTATGCACAATTCTTCACTGATGGTGCAAAAACTCCACACTTTGTCGGTTCGGCTGTATATTCAGAACAATTTATGAAAGCTCGACGGCTTGACTCGTTTGCCAGCATTTTTACTGCGGAGCTTTATGGTGTGCTCGTGGTTATTGAATATATTTTAGGCAACAAGATCAGGAAAGCTATTTTGTTTGTGGACTCCCAGAGTGCTCTCCTCTCTTTCTGTTCCCTCAACGATTCAAACAATCGGCTTGTGCAACAAGTACAGGTAGAGTTAAACCTGGCTTTCCAAATGGGATACAATATCAAGCTGTGCTGGTACCAAGCCATGTGGGAATTTCAGGTAATGAGAAGGCGGATAGGCTAGCAGCCTCTGTTGCCAACATGTGTTGGCTTTTGCCCATGCCCCTGTACATATAGACGAAATAAACTGAAACTGTTATGCCTCGAGAAGATTTTAAACCAGTTCTCAAAAAAACAATTCGTTATGCCTGGCAGCTTGACTGGGACAAAGAAATAGATATTACGCTACATGTCGTCATACCACGTTTGGGGGTAGGGGTAGAATAGAAACTGTCGTCACAAAGTTTTAATGTGTCGGTTGAGAATTGGGCATTCATGTGTGACCCATCAATGTCTTTGTGGTGAGGACACCCCAGTCTGTGAGCATTGCGGTGAATTGGTAACTATATTGCGCATCCTATGGCACTGCAAATTCTTTGATCAAGAACGTCGAACAAGTTTCCCTTCACTTTCCGGATATCTTCCATTTCACCCAGCCTTCTTGCTGGGAGACAAACGTTTAGTTCCTTTTGGTCTCATTTTAGATTTTCTTAAAAAACTGGCTACCTGCACCAGTTATAGATGTTCTGCATAGTAATTCCTTTATTTTACTATAGACTCTCTTCACTATTTCTTTGGCGCAGCATGGCCTATGTTGCTTTTTGCACCATTAAACACCTAATAATCAGCCGACTTGTTACTCGCAGCACCTGAATTTCAACTTCTGCTGACTTGGCCATTTTAATGGTGGCTTGGAATATTGCCGCGCGTGCAGCTGACCAAGTAGGCAGCGCGCTCGTGGCCTAACGGTTATCGCGCTTGCCTTTCCATGCAGGAGGCCAGGGTTCGATTCCTGGCTGCGGCGACACATCTTTGTTGGCTCTGTAATGTGATGTTCTGGTGAATTCGAGAACCGCCTTGCTGATTAGACGTCAGAATGTTCTTTGCGCCGAATCTTCTACGTCAATTGTTCCAGAAGCCAGCGCGTGTGCATAAGGGGGTCCGCGTGGCGAGCCGGGGTCAGTCTCGCCCTAGCGCTCGAACCTGCTGTTACGCCAACTTTGACGCCCTCGACGCTCTGTTCTTATCCTTCGTTTTCACTTTATTTTTGGCACAAGTTCGCCCCAGTAAACGTTAATTTCCTCCTGTTTATCTATTGTTCTTTTAATCACCACCGATGACAATATTGCCTAGTGTTTGTGGGTGGACACTTGCTGTGATTTTTCTGCATCAAGACTTTTTTGGGGGTTGCTGTTTACTTTTGTGTCAGTATAGCTATCCTTTTGTTTTGTCTAACCATTACGCGTTGGTGATGCAGTGCTACCTCAAAAAGCGGAGGGAGTTGTGTGCTGTGAGGAAGCTTTGAAAGTTGGTGGGCCACAACTACGACGACAGTAGAACAGGGATCCTCCACGCCCGTATTCCTGTAAATGAAGCTTACGAGAAACTGTAAAGGATGCTTACGAGAAACTCCGTTTTGAGTTTTGGTTTAGTTGTTTGCTTTTCTGCGATCACATCAAGCCTGGCGTCCTCGTCTCACGCCGACGCTTCTCAAAAACACGGTCTGATTCGTGCTTCTGGTGCGTACGCAATCTGTTTTGTGCGTGAGAGTAGCCACAGTGGGTAAGATGACGACGTTCATTCATTGAATTTTAGTTTCGATTATTACAGTGAGTCGAACAGGCCGGGTTTATTTGCAGGTGCTTGTCGGTACCTTTTGTTTTGCGCGCCGAGGGAATTTATTGCCTCCGTGAGCTTCCGCGGACATGCTGGGGGCGTGTTCCGAACACATTAGTTTCAATCCGCAAGGTGTCAACCTTATATAGACTCGATGTTATGCCATCAACAGCAAAAGGAGTTGAGTTTTCTTCGATAAGGCGGCTCGATCTCGGCATAGCGCTACGGAGTAGCGCAAAACGCTTCGGTCGAGGCTTTGGGGAGCGATGCAGCCATCGCGGGGGCTATGCAGCTTTGCAGCTTTACCCGTTTTATCTTAACAGCACCTCCCTATCCTTTGCGTGAGCGTCCTAGCACCGAGTTCACCCTGCTTCGTCATTGGAGGGAGGGGGCAGAGTAATAATGCCGTTGACCCCCCCCCCCCCCCCCCCCCGCCCCCCCCCTTCCCCCCGAAATAAAATCCTGGCTATGCCACTGACCCTGGCCAGACGCGAGGTCGATCGCAGCATCCGTGGCAGGAGCAACAACGGTAAGGTTCACATTGATGAGCACGAACGAATCAAAGTTGTCCTTGGTGGCTTTGCCAACATGTTTTCACACAACCCTTTTTAGAGATTATTGCAGCTCTGGCAATCGTGCGCTGGCTCGGCAAGCGTGCTTGCGAGGGAAAATCCGATGTGCGCAAAGCAGTTGGCGATCTTTCATCATCAGGTCACGGACGCGCTTTCTCTTGCATGAGTAGCTTCTCGAACCCGTCCAATATGCCTCGCTTGTTCCGCAAAATGGTGGACGGTGTCCAACAGCCAATTCCGGAATGTCGAATTCTTGGGCGATTTCAGACTTGGGCCGGCCACTTTTCTCCAACTCACAGATCTAAGTGACTTTCGGTAAACACACCCAATCTCCCATACGACGCATGTGTGCGTGTAGCACGCCGCAGGCGCGTGCCTCGGGAGCTTCCAAAGGGATAATCTCTGGGCTTCATCACTCCCTTGACCCGATTCCGACACAGTTGGGCATCGTCGGCCGCGGGCGCCCTGAGTAGCGTCGGTACGTGGACGCTACTCCCGCTGCTCCCTGCCCGCGTCCTTCGCGTCGGCGCATTGGCATCTGAAGTGGCGCTTTGCGCGCTCTGCCCTCTGTCACCCGTTTACTACATTTTCTTGTTTGCCGTTTTCCCAGTTTTTTGTTTGCCTCGGTGGAGAAGGGGGAGGGAACTCGAGGGCCTCCGTGCGCCCCCGTGTAAGCTTGCGTGCTTTCGGCACCGCGGCCTTCGTAATAAGCGTGGTCGGCCACCGATATACTTCAAATAATCTGGTTAGAAATGTGTGCATTTCGGTGAAGACCATGTTGACCTATGATAACAACGATACTAATTAGAAAAAAATGACCGCATCTCCACGTGGTGAATGATGTTGATTGGGGCGAAGCTCGGGTGGTGCTGATGATACTGATTTTGGTCATAGGTATTGCTGCTTGCTGTCGGCGTTGACGCTTTGCCGCCGCTTCCCGAGCTCTCAACTCCGGGTCCGCTTGGCGTTTTTGACGCTGTGCAGCAGCTTCTCGCGCCCTGGTCTCCGGAGCAGCTTGCTGTCTACGTAGACGCCGAGGCGCTGCATGCCGAGCTTTTCGGTCCTTTTCATTCATGGCAGTAGGAGAATGTGTGGTTTTCTTCTTTTTCTTTTTTTAAGCGGACAAATGGGATGGCATCTCAGAACCCCCTACTCTTTTTTTTCTTCTTTTTCTTTTTTCATAATTTTTTTCATCTTTTTTTCTTCCAATTTTTTTTTTGCCCTGCACGAGCACGTGATCTCACGAGCAGAAGCACGAGCACCCGACGCCGGCCTACGGCGGACGGCGGACGGACATACGAACATGGCTAGCCCCGGCTAGCCCCTAAGGAGCTTCGCCCCTAAAAAGCGATTTCGTTGTAACTGATGAATTCTACTGAACAGCCCTATGCAGCCAGGAAGCTGGAGAATGATGACTACAAGGAGCACTGCGGCGCCATCATTTCCGCCGCCATGGGGTGACATCGGTCTCGGAATTTATTCGTTAAATTAAAAATTTTGTAAAATAGTGTGTTAACTGTATCTTGTACGGACAACAAACGGGGAAATGAAAATACTTGGTTCTTTCAGAAATGTTGTTGAAGTGGCGTTTGCTCTAGCAAGATTCGAGTGTATTGCACTACAAATCTTTTTTTTTTTTAGTGGAATTTTTTACTTTTTTTATCTTGTGACATATGTGTCCTGTCTAAGCATTTAAAAGAAGTTTTAACGCAGACTTTGTTTGGGATCCCTGAGGAAAGTGTGAAGGAAAGCTGCCAAGGAAATCATTGTGAAATGTGTAACACATACTTGAGAGGATAATCTGTAAAAAGAGCGGTAGATTGAGAGAAGGAAATTCTACAGCCTGCCCCAAGGATAATCGAACCAATGACCCCATACATTCGACCCCTCTGCCAATTAGTGGGTACGCTAGATACAAAGCTAGCTAGCTTTGTCTTCACCAGGTGATATCTAGAACTGCTTGAATGCGAACGTCGGGTGCCGGGTGCCCGTGTTCGGGGTTTGTGTTCAAACAATTTATGGGAAGAGACAAGAAATTCAAGCCTTGCCCACCAACACAGTCAAGTACAGAGTTTGGAATAAGGTACCGTGCTGTAGCAAAAAAAAGAACTGCAATGTTAGAAACTCCAAAGAATACCGCAGGAACACATTCTGTATGCACCGACTTTATCCGCATCAGAAAGATAAATGTAGCATTTTTGAGGGTGATGAGAGTCTCCTAGAAAAGGAGCCGTCTGTTGCAGGCAGTGGTGTCCCCCTGGGCCACTATGCCCAGGCCATCCTGGGCTTTGTGGAGGAGCTGGTGGTCAACGACGACCCGGAGTACAAGTGGATCGACAAGATTCGCACCCCCAGGGCCTCCAACGAGGCGCGCCAGACGCTCTTCTCCAAGCTCTCAGGTGGGTGGGGACTTCTTGCTGGACGACTCTTCATTGATGCACATTTTAAAGACACACATATCATCGATGCGTAAAGCTTCGAGTCAAGTTTGTGAAAAGAGTATCGTGGAAACTCTTCGGGAACCGTATGCTCTCGAAACATTTCATCGACAAAATAACTTTTTTGCTAAGTGGATTGGATAGGATTGCTGGCTTCACTTCACTCGCTGAAAAGGTGGCTTTAGCCAGAAGCGTACAAAGTGACTGGCAAAGCAAAAGCAAATCTGCGAGTTTCAAAAGAGGCACATTTAACGCCATTTTCCTTCTACTTTTTTGTCGGTGCGTGGTCCTCATTAGCGTGGAACTGGATACCATAGAATTTTACTGTAGACGTTTTGTTGTATACAGTACCAGTCACCAATTTTCGTGCTCGGGCTGCATTCTTTTTAAAATTCATACTAATTCAATCTAAGAATTATTTTGTTACGGATAATACGCGATTATCGTCGAGGGCTAAGGCAAAGTGTGCCCCACTCGTAACCGAGCGTGCTAGTTGGCTCCATTGCGAGGATATAGGCTAGTCAGCTTGTGCGCCGCATGTTTCTCGAAAAAACTGGGCACGGGGTGTTTGACAAAGAGAATGACAGCCTGCGTTGCCGGCATTGAAGCACATTTCCATACGAGTCAATCGCATCTCCGCTCGCGACTCCTCTTCCAATTGGGCACTCTGCAAAAGGCGCACAATTTCAACCGTGTCCCCATGGGCCAACTCGTGGGGCATTTGTATTTATCTTCCGTTTTCTGGAGGTCATGGTCCATAAACATTTCCTGGGGGTTGTTCTGGAAGCAATCTAAACGTGGCAGGACCAACCACCTTCTTTCGAGAAACTTGTTGGGATACTTCGCATAAAGCCATCTAATGCAGAATGCGTTGTTCCATCTGTTTCGATTTGTTTGCATCTCTTGTGTCTGTTTCACCTGTTTAACTTTCGGGCTACTCCTTTTGGCCGATTCACTCGACAGACTTATCCGCGGACGAATTGATTACGTGGCGACATGTCCACGGTTTGAACGTCTCCCAAGCGCATCTACACGATGGAGACGATGAGCAGAGATGACAAAAGAGCCTTTTTTTTCTCGATGTTAGCGCCGCAATGTTAGACAGTCCATGCAAGAAACACCTCTTGGTCCTACCATTCCATTCCTTGCACAACCTAAGTTATCGGTCGCATTTGACGGTATCCCGAGTCTCATTGTCATTTTCAAAGGATGCTCTTCCATTTTCACACCCATTCTAACGCATATTTTTAACCTTTCATTATCGACTTGCACTTTTCCTTCGATTTGGAAAAACGCGATAACCGTGCCGATACATATGAAAGGAAGAACAGGATGATCCAAAAAACTATAGACCCTTTTCATTATTATGTCCATTTGCAAAGGTTTACGAAATAGTACTTTCGGAACATATTTCCAGCTTTTTTAAACATAATATCCTCCCCTCACAACATGGTTTTGTGCGCGGAAGATCAGTGGAATCAAACCTGATGTCTTTCCTTAATTTCGTTTCGCCTATTGTGTGTCTGCGGGGTCAGGTTAACACTGTATATTTTGATATGTCTAAGGCATTTGATTTGGTTGTCCACTCGCTACTTTTACAAAAGCTGAAATCGTAAGGTATGAGTACTACACTATGCGCATTGCTTCACAATTATTTGTCCGATAGACACAACTTTGTACGTATCCTTGGTCATCTCTCCCGGCCTTTCGTTACCCTCTCTGGTGTTCTCAGGGGTCTAACCTTGTGCCAATTTTTTTTAATGTTTTCATAAACGACCTTAGCTCATGCGTTGTACATTCAGAAATCCTGCAATATGCCGATGACATCGAGTTATTTAGGCAGATAGTATCTTTAGAGGACTGTGTAAAACTAATGGATGATGTCAAATTAGTGAGTAATTGGTGTAGTCTCAACAGGCTGACACTTAATCCCACTAAGACTGTCGTTATGTCATTTGCTAAGAAGCTAAGGCTTTTTCATTTCTGTTACCAACTCGGCAATGCCCCATTACAAAGTGTGGATTGCACTCATGATCTTGGAGTTTATATGGACTCTCTCTGTCATTTAATATGCGTGTCAATAACATTGCCAACGCCTCTTTCCGTACGTTAGGTGTCATATCCAGAATTACTCGTGAGTTTTCCACGTCGGCCTGTGTTATGCAGTTATACTTTTCATTAATTAGGTCTAAGCTAGAGTTTTCCCCAGTTGTGTGGAATTCTATTGGGCGTACGCACCAAGAGTCGATTGAAAATGGACAGAAGCGTTTCTTTCAAATTTATTACGACCGGTATGTTGGTCGCACTGTTTACTTTGAATATAAAAGACTTTTAGAACGATACCATTGTTCTACTTTGAGTGCCAGACGACGCGACAGAGATCTCATAGTTTTGTTCAAATGCCTTCACGGAGTCATTGATTGCCCTGATTTACCCGAGAAGGTTTTTGCGAATTTCTCTTCCATTTTATGTTAATCAGTTCTTCCAAACCTGCCCCATGACATGCATTCAGACCTTGTATAATACTTTCAATGATTCCTGCATTGACATTTTTTTTAACCCATCTTTTGCAGTGTTCAAGTTTTCTCTTACAAATCTAAAAATGCTAACCCATCTTTTGTAGCGTTCAAGTTTTCTCTTGCCAATTTGTAAAATTATTCTTCCTTTCGCTGTATGTTAATTGTGCATCATTACAAAGGCGAAAGCTGTTCGTGAGCACAAAAATAAACAAATGAATGAATGAAAAAAAAAGTAACGCGCAGGTTAGAAAAATGAAAGCCATTTACAACTCCCTGTAATGCCGAATTGGAGCGCAGCTCTTGAGGAGGAGGAGGGGGGAAGGGTGCTGAGGGGAGGGTATACCCCTTCTTTCTCCTCCTCCCCTCACGGGGGTCACGTGATCTCGGGGGGCGGGGGTCACGTGACCTGGGGGGTCACGCGACCTGGGGGGATCACATGACCTTACGGTTACGCCAACGGCGACGGCGATGCCGCTCAAGCCGCAAACGGGCGCCTAAGAGCTGCGCTCTAAAAAGAAAAGTAACGATCGCCACAAACTTTATAGCATGGAGATTTACTCATGATCGTGACTCAATCTAACCTTGCACAACCTAAACATCCCGTTTGTACCGCTTCCAGAGAGAAATTGTTGGGAGGCCGGAATTTTGCGCCATGCCTAATTCTTTTCACGAGTAAAGCCCCTCGTTTGAAATTGAAGCTCCGATGTTGAACACACTTGCCGCACTCACAGAAATCGGCAATCGGCGACTGCACGATCACAGAAAGAAAACCACGTTAACCACGCCTATGAAACCGGCCAAGTTGTCGTCGTCGTTCTTTTGGAACCGCGAACGCCGCAAGCCGCGAATTCTGATTCGGAACAAAACGGAACGGAAAAATAGTGTGCCTAGATTTGAGAGGGTTTCCAACCGTTCGATAGCCGCATTTGAATTACGAACTCCGAGAAGGTGACGAAAAGACGAAAGCGTCGATCGGGCAGGCATTGTCGCTCTTCCATTTGCTCGCCTCGCCTTCTTTTCACGCGACAACACAGCACATGCACACTTACGACCAATCTGCGCAGGAGTCGTCTTCGTGGTTTCAGTTTCGCTTGCTTCCTCTTTTAAATCTAGGCTCTCTTAAACAGGATAGATGGACGGAGAAATGGATGCATAGCGGCAGTTGGACAGTGACTTGCGCCACCTAACCACATGTTTTTTTTTTTCTTACTTCAGATCATATTGTTTAAGCCTGTTTACTCAGATTTAACACCTATCTGTTTACAGTCGACTCTCGTTAATTCAAAATCTCTTAATTCAAACTTTTGGATAATTCAAACTAACGTGCAGGTCCCATCCTATGCGTCTCTATGGGAAGAAACTCCTGATAATTCAAACTTTGCTTTATTCAAACAAATTTTCGGCCCCCCTCGAGTTTGAATTAATGAGAGTCGACTGTATTTATATAAAATAAAATCCCGGGTGTCGTTTTTCTCTCTTAAAATTGAGACCAAATATCGCAAAATGCCCCTTTCTGAGATATATGAACATAAAAAAAAGAATGTGTCTCGGTGTTAGGTCGTGCTTTTAACGAGAAAAAAAAAGGCACGCGTGGCTGTAACTTTGGATTTTTGTGACGCTTAGGCTAGATAGGTTAGGTTTGCGCCATTAATTTGGATGTTTAGTGCCCAACGTCCATCAGCGGCTGCTTTTTTTTCTTTTTTCACCAGAACTCCTATACATTTGAGCTTTTGTTCCGCACGAGATGCGTATTTTGCACCAGGCGTATACTCTGCACATATTATCTGCTCATTCGCGGCACACTTTGAAAAATTCCTACAAATAAGATCACTATTCGATAAAAGGGTCGATAACTGGGCTAGGTGGTAGTTAGACATTTGAACGGTATTAGTGCGCACGTATGGAGAAGAGAGAAGAGCTCTTTTCTGTCTCTTCTCTCTTCTCCATACGTGTGCGCTAATACCGTTCAAATGTCTCACTATTCGATATTCGATTCGATATTCGGCTTTTTTTTTTCTTAATTTGATTCGGTATTCGATTCGATAACTACTATTCGGTATTCGCACACTCTAGGTCGCTAAACTCGTCAAACACAAAGTTGGGCACGAAGTTTGCAGAGCGTGCTGATTGGACTCTGACGACGTTGGCGTCACGCGGGACGAGATGTCGATCATCCAAACTCTCTCGGTGCTCAAATTCCAGCGAGAATGTTACGCACAAAGTTGAAGCGAGCTTCATCGAAGCGCGCGCGAGCAACACCGTGGGGCCAGCCGATTGAACGGCTGCACTGATGACGTCGCGCCTGCGTGTCCCTACATCCCTACGCCGCGATAGAGTCAATGAAACATAGATTATACCTAGACAGGCTGTAAATACTCTGAACTTTCTCCTCGCAAGATCGTCGTTTGTAGGAGTTATTGTTGACGACAAAGTGACGTTTCACAACTTTGGGAAGGAGTTATTTGAGGCCAAAATCTTCGCTTCGGAATCGAGGCGAAGATTAAACTTTGTGATATTGTGGAGCCGTGCGCGGTGTATGCGGTTTTAGAGCTCATCTTCCGCCACTGTCAACAACGTCACCGGGGTCACCCACAGGCGTCATGCATAGGAACGTCGGTAATGACTGAGAGGGGAGGGGGCGAGGGGGGATGGCGAGAAAAAGCCGTGGAAAGGGGAAAAGAAAGGTATAACCAACACAAACACACACTCAAATAGGGGTCAGGAAGGGCCGTTGAAATTGTTCGGGAGAGAGAGAGAGAGGGGGTGGGGTGATAGTAGTGAAGAAGGGGGATATCCCTTCCCCCGAATTTTTAGAGCGCAACTCTTATGCGCCCGTTTCGAGCTTGAGCAACGTCGCCGTCGGCGTAATCGCGCGCGCGCTGCATTATGGGACGTTTTTTTCACTACATTTAGCGGGGAAATTGACGTCGCGTGATTTTAACACCAATTAGGTTTCCCCGCTAAATGAGAGGGGAGCAGGATAGGAGGAAGGGGGGTGGAGGGGCATACCGTCTTTCCGTACCCTCCCCTCCTCCTCCTCAAGAGCTGCGCTTTAATTCGACATTACAGAGAACTGTAAACATCTGTCATTTTTTTTTATTATAACTCTGAAATGCTTTAGTCCGGGGCTGGGGTTATATCCCCCCACCCCCCCTTACACCCTTATCCCCTTCACGCCCCCTTTTTCGACGCCATTTGGGGGGGGGTGAATCGCGCCCCTCCCCGTTCTTCTGTTTCGACGACCCTGCTTAGAAGTGTTCCAACTGAGCGATGGTTCTAGAGATTCTGGAATTAAAATGGGGCGCGTTCCATGAACTTATGAGCGGCCATGACAGGCTTTCAATCGAGAGGCTCGTGCCAGGGCTCGTTGCGTGCAGGCGCGTTCAGTGACGTGCTTTTATAGTTCATAACTTTGACGTCAGGGTCAGGATGATCAGTTGTGATCGACAAATTTGATGGTGCATGTTCGAGTCGACGGTGAAAAGTTTGGTTGTGTACGATGAAAGCTTGGTGTCCTCGCGTTCTCGAAACATCACCGTCATTATTGACAAACTGACATTACTCTTATTTCAGTCGATGAACGCAGAATTAATCCCAGTTTGGCTAATCTTTGAAAGTCTATCATAAAATGATTTTATCTCCCGCTGATGGGGGACAACTGCCCGGAAGCGAAATCCGTCCAAAGGTGGACAATGCTACTCGGCTGGTTGTGACCTAGCCACGTCGGGCTACACTCTGATGCCGAGACAAATAAAAGGGACGACAGGGACGTTTTTTTAGTAAATGCTGCTTTATCGGCGGAAATAAGAACGATATCAGACAATCAACTTTGACGGTGTTGATTTTAGAATGCAATTACCCAAGCCTCCGCTGTGCTTTTTAGAGGTCGCAGCTGATAATCTTCATCGTGACATTATACGTATACGAACCACGTTCGTCTCCGCTTTCTCGTGCTGCTCTAGCTCGGCGCCTAGGGAGGAGTAGGGATTTTTCGCCTTTTCAATGAAAAACGTCGCGAAGATCTACGGATCTGCGGGTTTGTGAGAAAAGAAAACTTGGCTGCAATCTTTTGGCTCCTCCCCCCGCTATGTCATAACACAAAGAAAGTTGTGTCTGACGAGTTTAGCGACCATGGTCTTAATCCTTCCCATAATCTTTGCAAATGTAATTTTCAATATTAACGAAACTAATTAGGTTATATCAAAACCAGGTAGATATTTGTACTCGAATTGCAATGGCGATAAGCTACGTAAATTTAATTTAAATCGAGTCCCAAGTTATATAAAAAAGCTCTAGAAGCAGCGTTGCTCCTTAAAGGGACACTGACACCCCCCAAAAAAAAATTTAAAATTTTTTTGCAAGGTGATTTATTACGGTGTCGGAAGACTACTAGTGATCGGCCAAACTTTTGTCGAATTGAAAGTTCGGCGCCGAATCTTAGGATTCGGCAAAGCCAAACTTTTGCCAAACTTTTCTAAAGATTCGGCAAAGATTCTGCAAAAATACTTTGTTACCAGACTTAACGTTGATATTTCGTTTTTTCTCGCGAAAAAAGGTTTTCTTGTATCTTTTTTCTTAACTTAAATGCAACGTTTAATGCATATTGACATAGTTATTACTAAATAAGGTGATATTCTACGAGATAATTGTATCGGTGTGGTTTTTGTGTGTTTACTGGCAATTTTAGAGACTCCTTGCTGAAGTGGCGCGACAACGAGGTTGGGTAGAAGCGAGCGTGGCGCAGTCAAGAATCACGCTACGAGAGTTTCAGGTTTTGAGGCATCATCAGCGCAAGCCTGCATGTCTGTGTACCACTGGTGCATACATTCTTAAAATGAAGGCAATAATGCTGCCTTCTTTCTTTCTCTGAGAGTCACCGTTTTGTGAGCGAAAACGAATGCAACGGTTGCTGAGCCTTCACCAGAAAAGATAATAATATTATTGCAAATATGCATGTTTTTCGATTTGAGTCACCTGACGCCAGCTTTGCATGAAAGTGTGCGTCCCATATTCGCAACGTCTCGTTTTTAACCTTTAAAATGCCAGTTTCTGGTGTTAGGACACACACAAACGTTTTGGAAGATAGGGAGAGCTAGGAATGGCGAATGTGCAACGTCGAGCATTATAGTTCTGTGTTTAGTTTTATGCAGATATATGAAAATCGCGAAATAACGCTAATTGAAAAAGCAATATTATTTTGTTTTGGAACACACTGCTCCCGAGCCGAAAAGAGAATTGTTATAATTGCGAGGAGTGCTTTAAAGTAATTGTCGGCCAATGTTTCAACTACCTCGTTGCATCACTGGAAAGGTCAAACGAATATCACGTTATCCAGAACGCACCGCATTATTTCTCACTTGCGCAGTGCACTGCGTAAATTACTGGTCGATCTTCTATTCTTGAGTAAGAAAAATTGAAGAGAATCACACTCGCTTACAAATGCACAGTTACCGTGCTGCCTACTCCACACCTCGCAGTAATCGCTGTTTGTACTACACTGCACGATGGTAACCGCACGACTGCACGGCGTCCATTTGCAATCCATGGCCCCGTCGCGTTCTCGCGCGTGTGCAGACGTTTGCTGACTTTTTGCCGAATCTTTGCTGAACTTTCCTTCAAAAGTTCGGCATTTGCCGAACTTTGCTGAATCTGAAGTTCGGCAGATTCAGTCCATCACTAAAGACTACCCAATTAATATTTAGCATCAGAGTCGCGTATATTTTTATTATAGCCAAAAAACTCAACTGCTCGAAACCGAAACTGAAACCCGCGCACGGAGGTCGGAGAAGTGGAGAGGAGAGAGTGAGTGGCGGAAGTCACGTGACTACACCCGACCATGCGCTTTTTTTCCCCCTCCAATTCCTTTTTTTCTTTTCTTTTTTTTTTGTGTCCAGGAGACGACATGCGTGGCGGGAACTGTTTGCTGTGTGGTTTCTTTGCATTTGCAGTTATGTTTCTTCCGCTCGCTGTTCTGTACTTCAAGATCAGTTGTTTTGTACATTGAGCAGTTGGAGATGAGTAGTGAGTGCCCGTGGTGAATTTCCGTGATCGGCTCAGAAAAGAATACGCCAAAGATGATGCGTGAAGAGCTGTCTCACATGTCCTGCGTTCGAAAAAAGTGGCATTGTGCAGCAGTCTGCGCAAGTTTCTGAAAGATTAATGAAATCTGGACCAATGGCTGACTGCAATTCCTGTAGAGCATTTACAGTGTGGTCGGTTTGCCTTGCTGCATACCCGACCCGGAGGAATAACACGGAGCCAATGGTTTCAACTACAAGAAACTACATTTAATGGGACATGGACGAGACGATTAACATAGTTACCAGCGGCGCCTGAGTCGAGGCAGTGACTCCTCTGTGCGCCGCCTCTGATCTGCCTTATCAAGGCGGCGCACTCAATGTGCGCTTGGCCGGCGTGACGTCGCCGCCACGTGGGAAAACTTCGCCACATGTGCCCTGCAGTCGGGCAACTGGGCTGGGTGGCCACCAGGGTGCCCACAACGGGCACCTCGGAAAGCGGACGCTACCCTATTTATATGCTCCTTGCATTTTGTAAAAAGGGATTACATTGAGTTCGCAGGTGTCAAAAATGGAATCCCATACCATTTAGTTCAGCAATGTTTCGTCGAGATCATTTTTTTTTTTCAGTGATAATTGTAAAAAAAGAAATGTAAATATCGCAAAATGTATGGAAAAAAAAACAAAAAAACGGTATGCCCAACATTACGGATCGAACCCGGTTCCGCCGCGTGTGAAGCGGACGTCTTTCCGCTGAGCTACTGGGGAGACTCTTCCATTTGTAATAATGCAGCCGGTCAACTGTAGCTTGGCAAGTTTGCTGCCGATTTTCCTCTAGCAAAAGCACTCCCGGGCCGAAGGCAAGCAGCACCACGCATTGGCCACATTCGCAAAGAGTAAAGAAATAGTACGCGTGCATATTCAACTCGAAGTACACACTTCGTGCTTGATGTTTGAGCGAGCGATGTCTTCAGCCACGAGAAGGGGCAACGGCTCGGTGACGTCCTCGTGCAAATCGGCTTGGTGGTCGGGCGTGTCGTACGGGATGAATACCAATTCTTTTGATCAGTCCCAGATTTCTCTTTTAAAGGCAGGCAGAATTCGCTGGTACCGTGAACGACAGTTCCGAAGTAGAGGTCCCATGCCCGTCGTCCGCTGCCACCCGCGAGTCCCACGAAACGCGAAATGACGTATGTTGAGAATTACGCAGTGAATGCACAGAATGCTTCCGGTTCTCCGTGCAACTTTTTTTTCAATCAACCTATTTGCAGCTTTTAAGAAGCCACAAAAAATGGGTTTCATATTTTTTTGTATTTCTAATATTGACTGTGTGCCTTCAATGACCCACAACTTTGATTAAATTTGGTGGTTGCGTCGAAACCTTAGAAAACGGCCCGTGACCACGGAAAAGAGATTGAGCGCGACTCAAACCGGCCAGTTCTTGATCAGTGGTTTTCGGGCGGAAAAGAAACGAATTTCGAGCCGCAAATTCTGTTCTGGGTAGTTGGGCTCTCATACGTCACTTACAACTAAAAACCTCGGCGAGCATAAATACCCTGTCAGTGTCCCTTTAATACTGTAAGCGACTTTATTTCCGTGGGCTCAATACTTCTCGAATTTCGGAAAGTGTGAGTTTCGGGAATGTTTTGCAGGCACGAAATTTCGCAATTTTGGAATGATGTGTTAAGCATTCGTCACCTCGGAGCGATATATTTGCGAGACCAATTTCTCACAATGTTCGTAAAATTCGCGAAAATCAAGTATTCTACAGTAGAGGTACTTTTTCCGGCTGAAAGTTGCTCTCGCTGACTGATTCTTTTGTTACTGGAATTCAGGAGAAGTCCAGAGACGTATCGGACACAAGGCCCTGGAGCTCGGAGGCAATGCCGTGGTCGGGTAAGTGCCCACGTCGGGGTCCTCGAGGTCACTGAGCTTAAGGGGGTACACTACCTGGGAATGTCCACTTTTGAACCGCTCACTCAATCGGCGTGATATTTTCAGGGGGCGTTTGCAGCCATATGGAAGGAGAGCATGCAAAGTTTCAGCCCTGTGAACCAATTTTATGCCCCCAGAACGAAGTAAAGCGTAGCTTTGAATGGAATCTTCCCAATGAATCTATCGTTCAGAAAATGGTGTTGATGACCACATATTTTTCTGATGGAATGCATACTGGAATACCTGTTGCCGGTTCCTATGAAAAGAAATTTTAATAAATATGCACTTTCAAGCTCTCAAAATGTAAAAAAAAAAAAAGATCACATTTATTATGTTTTGCAAATTAAAATTTTTCATAATGAAGGAACATGAAGCCGCAGATATTAAGTGTCTCGATAGTTTCATACTGAAGCGATAGTTTTATTAAGGTGGAATTTATGCCAAAAAGTGGATTGGAGAAAAACGCATTCAAAGTGCTCGTATCTCTACCTTTTCTTTAGCATTGGTGGACTGAAAATAATTTATAAAAAAATAACTATGCACTGTAAACAAACGAAACTCTCTGGGAATAGTCTCCAGATGTTGGTGGATGTAAATAGGGCATTTTTCAAAATTTACATTTTTGCAGAACTTTTTTTTTTCTTTTTTTTTTTTTTGGTAGTGTTTCCTTCTTGACACAGGCAGCCCCAAGCATCTTGCTATCACTCTGCAAAGAGCAATTCTTGAATGCATAATAAGCCTGCATTTCTTCAGCTGGCAGTGAGCCCAATCGAGGGCATAACTGTGACTCTGCAGGGTCTGAGAGAGAAAACAAAGGCTGACTCTTTGGCCCGCACAAATAAACTGTGCATTGCAGAAAGCTCAAACTTGTTTAAAGGACACATGCAAAGAAAAAAAACATTTTTTTTAAACAGCTTAGATGGAAAAAGGATATCATAAAACGATTTTACAACGAAGAAAAAAAATTTTTAGAGCTATATATACGGCGCTATACGAATTTGTAGTTGGCGCCCGCGGGCGCCGCGGAAAAGTGGCCCTTATTTATCACGTGACGGGCCCATATTTGTCACGTGGTGCTCGCGCTCTTTCGGAAGCTTCCTATGGCCTCTAAAAGTAACTTATTCATCTTTGTTTGAAGTATAACAAAAAACTAAGATGAATAAGTAACTTTTAGAGCCCAAAGGAAACTCCTGAAAAAGCGCAAGCAGACGTGATCGACCTGTGCGCCAGTCAGATGACGGCGGCGGCGCCCCGAACCAGACAAACTTATGCGGCGGCGGCGACGGCGGCGTGGAGAAACGCGTTGAAGCGGCGTTCGCACGACGCTCAGCGTGCGGCGGCGGCGTCGCTTTACGGCTCCGGCGACGCAGGGCGGCAGCGCGCGGACCTACCACGTGACCAGCGGCGGCTCCAGCGGGCGCCAACTACAAATTCGTATAGCGCCGTAAATATAGCTCTAAAAATTTTTTTTCTTTGTTGTAAAATCGTTTTATAATATCCTTTTTCCATCTAAGCTGTTTAAAAAAAATGTTTTTTTTCTTTGCATGTGTCCTTTAAGTCGTCTTAGGGGTAATATAAGAGACCCTGGGAATTTTGCAACATGGGCAGTGGGCAAAAGTTTGAGAAACGTGGATTAAAATATAAAAGAGAAGCATAAAATTTTTTGTTATGATTCAACACTCGGCTAACTGAAGAGTTTGTCTTTTAATTTTGACCTACGGGCGGAAAAAGCGTGCCTTCAAATGAACGGAAATTTTTAAAGGGGCACTCAAGTGGTTTTTGAGTTCGTGTTTTGATGATGACAGCTGAATTTAGACACCCTAAGTATCCCTAAAAACCAAAAAGTATAGTCATGCGGTTATTATTTCTTTAATAAAAAGGTAATTGAAGGCCGCCAAACCTCGGATCCATCCGAAAACGAAACCACTCTCATTGGTCATCGCACGCTTATCAAAAGGATCTCGGGCCAATGGCGTTGGACGACGTTCCGTCGCGCAGTGATCCCGAGGTAGCCGCATTAGACAAACTTCTTTGTCATTCGAGCTTCGATCATGGCGGAGTTCTCTACGCTCGAGGACCTGGAATTCTTCGGCGGACAGCCGACCTGGGGATGATTTCCTATGACGCCACTCCGATGTGCGATGTGAACGATAGCAGCGCTTCGGAGTTGTGTTCGGGTTCCGAGGATGACGAAACGCAGACCTTTTCGGGCGTTCTTCGATTTGCGGTTGGGGCAAGTCGTAACCAAACCAACATTTGACATCGCAGTGTTACCCCTGGTACGTGATGTCAAACGATGTCGCCACGTTGACTTTCGCCTCGGGAGGAGGGGGGGAAGGCTGGTTCAGACATGTGCAACGAGCGCGTACCTACGACTGCGTCCGCTGCAACCGGAACGACCGCTCTGCGCCGCGCAGTACACACACCTGCCACCACTGCAACTAGCGCAGCGGGTCGCCAGCACGGCGACCGCTTCTATACGCCGCCGTCAGCTGTTTCAGCGGCGCTTCTAAAAAGGGGACGCACTGCTACTCAATGCCGTAACAGAATATAGACAGACAGTTTTCTATAGCCTAAAGCTTTATTATTATTTTTCTTGATAGGCTTGCAGGGTACAGTGGATGAAAAAAAAGAAAAGAAAAAGATGCAGTACGCCGTCTTGGATGATCGCGACTAATACACGACATTGCCAATAGTACAAATATCGCCACACGCCTTTTCTACGATTATAAAAGACGATGTAATCTTAGCAGCGATATAGCAACGTAGAAATATGATTTCGTGATCAGATAGACGTTGCGAGCGTTCAGGATTGCTAACACTAATCACTTCTCTCCGGTGATGAAAACGCGTGAAAATTCGCATCCTTTATACGGTACGCGCCAGTAATACCTTGAACTTGAGCACACGCACGAAATGCGCCAAATAAGAAATCCGGGCGATGTTCGAGGACACAAATGCTTAGAAAGCACCACTGTAGTCGAAGTAAACTAACACGACGGCACGGGCGTTCCTGTTGTCTTGACAGTGCCGCCACGACAGCACCGCACGAGTAGGTGGATCTTCCCTTCTAGTCCGTGCTGGTTTATCATAGCGACACACGACGAAAATTCACAGTCAAGGATAGCGCTTTTACGCGGAGCGATAAGCTTTCACCACGCCGTCCACGTCGACGTTCACCACCGACGCCATGTTTGCGGATAAAAGGAGCCGGCCCGCGGGCCGGCTCCTTTTACAACATGGCGTTATCCGCACGTACCTGCAACGCGTGCAGGTACGTGCGCATCCGCGCATCCCGGGGGAACGGGAAATTCACCCCCCGCGGAGGAAGGCACGAAGAAAACATAGTCTCTTGTTTGTAAAACGATAATTGCAGTATCGCGTATTCTGAACTAGAACTATTTTACGTCTTGTGAAATTATCATGCACAACATATCTAAATGAACTGAAAATTGTTTCTTTAGCGAAACTTTACAAAGGCCGCCAAAAGTTTCAAACTTATGATAATTTCATTGGTCGGCGCAGGAACAGAAAAGAGTTTGCATATATTTTATTCCTGCGTGATTAATAGGGGGTTCTGGCTTCTAAAACTAAAGATACTCATTCACTGACACTGTAGCGGACAAGCGATAACTACAGGAATGCCTGCCACGCCAAGACGCGTGACATTGATCCAACGCCGCGTGACGCACGCAGTGGCACGTACCAGACACAGAGCACGAGCCCTGCCCGAACGTTCCAGACTGGCTGGGATCACGGCGGCAGCAGGATGGATTTTTAACAGCTCCTTTTGTTTTCTTTAATAATTGTGGTGATAAAGATTTGTTTGTTTTTAAACCGGCAAACGTCTTTCTGTCGCCACAAATTGGTGACCCGGAGAACGCTCCACCTCCGAAGACCTTCATCTTCTGCGCCAAGGGTATCCAAGCCACCCTACCTCGCCATGTCTATTCCTGAGCAGCCCGCTGCGGGTCAACTGTCGGCACTCCACCTCCGCCTGCCTCCATTCTGGACGGCGGACCCACAGATCTGGTTTGCTCAGGTGGAGAGCCAGTTCACCACCTGGCGGATCACTTCACAAGTCCAGAGGTTCCACCACATCATCGCAGCGCTTCCGCCAGATATCGCAGCGGAAATCAGGGACCTGGTCCTTACACCGCCTGCGAATGCTCCTTACGATACCCTCAAGGCGGAGCTCATACGGAGGACCACGTCGTCGGAACAGCGCCGACTCCAACAGCTCCTCACTTCAGAGGAGTTGGGCGACCGCAAGCCTTCACAGCTGCTGCGGCGCCTACAACAACTTCTGGGTGAGAAGGCGCCTACCTTCGACGTCGCATTGCTTCGGGAGCTTTTCCTTCAGAGGCTACCGACTAACGTCCGCATGGTCCTGACGTGTGCATCGGGACTTGACCTTGAAGAACTGGCAAAGCTCGCAGACTCCGTCATAGAAGTCGCTGTGCCCACCATTGCACAGGTCCAGGCTCAGACCGGACCACTACCGTCCACGACTTCACCTGCTGGCGTGACGACTGCCACAGCCGATGTCAGCGTCCTCAGGGAGGAATTTCATCGTGAGATTGGACGCCTGTCAGCTCAGATCGCTGCCCTCACCACCCGCATTCCAACGCGCCGACGTCACAGATCGACTTCCCAACAACGTCGGCATCGTTCTCCCTCGCTCAACCAAGGTACGTGCTGGTACCATCGCACTTTCGGTGCGCGAGCCAAAAAGTGCGTTCCACCATGCACGGCCTCGGAAAACGCCCAGACCCACCACTAGAGGCGGCGAGTGGTGCCGGTTCCGAAGCCAGCCGTCTCTTTTTCATATCAGACAAGAATTCTGGTCTTCGGTTCCTAGTCGACACCGGCGCCGAGGTTAGCATCCTACCAGTGACGTCCATCTCAAGCAAGCCACAGCGCTCCAACGTCACTTTGCAAGCGGCAAACAAGTCTGCCATTGCCACCTACGGCGAACGAGCACTCACACTAAACATGGGCTTGCGACGACCTCTGAGATGGGTGTTCCTGGTGGCTGACGTGACGCATCCAATCCTAGGGGCAGATTTCCTTCATCACTTCAAACTCCTAGTGGACATGCAGCGACTGCGCCTTGTGGATTCAACGACCAACTTCCAAGTCCAAGGCATAGAATCCTCATCATCACTTCCGCAACGTTGCACTCCTACCCGCCACAAAGTTTGGAGATCTGCTTCGAAGGTTCCCTACGCTCACACGTCCTGCCAACTTTCTACAGCCAGTGGAACATGACGTCACTCATCACATCGTGACGACAGGACCTCCCACTTATGCTCGACCTCGAAGACTCCTGGAAGATTGGTTAAAGATCGCAAAGGCTGAGTTCGAGCATATGCTTGAGCTCGGCATTATCAGGCCTTCGTCAAGTCCATGGGCGTCCCCCCTCCACATGGTGCAGAAGAAATCCCCAGGGGATTGGCGGCCTTGCGGCGACTACCGCGCGCTGAACAACTCCACCGTTCCAGACCGCTATCCCCTACCACACATGACGGATTTCACCGCATCGTTGGAAGGGACAACGATATTTTCAAAAATCGATCTAGTCAAAGCTTACCACCAGATCCCCGTGGAAACATCCAGCATACCAAAGACGGCTATCATCACTTCGTTTGGCCTCTTGGAGTATGTCAGGATGCCATTCGGCCTTCGTAACGCGGCACAGACATTTCAGCGATTGGTCGACAGCGTCACCCGTGGGCTGACATTTTGTTTCGCATATGTCGACGATATCCTGGTGTCCAGCGCTGATGCCGAGCAACATCTTGAACACCTAGAGATCCTGTTCCAGCGCCTGGCTCAATATGGGCTCATTATCAACAAGGCCAAATGTGAGTTTGGAGTTTCCGGATTTTCTAGGCCACCACGTCGACTCCAACGGCATCCGGCCACTTCCATCAAAAGTCGACACAACGTTCCCCACACCAACGTCGCGCAGGAAGCTTCGAGAGTTCCTCGGACTTGGGAACTTTTACCAGCGTTTTCTACCACACTGTGCAGCTGTTCTGTTGCCCCTGACCAATCTCCTGAAGGGAAATCAGCGCGACTCTTCACCTCTACCATGGTCTCCAGAAGCAGCGGAAGCGTTCGGGGCGATCAAGTCGTCGCTCGCAGAAGCTGCACTATTAGCGCATCCGCTAACTGGTGCGCCTCTCTGTGTGATGACAGACGCCTCAGATGTCGCTGTCTGCGGAGTGCTTCAGCAGCTTGTTGGTGGACACTGGCAACCTCTAGGATTCTTTTCCAAGAAGCTTTCGCCAGCGGAGTCCCGCTACAGTACCTTCAGTCGAGAACTCCTAGGTATCTACCTCACCATCAAGCATTTTCGACACTACCTAGAGGGTCGGGAATTTCACGTCCTTACCGACCACAAGCCGATAACTTTCGCGATCCAATCAACACACAGCCGTCTCTCCTCCAGGGAAAGTCAGCATCTTTCGTTCATCGCAGAATTCACAAGCGACATCCGCCACATCAAGGGCACCGACAACTCCCCTGCTGATGCACTGTCTCGGATCACCTGTTGCAAAGCAATCCCCAACGCTGTAGATTTCGCTGCTCTAGCAGCAGCTCAGCAGGGCGACCAGCAGATCCTGAGACTACGCTCCGCGTCCAGCAACCTTGATCTACGCGACGTGTTGCTCCCAGGCTGCGATACAACGGTCATCTGCGACGTGTCCACAGGTACACCTCGACCAGTTGTACCGCCCATTTTCCGGCGGCTCATTTTCAACTCGCTGCACAGCCTTTCTCATCCCGGCATCCGAGCGACCCAACATCTCATCGCTCAACGCTTCGTTTGGCCGGGAATGAACAAAGATGTGCGCACGTGGGCACGTACTTGTCTTCTTTGTCAGCGTTCCAAGGTTCAACGACATACCTTTGCACCTTCCGCTCCAATGAAGACAGCCACCGCTCGTTTCGACAACATTCACCTGGACATTGTAGGTCCTTTGCCACCATCGCAAGGGGCCAGATACATGCTCACGTGCATAGACAGATTCACGCGTTGGCCAGAGGCCTTCCCAATCGCAGACATCTGCGCGACAACAATTGTGAAGACCCTGGTCGACGGCTGGATATCGCGTTTCGGCGTTCCGTCAACTATATCTACCGACCGAGGCGCACAGTTCGAATCGAGGCTGTTTCACGAGCTCATGGTACTCGTCGGAACATCTCGTATGCGTACCACAGCGTACCATCCCGCTGCTAACGGCCTCGTGGAAAGGTTCCATCGAACATTAAAGGCCGCGCTAAAAGCACGCAACGACCCTAACAACTGGGCCAGACTGCTTCCTATCGTACTACTAGGCCTGCGCACCACCCTCAAGACAGACATCGGATGCACTGCCGCAGACCTAGTCTACAGGACAGACGCTTCGCCTCCCAGCTGAAATGATTGCCACTCCGCTTATTTCCACCATGCCCGATCCTCTCAGCTATGTCACACAGCTTCGAGAAGTGATGCGGAACCTTCGTGCCACACCAACAAGACACCACGACCGCCACCCGACGTATGTGTGCGACGAATTAACCTCGGCCACACATGTTTTCGTACGTCGAGACGCAGTCAAGAAACCGCTCGACCAACCCTACGACGGTCCCTTCAAGGTGCTGGACAGACGAGACAAGTTCTTTCTGTTAGACTTAACGGGCGGCGAGACACCATCTCCATCGACCGCCTTAAACCTGCCCACCTTGAGCCAACACATGCTTCAAGCCTCCATCCTCTATGTTGGCCCCCCTCTGCCTCACACTCGGCACCACCTCTAAAAACCGTCCAGTGCAAGAAAAATCGCTCCGTCTCTTGGACAAAACATCTACCTAGAGACTCCTCTAGGGGGGGAGCCCTTGTAGCGGACAAGCGATAACTACAGGAATGCCTGCCACGCCAAGACGCGTGACATTGATCCAACGCCGCGTGACGCACGCAGTGGCACGTACCAGACACAGAGCACGAGCCCTGCCCGAACGTTCCAGACTGGCTGGGATCACGGCGGCAGCAGGATGGATTTTTAACAGCTCCTTTTTTTTTCTTTAATAATTGTGGTGATAAAGATTTGTTTGTTTTTAAACCGGCAAACGTCTTTCTGTCGCCACAACACTTCCTTAACGCCATCGCACCAAAAAGTAGCTTCCCCTAAAACCGCTTGAGTGCCTCTTTAAGGGAGGTTATAGGTCCTGCCATCTATCGAACGCAATATTGAACGCATTTAATTGATTTGCATTTGCTGGGGGGTGACAGAATTCTATCCTTTTTGTGGGAAATACCCTCGTCCTCATTGTGGATCATGCATGCTCAGAAGGAGCACCAAGCGTTGCTCGGGCAAAGGGACCACGAGGACTCGCGCGGTGAAGCCTCATCACCAGATGGCCACGGTGATGAAAGAGACCTAGACTCTGCGCCGACGGTGAACACGTCCGCATTTTCTACGTCGTTGTGGCAAGACGGCGGTGCCCCGAGAGCATGTTTTCCTTTCCAAGGAAAGCTCGCTCAACACAAGAAGAAGCAGTGTGTCATTCCTTAGCACAGAAGTCTTATTGGAAGCATGCGACGACACAGTCTAACTAGGAAATGCTTCCTAGCAGAAGCATTTCCCATTGAACACGGCCGGACTGGCATACTTTGTGCGTAGCAGTCGACCTTCGTTTTTGACGAATGCCAGCTTACCTGAGCACAGCACTATACGAAACGTTTGAGGCCACGCTCGGTGCAAACGTTTTTACGCGAGACCCGAGAATTGAGAACACAGATCCCTTCCATGCGCCGTCGAAAACCGCCGCAGTCGTCTCAATTCCAGTACACCTGCTCGATCCGCCAGCGAGCGAAGAGCAATCTGATAATATGAGGAGCGAAAAATGCTTGTCGTAAATTTTAGAAATTATTGGCGCGAATAAATGTTGTCTCATAGTGATTTCCAGACCGTCGAGCGTGCAAACATTCCATAGAGGCTTATTCCGGCGCAAATGAATGAAAAACGTGGCATTGCGTTGCCGTCGTTTCCGCTTACAACTACGGGGCACCGGATTAAACCCGAGCTTCGAGTAACTGCTGCGGGTCGAATGATGCAAAAACATGTACAGAGGGACGCTGGACGCAGCTAGGTTCTCGAATTTCAAGGGGCCAAAACTTTTCTATGGAGCGAGATCGAGAAACATGGCTGCGGTGAGGCGCAGATGCAGCCAAGATGCTGCGGAAGTGTTAGAGGAGGTTCAAACTGGTAGCGCTTCACTGTGTGACACAGCACGGACGCTGTCGCTGGTGGCGCCGCCAAGCCAGCTTCCAAGACAGAACGGCGTGCTCCCTTTAGGTGTTGCACGCTCTGTAAACAACAAATTCAAAGTTTTAGTGCAGAAACCTTTCTTTTTAAATCTTTTTATAGGAAAATATTTTTAATGGCACGGTTACGCACTCTCAGCAAGGCAGCCCACTTGAGAGGTTAAGCCTCATATTTGTACGACGAAGACACGACACTGTGAGCCTCTGTGGGGTTTATTTCGGTGAAAAAGACTCTTGTCAGCCAGAAAGACAATCTTCTTTTCTTAGATCTTAAATAGATCTCGCAGAAGCCCACAATGTCGCATCTTCATTGGACATGTAGCTGGCGAAGTGGATGCTGGCTCGTAGAACAATTCTAATTTTCCTTCTTCTAATCCAGGCATCTTGAGATTCTGAGACTTTTGCCTAGTGTACCCGCTGCTAGCACTGTATTCTGGCATTGGGCTTTTCTACAGTGGACACTCGATTTATGCGGCCTGAAAAAGGGTTTCATTTCCCGCCTCAGACCCTGTAGCATTGTGCTTGACTCACGAGTGTACGCATCTAAAAATTGACGCAAAACCTTGGTACCATAATGATTCTTTCGCTAATAGGAAAATGAGTTTTAAGACTCCTACAGATACAACTCTCCCAAACATTTTTTTAAGCACCGTGATGAAACGCCTGTGCAAAATAAACCTTCCCCGAAAGAGATAAAATAAAAAAGCGCAGTATTTTTGTTTGGAGAAGCATTTGGAGTTGAGAGTGATTCCACAAGGGGCTTTCAAGACGTTGATCCCGAAATGAAAGCGCTTAGTCGCTCGGAATGCGTCTTGCAACATTAATATTGCGCTAGACAGGTGTTCTCAAACTTTTCAATCTTGACCAACGCCTATCTCTGGAAGGGCAGCAGAGGAGCTTCTCCTGGGCTGGCTTGCTAGAAACAGCATCTTAGCTGAGACTGGGTGAAGGAAAGCATTCCAAGGCTGGGGCACGTGAGCGCTTGAGATTCGACTCGAGGCGCCACTCTGCTAGTGCGCTAGCTGAGGCTCTCTTCCACCCTGTCTTAGCCGAGACGCCGCTCCTAAAAAGTTGGATTTTGCGTCGCCATCGAAGCGGTAAAACGTCGTAGGAGCCTGCAGACGACGTAAAGAATCTGTGCTGCATAATTTATGCATGAGTGGATGGCTCAGATCTTCTAACATGGTGCAGCCAGAAAGAAGGGAACTCTCCCTCAATTCCTTTTGAGAAAGAGGGAACCCTCCTTCTTTCTGCAAGGACAGAGACACGCTCCCGTGGGGAGCCTGGAAACCGGTTTTCTTCCCGGCAGAAGTGGGTCGCCGCTCAGACTGGGAGAGCAGTTGGTGGCAGGGAGAGATATTTGGGAGGGTGCCCGATTTGAGAACCCACGCATCTTTTTCTAAGAGGGGAGTTGGTTTTGCGACGTACGTACACTTGCCGAAAGTCTCTCGCTTTGGATCCCTCCCGGCAGGTACCAGCAGTGCTTCGACCTGGAGGGAGAGTCCGGGGTGGTGGTGCGGGGCATCGGCACAGCGGTGACCCTGGTGCCCACGGGGCGCCCGCCCAGCCTGTCCCCCCTCAGGGAGGCCCTCCGAGAGTGAGTGGCTTCCCCCTACCCTCGCCGGGCGCCTCGGTTTACTCCGCCTGAAACCCGTCTCCGACCGGCGCGTTTGGCATCCCACGGGACCTCAAATGTCCCGCGAGGTAGACACCCTCTTCCTCTCTCGGACCGAGCGGTGAGCTGAGCGTACGTTTTAACCTCGGGACTTGGAACAAAGAAGCATCGGCTACCTCCTTGTTTTAAACTACGGCTCGCATTTGCAGTTGCAGAATGCTGCTTGATCTCTCGAATGCAGACGTAAATGCGCGGTTGAATCTTCCCCGTTCAATGCCCTCTAACTATAACGTCCTCAGTTAAAACCTCCCGTAGTTGAAATATGCCTATTTTCTATTTGGGCCCGGGTGTTCTTGAAATATAGGGTGTCCGAAATACCGTAGCTGGATCTAAAATGAGCCACAGAGAAGCGTTTTCACTGTTACCTTGTTTGCGATTAAGATCATCAATTTTTTATTCATTGTACGTAGACAATGTCCAGATGGCTTTCTCCTCATGCAACTAGTCAATCTGTCAGCGCCACTTGCTGGTAGCAATAAATAGGATGAGCAAGTAGGCCGATGAAAAGGGTTTCCAGTTTGCACCAGAAAAAATCGTGTGCGCGCCTTTTTCACTATGTCGGGGCTGTCACTGCATCCCAGCTTGAAGATGAATAACACTGACATAACCGTTAGGCTAGAACACAAGTTCTTGGGGCTTACTTTTCAGACCCATCTGAGGGAACTGAAGCGAAAGTGTCTTAAATCTGCTAATATTCTCCAGGTATTCGCACACACGTCCTGGGGTTCTGACAGGAGGTGCCTTTTGTGACTCTAGCAACTCGCTGGTTCGTTCCCGTCTCGACTACGGTGCGGTTGTATATGGCTCGGCAAAACTGTCATCTTCAAAAATGCTAGATCCTGTCCATCAGCTTGGACTTGCCCCTTCTAAACGTCGCCTGTCCTGAGTCCGTATGCAGGGTCGTACCAGATGCCACTAGAAAAACAAAGACAGCACCTCAGCCTATGCTATAGGCTTCTCCTTTGTTACGTTTTTTTGAGAACAAGCCAAGTATAGTACGGTTTTTAAGCCTCTGCATTTAAAGCATGTCTGCATCATGGGCTTTGACGGACCCGAACTTTGTAAAGCGAAAAGAAAGCAATAAACTATTATTATTATTATTATCCCTGCACCTTGCACTTCCTGAGCGTAGCTTGATAACGAGAGCTCAAAGCATTGCTCCTTGGAAAGCAGTGCACTATACCTGGGACTGGTCGCTGGCCAAATAAAATAAGCGATCTGTTGTGCCACTAGTTCTTCAGCGAGCGTTTATGACCTTGCTACAGTTCTTCACTGATGGTGCAAACACTCCGCACTTTGTCGGTTCAGCTGCATATTGTGAGCACTTTGTGAAAGCTAGACGACTTGACTCTGTTGCCAGCATTTTAGAGCTCAGCTCTTAGGCGCCCGTTTCCGGCTTGAGCGGTTACGCCGTCGCCTTCGGCGTCGGTGTCAGCGTCGGCGTCGGCGTCGGCGTAACCGCGCAATGCATGATGGGTAAATTTCACCGCTAAATTTAGCGGAAAATTTTTCCCGCTAAATTTAGCGGAAAAATTTTCCCGCTAAATTGAGTGGAAAATTTTCCCCGCTAAATCTAGCGGAAAATTTTCCCTGCTAAATCTAGCGGAAAATTTTCTCCGCTAAATTTAGCGGAAAATTTTCACCGCCCCCCCTTCCCCCCCCCCCCCCCCCCCCTCGAGGTCACGTGACCCCCAGGCCCCGTGAGCCCCCCCCCCCCCGTGCCTTCCCCTCCTCCTCAAGAGCTGCGCTCTAACCCGGCGTTACAGGGAGTTGTAAACGGCTTTAATTATTTTTTACTGCGGGGCTTTATGGTGTGCTTGTGGCTATTGAATATGTATTAGGCAACAATATTAGGAAAGCTATTTTGTTTGCAAAATCCTAGAGTGCTATCCTCTCTCTGTTCCCTCACTGGTTCTAAGAATTTCCAATATCAATCTGTGCTGGGTACTGAGCCATGTGGGAATTTGGGGTAATGAAAAGGTGGATAGGCTAGCGGCCTCTGTTAAGGACGCTCTGGAAACACCCTTTGGGCTGCCTCGAGAAGATTTTAAACCAGTTCTCAAAAAAGCAATTTGTCATGCCTGGCAGCTTGACTGGGACAAAGAAATAGATATTACGCTACATGTCGTCAAACCACGTTTGGGGGTATGGGTAGAATAGAAACTGTCGCCACAAAGTTTTAATGTGTCGTTCGAGAATTGGGCATTCACGTGTGACCCATCAATGTCTTTGTGGTGAGGACACTCCAGTCTGCCAGCATTTCCGTGAATTGTTAACTATATTGCGCATCCTATGGTACTGCAAATTCTTTGATCAAGAACGCCAAACAAGTTTCACTTGTCTTTTCGGATATCTTCCATTTCATCCTGCCTTTCTGCTGGGAGATGAACCTTTAGTTCCTTTTGGTCGCATTTTAGATTTTTTTAAACAAACTGGCTACCTACACCAGTTATAGGTCTTCTGAAAAGTAATTCCTTTCTTTTACTATAGACTCTTTATATTATTTCTTTGGCTCAGCATGGCGTTTGTTGCTTTTTGCTCCATTAAGCACTTAATCATCATCATCGACTCGGTCGTCTGCGTCGCCGTCCGCCGTTGACCCTGACAAGTTTATTGGCCCTATTTGTTTTACAGAAAGGGAGCTAAGCTTTGTAATTTTGCGAGGTAAACCCCACCTTGGACGAAAAGTTTGGATTGCTACGTGCAGGCTCCGATTTTCATGGCCCATTTGTGATCTAGCCTAGGTATTTCAGGCACCCTATAGAAGTCGTTGGCTCGGGAAGCGCGGAACGACGACGAATCGGGGTTTGTCCTTTGGCAAACCGACCTCCGCATTGATTGCCTCAGTATCGTGCACATCGTATCTCTGCTGCGACCGAATCATACTATGTCAGAACCCCATTGATGCGTTTCTCACAAACTTGCGGTACAAAAACTTATGATCTGGAAAAACGTAACAACCGATGCTTTCGGGTTGCGCGGAAGTTTATTTCGGACGAACATTCACGGGTTGTGGGGAGCTACGATAGTTATTGAAATATGAGTCAACTGTATTTTTGGAACTGGTCTCGAAAATTAAGGGTAGCCCTATAATTGCGACCGAAGAATGTCGGCCCAGAAAGCGAGCCAAATATCCGAGCCCACCAACCTCTTCTGGTCGCCGCTCCTAGCGTACCGGTGAAAACGGCAAAGCCCAACGCACGTCTCGGGACCAGAACGATGCAGCTGCCAATGTTAAACATAGAGTAGATGGGGCTACTTGCTTGGCATTGGAAGCAGATTTGTGTACCATATCTGGATCCACACGCAGTTTGGGCGGGACTAATCGGAGTAATATTTCCGCGACTCGTCGTGCGGTACAGGGTTAGCTTGGGCATCGCCCAAGAGCCGCCGTGGTGCGGGAGTATTACGTGAGGCAGCCAGTGCATTCAACGACAGACCCGTTGCAAAACGTACGGCGCCACGACGGCGGGTGATTTCGGGAACCCTCGGTACAGATCACGCGCTTTCTCGTTGCGCCTCCGCGACTGCGCGTGTGTCGGGGCAGCTACAGCCAGCAGCTGTCGCAGCCGTCTGCCGGAATGTCATACACCGTTGGCGGTGTACTGTATCTGTGGCAGCGTAAGCGCATCGCGAGAGGTGGAGCTATTCAGTTATTTGGATACGTTATTCGTCGTAACTTACCTTCCCGTCTTGCAGTGTCACCAAATTCACTTATTTTGCAGGGTTTGACTAGGTTCGACAAAGCGTCGGTGTAGCGGACGACAGAGCCGGTACAATGGAGAGGGATAGCCAACGCGATGCCCTTTCCCCCATTTCTGCTCGCTCCTCGATCGTCCGACTCGGCTGCTCAATCGTTGTTGCCTGGTAACCTGCACCCACTCGCGTATGTCACGTGGTAACGAAAGGAAAGACGACGGGAGGCACGTGCCGAGGACTCCCTTTATTCGTTGCGCGACGCATGGCCTTTTAGGATTTTTGCGAAGGGTCTACGACAACATAAAAGGTTGGAATACACGAGGTGTCGAGAACGACGCCGACAACATTTGTTTGCTCCATCGATGTCCGGTGGCTGGTTAGCGCAGTTGGTAGA
The DNA here is from genome assembly GCA_013358835.2 of Ixodes persulcatus. Classification (NCBI taxonomy): domain Eukaryota; kingdom Metazoa; phylum Arthropoda; class Arachnida; order Ixodida; family Ixodidae; genus Ixodes; species Ixodes persulcatus. The sequence goes on along the minus strand of JABSTQ010009735.1, from coordinate 219,528 downwards.
GCACTTCTCCGCTATCGAAGAGCTCTCCTGATTGATGCACCATTTGCCTAGAGGGTTTCAGTTGTACGGAGCTGTTAATCCTACCGCTGCATTGCGCTCCAAAGGGAAAAGCATGAGGAAGCGTTAACAATAGTCCAGATTGCCAGGTCTGTTCGACCGGGGCCTTACAACGAGTAGTTTTTATTGATACACGACGCAAACCTGCCGTTTCCCGCTATACGGCATATCGAGTGCTCGAGTCGGAATCAATGGTCAAGTTATCCCTCGCAGCAGATACGCGAGTCGGCACATTTGTATCGATACATTGTTTGTGTGGAGCTTAGTACTTGTTGCTGCTTGCGTGCCCCCGAGAGTGTGCGCTGCCTTCCCGCCCTCTTCCCCTTCCCACGGAGAATAACCCTTTCCAGAATTTCATGTAACACAGTTTTGGTGTTGGTGTGGAGCATGGGTGGTCTGTGTGTGTCGTAAGCATCGCCGTCTTCAGTTTGAGCCCTGCCCGATATGACTGTTGGGCCATGTTTACACGGATCAAAGGCAAGAATTTAAGTGCTACGGCTGTCCGAGTCAGAAGCAAACTCTTTAAGGGGAGGCTGAAGCACTTTTCGAGAAATTGAGTTAGGAGCGGAGTTCTATAGCTTTTGTTCCGTGAATTCAGTTCTCCCGCTTATCTTGGGCGCAAATAAACGTAAACTGCATTTACTTTGGAAAAATATGCGCAGCAATTGCCGCCGGGCGTTCGGTGATCCTCTCTGTTGCCCGTTATCTGTCCAGAGCATCATGACGTCATCGTGGGCATCCCCGAGTCAGCTTAGGGGCGAGTAAAGGTCAGATGACGTTTGCTAGTTTTTCTCTCCGCTCTCGCGCTTTCCTGCCCTCGGCGCGCCGCAACGGGTGGGCCTACGTCGAAATTTTAATTGGTTATTACGACGCTCTTTCTAATAAGATGAGAATAAAACTGAATTTTTAAGCTGTCTACATTCCAACTTTTACTGTTTGTTTGAATTCAAGGACCTCTTCAGCTTCCCTTTAGGAAGAATCGTCTCGAGTGATTCACATTATGCCGGTACTATGGGCCAACTTCTATGCAGGTATGGCAGCAGTGCAGTTTCCTGCAATATTTTGCGAGTTTGTTCTTATTATTGCGTGGTCAAAGTGAACTGCACATGCTTATATAGTTCTCAACGATTGTTTATTATGTTGACTCAAATGCACAATGTATTTCAGTTTAGGATCAAGTGCATCGTTTTTTGAGTCTTTTACGAGGAAGTTTAGAAATATGTGCTTACTACTAGCACAAAGTTTGATTAGCTGCTTCTTGCCATAAAGTTGCGCTTTATTTAGTGAAGTTATAAGTGGGGTTCTGGGTTTTTGGTATACACCTATAAACAATGAACCCTCGAGCTGGTTTGATCGAAATTGAGGAAAACCATAACACCTCGAAGTAGAGCTGTCCTCGAATAAGAAATCTATCTGATGTCACGTGACATCGTTGTTAAGAAGGAAGCTTGGGCGAGTTGGTGATTCATGTCGGCGGTAACGGCGCAAAAAGATGAGTAGAAAAAAATGGAGGAGACACGCAGAAGCACGAGCAAGTGTGCTGACTTACAACTCCGGCATTTCTTCTTCTACGTCTTCGAGAGAAGCACTACCATGATTTAAAAAAAACATAAAGAACGCCAGTGAAACCTACGCGCTTCACATTGAGGCGGGTGGATACGGAACAGTATGAAGAACACTGTCTGGCCATCTAAGCATTCACAGCCGAGACTGCGGTTGCGAGCCCTATTTCACAAAATGCACCGTATTGGTGCGGAGTGGCAGCCTGACTTGCGAGAGATCATTGAGGCTGAAAAGGTTGTGCAGCTCGACGATAGGTGTGTCAGCGCCCCTTCCTTGTCTCTATTTGGAAAAGAATTGGACTACTCGGCGAAGGGGGCGATGTGAAGTGTGTTTCACGGGTGTCTTTTTATTTATCTTTGCATCTTGGCAAAGACATAAAAAAAAATGTGCGAGTTGTAAGTCCCTTGTTTGTCCTTCTGCGTATCTTCTCTTTTTTACGGCGATAGCTGTTATGGGCTCTTCCCACCTGTTAAAGATGACGTCCCTCGTAGTTGTCGACGCTGTAGTAGTCGCAGTATGCCGTAGGGCGTCCGTCGTCGACATTGCTAAATCCTCGAAAAAGATTGCCCGCCGCCCGTGGGATTCAATCCTGGGTTAACCGTACGTTAAACATTACCACTGAGCTATGCTTCGGCTTTGACGACCCGTTTAATGTACAATATTTGCGGAACAAAGGTGCTCGTATGTGTCTCACGGAGTGCCTGCTAGATCACCGCAGCTGCTGCGACGTCGCGGTAGAAAATTCTTCTACTGGATGGAGCTGAGTTAGTTGGTTCATATCTTTGTGTGGTGCCAGTCGAACACGTATAAACGCGCAAACAAACGACCAGCGGTAGTCTATTTGTGCGTTTATACGTGTTCGGCTGGCACCACCCCAAGAAAATTCTTTGTCATTCTTAATTAATTTTAAATTTAATAGTAGTTAATTACTCGTTGAAATTAAAAACCTTAGCGAGCTGCCGCCTGATTAAAAGTCTTCGGCTGCGTCCAACCCTGGAACCTCGATACGACCTCGAAAATGGGCCCGCGCATGACGTCATCGTTGGTGCACCCTTAGTTGCCCCGGGCGGCAAACGCATCCAAGTTTGACGAGAGTATGGCGCAAAATGGCAGACGGGTGCACCTTGGCATCGGCGTGTGCTTGCGTCGCGCTTCTTGTGAGACGCTGAAAGACGCGCTGGCGGTGACGCGTCTGGCCGTTCGTCTCAAGTAGAACAGTGAGGTGCGTGCTCGTGAGAACAAAGCCAAAAGACTTCGCTCTCCACGATTCGTAAATGCGACGCCGATGCCCAAGGACTTTGCCGTGACGCATTGCAGCTATGGCTCTGACTGTCGTGGGGATTAAAACCGAATGGCTCATTTTTAGGAATGTGCCAATAGTGATTTCTTCTTTTCAAAGCAAATACGAAGTGAATAGTTCCTTCGTATAAATAATTTTAATTGAATATTTTCGAGGCGAATAGTTTGTGACCGTCAATACAGTCATGGTAAAGAACGCTTCAGACTAGGGATAAAAAGAATGAACCGCGACAAGGTCGGAAGGATAGTTCTGCAGGTCGCGTGCACAATTGCTCTTATTTCAATACAGTTGCGTCTCATTAATATAGACACTTCCGTTGCCCAGAAAAATCCTCCATAATGTGAAACATCCATAATAGTGAATCAAGGTCAAGAATACGCATGAGATGCGCAGTGTTTTTTTTCCAGCTAAAGATATGGGCTTGTATTGTTGGCAGATTTCTTGCTCGAGGTTGCCGGACAAATGAAGATAGGATATTAAATATCTTTTTTGGCCATTTCTGCACTCTCGCGGCACACCCCATTTGTTCTTCGCCCGGCCATTCATTACATCATCCAATACTTCGTCCAATTCACGAGGTGCCAAATAGCAAATTCTTAAATCAAACTTAAATTGAAATTATTAGATTGATATTAAATCTTCCAAATATTTGTTGCGTTCTATGAATGTCTTAACAAATTTAAACAATCACAACTTAATCACTGCATTCCATGCATTATATAGGAATATAGGAAAGGCTACTGGCAATTTTTTCTACAGCTTCATTTGGTGTTCATCCAAAAAACGGCCCCCTCTGAACAGTTTGCTTCACTTTAAGCTTGGGACATTTTTTATTCTACTAATTTACAGTCCCCCCCCCCCCCTCCACCCCACACGAGGTGTCTATTTCCCCATTAAATTCAGCGGGGAAGTTGATTTCGCAGTGTTAAGTAGTGGTGTAACATGACCTGAGGTCACATGAGGTGGTCACGTCGCATCAATTTCCCCGCTGAGGTCACATGGATGGATGAACGGACCAATGTCTGGAATTAAGGTGTTCCGTTAAAAAGCATGCTTCGAAACGCCGAACCTACGGTGAAAAATATACCCCGAAACAACACCTCTAGATTTTTAGAAAAATAAGCCCCAAAAACACGAAGCCATTTTTTTTAGTTTCACTTCCCGATCTACAAATTGATTGAATGGTACTGCGAATGTAGGATCAGTCATCCCACATTCTTGTCATTGCACTGCCTTCTTCGTAAAAATAAGTTGCCTTTGGTTCGTGGGAACATGCAGAGTAGCTCTTGAGGGTTCAGGTTGGTGTGCAGTTTGTACCGCAGTTCTCCGACGGACTGACGTGTAGCCCTTCTGTGTTGTGAGCAGTGTCTGCCTCCCCGCAGTACAACGGGGGAAGGCAAAGGACACTGTTGCGACTGTTTCTCAGCCATTTGGGTTAAACATCAGCGCGGAAAAGAAGCCACAAACTCCTTGTGGCTGCTGTCTTGGCATCGCTTTCGGGAGATTCACTCTTTGTTTCCTCACATTTTGTGCACGCTCTCGTAGGGCGAGGTTACCGCCGTACGTTTGACACGAGCATGTTTGTCGTATCTGAACTGAGCTGACTTTATTGCATTTGCATTTGAGTGGCGTGTCTGAGAAACCTCGGACTCGTCACCCGTGGCTGCATCGCGATATTGCGACCGAGCACGCCTCTTGGTCGTTGCGTAAACCAAATTTTTTATCTTTTTGAAGCCAGTCGTGCTGAGCAGCAATCTCTAGAGTGTATTTCTGCCTCCTTTTCTAAACTCGCTTAAAGGCATTCTTTTGCATCCGAGTGTGTTTGAGAGAAAATCAGGTTATTTGCCGATTCTCTTTTAATGCAGAAATGCTGGCACGGGGCCGTTATCTCGTGCCTACAGATTTCCCAACGACCGATAGGATCCCCGTAAAAGCAGTTCTCTTTAAACCATGGCCCCTGTAACTTGTCTCTGATGGGTGCGTTTACCGCCTCCTTGTTCGCGGACCCTCGATTTTTGTCTGACGACAGTTGCGTACATGTCGCGATAATAATAAATAAAATATACACCAACCAAATCCTCGTTTAAAGGGGTACTCCGCCGTTTTCTTCATAGTCCCCAATTTCCCTAAAAACTTACTAAAAGGACCAACAAACATCGTTGAAATAGTAACCCAAATATTGGGACAAAATAACCTTTTTCCCCCAAGTTACGGAATTTACAATTTTGGTCCTCATTGTGTTTTTCAAAGTGAAAAGCTCTACTGGCAACATTGAAAAAGTGACGTCATGGGTGGGCAGGGGTTCACTCTTTGGCTGTAGACTTTGTTCCCAACTGATTACAAACCGTTTCATGGTGTCGAATGAATGCTTTGGAAAGTCGCTCCAGCTCCCCCGCAGCAACACGATACAAATGCTCGGCATAGTTCATTTTTAGACTGCCCGCTCGAACCGCAATCCTGCCCACCCGTGACGTCACAGCAATGAAAAGCGCGGGTATATTCGAATCTTCGTTTTGGCGTCATTTTCATTTGCCGATTTCACAATAACTATTCTGAATTTCGCGATACTAAATAGCATACCGGAAAGAGTAAAGGACGGCAATTTCGAAAATATAGTTTGTTGGGGGAGTTCCCCTTTAAAGGCGGAACCCTACGTTTTGAGACCTGCTCGGTCTCTTCTTCAGGGGTTGACTGCGGCTATGGCCGTTGAGGAGCAGTATTCTGTTTTCTTCTTCTACGGCAGTGTATACCGTTTTGCATCGGTGAGGTGGCGAAGTCTGTTCACGTAGACGGTCGGCAGAGTGCCGAGGGATCTATTTATGTTTTCTGGCGTCGTTTGTATGTGCCAGGATTCAGTCAAAAGTCTATGTCTGGGATTGGTCTCAATGGCCAGGATGCTGGTGTTGGCAAAGTCAATTCCGTTTTCCCTGATGTCGCAGTGCTCAGCTACGACTTTCCTGCGACTTCTCTGTAGGAATGGATATGCACCGGGTTTCTACGGCCTTCCAAAGATACATAATCCTAGCATTCCTCTCCGGCCCATCGTGAACTTCACGACATCACCACTTCGAGGTCTGTCAAACTACCTTCACCAGACTCTTTCACCTCTCGTGGGCAAAATGACGACCTATGCCGTATTTACTCCCATAATACACGCACTCGCATAATAAACGCACCCCCCACAATAGGCATCAATATTTTGACTTTTTAGGGGCGAAGCTCTTAGGGGCTAGCCATGTCCGTATGTCCGTCCGCCGTCCGCCGTAGGCCGGCGTCGGGTGCTCGTGCTTCTGCTCGTGAGATCACGTGCTCACGAGCACGTGAGCACATGCTCACATGCTCGTGTAGGGCAAAAAAAATATTGGAAAAAAAAAGATGAAAAAAATTATGAAAAAAGAAAAAGAAGAAAAAAAAAGAGTAGGGGGTTCTGAGATGCCATCCCATCTTTCTGCTTAAAAAAAGAAAAAGAAGAAAAAAAAGAGTAGGGGGTTCTGAGATGCCATCCCATCTGTCTGCTTAAAAAAAGAAAAAGAAGAAAACCACACATTCTCCTACTGACATGAATGAAAAGGCTCAAAGAAAAAGAAGAAAAAAAAGAGTAGGGGGTTCTGAGATGCCATCCCATCTTTCTGCTTAAAAAAAGAAAAAGAAGAAAAAAAAGAGTAGGGGGTTCCGAGATGCCATCCAATCTGTCTGCTTAAAAAAGAAAAAGAAGAAAACCACACATTCTCCTACTGACATGAATGAAAAGGCTCAAAGAAAAAGAAGAAAAAAAAGAGTAGGGGGTTCTGAGATGCCATCCAATCTGTCTGCTTAAAAAAGAAAAAGAAGAAAACCACACATTCTCCTACTGACATGAATGAAAAGGCTCAAAGAAAAAGAAGAAAAAAAAGAGTAGGGGGTTCTGAGATGCCATCCCATCTTTCTGCTTAAAAAAAGAAAAAGAAGAAAAAAAGGAGTAGGGGGTTCCGAGATGCCATCCAATCTGTCTGCTTAAAAAAGAAAAAGAAGAAAACCACACATTCTCCTACTGACATGAATGAAAAGGCTCAAAGAAAAAGAAGAAAAAAAAGAGTAGGGGGTTCTGAGATGCCATCCCATCTGTCTGCTTAAAAAAAGAAAAAGAAGAAAACCACACATTCTCCTACTGCCATGAATGAAAAGGACCGAAAAGCTCGGCATGCAGCGCCTCAGCGTCTACGTAGACAGCAAGCTGCTCCGGAGACCAGGGCGCGAGAAGCTGCTGCACAGCGTCAAAAACGCCAAGCGGACCCGGAGTTGAGAGCTCGGGAAGCGGCGGCAAAGCGTCAACGCCGACAGCAAGCAGCAATACCTATGACCAAAATCAGTATCATCGGCACCACCCGAGCTTTTTTCCTTGCCGTAATCAACGCACCTCCAATTTTCGGATCCGCGAGTCTCGAATTGCGTCCAATTTAGCGAGCCACCGAGCCAGTTTTCTTTTGCCGCCAAGCGGCCGAGCCAAGTCGAGCCAGGCCAGGCCGCTCACGTCACACTCGCAGTGGCTCACGTTACGGCCGCAAGTGCGTAGTTGCCGTAGTTACGGAAGTGATCAACCGTAAAACCGAGTGTCGCGCACACTTGACGAAGCTCGGGTCGAGGAATTGCCGAGCTCCGGATATTCTTCGCCTATCGGATGCATTGATGTCAACAAGCGAGCCGTCGTCTGTGGTCCGCTTTCGGACAGTGAAATCGTGAAAGTGGTGACGCCTAATTTCACATACTCCCGGTAAATGCGTTTATTTAATCCGCAGCAGAACGGCATGTTGCGCTGTAGGCTGAGAGTGCCTGGTAGCCTCTCCGTGAACGAAACTTGATCCGTGCGAGTGGGCTTTGGCGATCGGTGGTTGGACTTCGTACGAGTTCTTGTCACCTTAAACGAAACTTGATCCGTGCGAGCGGGCTTTCGCGTTCGGGGGTTGGACTTCGTACGAGTTCTTATACGCGTAGTCGCAGTTTATACATGAGCGTGCCCGCCGGATACTAGCAATATATATCGCCTAAGAACGGTCGTGGTTGTGTTGCTTTTCGTGCTGAGTGAGCTTCGTAGGGCGCTCTTCCCTCGGCAAAAGGCACCTCGAAAGCGCTCTAAAAAGATTTGCAATTTATAAAGCATGGTTACTGTGGCGCGCCCTCGACCAGCCGTGGATGCGCCTAGACGTGCCACAGTACCTTGCCGTGTCATTTTGGCACCTAATATGACATCTGCACGAAGTGTGTAAATGCAAAAATTTACCCCGTGTAATCAATGCCCCCCCCCCAAATATGTCAATTTTTCGGGGGAAAAAGTGCGTTGATTACGCGAGTAAATACGGTATACGAAATTCCAACGACTTCGTGGAACAGATTTCAATGTTGAAGGTGACCACTGAAGAAAGTCTCGTATCCTTCGACGTCATCTCGCTATTCACAAGCGTCCCGGTTGCCCCTGGCTATCGCCACGGCCAAGAACGCCCTTGAGAAAGACCAATCCCTGAGTGAAAGGACAAAACTCAGCGTGGAGGAACTCTGCCGCCTCCTTGAGTTCTGCCTAAGCAGCAGCTATTTTAGTTTCAAGGGAGAATTCTTCAAACGGTCCAGTGGAACCGCAATGGGCGCCTCCATTTCTGTCACAACAGCGAACCTATGTATGGAAGCCATTGAAGGAAAGGCTCTGCAGTCATTTCACATGGCCCCCAAAGTGTTCTTGAGGTACGTAGACGATTGCTTTTGCATCCTAAAAACGTCAGAAGTGGACACGTTCCTTACCCACCTCAACTCCATTGAAACGTCTATACAGTTCACCGTGGAGCATGAAAAGGACAATACCTTGCCTTTCCTCGATGTGCTCGTCGGAAGACAAAATGAAGAGCTCCAGTTTTCTGTCTACAGAAAACCGACGCATACCGGACGTTATCTCCATTTCCATTCCAATCACCCAGCCTGTCACAAGGCATCAGTGGTCAGAACGCTCTTATCCAGGTAAAAAATATCTGCTCATCCGAAGCTGACCGTAAAAAAGAGGAACACACCATCTTCGCCGACCTACAACATAATGGTTATACAAGCAGCTTCATCCGCCGCATTGCGCATCATCAAGCCTGAGATCGGCGACACCTGCAACCCCCAGCAGGTACACAGACCCGTCCCACCTCACGCATCAGCGTCCCCTACATAAAAGGTACAAGCGAGGCACTGGCACGTGTACTGGCCAAAGAAGGGATCCAGGTGGACCGCAAGCCGATGTCTACGCTTGGAAGACTGATGCCCCGTCCAAAGGATCGCCCGCCTAAGGAAAAAGCACGAGGCGTTATTTATAAAATTCCCCTGCGCGGACTGCCCGGTCGGATACATCGGGGAAACAAAGAACTTTCAGGAGAGAATCCGCCAGCATAAGAACGACGTTTGAAAGTTCGACCATGAACAAAGCGCCGTAGCTAAGCACTGCAACGTCAAGGACCACAGAATTGACTTTGCCAACACCAGCATCCTGGCCGTTAAGACCAATCCCAGACATAGACTTTTTATTGAATCCTGGCACATACAAACGACGACAGAAAACATAAATAGATCCCTCGGCACTCTGCCGGCCGTCTAGGTGAACTGACTTCGCCACCTCACCGATGCAAAACGATAGACACTGCCGTAGAAGAAGAAGAAAACAGAATACTGCTCTTGAACGGCCGTAGCCGCAGTTAACCCCTGACGAAGAGACCGAGCAGGTCCCGAAAAATAGGGTTCCGCCTTTAAACGAGGATTTGGTTGGTGTATATTTTATTTATTATTATTGTTGCTCCCCAACCAGAGAGACTTCTCTCGAATTTTCACTTTCAAATATACCGTATTTACTCGCACAATGAACGCACTCGCCTAATGAACGTACCCCCCAAGTCGGCTCTCAAAATGTCGACTTTTTTTTTTCACTCGCGTATTAAACGCACCCCCAACTCGGGCATCAAAATTTTGACCCCCTCCCCCCCACGCGCGCGAAATGAAGGCACTTTTCTATCCTGGTGCAGCGAGGTCGCGAATGCATGGGCAGAGTCGGCGAACAAAACGCCTAGCAAAAGGCGTTAAAAAAATTAAAAAAAGATCCAACGGAAGCAAGAAAACAAAAAAATGGAGAGGAGCTTTTTTTTTTTCTTCTTGCACAGCGCAGTCTGGACTTTGGGTCGCGCGCCGCGCGCAAGGAGATAAGAAAGAGAAACCGAGAAGCCCTCGCCTAAGCAAAGCGAAACAAAACAACTTGCGAAAGGCGGCAAAAAAAAAAAAAAAAAATCCACAGAACCAGGAGAAAAGAAAAAATCATGAGGAGCTTTTTTTTTCTTTTCTTTTTTTTTTTTTGCACAGCGCAGTTTGGTTCCAGGGTTGCGCGTCGCCCGCAAGGAGATAGAAAGAAAAAGAAAAACGGAGAAGCCCTTGCATAAGCAAAGCGCACATAATGAAGGCATCCTGCCCTTGCCTCCTCCTCGCACATTGGAAAGAGAAGCGAGAAGCCCTCGAAATGAACACACTTTTCTATCCTGGTACACCGAGGTCGCGAATGCATGGGCAGCGTGGGCAAACAAAACAACTTGCGAAAGCGGGAAAAAGAAAACACGGAAGCAAGAAAAAAAAAAAAAAAAACATGGAGAGAAGCATTTTTCTTGTTTTTTTTTTTGCACATCGCAGTTTGGTTTTAGAGTCGCGCGGCACCGCGCGCAAAGAGATAAAAAGTTAAGTCGATTTTTGGGCATAAAAGTACCGTTCATTATGGGAGTAAATACCGACGCAAAAATTTTACTTCGCGTAATGAACCCCTAACTTTGCATCGATTTTTCGGGAAAAAAAGTGCGTTCATTCTGCGAGTAAATACGGTATGTCGCGCCATTTCCCGTCCCGACCCTGGCAGTAACGGCGTGGGAGGCGTTGGCAGTGGACGGACGTTCCGCCGCGGCTCCTTCTGCAGCCAGACAATCGACTCGAACTGAAGCAGACGCGAGACGGGAAACCGTCTCGACGGTAGCTCCTGTGTCTGCTCGCCTTTTCTGCTAGCACGCCTACGACCAACTCTCGATATCGTGATATCCGAGAGTACGACGTAACGACTTCCGCGACATACTTTGTCTCCTCTTTTGGACCGCTGCCGATGCATGCGTAGCAAAGGCAGGAAACGCACCGGCCAGAGACACATTCTGGGCACCATACTTTTCATTGAGCAATTGGCTTTTGATCCACCAGAAACCAACGCAGAGCTCGAATGCGCACGCAGATTTTGGAGCAAAGTAGGCTGACAGAGCGGGACGAGACGCACGCGCTCTCCTAACCTCCTCGGCCTCTCTTTCCGAGCGTGCATCTCTGGCCGGCACCGCTCGGTGACGAGCCGCACGGTTGTGGCATGTGCCTGCAATCTCACGACTCGCGTGTCCCCCTTCTCTCTCTCTTTCTTTCTCTCTCTCCGGCCCTCCACCGGCAGACCCCCGTCTCCTCCCCTGCCCCCCCCCGCTCTGCGGAGGCCCCCCCACCACTCCCGCACGCCCTCCTCCCCCGCTTGGCTGTCGTGGTCCGCCCCCCCAGCGCGCGATCCCCCGTGTCTCGGTGATTCCCGGGTCGCCTCCCCCGTCCCCCCGGCGCCCCCGCTCCTCCCCGCCGCCCCCTCGCCGGGGCGGGCTGCTGGCGTCGGTGCAGTCCCTGCTCGAGGGGCGCGGCCGGCAGGGCGCCCCTACCCTGGGGCTGCTGCGGAGGAACCGGTCGGACACGCTGTGCCCCCTTGGACCCCCCAGGTCCCCCTCCGAGGAGTCGCCCCCCCCGCACCGCCCCGCGCAGGGGGTGGTTGCCGACCCGCCCCTCGTCCCTGGGGTCCTCCGGGCGGCGGTCCTTCCGGCGCTGCCGGGCACAATTGCGGCAGTGCCCCTCCTGCAGCGGGCCTCGGATCCGGATCTCCACGCCGGACTGGCAGCCGCCACCGGTGAGCGGACTCTCTCGGACCGTGTTCCGAACCTCGCTCGACGACACCCAAGTTCCTCCTGGCGCTTGAGCGGCAACGAGGCAAAGCCGTTGGCCGTCCCTAGCTGGCATGGGTGGATTTATGGGTGAAGCGTACAGGAAAATACTGGAGATATTTACGTATTAAGATATTTATAAGATAAGGAGATATTTACGGAGGTATTACCAGAAAATACTGGAGATATAAACACGAGACAGAAAATGTGCACAAGAATGACAGGCAGAGAGGCAATTAGCCCAGTAGGAAACTTAACAGAGGTGAACTTGTGCCCAAAACAAAAATTCAAAGAGGCAGCTTCGCAGGCGTTGAAGGTCGACGGAGTAGCACGATCGAGCAGAAAAGTGAGACTGACTTCGGACCGCCACGGGGAGTACCTTTTGTACCTGCGTGGGTTTCTGGAACATTCGGCGTAGAACGTTCGAACCTCGATCAGACGACAAGGTTCCCGAACTTACGAGAATGCTAAATTGAAAAAATATATAAAAGGAGCGCCCGCTTCCAGGAATTGAATCTGGGGCTTCCGCGCAAGAGCCAAGCACAGTAACCATATGTCCACGCGCGCGCTCACTCGGCGACACGCAGTTATATAATAAAGATTCACGAAAATACTGGAGATATTTACGTAGCAAACGTGAGGCAGAAATTAAGCGTTAAAATATATGGCAGAAACACATTAGACGTTACCTCTTCATAATCTTAGAACATTCTAAAAACTAGAACACTTGGATTAATAGAAGTGTGCTTGAGATTGAATCAAAAAGCAAATGCTCTTTGCAAATTAACGAAGAAAAAGTGAGAGTGCCGACAAGCTGGTGTAAATTGAACATAAATATTCTTTTTTGCCTCAATCTGGGGGTTCCTCGCAAATTTTTTAAGGTTTCCATTATTCGCGCACCTCTGAGATAATTGCGTGTACTTCATAAATGCTTCTTTACCTTATTTTGCTTTGTGCGAGCCCCGTACCTTTTGCGGCCACACGCAAAGGGTCTCCCGTTTCTCCTGGGTCCCCAGGCACGAGCTCGGGCAGCAGCGCCGGTGGAGCTGCCCGGCAGTTCATCATCCGGCCGGCGCTGGCCAGAGAGAGCCTCGAGATGCTGGTGAGCTGCACATCTGGCTGGGTCACGCCGTGGGAACAAATAGCCTCTACTTCCCGTCAACAGCCGTCAATACCTTCCATTCGCACAGACGTCTGGTCGGGGCACTTTTCTGTATTACCATATTTTGCACGGTTCTTCTACGTTTTTATTGATGGAGAAGAGATTTAATTATGGTTGTGTACTCAATTAAACGAAGAACTTTGGAAAAGTGTGAATTTGTAGAGGGAAGTGAATAGTAGCAGAGCTTGCTTTTTTTCTCTTTCGCTTGGCTTCCTGCTCCCGCTCTCCCCCCCCTCACCCCTCCTACCCCCGACGTCCCGTTTTAAACGCTGTAGATTACGGCCAGCCTACCCTTCAGTTGCCTGCGCAGAATGCGCGGCTGTATTCTTTGGGTTTGGTTGACAAGTTTACCTCATTAAATTATTTTTTTCAGTTTTGAATTTATCTTTTGTTTACAGTGAAGCTGTTTATGGCTACGGTTCTGTGGATTTTTAGTGTGCGTCAACAAAAACTCGGGTCCTGAATTTGATACAAAATCGCTTCGTTCTATTCAAAAGCTTAAACGTCTCATCACTTGGATATGCATTTTTACTAGATTAGCTATCAATAGGCACCATTTTCAAGATGAGTAGACTCTCAGGTAGATAATAAGGGTTTCTCAAAGATTTCCCTTTATGCGACCCGCGTCGGGCATGCTCTTTGTCGTCGTCCCAAGCTCTTGCATGCCTAGTTTCCTTTCCTTCCGCTCTCCCGGGGTGGCGGTCCCGTCGCGCGTGTCTACTTTCCCCCGTCTCCTCGACATGTCTGTGTGGTTTGCTAAACAGCTTCACTGGTCATCCACCTTTACAGAGTAAAATGGCTCATGATTTTTGTAGCTTTAGCTACACTGGCCGAGGCTGAGCAGTTTCGCGTGGCCCTCATAATGAGCCGTGCTCATTATGCGGAGAGCGCGGCGGCAGCGGCGGAGCTCTGCATAATGAGCACGGCGCGCGGCGCCGCACGCTCCACATAATGAACACGCATAATGAGCGCGTAGCGGTGGTGGCTCCGCTGTCGCCGCCGCGAGCTCTGCATAGTGAGCACGGCTCGCATAATGAGCACGGCTCGCGTGGCTCTCATTATGAGAGCCACGCGAAGCTGCCGCCGCGTGCTCCGCCGCCGCCGCGCCCACCTTGCCCGCCTCGCCTGTCTGCGCATTTCAGAGGAGTGACGTCATAGCTGCGGCAGACGCACTGGCGCCGCCGCGTGCCCAGCTGTGCGCCTCTGTTGCGCAGTAGCCAAGTCTGACGCTGCACTGGAGCCGCTTGATAGCGCCTCTCAATTTGTGCGCATAAGCTCACGCTACTTATATCCTGGCATAGTCGAGCTAAACCACCGCAATTTTTTTTTTATTCGAGACAGTATCCATATTGCAAGCTGTCAAGTAACTCTGCTCGAAGATAACTTCCTGTGGCAGTGGAGTCGAAGCTAGGAATGTGGAGCTCCTACACGCGCGTCATTGAGCGAGTAGCTCCTTACAAGTTGACTCCGGTTTTGGTTTTCTCTCCGTGCAAATGGTACGTCTATTCTCTGGTGGTCCATACATTTTGTGAACTGGAGTTGTCACAAAGCTTCCTTCTGTCGAGTTTATTGCACAAATGCTGTCAGGATAGAAATCCAGAAGCATGTATAGTATACCATAATATCCAGTATGAACGTCGAGAGACCGCCCATCCCATTTTTCTGGCTAAATATCCGTAACATGGAAATTCTGAAACATCAACCATTCCCCGCGATGTCCGACGGGAATCGCGTCAATTGCGTGATCTGCGGTAACTGTACGTGTGACAAGCGAGTTCGCGGCGGGTTTCAGCGTTTTCGTCCACGATATGCGTGCAGTATCGGTTCCCGTGGCATGCAATTTTGTACCAGGTTTCCTCGTGTTTATTGCACAGTGAAACGCAAATCTACTGCATCCGCAATCTGCGGTGTCTTTTCCCGTGACATGGAAGTTCGTAACGAATTTCCACGTGTTTATTGCGTCTTGACACGCGAATTTGTCGCGTCCATGATTTGCGGTATCAGTGCCTGCGTTCACGTGGTTTGTAGCGGGTGTCCCCGTATTTATCGTATATTTTTTTATAAAGTTTTCAGTCTCATCCCTAAAGACGGCCCAGCTCATGTTTTTCGTCACTTATCTCTTCATTTTGGCTGAGTGCCCTCAAAGGGGTTGGGACACGAAAATTAAACGCGTAAATTATTCTTGAAATGGAATGCTCATAGGCTACTTAGTATATACATCGATCTTGGCAATTTCTACAGCTCTAGTAATTGCAATAATCGAGTTAGGAAGTTTGATCGCTTTCATCTCGCGACCAGGCAACACTGCCCTAGTTAGTTGCGTCGTAGTGCCCATAAACCACGTTATCATGAATGCTCTCGTATTCTAAGCGCCCCCACGATCGCCCAAGTTTGCCTCCCCGAATCAAAACCGCTCGCGCAACTCGGCAACCCCAACAGGTATTCTCGCATGCCGTCCCCGGTCCTTTGACCTTCCACCCTCTGCATGCACCTGCGAGACTGTCACGGACGACGGCGACCATGGCGAGTTTGTCCGTGAGTCGTTGTCGCTGGAGCTGGTTGCCGGCGGGTCTTGATCAAAATGACCGGCTTCCAACGTCTCTCGATAACAATCACTCTCATCGCCGCTGCAGTCAGTGTTGCAGACTTGGATGAAGTGAGTGATGCAGTAAACAAAATGTGAGGGCGCAAACGAGCTGGTGTACATTGCGCATGGTTGAAAAAACCCCGAGACTGCGGGTAAACGACGCAACACTAAAAAGACTATTTAGTGTTGTGTCGTTTACCCGCAGTCTCGGGGTTTTTTCAACCATGATGCGGTAGTTGTTATCGTCACGGACCGCATGCTCGATACGCGGAAGCTCAAACGAGAAGAGCCAATTCCGCGATTGCACTCGAGGGGACGCCGCCTGGTAGGCAGACGACGTCACCAACCCGCCAATCACGGCGGCCTTTATGAACGGACGGATCCGAGGGTCCCGCATATAAATCGACGTATCCCCGAAACAATCGCTTCAGTTTTGAAAGTAGTTTAGCAGGATTATAGGAACATACAATGGATCCTAGCAGTATAGTTACCTCATATTTGATTTTTGGTGTGTCCTGACCTCTTTAATTCCTCGCATACCCATTTTTTACTTCGAGGAACATACAGCAAAATTTTATTTTAAACTGGCAGTTTGCGTTAAAATAAGACAAAAACATTGTTTCGACTTCCAGGGCTCATATCTCGCTGTAAATCGCGAGTTTTGGTCAGAGTTCCACTAACGAGCAAACGTCCGAAGTTAATGGAATGCTTGTAGGATTCACATAGTTTTCATCAGTCCTGTAACTGTCCATCAAACTGTCGTCCAATTCCTATAAATCGGAAAGGACGAAGGATTCGTCGTCACACATGCCTAAGCATTATTCTCTTAAAAAAAAAAGCTTTTGTTTTTTGTTAGCTAAAGCACACATCTGAACCAAAGCCCCGTTGTTCTAGCGTAATTGCTCGTGAGCGACCCCTTTTTTTCCCGGTTAAATGGAGCGTTCTCTCTTTGTAAAAAGCAAAACAAACGAGCAAACTACTCAAGGTAAATGAAGCAGAGGGGCTAATTTCGCCATCTGCCAGAAAGTGCGCTAAATAAGCGCCGAAACGGAAATGTGAGTCATACTCGTAGTCGGCCTTTGTAGCGCAAAAATGTTCCAAAAGCCGGGAATCACGATTAAAAACAAATACCTCCGACTTACATAACAATACCAACAATTTATACGTAGACGTTATAGGCCTTTGTAGTCCGTAAGGGGTGGCTCAAGTGACGCTCGCTGTTAGTAGCCAAGGGGTTAAAGGGCAACTCCGCTTCATTTTTGGTTTTGAAAAAACAATGCAGTCCTCTTCAGTATCGCCTAGGAAGACCACACGTCAAATATTACGACGCAGTTCTGTCTAAATGTTTCTTAAACGGTCCGGCAAACTTTGCAACTCGCCAAGTTGCCGAAATCGGCTGACTCGAGCGGGCGAATTCAGGCGCAACCAACAGCGCAGTCAAGGCTACGGCATGGGCGGAGCCAACATTGAGCTTAACGTCATCTTCATGGCCCCCTTTTGCTTGTTTTTACCTCTCCGATCGAGCGTAGCGCATGACGTCAGCAACGTTGCCTCTCTGCGCTCAGCGGTGTCCACGTGATTGGCGTACGCGCCTGCGCAGCGCGCTTCTTGGGAGCAGACCGGCCACCCGCCGTGGTCCCGCCGTTACCACCGTCTTTCGCGTCACAACCACTGTCGTCTCACCGTTTGTGATTATTGTCTCTCGGAGTTTCGTCCACACTATATGGACACCACGTGCGCAGACCTATGCCACAGTTATGCAGACGTCGTCGAATGGAAGTAAATAAAGATGGTTTTTGTATTGTATTGTATTGTATTGCCGTAGACACCAAAACGTGGCGAAGAGTGCGGTGCAGAGCAGACGACACTCGCGCCTGCCACACGCCCGCCCCCATCCCGCCCGTCGTTGGGCCGAGGATCACGTGACATCTAGTACCACGTGATGGCCATGTACTTGGCGGCCCGAGGCCAATGTTGCCGGACGGAGCCGAAGTTTCGGTTTCGATTTCCGCTCGCGTTTAAAATTAGATTTAAAAATATATATCCCATTTTTCGCAAAGCAAACGACGTAGTGTCTTTTACTAGGGCTTTTTGATTCGAAATCACTCATTATCCCGAAATCTTCGAAATTGAGCGGAGTTGCCCTTTAAAGGATTTTACGGTAGTCTGTGACAGACTCGGAAAGATGCTTCACCTCGAGCGTGGGCATTCTGCCTTTGATAACAGCTGGTTGCAAGTACAGCCAGAGCCCGGCCGAAGGCAAGAATCCTGGGAGCATGTAGGAGTCGTCGAGCGAGTGCGCTTGCACATACGGCGCGAGAGTGTGCAGGGGGGAAGAGAACAGTCGTGTGCTTGGGACTGCGGGAGAGACTGACGTCGCATTCCCTTTCTGCACTAGCTTTGGGAGGGCCTCAGAGATGCCACGCACAGCGATGCTGTCGAGGCACAACATGCGTGCCACATTCAACCATCTGATGTCACCAGACAGCAACGCACAGACCACTCTCGATAATTGGAAGCTCACGGGGGCAGTGAAACACTTCCAACTAAGCCAACTTCAAATTTAAAAAAAATGCGCTCAAACCACAAAATTCTTCTTTTCATTCGGTACTCGCCCGGGAGAAGTCGTTGACTTTTGCTTGTCTCCGTTAATGGAGATGCACGGTATTAACCGTGTTCTGCAATTTACGAAGCTTTCTTAGGGCACCTTTGGCAGCTTCTTTGGCAAAGAAGACTCAAAAAAGTACTATGTGGTGCCACAAGCAGTTTCTGCACGAGCGGCACTCGGCAACTCGGCACTTCGTCGCTCCTAGGCCGAACTGCCTGCGCGACTTCACCATTTATATTTCATATATAAATATATTTGGTAGCCAAAACATAATGCAGTGCTGGCTGGCCAATGCCTCGAACCGAGCTTTGTCGGCCGTACGTGGCGCACGGCTGCCCTGGCTTTTGTAATTTTTGGGGGGACGACCTCGTGATGCGTGTGCCGGTGGCCATGCTGGCTTGGCTTGGCTCAGTTTGACCGCAGAACTGGCTTGGCCGCTTAACCAACTTCGCTGCCTGGCAACTTAGTTGCGCGCTCGTTTCCTTTTTTTCTCAACCACGGTAGATAAAAATGATAAAGTGTGCGCGCGTGCGATGTAAGCTTGGTCGGCAGAATAGCGAGGCTTTTTCAGGCTCCCGTGGAGTTCCCAGATTTCTCGAATGCGCAAAAAGTTGTTCATATTAAGAAATCCCAAAGGTTAAACTTCGAATTAGTGCACATTTTTTCCCATAGACTCGTACGTACAATTGCCGGGACCACACCCCCCTTTGAACTAACCAAAAATTTGAATAAAGGGACTCAATTTCCGAGAGTCAACTGTCCTTACCTTACCACTGCCTTTTCCACGACAGTGCGGGAAGGGGGCGAAATTTTTTACGGCAGAGCTCTTAAGGGCTAGTTTCCCCAGTATCGTGTCCGCCAGCAAACAAATGTCAACACAAAACTCTGGGCAGCTATCGCCATCTATGAGCGACGGGGGCAACCAGATAACCGGCTTGCCGGTCGTCTGGTTGGCACCGTCGCTCATAGATGGCGCCAACCAGGCAATTGGCAAGCCGGTTGCCTGAAGGAGTACAGCTTCGCTGGTCTTCCTTCTTCACCAGAGTGGAAAGTTTTTAGAGTAACCTCGGTAGCTCTGCCCGTAGCGTGGGGCATCCGCGTGAGCCAAGAAGTGAAAGCGTCACGCTTTCTTTTTGACTGCCGATGCAGGAGTACCCCTTCATCACCATGAAGCAGTTCCCACACGGATTTATACGGAGCATCGGCGGAGTTGTTTCCGCAAGGTCTGTCAAGTTGCTCGACCAGATCAACAACCCAGGTAAAGAGTTGATTAGGCCCGCACAATATCGGCCTCAATCTTTTTTTCTTTGGTAGTTGGCGACAATTTTTAGCAGTAATGTTTCGGCTCTTGCTACGCCTCATCGTAGGTAAAGCCTACAATGAGGCATAGGTCCGCTTAGTTTTGGTTTGAAACCGTGTACGCCCACCACAAATTTTGTTAATGAAATTTTACGGAAAGCCCACATTCTGCGTGGTTCCTACTTTCTACGTAGGATTGAGGTGATCGGTCTTTCTGATGTTTAGTGTGATTAGCGAGAGAGCAGCAGTCAGCATATTTATTGAAGCAGCATTTTTGTAGACAGCACAAGAGGAGTTGAACGAGGGTCGTCAGGCCATTTGGCGCACGATGCTGAAGACGTGAAAAACTTTGAATTAAACGAACTTCCAACTAACCACAAGGAACAAAATGTGTCATTTTTATTAGTTCGAAAACTGACTGTTTATAAGAAAAAATTGGTGATTGTCATCTGCTTCTTCTTGCAGAATCTTGCTTCAGAAAGTAAGTTCTGCAGACTGTAGATGTGCCCGAGTGCTTCTTCAGCATTGTTTTCTGCTGCGAAAAACCGCTGCGCGATGGCAAGGCCCGCAGCTACATCAGCAACCGGCAGTTGCGGCTCAGTTTCAACGTTGTCGTCGATGTCACTTTCATTGCTAGCCTCGCGTGTCCGAACAATCTCAATGACTTCAATGTCTGTCAGCGCACCGCTTGTTTCCACTGCGCTGTCCACGGCAACGTACCCTTCGAAACGGACGTCGCCGAGAGCTGCTGCATGACCATCTTCATCGAGCTCACTTGTACCTGCTTCCTCCGTTGGGCAAGACAAATCACTTCCTGAAGCACTTGCTATGAAACCACAGGCCCCAAAGCAGTTGGCGATTGTTTCTTGGTTTACGCGACCCCAAACTCACGCTAGCATCTGGATGCCACAAGGCTTACTTCATACTGAGGGGAGTTATCCGCGCACAATATCATCCGCTTTAGAAGATGTTTTCTGTACAACACCATTACATTTTTTATAATTCCCTGGTTCATGGGTTGCAACACTGATGTCGTGTTGGCTGGCAAGTACGCAAAGCGGATGGCACTCAGGGACGGCACATTCATGTGGGCAATGCACTGGTCCGCAAGAAACAATACCTTGCTGTTTGATGATGCAAATTTGCGGTCCAGTCTTTTAAGGCAGTCTCGAAAGATGTCTGACATCATCCATGCCTTCCTATTAGATGTGTAGTCTCCAGGAAGCGTTCTGACGCCTTTAAAACATCTAGGCTTAGCGGCCTTCCCGATCTCCAGCAGGTGACATCGCATAGTGCCAGACGTGTTGGCCGCAATCAAAACAGGCACCCTGTCTTTACTACGTTTTCCTCCAGCGCAATCATCGTTCTTGAATGTCACAGTCTCCTCTGGTAACATCCGATAAAAAAAGTGTGATCTCATCGGCATTAAAGATATCTTCAGGCTGATATTCGTTCAAGTACTCGTGAAGCTTTTCTTGCTTCCATGTCGCGCATGTTTCCTGGTTGACTGACGCCTTTTCTCCACTCACGCTCTTAAAAACGAGGTCATGACGATGCTTGAAGCGTGTCAACCATCCATCGGAAGAAACAAAGTTGTTGATCCCTAACATCGTTGCAAGGGACGAGGCTTTCGCTGCAACAATATCACCACTGAGGGGAAGTTGGTTGCTTTGTGGTTTTCTAATCCAAAGGAGCAGCGCTTGCCCTAACTCCGGGTGGGCGCTGGTGCGCATTCTCTTTCGAGACTTCTTGAACTGATCATTCTCAAAAGCATCCAGTATCGAGCACTTGTTCTGGATGAAGTTTGAGGGGGTGTTGATGCCATATTTCCGTGCAATGTCTCGCTTGGCGGCGCCTCCTTTCTCAACTTTTTTCAAAATCTTAACTTTCGTGGCCAAGTCAAGCTTGCGATACGATCCATGAGTTGTCATTGTCGCGACTGCAGCCGAAATGCGGCACGTGGAACCACCGGTGGAACGAGCCCAACGCGCTCCTGAACCAACTTGAGGAAAGACGCAGAAAGAGACACAAAACGATGCCACTGTTTGAACGTGCGGCTTGTGCCGGTCTTGACTCTTTAATCTTGCCGCTTCATGAGCTGTGGCGCTGTGGTCGGCTGCCGATGCCGACGATACCAGTGCGATGCACAAAGCTGTTTTTGCACTTTAAAACTTGTAAATTTATCAAATATTACGGTTGCCTCGAGGCTTTCGATTGAAGATCAACTTCTAATTATCCGATATTTTAGACTTTTCGCTTCCAATTACCGAGCATTTTTTTTCCCAAAGGATTGCATGCAGAACTGATGGGACCCTCACTTCACTTCCAATTAAACGACAATTTCAATTAAGCGACTTCGAATTATCGGCAGTCGACTGTACTCGGCAATGCGGAGATCGCCCTTTCTAATAGCTCTGCTAACTTGCCCGCGATAAAGGCTGCGACGACCGTGGAAAGAAATACATGCGAGACGTCCGCATAAAACACATTTCTCGGCTTAATCGGCAGCGTCCTTTTGCTTCCTGCCCATTGCACACATGTTACGAGAAAGTATGACTGAATCTCGAATTGCCGACGCGAGAGTGTGGGCATTAAGAGGGCATCGTGGCTTGCAGATGAACCGGAAACGAGGGATGCCTGGTGGACGGAGCTGAGGAAGGAGATCCGTTCCCACACCCGTTCCCTGAGCTGCAACGTGGTGCTAGGATACATTGAAACAACCAACATCTGGTACGTTTGGCCGCTCTTATACAACTCTGTTCCGTCACGGTGCGGTGGTGGCTCGCCGAGTGCACTTCCAGTGTGGGGCTGTGGGCAGAAGTCCCCATGCGTCATTTTAAAAGAAACCAGGACAAAAACCAACCCTCTCGTTAAAACGCTGCGACTGGGGCTGTATCAAAAGAGTCGAGAAAAGTTTAAAGGTCAGTTTTCACGTGCTCAGTTCGTCCAAGAATGTGAATATGTGCCGTGAAGAGGGAAAACCAGACGCCGTCGGACAACGATTGCTTGGGCGGGCAATTTGCGGTCATCAGGTTTATTTGTTTTGTTCCAAAATGAATGCGGGGAAACCGTCAAGTTGTACGGACCACCTGCGGACTGCGTTCAGTGCGTCTTCAAGTTCAAACGGCCGCCTGATCGTTCGAACTCTTGTCTGCTTTTTCAAACGTTTCTGCTTGTCATCTGCTCTTTTAGATGACACCGGCCCGTAGACCAAACGTTGGGCCGGTAATTTTGATAAGAAGTAAGTGTTGGCCTCAAAAGACTTTTAAGTTTGATGTTTGGTGTAAACAGTAGATGCAAGGAGATGTTGATCATTGTTACCAGTGGCCATCACCAACTTGTTATGCCCGATTCACTTGGTCCGGTCCTGCTTGCGATTTTTAGTATCGACGTCGACCATCTCAGCTACGGTTCAAGCTTTTGCAGCCCGAGCGACGTCGCGACTCATAATTGTGAGCGGAATCTCATCGTGTGAATCAGGCTTTAGCGGCCATTCTGCGGCGTCCAAGCGGAATGAATCGCCGCATGTCACATTATTCACGCCAAGTATTGCGGTGTAACGAGCCTCGTTAATTTTGCTGAGGCCGCTCAAGTAGTCAGACATTGCCAGGAAGACGTAGAATCAACAGTTCCAATGCGAAAAGGAGCACGGGGAATCATACTGACGCCGACAACATCGCCTTCCGACTGTTTGTTTATGGGCGACGGCGAGCTTCTTGCCCACACTTTGTCGCGCATGCGTGGCGCCCATGGCGTGCGCTAAAAGTGCTCCGGTTTGTTTGTAAACATGAGTTGGTTTATAAGGAGACACTAGTCAGATGATATTTTAGCGCCGTGAGAGATGATTTTTTTAAACATTTTGTCGTTAATCTGTAAGTCACAGAGCACTGTCAAACCCATTTATAACAAATTGCATAAAACGCTCGGTTTCATTCAATATATCCAGCAATTTGATATAGCGGAGCTCGCATACAGTTAAAGCTGAGATCTAATAAACCTGAGGGGAGCCACGAATTACTTAGTTAAATAGGAACGATCGTTAAATAGAAAATGGAATTTTTCGGGCATTAAATTTGATAAATCTAGCTCTAACGTCATCTAGAGCGCTACCGCAATATTGATTCTTGAAGTGTGACGTGAGCCGAAAATGGGATTTACACGCCTATGAATTGGGTCCGTGAAGACGATCCTCACCGCTAGTACGTGAAAAAGAAAGCCTCGGAACTCTCGAGGGAAGGAATCGTGTTTTTTTCCAACACCAGGATCCATGCCCCTTTATCGGCAAAGTGCAAAAGCCAGTCGGGACTCGCATTGAAGTCCATGTGCTCCACCGGAGACGCCGGAAGAGGGTTCTTTTTGATCCAAGCACGAATGATTTCCGCATTTTCTAGGGTGAGCACTTCTTTCTTCTTCAGGGACTCGGTTTGATGAGGATGCAGAGGTCACTGATTGGGCAAGCGTACGGATTGGTTGCCTCTTTCCCGTGCACTCGTTGTATTCCGTCATGCACTTGTTAAGCATGCATGCTCGAAGATCACGAGACACGCAAGTGTCGAGTAGAAAGCTCGCGCTGAAGTTGTTGTCCCGGTGATGTCTTGTCGTTGGTGTTGGCCGTGCCCATCGGTAGGCCTAACGAGAGGGCAAAACACCACGTGAAACCAAACGACCGTCGAACCACATTGGTGCCATCTGTCGCATCCATTTCGAAACAGCTATCTTCATCCGGTATTATTGGCTAAGAGTTGTTGTCCCGGTGATGTCTTGTCGTTGGTGTTGGCCGTGCCCATCGGTAGGCCTAACGAGAGGGCAAAACACCACGTGAAACCAAACGACCGTCGAACCACATTGGTGCCATCTGTCGCATCCATTTCGAAACGGCCGCCTGATCGTTCAAACTCTTGTCTGCTTTTTCAAACATTCTGCTTGTCATCTGCTCTTTTAGATGACACCGGCCCGTAGACCAAACGTTGGGCCGGTAATTTTGATAAGAAGTAAGTGTTGGCCTCAAAAGACTTTTAAGTTTGAGGTTCGGTGTAAACAGTAGATGCAAGGAGATGTTGATCATTGTTACCAGTGGCCATCACCAATTTGTTATGCCCGATTCACTTAGTCCGGTCCTGCTTGCGATTTTTAGTATCGACGTCGACCATCTCAGCTACGGTTCACGTTTTTGCAGCCCGAGCGACGTCGCGACTCATAATTGTGAGCGGAATCTCATCGTGTGAATCAGGCTTTAGCGGCCATTCTGCGGCGTCCATGCGGAATGAATCGCCGCATGTCACATTATTCACGCCAAGTTTTGCGGCGTAACAAGCCTCGTTAATTTTGCTGAGGCCGCTCAAGTAGTCAGACATTGCCAGGAAGACGTAGAATCAACAGTTCCAATGCGAAAAGGAGCACGGGGAATCATACTGACGCCGACAACATCGCCTTCCGACTGTTTGCTTATGGGCGACGGCGAGCTTGTTGCCCACACTCTGTCGCGCATGCGTGGCGCCCATGGCGTGCGCTAAAAGTGCTCCGGTTTGTTTGTAAACATGAGTTGGTTTATAAGGAGACACTAGTCAGATGATATTTTAGCGCCGTGAGAGATGATTTTTTTAAACATTTTGTCGTTAATCTGTAAGTCACAGAGCACTGTCAAACCCATTTATAACAAATTGCATAAAACGCTCGGTTTCATTCAATATATCCAGCAATTTGATATAGCGGAGCTCGCATACAGTTAAAGCTGAGATCTAATAAACTGAGGGGAGCCACGAATTACTTAGTTAAATAGGAACGATCGTTAAATAGAAAATGGAATTTTTCGGGCATTAAATTTGATAAATCTAGCTCTAACGTCATCTAGAGCGCTACCGCAATATTGATTCTTGAAGTGTGACGTGAGCCGAAAATGGGATTTACACGCCTATGAATTGGGTCCGTGAAGACAATCCGCACCGCTAGTACGTGAAGAAGAAAGCCGCGGAACTCTCGAGGGAAGGAATCGTGTTTTTTTCCAACACCAGGATCCATGCCCCTTTATCGGCAAAGTGCAAAAGCCAGTCGGGACTCGCATTGAAGTCCATGTGTTCCACCGGAGACGCCAGAAGAGGGTTCTTTTTGATCCAAGCACGAATGATTTCCGCATTTTCGAGGGAGAGCACTTCTTTTTTCTTCAGGGACTCGGTTTGATTAGGATGCAGAGGTCACTGATTGGGCAAGCATACTGGTTGCCTCTTTCCCGTGCACTCGTTGTATTCCGTCATGCACTTGTTAAGCATGCATGCTCGAAGATCACGAGACACGCAAGTGTCGAGTAGAAAGCTCGCGCTGAAGTTGTTGTCCCGGTGATGTCTTGTCGTTGGTGTTGGCCGTGCCCATCGGTAGGCCTAACGAGAGGGCAAAACACCACGTGAAACCAAACGACCGTCGAACCACATTGGTGCCATCTGGCGCATCCATTTCGAAACAGCTTATCTTCATCCGGTATTATTTGGCTAAGAGTTGTTGTCCAGGTGATGTCTTGTCCGTTGGGTTGGCCGTGCCATCGTAGGCCTAACGAGAGGGCAAAACACCACGTGAAACCAAACGACCGTCGAACCACATTGGTGCCATCTGTCGCATCCATTTCGAAACAGCTATCTTCATCCGGTATTATTGGCTAAGAGTTGTTGTCCCGGTGATGTCTTGTCGTTGGTGTTGGCCGTGCCCATCGGTAGGCCTAACGAGAGGGCAAAACACCACGTGAAACCAAACGACCGTCGAAACACATTGGTGCATCTGTCGCATCCATTTCGAAACAGCTATCTTCATCCGGTATTATTGGCTAAGAGTTGTTGTCCCGGTGATGTCGTGTCGTTGGTGTTGGCCGTGCCCATCGGTAGGCCTAACGAGAGGGCCAAAACACCACGTGAAACCAAACGACCGTCGAACCACATTGGTGCCATCTGTCGCCATCCATTTCGCAAACAGCTATTTCATCCGGTATTATTGGCTAAGAGTTGTTGTCCCGGTGATGTCTTGTCGTGGTGTTGGCCGTGCCCATCGGTAGGCCTAACGAGAGGGTCAAAACACCCACGTGAAACCAACGACCGTCGAGCCGCATTGGTGCCATCTGTCGCATCCATTTCGAACAGCTATCTTCATCCGTATTATTGGCTAAGAGTTGTTGTCCCGGTGATGTTCTTGTCGTTGGGTTGTGGCCGGCCCATCGGTAGGACCTAACGCAGATTGCAAAACACCACGTGAAACCAAACGACCGTCGAACCACATGGGTCCATCATTGATCCGGTATTATTGGCTAAGAGCGCCAAGTACTGACATTTTTATTTTTTTGTAAAAACGAAACCAGGGTTTTGTTTACCAGGAACAGACTCGGGCATTCTTAACAAAACTACAGTTGCACTTGTTTATAAAGAACCGGATTACAGCGAATTACTGTCTGTATCGAACGCCCAATAGTTTCAACGAAAATGCGCTTAAAATGTACTTCTATAACAAACAATCTATTGGCTTATCAAACTCTGAAACAAAAAACGACCTTAGAAACGCGCAAGCACCGTTACTGTTTCAAAGAAGAAAGAGTCTCGCAAAGAGCGAGCCGAAAAGAAAAAAGAGCGACCTGGCGCCCCAAAGGCAAGAAAGAGGCGCGGCATCGGGAGCGTTTCTCCTCGTAGCGCGTGATAGAATTAGCCTGTTTGCTCCGAATCACGTGACCACCAAAGCGCGCGTTTTCCTCCTCGCCAAGCCCCGCCAAGCCCCGCCAAGCCACCCTCCTTGCAACCTCCTCAGCGGACCAGCACAGATCGTCTGCTTCGTTAATTCGCTTGACATGGGCTTTGTTCTCTTCCGTTTGACTGCGCTTTTCGAATCCTGTTCTTGCAAGAGAAGGCGAGCGGGCGGCGGCGGTATCTACCGTTCCCGGACAAGGTCGAAATATTAATCGTGAAGAGCACGGTGAAATAAGCAGACTCGTATGTAGCCTAAATACTCTACTCGTGTTACTTTATCTTAAATACTGTTACGTTACAATCACTTTCTGAAGTCAATATTTACTAGATCAACTTTAATACTTTTTACGGGTAACTCGCATCACTTTATAAGTTTCTCGTAAGTTCCGTTCTCAGTCATGGGAGGGGAATGGTCTCGAAACAATCAAACTCCAATTATTTTGGCTAGGAGCTCCGTGATTTCGTTGTAAGGGACGCAAGGTGTCTGAGGCAAACTGCGAGGGACAGTGGTTATGTGTATGTCTGAAGCTTTTTTCGCATTGGGAGTTTATATGAGCTTGTTTCGTACTGTGTTGACTGAACTGGAGGAGTGAGTAGAAATTATCTTGGAAGTAAGTACGGTAGAGCCTCGTTAATTTGAAGTCAGTCGGACTGCGAAATATTGCGAATTAGCGGATTTTCGAATTATGCAAAAGCGAAAGAAAACGACTGAAGATTGTGCGCGAAGCCTTGAATCTCGAAGGAAACATTTTATCGAAACGAGTAATCAAAACGAGAGAACATCACCCGAAGTAGTCGGCGATCTGGGACTGCTGCGTCTGTAATTAGCGGCGCGACTGTCATATTTTCTAGAAGGCTAACTAGGCGCATCAACTCCGAATCACCGCCGTTCCATTGCACAAAGCTGCGGACGACATTCAGCAACTGTATAACTTCCCCTAAAGCGGCGGCCCAAGGCGGCTCATCATTGTCGTCAATCTCTGCCGTCACACTCAGTGATTTTGCTCTCAAGGTCCGCGTAGCAGGTTTGCTCATTCTCTTCCATGTGAAGTAGTCTGTGAAACTTATGCCGACCGACTCACCGTCACTGTCCTAAATGCGGGAGCAAAGTTACTCTCTCTCATCGTCAATCCCAGGGACAATACTGGCACTAGCATTGGCGGTATCCTCCTGCCCCAAGTGATTTTGCTCTCAAGGTCCGCGTAGCAGGTTTGCTCATTCTCTTCCATGTGAAGTAGTCTGTGAAACTTATGCCGACCGACTCACCGTCACTGTCCTAACGAGAGGGCAAAACACCACGTGAAACCAAACGACCGTCGAACCACATTGGTGCCATCTGTCGCATCCATTTCGAAACAGCTATTTTCATCCGGTATTATTGGCTAAGAGTTGTTGTCCCGGTGATGTCTTGTCGTTGGTGTTGGCCGTGCCCATCGGTAGGCCTAACGAGAGGGCAAAACACCACGTGAAACCAAACGACCGTCGAGCCGCATTGGTGCCATCTGTCGCATCCATTTCGAAACAGCTATCTTCATCCGGTATTATTGGCTAAGAGTTGTTGTCCCGGTGATGTCTTGTCGTTGGTGTTGGCCGTGCCCATCGGTAGGCCTAACGAGATTGCAAAACACCACGTGAAACCAAACGACCGTCGAACCACATTGGTGCCATCTTGATCCGGTATTATTGGCTAAGAGCGCCAAGTACTGACATTTTTATTTTTTGTAAAAACGAAACCAGGGTTTTGTTTTACCAGGAACAGACTCGGGCATTCTTAACAAACTACAGTTGCACTTGTTTATAAAGAACCCGGATTACAGCGAATTACTGTCTGTATCGAACGCCCAAATAGTTTCAACGAAAATGCGCTTAAAATGTACTTCTATAACAAACAATCTATTGGCTGTATCAAACTCTGAAACAAAAAACGACCTTTAGAAACGCGCAAGCACGTTTACTGTTTCAAAGAAGAAAGAGTCTCGCAAAGAGCGAGCCGAAAAGAAAAAAGAGCGACCTGGCGCCCCAAAGGCAAGAAAGAGGCGCGGCATTGGGAGCATTTCTCCTCGTAGCGCGTGATAGAATTAGCCTGTTTGCTCCGAAATCACGTGACCACCAAAGCGCGCGTTTTCCTCCTCGCCAAGCCCCGCCAAGCCCCGCCAAGCCAACCTCCTTGCAACCTCCTCAGCGGACCAGCACAGATCGTCTGCTTCGTTAATTCGCTTGACATGGGCTTTGTTCTCTTCCGTTTGACTGCGCTTTTCGAATCCTGTTCTTGCAAGAGAAGGCGAGCGGGCGGCGGCGGTATCTACCGTTCCCGGACAAGGTCGAAATAATTAATCGTGAAGAGCACGGTGAAAATAAGCAGACTCGTATGTAGCCTAAATACTCTACTCGTGTTACTTTATCTTAAATACTTGTTACGTTACAATCACTTTCTGAAGTCAATATTTACTAGATCAACTTTAATACTTTTTACGGGTAACTCGCATCCACTTTATAAGTTTCTCGTAAGTTCCGTTCTCAGTCATGGGAGGGGAATGGTCTCGAAACAATCAAACTCCAATTATTTTGGCTAGGAGCTCCGTGATTTCGTTGTAAGGGACGCAAGGTGTCTGAGGCAAACTGCGAGGGACAGTGGTTATGTGTATGTCTGAAGCTTTTTCGCATTGGGAGTTTTATATGAGCTTGTTTCGTACTGTGTTTGACTGAACTGGAGGAGTGAGTAGAAATTATCTTGGAAGTAAGTACGGTAGAGCCTCGTTAATTTGAAGTCAGTCGGACTGCGAAATATTTGCGAATTAAGCGGATTTTCGAATTATGCAAAAGCGAAAGAAAACGACTGAAGATTGTGCGCGAAGCCTTGAATCTCGAAGGAAACATTTTATTCGAAACGAGTAATCAAAACGAGAGAACATCACCCGAAGTAGTCGGCGATATGGGACTGCTGCGTTCTGTAATTAGCGGCGCCGACTGTCATATTTTCTAGAAGGCTAACTAGGCGCATCAACTCAGAATCACCGCCGTTCCATTCCACAAAGCTGCGGACGACATTCAGCAACTGTATAACTTCCCCTAAAGCGGCGGCCCAAGGCGGCTCATCATTGTCGTCAATCTCTGCCGTCACACTCAGTGATTTTGCTCTCAAGGTCCGCGTAGCAGGTTTGCTCATTCTCTTCCATGTTGAAGTAGTCTGTGAAACTTATGCCGACGACTCACCGTCACTGTCCTAAATGCGGGAGCAAAGTTACTCTCTCTCATCGTGAAACCAAACGACCGTCGAGCCGCATTGGTGCCATCTGTCGCATCCATTTCGAAACAGCTATCTTCATCCGGTATTATTGGCTAAGAGTTGTTGTCCCGGTGATGTCTTGTCGTTGGTGTTGGCCGTGCCCATCGGTAGGCCTAACGAGATTGCAAAACACCACGTGAAACAAACGACCGTCGAACCACATTGGTGCCATCTTGATCCGGTATTATTGGCTAAGAGCGCCAAGTACTGACATTTTTATTTTTTGTAAAAACGAAACCAGGGTTTTGTTTTACCAGGAACAGACTCGGCATTCTTAACAAACTACAGTTGCACTTGTTTATAAAGAACCCGGATTACAGCGAATTACTGTCTGTATCGAACGCCCAAATAGTTTCAACGAAAATGCGCTTAAAATGTACTTCTATAACAAACAATCTATTGGCTGTATCAAACTCTGAAACAAAAAACGACCTTTAGAAACGCGCAAGCACGTTTACTGTTTCAAAGAAGAAAGAGTCTCGCAAAGAGCGAGCCGAAAAGAAAAAAGAGCGACCTGGCGCCCCAAAGGCAAGAAAGAGGCGCGGCATCGGGAGCGTTTCTCCTCGTAGCGCGTGATAGAATTAGCGTGTTTGCTCCGAAATCACGTGACCACCAAAGCGCGCGTTTTCCTCCTCGCCAAGCCCCGCCAAGCCCCGCCAAGCCAACCTCCTTGCAACCTCCTCAGCGGACCAGCACAGATCGTCTGCTTCGTTAATTCGCTTGACATGGGCTTTGTTCTCTTCCGTTTGACTGCGCTTTTCGAATCCTGTTCTTGCAAGAGAAGGCGAGCGGGCGGCGGCGGTATCTACCGTTCCCGGACAAGGTCGAAATAATTAATCGTGAAGAGCACGGTGAAAATAAGCAGACTCGTATGTAGCCTAAATACTCTACTCGTGTTACTTTATCTTAAATACTTGTTACGTTACAATCACTTTCAGAAGTCAATATTTACTAGATCAACTTTAATACTTTTTACGGGTAACTCGCATCCACTTTATAAGTTTCTCGTAAGTTCCGTTCTCAGTCATGGGAGGGGAATGGTCTCGAAACAATCAAACTCCAATTATTTTGGCTAGGAGCTCCGTGATTTCGTTGTAAGGGACGCAAGGTGTCTGAGGCAAACTGCGAGGGACAGTGGTTATGTGTATGTCTGAAGCTTTTTCGCATTGGGAGTTTTATATGAGCTTGTTTCGTACTGTGTTTGACTGAACTGGAGGAGTGAGTAGAAATTATCTTGGAAGTAAGTACGGTAGAGCCTCGTTAATTTGAAGTCAGTCGGACTGCGAAATATTTGCGAATTAAGCGGATTTTCGAATTATGCAAAAGCGAAAGAAAACGACTGAAGATTGTGCGCGAAGCCTTGAATCTCGAAGGAAACATTTTATTCAAAACGAGTAATCAAAACGAGAGAACATCACCCGAAGTAGTCGGCGATATGGGACTGCTGCGTTCTGTAATTAGCGGCGCCGACTGTCATATTTTCTAGAAGGCTAACTAGGCGCATCAACTCAGAATCACCGCCGTTCCATTCCACAAAGCTGCGGACGACATTCAGCAACTGTATAACTTCCCCTAAAGCGGCGGCCCAAGGCGGCTCATCATTGTCGTCAATCTCTGCCGTCACACTCAGTGATTTTGCTCTCAAGGTCCGCGTAGCAGGTTTGCTCATTCTCTTCCATGTTGAAGTAGTCTGTGAAACTTATGCCGACCGACTCACCGTCACTGTCCTAAATGCGGGAGCAAAGTTACTCTCTCTCATCGTCAATCCAGGGACAATACTGGCACTAGCATTGGCGGTATCCTCCTGCTCCAAGTGATTTTGCTCTCAAGGTCCGCGTAGCAGGTTGCTCATTCTCTTCCATGTTGAAGTAGTCTGTGAAACTTATGCCGACCGACTCACCGTCACTGTCCTAAATGCGGGAGCAAAGTTACTCTCTCTCATCGTCAATCCCAGGGACAATACTGGCACTAGCATTGGCGGTATCCTCCTGCCCCAAGTGATTTTGCTCTCAAGGTCCGCGTAGCAGGTTTGCTCATTCTCTTCCATGTTGAAGTAGTCTGTGAAACTTATGCCGACCGACTCACCGTCACTGTCCTAAATGCGGGAGCAAAGTTACTCTCTCTCATCGTCAATCCCAGGGACAATACTGGCACTAGCATTGGCGGTATCCTCCTGCCCAGAGTGATTTTGCTCTCAAGGTCCGCGTAGCAGGTTTGCTCATTCTCTTCCATGTTGAAGTAGTCTGTGAAACTTATGCCGACCGACTCACCGTCACTGTCCTAAATGCGGGAGCAAAGTTACTCTCTCTCATCGTCAATCCCAGGGACAATACTGGCACTAGCATTGGCGGTATCCTCCTGCCCCAAGTGATTTTGCTCTCAAGGTCCGCGTAGCAGGTTTGCTCATTCTCTTCCATGTTGAAGTAGTCTGTGAAACTTATGCCGACCGACTCACCGTCACTGTCCTAAATGCGGGAGCAAAGTTACTCTCTCTCATCGTCAATCCCAGGGACAATACTGGCACTAGCATTGGCGGTATCCTCCTGCCCCAGTGATTTTGCTTCAAGGTCCGCGTAGCAGTTGCTCATCTCTTCCCTGTGAAGTAGTCTGTGAACTATGCCGACGACCACACGTCACTGTCCTAAAGCGGGAGCAAGTTCTCTCCTCATCGTCAATCAGGGACAAACTGGCACTAGCATTCCGGTATCCTCTGCCCAAGTCCCAGGCGCTAGCATGTTGGCTCTCAAGACGTCGCGCCTAGCAGTGTTGCTCAAGAGTCCTCTTTGCTGCCGAATGTTGATGCCAACTGGCGCCACCTAGCGACTAAATATTGAACCTGGAAGACCAAATCGGCGAATTAACCGGGTAGGCACGCGCAGAGCGCTCAGATTATGCGGTCATATTTTCATGAGAAGCCAAGGGACCGTGGAAGTTTTGTGAATTATCCGGGATTCCGAATAAACCAGATTGAATTATCGGGGTTCTACTGTAATTACTTTACTCTGATATTTTCGAGAGTTGAGTATTGATTAATCCACTTAATTACTTTTTTTCCTTGTACTCAGTAACTTAAATACTTTTTCGAAGTATCCTGTACAAGTCTGAAACGAAGTCGGACGTTCCCGCAGCTTGCAAAATGGCCAGGAGCACACTGAGTGACCGAGCTCAAAGAGTAACTTTCTTGGCTCAACCGCTACGAGTGCATTGTGATTGCCGGTGCAGCCTAGATTGGACAGATGGTTCATCTCAGACTACGGGGAGCATTTGCAATTTAATGGCGGTCACCGTCACTGTGTCCTAAATGCGGGAGCAAAGTTACTCTCTCTCTATCCGTCAATCCCAGGGACAATACTGGCAATAGCATTGGCCGGTATCCTCCTGCTCCAAGTGATTTTTGCTCTCAAGGTCCGCGTAGCAGGTTTGCTCATCTCTTCCATGTTGAAGTAGTCTGTGAAACTTATGCCGACCGACTCACCGTCACTGTCCTAAATGCGGGAGCAAAGTTACTCTCTCTCATCGTCAATCCCAGGGACAATACTGGCACTAGCATTGGCGGTATCCTCCTGCTCCCAAGTGATTTTGCTCTCAAGGTCCGCGTAGCAGGTTTGCTCATTCTCTTCCATGTTGAAGTAGTCTGTGAAACTTATGCCGACCGACTCACCGTCACTGTCCTAAATGCGGGAGCAAAGTTACTCTCTCTCATCGTCAATCCCAGGGACAATACTGGCACTAGCATTGGCGGTATCCTCCTGCTCCAAGTGATTTTGCTCTCAAGGTCCGCGTAGCAGGTTTGCTCATTCTCTTCCATGTTGAAGTAGTCTGTGAAACTTATGCCGACCGACTCACCGTCACTGTCCTAAATGCGGGAGCAAAGTTACTCTCTCTCATCGTCAATCCCAGGGACAATACTGGCACTAGCATTGGCGGTATCCTCCTGCCCCAAGTGATTTTGCTCTCAAGGTCCGCGTAGCAGGTTTGCTCATTCTCTTCCATGTTGAAGTAGTCTGTGAAACTTATGCCGACCGACTCACCGTCACTGTCCTAAATGCGGGAGCAAAGTTACTCTCTCTCATCGTCAATCCCAGGGACAATACTGGCACTAGCATTGGCGGTATCCTCCTGCCCCAAGTGATTTTGCTCTCAAGGTCCGCGTAGCAGGTTTGCTCATTCTCTTCCATGTTGAAGTAGTCTGTGAAACTTATGCCGACCGACTCACCGTCACTGTCCTAAATGCGGGAGCAAAGTTACTCTCTCTCATCGTCAATCCCAGGGACAATACTGGCACTAGCATTGGCGGTATCCTCCTGCCCCACGGCTGGTCGCTTGTAAGCGATTTGGCGAGCGACGAGACAAGCGACTGCTACCCGCTTCGCTGTTGCTCGGTCAATCGCTCGACGAGGCAAACCGCACGAAAGCGACGGGAGCGGGCGACCAAGGCTATGAGCAGCGCGACGGGCAACAGTGAGAAATCTCTGTCGCTTGTCGCTAACTCGCCAACGTCGCTTGTCTCGCTGCTCGCAAAATCGCTCACATGCGGTTCAGTAACGGCCCGAAGCACAGCCCCGCAGCAGCATGGTGCCAAGAATACCGAGACACCAAGTCCCCAAAAAACAAATGGACTACTAAGCGCGTGACCAGCAACAGGAAATGGATCAGCGAAGACGCGCGCCATCTTTGTTTTTGCTGCCGAATGTTGATGCCAACTGGCGCCACCTAGCGACTAAATATTGAACCTGGAAGACCAAATCGGCGAATTAACCGGGTAGGCACGCGCAGAGCGCTCAGATTATGCGGTCATATTTTTCATGAGAAGCCAAGGGACGTGGAAGTTTGTGAATTATCGGGATTCCGAATAAACCAGATTGAATTATCGGGGTTCTACTGTAATTACTTTACTCTGATATTTTCGAGAGTGAGTATTGATTAATCCACTTAATTACTTTTTTTCCTTGTACTCAGTAACTTAATACTTTTTCGAAGTATCCTGTACAAGTCTGAAACGAAGTCGGACGTTCCCGCAGCTTGCAAAATGGCCAGGAGCACACTGAGTGACCGAGCTCAAAGAGTAACTTTCTTGGCTCAACCGCTACGAGTGCATTGTGATTGCGGTGCAGCCTAGATTGGACAGATGGTTCATCTCAGACTACGGGGAGCATTTTGCAATTTAATGGCGGTCACCTCTCACAGAGATTGGTCGCAAGTGCGCGCCTCGTCGCGAGGCGAAATGAAAAGCAGGTGGAAACGATCCACGCTTTTGCACCTCCTCGCAGCTCCTATCGCAAACGCACCCCATAAATCGCGTGACCTCAATTGAGCGCTTGGAAACTCTGTATCTAAGCTCTCCGGTGAAACTTGATGCACTATGGTTTTTGAGCCGACGGATTGACTTCTCCTCCGCCAGTGCTCGAGGCCCCCGACTTGAGATTACGACGCGCATACGGCCGACCTGATCTCTACGAACGGCAGTCTCGACCAGAGAGATGTCATCATAAATGGATTTGAATGTACATTCAAAATTCCCTCTTTTCTCCCTTCTTTTTTTTTGGGGAGGGGGGGGGGGGGAATGCTTTGCTAAGACGGTCAATTTATTTAGTTATTTCCAGTTCGTAAAGGCATCGATGGAACTCTCACCTTCTGTGCCTGCTGCAAGGGAGCTGGAAGCACCCCCGTGTGTTTGGTGGGCATCATTGGTGCTGGGAATTAGACATGTTGTTACGAATGACAATTGATGAAGCGACAAATGACTGAAAGAAGCTAAACGTTTAATGGGGCGAACTTGCGCCATAAACTTAATTGAAGAAGGCTAGCGTCGCATGCATTGATGTCGGCGAAACAGCAGGATTGAGCTCTGGGGCGAGGCTGACTTGAACGGCGCGGTGCTGCTTCTTTTAAGCCTTCCCTGGGAGCCTGGAATATTCTGCCTCAATCCTTTTCAAACTCTACATTCTGAACATGAATACACTAGATCATGGGTTCTCAAACTGGGTTCCGCGAAACACAGGGGTTCCGCGGAGTGCTCGCTTGGGTTCCGCAAGCACCCAAGTCAGTCTCCCCCCATCCTACACGCACATGCGGACGCGACGAGGAGACGCGGGGCTTTCAGCTCAAAATGCGATTTACTATTCATCGAAGTACGCGGGACTCTGGCACTAGCATTGGCGGTATCCTCCTGCCCCACGGCTGGTCGCTTGTAAGCGATTTGGCAGCGACGAGACAAGCGACTGCTACCCGCTTCGCTGTTGCTCGGGTCAATCGCTCGACGAGGCAAACCGCACGAAAGCGACGGGAGCGGGCGACCAAGGCTATGAGCAGCGCGACGGGCAACAGTGAGAAATCTCTGTCGCTTGTCGCTAACTCGCCAACGTCGCTTGTCTCGCTGCTCGCAAAATCGCTCACATGCGGTTCAGTAACGGCCCGAAGCACAGCCCCGCAGCAGCATGGTGCCAAGAATACCGAGACACCAAGTCCCAAAAAACAAATGGACTACTAAGCGCGTGGACCAGCAAACAGGAAATGGATCAGCGAAGACGCGCGCCATCTTTGTTTTTGCTGCCGAATGTTGATGCCAACTGGCGCCACCTAGCGACTAAATATTGAACCTGGAAGACCAAATCGGCGAATTAACCGGGTAGGCACGCGCAGAGCGCTCAGATTATGCGGTCATATTTTCATGAGAAGCCAAGGGACCGTGGAAGTTTTGTGAATTATCCGGGATTCCGAATAAACCAGATTGAATTATCGGGGTTCTACTGTAATTACTTTACTCTGATATTTTCGAGAGTTGAGTATTGATTAATCCACTTAATTACTTTTTTTCCTTGTACTCAGTAACTTAAATACTTTTTCGAAGTATCCTGTACAAGTCTGAAAAGAAGTCGGACGTTCCCGCAGCTTCCAAAATGGCCAGGAGCACACTGAGTGACCGAGCTCAAAGAGTAACTTTCTTGGCTCAACCGCTACGAGTGCATTGTGATTGCCGGTGCAGCCTAGATTGGACAGATGGTTCATCTCAGACCACGGGGAGCATTTGCAATTTAATGGCGGTCACCTCTCCCAGAGATTGGTCGCAAGTGCGCTGCCTCGTCGCGAGGCGAAATGAAAAGCAGGTGGAAACGATCCACGCTTTTGCCACCTCCTCCCAGCTCCTATCGCAAACGCACCCCATAAATCGCGTGACCCCAATTGAGCGCTTGGAAACTCTGTAATCTAAGCTCTCCGGTGAAACTTGATGCACTATGGTTTTTGAGCCGACGGATTGACTTCTCCTCCGCCAGTGCTCGAGGCCCCCGACTTGAGATTACGACGCGCGTACGGCCGACCTGATCTCTACGAACGGCAGTCTCGACCAGAGAGATGTCATCATAAATGGATTTGAATGTACATTCAAAATTCCCTCTTTTTTCCCTTCTTTTTTTTTTGGGGAGGGGGGGGGGGGAATGCTTTGCTAAGACGGTCAATTTATTTAGTTATTTCCAGTTCGTAAAGGCATCGATGGAACTCTCACCTTCTGTGCCTGCTGCAAGGGAGCTGGAAGCACCAAGAGCCCGTGTGTTTGGTGGGCATCATTGGTGCTGGGAATTAGACATGTTGTTACGAATGACAATTGATGAAGCGACAAATGACTGAAAGAAGCTAAACGTTTAATGGGGCGAACTTGTGCCATAAACTTAATTGAAGAAGGCTAGCGTCGCATGCATTGATGTCGGCGAAACAGCAGGATTGAGCTCTGGGGCGAGGCTGACTTGAACGGCGCGGTGCTGCTTCTTTTAAGCCTTCCCTGGGAGCCTGGAATATTCTGCCTCAATCCTTTTCAAACTCTACATTCTGAACATGAATACACTAGATCATGGGTTCTCAAACTGGGTTCCGCGAAACACAGGGGTTCCGCGGAGTGCTCGCTTGGGTTCCGCAAGCACCCAAGTCAGTCTCCCCCCATCCTACACGCACATGCGGACGCGACGAGGAGACGCGGGGCTTTCAGCTCAAAATGCGATTTACTATTCATCGAAGTACGCGGGACTCAGCCGCTCAGCCGTGCGGCTGCACGGCTGAGCGCTTGTTGAGCCTTTTGTGGAGAACGCTTTTCTCGTGAGGCTAGCCTACCTGGTTGACATGTTTGAACACTTGAGCATACTAAACCAAAGCCTTCAGGGCAGGCAGGTAACCCTAGTCAGTGCTGCTGACCAGATCAGGGCCTCCTGCAGCAAACTGCAGGCAGGGTTCATGCGGGTCCTTGAAATCCTTGAAAACCCTTGAATTTAAAAGTAGCGTTTTCAAGGCCTTCAAAGTCCTGGAATTTTTACAGATCCTTGAAAGTCCTTGATTTTCGAGTTTGACGACGACATTTAGCAGATGTTTATGAACGCCTGGCCACACTGGAATCAGTTTCGGTTTCGAAGGGCATAGCCAGATTCACATCCAATCGACTCCTTTATGTAATTTTCGGCACGAGATCAGAAGTTGCCGGCGTAGCTCGAGCGTAAACTGGTGTGTAATTTGTGCGGTCGGAATTACTGCAGCAACTGCAAGTGAGAAATAATGCCAGGGAAATGCAAGTTCCAACGCTTAGTGGCTGAGCAACGACAGTTATAGGCACTGGATTGCACCGGACTCGCCGAATCCAAATTGGGCTAAATGCAAGCCTAGCTCGAAAACGTTCGACATCGCTGCTATGGGAGAGTCGGCACTGAAAAATCACATGAAAAGCGCCAAACACGACGCGAACGTGAAGGCGGCAGTGAGTAACCCGATCAAGAACTTCTTGGTGCCCTCTGTAGGCGAATCGTCCGTGAAACCAACGTCCGTGGATCCAACGCAATCACAGTCGTCGGGCTTGGACGGTGTGTGCCAGAAGCATGAGCTAGTGGCTGATGCAGAGATTCTGTGGACACTAACAGTAACTGCATCGCACTATTCCTACATGTCCTGTTCACAGACAAGCGACTTGTTCTGAAGAATGTTTCCCGACAGCGAAGTTGCTCGAGCCTTTTCCTGCGGAGAGCAGAAGTCTTTGTACGTCGCGTGCCACGGTCTCTGACCCTTTTTCTTATCTTCAATTGGCAGGTCGCTGTGGAAAATATGAAAGATACTTCCTACATCTCGCAGCGAATTAATTGTATGTAAGGCTGTAAACAATGCAGGTGGCATCTTGAATGTACAAATCACTTCTTTTTTTTGGGGAGGGGGGGGGGGGGAATGCTTTGCTAAGACGGTCAATTTATTTAGTTATTTCCAGTTCGTAAAGGCATCGATGGAACTCTCACCTTCTGTGCCTGCTGCAAGGGAGCTGGAAGCACCCCCGTGTGTTTGGTGGGCATCATTGGTGCTGGGAATTAGACATGTTGTTACGAATGACAATTGATGAAGCGACAAATGACTGAAAGAAGCTAAACGTTTAATGGGGCGAACTTGCGCCATAAACTTAATTGAAGAAGGCTAGCGTCGCGTGCATTGATGTCGGCGAAACAGCAGGATTGAGCTCTGGGGCGAGGCTGACTTGAACGGCACGGTGCTGCTTCTTTTAAGCCTTCCCTGGGAGCCTGGAATATTCTGCCTCAATCCTTTTCAAACTCTACATTCTGAACATGAATACACTAGATCATGGGTTCTCAAACTGGGTTCCGCGGAACACAGGGGTTCCGCGGAGTGCTCGCTTGGGTTCCGCAAGCACCCAAGTCAGTCTCCCCCCATCCTACACGCACATGCGGACGCGACGAGGAGACGCGGGGCTTTCAGCTCAAAATGCGATTTACTATTCATCGAAGTATGCGGGACTCGGCCGCTCAGCCGTGCGGCTGCACGGCTGAGCGCTTGTTGAGCCTTTGTGGAGAACGCTTTTCTCGTGAGGCTAGCCTACCTGGTTGACATGTTTGAACACTTGAGCATACTAAACCAAAGCCTTCAGGGCAGGCAGGTAACCCTAGTCAGTGCTGCTGACCAGATCAGGGCCTCCTGCAGCAAACTGCAGGGCTGGATGAGCCTCATGAGCAGGGGAGACCACAGCCCTTTCAAGAGGCTGTGCAAGAGCGGTAATTATGGCTCACCTCAGTACGCTCGGGGCTTATTTAGCCAATTACTTTCCGAAGGTGGCCAGTGGGTAGTGCTCCCTTTCCATGTTGTCATAACAGCATTCAACAATAAGGCTGTTGAGATTGGAAACGAGTTCCTTGAGCACAGAGCAAGCACTCGAAGATAAGTTCCGCAGCCAAGATGTGGTTGCATTTTGGATGGAGACTGCCTCACTGTTCTCACACCTCTTTGGCAGGGCAGTGGACATGCTTCTTCCTTTTGCAACTCTTGCGAGTAGGCATTCTCAGCACTAGCCTACATGAAAAACAAGCGCAGGAACCGACTGAGCCCGGCAGCAGAGGCTGGCCCTAAGCATGACTGAGCCACGCATCGATTCGCTGTTGTGAGCAACCCCACCCTTCGCACTAATATGTATACTGTTTTTCCTTGTAATCCCGCCCTTCAGTCTAATGTGTGTTCCACTTTTTATTGTTTTATCTGTGCAATAAATATTTAGTGAACTCTTCTATTTAAAGTGTATCCAGGCAGCAAAACAGCGGGAAGGGGGGGGTTCCTCGGCACTCTTTAAAGGTTGCTGGGGTTCCCCGAGACCAAAAAGTTTGAGAACCCCTGCACTAGATGGTTTTCCTACCTTCTCGAATCTTCCGCTTTCATCAAGAAAGATAAAACGACACGTAGTGCCGGAAATCGAACCCGAGCCACCTGTGTATGAACCAAATGCGCTGCCAACTCGGCTGCGTAAGGGTGCGGCATTACTCTCCTCCTTTAAAAAGTGATGCAACACCAAACAAAACAACGCAAATCAAAAGAACAACAAACTAAATGTCATCTGGAACAGAAAAAGTCCACAGTCCTATCGAGTGTGGAATGGCTCGGTCGGCGTCGTGATGATGCTTGCGTTTCGTCGGGCACCACTTCATAGTTGAGCTCCCCGAGGAGACCAAGTGCCTTGTATGGTTCAACGTGCTGTTTCAACAGTTTCTCGCTGAGGTCGCGGTGACGGACTGGCATCCACACCCACATCCCGTCTCCGGGCTGGAAGTGGACGTCCCTGCGACGAAGGTTGTAGCGGCCCACGTCAACACGTTGCTGGTCTTGAATCGGGAGTCG
Organism: Ixodes persulcatus; assembly: GCA_013358835.2. Taxonomy (NCBI): domain Eukaryota; kingdom Metazoa; phylum Arthropoda; class Arachnida; order Ixodida; family Ixodidae; genus Ixodes; species Ixodes persulcatus. The sequence continues at coordinate 177,831 of JABSTQ010009735.1, read as the reverse complement.
GGCGAGCTGGCGGAATTCTTCGGCACTTTGAGCAACCACCCGGGTGTCGTCGCTCCCATCGTCAGCTGGCTCGGGGGGCAGCATCGTGTTGAGCGTGGTCGTTACCTTCCGACCATATACCAGCTGGGAAGGTGTAACTCCGGTGGTCTTTTGCACCGCCGTGTTGTAGGCAAACATGACGTAGGGCAACACCTCGTCCCACGTCTTGCACTCTACGTCGACGTACATGGAGACCATGTCGGCAGTTGTCTTGTAGAGTCGCTCCGTCAGCTTGTTGGCCTGTGGGTGGTGCACAGTAGTACGGCGATGGCTCGTTTGACTGAGCTGAAGGATTTCTTGGGTCAGCCGTGCCATGAACGATGATCCCCGGTCAGTGATCAGGACATCGGGGGCACCGTGCTGAAGGACGATGGACTCGACTTCCAAGGCAGTTGCTGCTGGAAGGGCTTTCGTTTCGGCATATCATGTGAGGTTATCGGTTGCCACGATTATCCACCAGTTGCTTCGCATTGATGGAGGGAATGGTCCAAGCAAATTTGCTGGTGCAGTGTGGTCGGAAGCGCAATTGGCTGCAGGGGTCCCGCCGGCTTGGCTGGCAGTTTCTTGTGCCGTTGACACTCATGGCACGATCGGATGTAGAAATGGACAGTGTTAGGGAGCTTGGGCCAGTAGTATAGGGTGGTTCAAGTCACCAGGCTCGATCTAAAACGGACCATAAAAATCGACGCCTGCACGTAGCCGTCTAAACTTTTCGTCAAAGGTGTATTTTACAGGTCGTTTTTTTCTTGTAAAACTACAAAGCGTAGTTCTCTTTTAGTAAAAAAATAGGGCCAAGAAACTTGTCGGGGTCTACGGCGGGCGGCGACCCAGACGACCAAGTCCAGTAGCGGGGTGTGTTTGGCGTTCGTATTGATAGATGGCGTCGGGAGCAGCGTCTGAAGGTGCAGCCGTCCAGCGAAAGATAGCAGACGACATGCAGACGAAATCCGTTGGCAGCAAAAGCGCCGCCGTTATGCAGACGCGTTTTTTTACTTTAAGTTTTGCTTTAATTGTTCGCATTTATTTTTTAACCGAAGGTACATTTTAAAAGGATTATATTTATTTTAATAAACCACGGTTGTCGCGGGCCGTCGCAATAAGGAGGTAGCACCATCTATCAATACGGACACCAAACACATCCCGCGACTGGACCCCTGTCGTCTGCGTTGCTGCCCGTCGTAGACCCTGGCAAGTTCCTTGGCCTTATTTTTTACAGAAAGAGAGCTATGCTTTGTAATTTTACAAGAAAAAACCGACCTGTGAAATACACCTTTGACGAAAAGTTAAGATGGCTACTTGCAGGCGTCGATTTTTACGGTCCATTTTAGATCGAGCCTGGTGACTTGAACCACCCTATACTTCTCGCTAGTCCTGGTGAGTGTCCTGCTGTATCCAAGGTGTGCAGCTGTAGGATCGTCACGGCAGACTAGGAAAACATCTTCACGAAGGCCACTGGGAATCACCAATAGCCGCGCTGAGTTGCTGGTGCTGAAGTTCTCTTTGTAGCGTACACCCTAATACCAGCACAAAGTTTGACAGAATTCTGGAGAAGATACTAGGAACTGCGCCTCCTCGGCCCTTCAAGTGCTTGATCAGCCCGCAGATTTGAGGGTCACCCCGCTGGAGTGCCGCCATGTCAATCGTGTTGACTGCACCGTTGAAAACCTCCTCGTCATCGGCGGCTGTGCTAGCGGGAGTTGACTTGATGAGGGCTTTTGATAGACAGCCGGCGTCACTGTGCTTGCGGCCGGACTTTACACGACAGTCATGTGGGATTTTGTAGCGTAAGCTACACTGGCCGAGGTTGAGCACTTTCGCGTGGCTCCTGGAGAGCCGTGCTGCACATGCGCAAGGAGCAGTGACAACACGCGTGTCAGTCCCCGATGCACGCGCCGCGCGCATGGACCTGCTCGAGACCATGGCTCGCGCTGTCCGGTTGTTCTGGGCGGCAGCTTGGTTGCTTGATACATAACAACACGGCGCACAGCTGGCGCAAAAACGTCACATTTTGGGTTTTTACCTGCCAAACCAACGACGGGCATCTGGCACGCCCCAGCGGAGGACTGAGGATTAATTGGGACCACCTGGGGATCTTTTGACGTGCAACCGAATGCTCGGTTACACGGTGCCTCCTCCGCAATGAGAAGAGCGGAGAAGCTTAACTCAATGGATCCCGAAGTATTCACATAATGCGTATACCGTGTGTGTGTCATTGAAGCAGCAGTAAGCATGATAATCAAGCTAATCCTAGACAACCAGGAAAGCTAAGAATAACCAGCTGAACCTAAGCTCACGCTACGTATATCCTGGCAAAGCCGAGCTAAGCCACTGCAATTTTTGCACTTGGAGACCCCAGAGAGCGAGGCACCCTGACGTGTCTTTAGTGTTGGCGAGCAGAGAGAGAATGGCGGTCTGTGACCACTTGGAACGGGCTCCCATACAAGTACGAGCGGGACTTGGTTATCGCCCAGACGACGGCGAGGCATTCCTTTTTGGTCGTCGAGTAATCGCTCTTGGCCTTTGAAAGTTTCCGATTGGCGTAAGCGATTGCTCGTGCTGTGCCTTCCTGCAGTTGAACCAGCACCGCTCTGAGTTTTGTATTACTTGGGTTTGTGTGACTTTTGGTCTCTGCAAATTGGTCGAAATGTCGGAGGATGGGAGGCTTCTGGAGTCTTCGCTTCAGCTCGTCGAAGGACCGTTGCTCCTCTTTTGTCCACTCAAACTTTACGGCGTCTTTCGTGAGACGTGTCAGTGGCACAGACAGCATTGCAGAATCTCGAAAAACTGTCTATAGGTAGTATTCGCAAAGTATGAGAAATCTTGCACGAACTTCTTTTTGGATGGCGGCGAAAATTCTTCCACGGCACACGTCTTTTTGGGGTCAGGGAAAACACCTTCGTTGCTCACAACATGACCCAGGAACTTGAGTTTGCCGTAAGCGAAACAACACTTTGACGGCTTGAGCATGGGTCCCGCAGTTTTGATGGCGTGAAGCACGGCCCAAAGGCTTCTCTGGTTTTCGTCGAAACCGTGTGAAAATACGACGACGCCATTGAGGTAGATGGGGCAGCTCTGCCATTTCAGGCCTGCCAGCACGGTGTCCATGACACGCTGGAAGTTGGCTGGTGCTGTACAAAGTCCGAAAGACATCACTTTGAACTCGTACAATTGGTCGGGCGTTACGAAGGCAGTTTACTCGCGGTCGCGTTCGTCGACTTCAATCTGCAAGTAGCCACTCTTCAGGTCCATCAACAAAAAATATGGGGAGTGGCGCAGCTGCTCCAATGCTATGGTCGCAGGCGTCGATGTCGGCGAAACAGCAGGATCGAGTGCCAAGGCGGGACTGACTTGTATGCCACCGTGCTGCTTCTTTTAAGCCTTCCCTAGGAGCCTAGAATATTCTGTCTCGATCCTTCTCGAACTATCCATTCCGAACATGAATAGGCTAGACGGTTCTCCAACCTTCTTGAATCTTCTAATTTTATAGAGAATGATAAAAGGACATGCAGTGCCGGGAATTGAACCCGAGCCACCTGCTTGTGAGCCAAATGTTCTGCCGACTCGGCTCCGTAAGCGCGCGGCAACATCTATTGTGTTGTTCGTCATGCGAGATATATTTTGCATGCATACCGACAAAATATTTTTATGTGTTTGATATAGGGGCCAATTTGGTTCATCAGAGTCCTGTTTTAATTGTATTTGACTGTATCTGGATAGTATGCTCGGGATGGGGACAATCATTTAGTTATGTTGATTCAAAGTTTCACGTCCAGAGTGTTTACGAGAATGTTGGGAAATGTTTTTTTTTTGACAAATTCGAGCGTGCTGGTAAAGTTATGGGGATAAAGGAAAGCAACATGAATGACGGAAAGGGTGAGAACATGACAAAACATCTTTGCAACTGGCAACTTGTACATTTATTGACGTTCCTCATTCACGCCAATGTCTTCAGCAGCAGCCCGATTAATTAAGAATCTTTTACACACTGAACACTGAGGTTGAACAAACACTGTAATAGTAAACTATGCATAAGCGTCCAACTGGACAAAGGGGCTGCTACCTAAGCGCATGAACCAGCAAACAGTAAACGAAATAACGAAGGGACATGTTATAGCTTTTGGTGCTGAATCAGGATGTCAACTTGTGCCACCTATCAAATACGAGGCGAACCTTAAAGACTAAAGTGGCGAATTATGTCGGGTAGGTGGGCATGAGGCACTCATAATACAAACCCCTTTGTAGTAAACCTGTCGGGACTGAGCAGCAATTTTACTATATCGGGAGTTTTACAATGTCAAGAGTACCTTAAGATCTGTTATTGAATCTTTAAATAAAAAACTAGTGGAAACGAATAAAATGTTCATTAGTCAAAAAAACAAATGCCACAACTATAAACATACCACTTAAATTCCAGTAAAAAAAACTCAGTTCTGTATATCAGTTTGTTTTGTAAGTGCTTTCTACTTGAAAAGGTAATTCTTAAGGCTTGTCGTGTGGGCATAGTGTTAAAACAGTTTGCTTTTGATCAGGATCGGTCACGATTTCCAAACGCCAGAAACTAGCGGTACCTTCTCAGTTTCGCTTGCATGTGATGCAAAGTCACGGAGATGAGCCAGCGTGCACGACGAAACAGCAGAAAGGAGCGGGAGAGCAGCACTTGCTCGATTTTGTTTGGCACATTCGATTCTATTGACAAACGTAGGCCTTGGGGTTTCGGCAGTTTCGTGATAGAAACAATCGGGAGCAACTGCCGCGCCATTAACACTTCATCAGAAAGTCGCCATTGTACGACATAGTGCTTCGATAGTTAAAGCGCAGTTTTGTAATTTTTAGATGCCCATCTCACCAAGAAAGTACCGTATTTTTGCGCGTATGAACCGCACCCCCAACTTTGAACCCGCGAAAAATACAAAACAAAATCCACGCAGTGCTCACAGTTAAGGAAAAAGAAATAGGTTTATTTTCAAACCTTGCACAACGTCGGACTTCCTTTCCTAATGTTTAGTCATCACTGCTGTCACTACCACCGCTGAAGTCGATAGAAGCGTCATCATCTCAAACGGCGTCATCTTCCGTACCGTCAAGACGGTTGCTGATGGAGCACTTCCGAAAGCTCTCGCGCACCATCTCGGCGGGAATCTTTTTCCACACGTCTTGCAGAGGAGCGTAATGTCCGGTCTCTTGACCCGGCCCGTCGGTGTCAGCTCATGGAGCTCTTCGGCCCTCCGTGTATTGTTGCTTCACGTTTGCCTCGAAAGCTTTGTTGAGGCAAACGTGGAGGGGTTGGAGTACGGATGTCACACCTCCTGGTATCAATACGAGGTCTGTGTGCGTCTCCGAAAGACGAGCCTTGACCGCTTTAGAGCTGTGGCCTCGAAACGCGTCCAGCACTAGCATCAATCTTTTAGCGAGCATAACCCCTGGTCTGTTCTCCCATATCGGCTTTAACCAGTCCATGATGAGATCACTGTTCATCCCAGAGTTGTCCACCACACAGACAACAATTCCGGAAGGCACTGTAATGTTCCGTATTGTTTTGCGCTTGAAAATTATGTATTATCCGATTCTAACGCGCACCCGTTTTTCCAGGCCAACAAACCAGAAAAACTTTCACCTCCGATTATAACACGCACGGAACTTCGTGATCAAGAACAACGAATGCGAGAGAAACAGGCGATTTATTTACCGAAGTAGTCACTCATCTCCCTCCTCGTTGCTCTCCGAGAGCTCTTTGTCGCTCTCCGCTGACCACAACATGTCGTCCTCGGTGCCGTCAAGCGTGTGCCATGGCCGAAGGGATCGTGGCCCACGCCTCGCGCGCCCATCCCGCGAGCGTCTTGAGAGGCGCACGCTTCAGCCGACCGCTCGTCGTGAACGGCTTCATAGTGGAAGCGGCGGACCTTCGTTGCCGCTGCTGCCATTGCGCGCAAGTAAGCACGCAAGTGGGACGACTTGCGTGAACGCAGAAGGAACAAAATGGTTGCTAAAAGCACGGAGGAAAGATGGCAAAAAGCTTCGGCGCCATCTTGAGATGGCGATGGCAATGGGTGGAACGAAATTTCCGCTGTTTTGACGGTTTCGGTTTCGTATCCGATTGTAACGCGCATGCAATTTTTTGGCCTATTTTTCCGGAAAAAAGGTGCTCGTTAGAATCGGGTAATTACGGTAGTTTGGTGCCGTCGGCTAGGGCGCACAGCATCACGGTGCAGCGTAGCTTCGTGTTGCCCCCCATCAGGATGCTCACCGACTTTGAGCCCTTCTGCTGCAAGGTCGTGTCCAGAGGCATCTCGAAGTAAACGGGGGTTTGGTCCGCGTTCCCGATCTGCGAGTACAAGTAGTCGTGTCGCTTCCGAAGGTTGATCACATAACGCTGAAAGCTCAGAAGCTTGGCTTCGTAGGTGTCGGGAAGACGCTGGCACAACGTGGTTCGCCCCCTGATCGAAAATCCTTGTCGCTTCGTGAAGCAGTGGAACCACCCGCGGCTCGCGCGGAACTGGTCGGACGGTATGCCATGTACTTTGGTGGGCCTCAAAGCCTCCATCTGCGCCATCTCCGTTGATACAGCGTGGCCGCGACCTCTTCTCTCTCGAATGAACTCTGCTAGACCTGCCTCCAGTTCCGGGTGTGCGCCACTTTTCGGACCGCGGAACGACCGACGGTCGCGGTTCGCGTTTTGAAGCGTTGTCTTCTTTCGCCGCCACTCCCGTATGCAGGCCTCGTCCACGTCATATTTCTGACCTGCTGCCCTGTTGCCGATCTCCTCGGCAACGCTGACGATTTTGAGCTTCAGCTCGGTAGTAAACGACCGCCGTCGGATGCAACTTATGGCGAACGAGATGAATGACAAGATACAAGATAACGACTCCTGCCAAGGAAGTTAGAAATAGACGACTGCGGTGTTTTATAGGATGGATAAATGGATGGGTGAATACAGCTGATCCTTTTGAATCGGGTGGCGGCTTGCGCCACCTAGCCATTTCGGGCGGTAGCTCGCGCCGTTTAGGAATCGTGTATTGCCGTGAAGCCCCAGTTGGAAGCCGATATTCGCATATAACCCGCACCCCTAGTTCACCTTCCAGTTTATTGACATTTTGGTGTGGGTTATACGCGCAAAAATACGGTATGCTTTTTGCGGAAAAGTAACGTTTAATCGGAACCTTCACTATTGCCGGTACCCTGAGTTTTGGCGGTTTACAGAATTTTGAGTTATGGAGGAATGAAGAATTCGATTGGGCACTTTGTTTTACGACTACTGGAGTTTTACTTCATTGGGAGTTACGAGGTTCTTCCGTATTGTGAGAAATTATTGGGCCATTTAAATTCTTCGGATTATCCGGAATTTTGAATAAATCAATATTGAATTATAGAGGTTCTACCATAGCCCAAACTGGGTGTGAAGCCGAGAAACTAAAAAGTTATTGCCATCTTCGGAGCCCACAAACGGAGTGTTTCCCGTCGACAAGGGCCCATTGGACTCTTTCCGTACCACGGGGTAAAGTGCTGGCTTCTAAGGGACGGACAAAACATTTTTTTTATTTTCAGAACTACTCGGCATATGGCCAATTAACTCTTTCCTGACCGCGCCCATATGCCATCGATCCGTCAAAAAATTTAATTTAGTGTGGAAAATTATGTTTGGCAACCTCATGGACGGCCAAAGAACTGTAGTTTCAATTTTCAACGTAGGTTTGAGCTTTATCGCAAGCTGGTGGGCTGTCAACAATAGTCTTTGGAACGGTGGTTGCACTTGTCTAACACGGCTAGCTGCATGCACCAGTCTTCGTGACAAAGATGGCGTTATTTACGTAATTCAACTGTATTGCGGCATATCTTTTAGACCTCGAGAGCTCCGGGGACACTTCACATGATGCTGTAGGCTTCGCTTAACAGACGGTTGTCGGTAAGCATCACTCTAATTTCCGATGCAGTTCTGAGCCGGCCTGCACGTGTTATGTTCCCAACAAGGCGCACAGAAATGCTAAATACGAAGGAACTGCAATCGAGGCTGTGACAAAACCAAGGTAGAAAACAAAGAAAGCATTCTGCTGGGGATGGGAGGTGCACTCTCTGTGTTTTACCAATACAGTGAACTCTCACTTGAGGGAACGTTGGTTTAACAAATATTTCAGAATAACAAACTTTAAAAAATTCCCCGGCAGTTTTCCTATGCATTCTATGCAAAAATATTTTCAGTTAAACGAATTTCGAAATAGGAAATATTTTAGTTCAACGAACTTGATTGGTGTTACAGTTTACTGTATAAGCGTTCCTTCGGTGAAAAGCGCACGTGTTAAGAAGGGACACTACCTGGGCATGTCTACTTTTGAACTGCTCACTCAATCGGCGTGAAATTTTCAGGTGGTGTTTGTAGCCATATAGAATGAGGGCATGCAAAGTTTCAGCCCTTTGAACCAATTTTATGAGGTACTCTACCCTCAAAACGTAGCTTTGTATGGAATCTGCTCAATGAATCTATCGTTGAGAAACGGTGTTGATCACCACATATTTTTCTGGTGGAATGCATACTGGAATGCTTGTTGCCGGTTACTATGAAAAGAAATTTCAGAAAATATGCATTTTTCAAATAAAGAAAAAATTATGAAAGTTTTTTTGTTTTTTTTTACATTTGCCAAGTTTTGCACGTTACAATTTTTCATAATGAAGGAACATGAAATTGTAAAATCTAAGTTCATAGTAACCGGCTCGATACAGTTTTGGCATATAATCCGCAAATATTAACTCTCTCGGTAGTTTCATGCTGAAACAATAGTTTTATTAAGGTGGGATTTGCTGCCAAAAGTGAAGCTGAAATAAATGCACTTGAAGTTTCAAGATGATGTTTTAAAATTTTCTTTTTGCATCTTAAATGTCAGAAATTCTTTCCGGCAGTGTAGGGGATGTCTTCCTCAAACTTCTTCTGATATACTGACATTGCTTTCAGCTATTTTCACTTGTGGATGACGAGTGCTACGCAGTGCAGCACACCTCACCAACATATAAAGAATAACTAGTTTTGACATTGTTTGTCAGTGCACATTGACAAGACTTTGTGAGGGTGGTCTTTGTTATCCATACATGCCAAAACTCTGCAGTTCTGAATATGCGTTTTTTGGAAAAAAGGCACAATTCAAGGTAGTGTCCCCCCCTTAAGGAGGTGAACTCTCCGACAAACCAAAAATAGACAACATCAGGAGTAGACTAAGTTTGAGAAGTAATAACCATGGGTGTGGGGCACATTTTGTATATTACAGCGGAGCTGTTAAGGGCTAGGTTCCCCAGGATCGTGTCCGTGTATGTCGACACAAACCTACCTGAACAGTTACCGCCATCTATAAGCGACGGCGGCAAGCACACAACCAGTATGGTTGCCGCCGTCGCTCGTAGATGGCGCCAACCTTTCCAGCTATCATAGAAGGATAGTTGGGCGGCGCGTTGGTGGAAATTCATCGTAGGAAACAGCGCGAAAAACAGACGACAACGAAGAAGAAGCACACAGTGTATCGAGTACAGCTCCTCTGGTCTTCCTTCTTCACGAGAGTGGAAAGGCTGAAGGTTTTTTGATGGCACCTCATATGTGGTTGTTTATATGCACATGAACAATGAATAATAGTAATAATTATTATTATTATTATTATTATTATTATTATTATAAACACATTTAATAAATTAGTAAATTATTTTCCTAATTTTTCTTTTATTTGTCGGTTAATTTGAATAGCTGTAGAAGTGTCGGCATTTATACGCCTTCCAGATGTACTTTGTATTTTCAAGAAATCAAATTTTAAAATCTTTTTTTAACATTATACTAACCTCACTTTCTTTTGAAGGAACAACTAATTGGCCACATTTTGATGTGTCGTATTGCTCCATACGCAAATTAGTTAGGAAAATAAAAAGCTCGAGGCACACCTAAGCACTTCTTATGAGTTGTAAAGTCGCCCGTCCGCTCCCTGTTTCGTCTGCTGCATATTTTTCGTCGCCGGTCAGTGCTTGTGCTGTTTTGGGCACGCTGACCTTGGACGCTGATGGACACGCAGCGCCATGGGGTGAGCGGTCGTGGAAACTGGCGAGCGCAGCGGCCAATGGGAGCCCCGTCGACACGCGCCAGCGAATGCGGACGCCAAGTTCGTCTGCTTCTTGCGCAGGGGGTAGTGGTGACGTCAGAACGCCGAGCCCTGATTGGCTGATCGCGACCCCCTATCTGAGCTTCGTCTGCTCCTTTGCAACTTCGTCTGCTCCTTTGCAACTTCGTCTGCTCGCAACGTCGCCTGCATCTGTCTTACCTTTCCTGCGACTTTCGAAAGTGCAGAGGCCAGATTCACGAAACGATCTTACGCCAAAAATGTGCGTAAGACAAAACGTAAGAACAAATTCGCATTCACGAAACGAAATTATCGTAAGTTTTTCGCAGGTTACGACGGAATCCTACGACAGCTCCGAAGCTGTATTACGCACTTCTTACGATCAAATCAACATGGCCGACAGCGTCGCCCAGTTACTTGGTCGCGACGACCAACGGACGTTAACTCTTGTACGTGCTCTTCTCACGTGTCCCGACTACAAGCAGCAAGAAAAAAATTAAAAAGTACTTGAAATAAACCACGACGAACAAGAACGCTGGATCCATAAACACCCGGGAAAGGCTCCAACGGCCACGATTCCACCGACCCCGACCAAGCGAGCTCGGCAGATAGGCCTAGCCGGCACTCACTCTCGGCGCAGCGGTGCTCCGACGGTCCTTGGCCAAGACCGCCTGCCCACGACCGGCTGGCGTGCTGAATGGAATATGCCCGCGCGACCCTTGTGAACCCTTCCCGTATACTTTGATTGCTGAACTCAATTTTAGATTAAGAGGTCAATCTCTTCCTTTTGTCATCTCCTTGTTTTCCGAGGCAGCGGTGACTCTTGCCGGTGAAAAAGCGGTGAATCTCCGGCAGACGCAGGGAAGGTAAAGCAGCCATCGCTTTGACTAGCAGACGTAAAGCAGATGACATTAACTGCGCCAACCCGCCGACGTCGTTAAAGAGTGAGGACTCTCGCCGCACACGAAAGGAGGAAAAAAGTATTTGGGAGGGAACTTGCGGACACTAACACGCTCACTCTCGGTTCTTAGCAAACAAACCTCGGCGCCCCGGGACACTTCGCCAGTGAGTCCTTTGACTTCCCTCCTTGATGCGCCTCTGCTAGTTAGACGAAAACAACGTACCGCTCGAGTTATTTCGTCTGCCCTCTCTGAAAGGCGAAGTCGAGCTCGCTCGTACAGACCTGCACTTCAGAAAGTCGCAGGAAAGGTAAGACAGACGCAGACGACGTTGCGAGCAGACGACGTTGCAAAGGAGCAGACAACGCTCAGATAGGGGGTCGCGATCAGCCAATCAAGGCTCGGCGTTCTGATGTCACCGCTACCTCCTTTCTCATGCGCAGAAGACGAAAATGAGCCCACTTGCGAGGCGTATAGAACCGAAGGCGAAATCCATCAGCTTTACTTCGCTCCTTTGGGATCGGGGAAACTAGGTGCCGTTTTCGCACTTCAAACTGATGACGTCAGCTCGCTCCATGGGACAGTTAATGCTTTCACATTAAAACGTTTGCACAGATCCTTGGAAAATTTCTACTTTTCCCGTGGTCAGGAAAGAGTTAGGACACATCAAAATGTAGCCACTAAGCTGCTTTTTAGAAGAAGAAATGGTTTGTACGAATGTTTGAAAGAAATTTGCGCCATGAGACCGATGAAGCCAATCCAAAACGTGCTTCTATTTCTGGGTCGACTTCTCTAAATAGAAGCACGTCTCAAAATTGCTCCACGCTCAAAACGACTCACTCGACGTAGGTATTGCGCTAGAAATTGTATTTAGCGGACAAAGCTTATTTTGCGACTTACGCGTCCTATTCAGGCATTTAAAAAAATGTTGTTAGGGGTTGGGTGTCCCCTTAATTTTGAGGGTCACAAAGACCCCGCCAGTCTTTTGGTTCCTCACTCTTTATTTCGTCTGAAAAGCGCGAGGTATGGTTGCGTCTCGTCGATAGGGAGACCCGCTTTATACGGCGAGTGAGTGCTCCAAAATGCGTCTGGGGCGCATCGGAATGCGAGGAAGGGTGCGCCAGTCAAAGTGTAGCCTCGAGAATGTGCGGGTATGCGTGATGACCAGTTAGCCAAGTCATTGGTTGAGGTCAGGGGTAAATGAAAGCACGAGGTGTGCAAGGTGCAGACAAACTTGCACTTTGTATAGAGACAATGTTTCGTTCTCTGGTTATTGCGGGGAACAGAGCTGCCCGTGCCAACAGGTGTGAGCAGAGGGAACGGAGGTTATTACGGGGAAAGGTGGAGAGCAGAGTCTGGACGAGTAAACGGGAGTTGGAATGGGCCAAGCGAGAGAGACCCCCGTGCGCAGTGACGAGGTGGCGATCCTGTCTGCGAGCGGCACGGCGGTGCTCCTGAACCCTGTGGCGGACCGGGAGCTGTCGTCCGGGGCCAGGCACGCGGACAAGAGGGCCCCCGACCCAGGCTCCGGCAAGGTGTCCGCAGACAGGTAAAGATGGGAGCTAGAGATGGGCAAAACGGCTCACTTCAGTGAACGGCTCAGCTCACTGAAATGAACCGGCACATTTGAACGGCTCAACGGCTCACTTCGGTGACTGGGTCGCTCAGGAGCGAGCCGGATCTTTTTGAGCCACTCAAAGGACGAGTGAGCCGTGGTTCTTTCGGAGAGAGAAAGTCCACTCTCTCTCATTCACTGAGCCGTGCCCGTAGATGTCCCGAACCGTACTGTCGATAGTTTGCTGTCGATGGGAATAGGCGCGGGCAGGAAAGTGTTAAACGAAGTGCTTGAAGACATTCGTTGGCGTTTCTTTCGAAGCGGGTAATCAGACATAACAGCATGTGAGCGAGCTCGAGGTGAAGGCAAGCCGTGAACCAATGAGGGGTTAATCTCCGCGTGGCTACCATAGGCTCCGCAGAGGCTCCGTCGACGCTAGCGCCAAAGAATTATTCAGTTAGGCCCTAGCAGGAAGGTGCCACTTTTGGCAACAAAAAGGCTGTTTTCGTCGTCATGGCAGCAGGAACGGAATGGAGTTGCTTTCCCGCGCTACTAATAGATGACGTGCAAATCGAACCCGGCAAAAGACCCGGCCGATGCCCATCCCTGACCCGGCTCTGACTCGGGACTCGGCACTGCTGACTGAACGAGAGAGAACCGGCTCCCAAAAGAACCGCCGCTCACTTTTACTGAGCCACGGCTCACTCGCTCTTTAAAAAGAGCGGCTCAGAAGATCCGGCTCGCTTCTGAGCAACCCATCTCTAATGGGAGCATGAACGCGGCGTGTCGTCGGCGGTCCCCGGAGAAAGAAAGAGAAATAGAATGACGGAAGGGAGGAAAGAGAAAGCGGACGAAAGGTTAGGCGTGTTCGTTTCGTCGCAATGAGTTGGAATGCAATGCGCAATGGGCGATGCTGTGTTTTCTCGCAAAGTAAGCTAGAGACCAACTAGGCACAGACCTTACAGGTGATGTTTTCCCGCTTCTTTGCATATATTAAGATGTCGCCGACTATTTTGGCCCGTCGAGACCACCCACTCTGAAGCTGGAGGAATGCGTAGGACTTTTTCCTCTAGGTTATTATGGTAAATATGGCAGAGGGGAAGGGAACTGCCACGCATTCCCTTCTAGCACGGGCTTTTCATGGACCGGGCCGACGCATCTACTTTCAGGGAGGAGGGCTTTGTTCATGAAAAGCTTGTGGCGTTACCCGCAACATCGCGAGACTTTGACTAACAAACTAGAGAAGAAAAATGAGAATAGGACTGCCAGGTTCGTGCTGGAAAGATGTAGGTGGAAAAATAGCTGTGCTAGGGCAAAAACTTTACTTAAGTGGTAAAGTAAAAAAGTAAAGGAAAAAGTAAAAAAAGAAAAAGGCTTAACTCCTATGGAAACGCAGCGAAGCCACCGGCCTTCAAACCATAGGGCTCCCTATGGTTTGAAGACCGGTGGCTTCGCTGAGTTTTGATAGGAGTTAAGCCTTTTTCTTACTTTTCCTTCATGTAAGTTCGCTCTTTGCGAATTTTCTAGAAAAAATGCACCATCTGTGGCCAACGCTGTAGAAAATCAGAACGCGATAGGTTAAGAAACCGATTTTTGTGGTCGATTTAACGAGCCTGGCCGCTATATGGGACACGCGGTAGATAGGTTTGTCATTTTGATGGTGTTTCCTGCGCAGACCACTTGGAACTATTTTCAGATCGATCGTAAGAAGGTGTAGCTTTTTAAGGGGTCTATAACGCCCTCGAGCACTGAGGGGTAATCTTTCAGTAAAGAATAGTGAGTTTGGTGCTGCTTTCGTGGCTGTGCCCCTGAGGCTGCGTCACTCTGAATTGCGGGATCAAAGCTGCAACAGCAAGAGACGCAACCCTGGCATTCCTTTCCCCCTGACTTTGGCGGGGCTTCCTTTCAGAGATGCCACGTGCAACTGTTTGTGTCTTCGAGGCATAAAACGCGTACCAAGTTCCTCCGCACAGCATCACCGAGAAGCAGCGTACGATGCATGCTGCATTACCTTTGCCACGAGTTTGTTGCATCCTTCGCTACTTGGTGGTGGCCTAAAATGCGCCGCTCTTTCAGACTCGATATACAGTGCTTGTAGTTTTTTCTCGATTATGCCGGTTCTTTGGTTTGAGCAATCCTTAGGTGAGTATGGTTGGGAAAAGTGTCCCTTTCCTTTGCAGTGTGGATGAGCCTTTGAGCAAGCAAGACTGCAAGCTGTGTCACATCCCCTACAGCGAAGTGAGCGTTCCGTTCCAGGCTCAGCTCATCAAGTGTGCGATGTGCAGGTGAGTGCGTGGAGGCCTTTCGGCTCGTGCCTCTTCGCCTTCCGTGTGCCATCTCATTTGTCTGGTCACTACACAGTTCGTGTAACTTAGCACAGTGATGTGATTGCTGCGCCAATTGCGCCAAACTGCGCCAAGGGGCTAACCCTGCTACATCCTGCTACATTTTGCCGAAATATGGGTAATCTGCGCCAAGCCTGCGCCAAAAGACCAATTTCGGTTGCCTTTCAAAACTGAAACTAAGCTGAGTACCGTAATTGAGCATGCGTGAGCTAGGGGGCACAAGAGGCCGCCCGACACAAAGTACCCTGCATCATTCGTCCATCCAGTCTTGCAAGGTTTTTCCCGCCGTCTCTAGCTTCGCGCTCTCCTCGTCTCGTGGGTCTCGTCTCGCGTCTTTTTAAAATTTTTGTAACGATAGATGCAAGTGTGTGCGGATGCTCCGACGCTAGCGTGCCGGGTACCAACCATGCTGTCATGTTGTGAAACTAAACCACGTCTTTGCGCGCCGGGAGTATCTTTATGAGCTGAATCACTCTCAATCTGAAAGCAACTGCCGTGGGAAAACTATATTTGATCCCTGCCTACCAGTCACCGTGGTTGCATGACGTAGGGTGTTGCCGTACCCACGTCACTGCAGATATAGCGCTTTCTAAACTGAAACATAAGGACGGCCGCAAGGTCATCAACATTCCTGTTTTTCTTTAAATCATACGCTACTTCAAAAATCCCTCTTCAACTGAAAGACTGCTGTGTCGAAGTATTGATTACCTGGGTTTCTCTCGGTGGGTGTTCTTTTGAGAGGGACCCCGGTACGTGAAAAGTCTGCCGCGAAAAAGAAAGTTGGTGAAGAGAATTGAGCTAAAGCAAAGAAAGCAATGTCTGCACGCTGAACCCGCACAGCGCGCTTGTTTGTCTCGGTTCAATCGTTGCACAAAGCGCTCCAAAATCTTTTTGACCATGACTCGCGACGTCTTGCATCGATGCGCTCAGGTTCTTTTTTTCTGTGTGTTTAGCATGTACCTCGCCTGCCGGCCTGGCGAGCACACGCCGCTGGATTGTTTTTTGTCGTATGCTGGGCCGTTATATTTTGCATACAATTTTGGGAACCAGTTGGCGACGGAGCGGACTGGCATGGTTTCGGTTTCGATCGAACAGCCGTCTCCGCTCGCGCAACGAAGCGCGTGCAACTGCAAGCTGCCGAAGTTGCCCTCACGTGCGTGCGAACAAGTTTGCACGACGGAGGCACCAGTCGGGACGTTTGTAATTCATTTATTTACGTTGGCTCGCTTTTGATGAAAATCTGGCACATCGGGAACCAATAAAACGGTGGCAAGCAGTGTTTCCGGAATTGCTGGGCAACGCCTACTGCACTGCACACTTGGGGGATGTCTCGATGTCTCTTTGGAGACGTTGAAAGTGGACATTCATTACTTGCCGAAGGCAAAGCGAGGCTTGCAGCAGCGTTGCAGAAAGTTTCGAAAAGCAAAAGGAAAAGCACCCGCTAGTAGTAATGCACCTTTTTCTTGTGTACAGTTTCGCATTGCACTGCAGTAGTTACGTGTTTCATCAGTCGGAAACTGGTTCAATTTATTATATTATATATCTAGTCAACTTTATGCTTTTATATTTACTTCTAAGCTGGTCATTTTGAAATAAATTTAATATGTGCAGTTTGGTTCTTATTTATCTATAGTGGGTACATATATGTGTATCATTTAACTGAAGCATTGCAAAATGTGTCATGTCATTGACATTTTAGTTAACATATTGAAAGAGTCTCAGGTGGTCTAACTTGACCCTAATTTGTTTATTGCGGCGAGCAAAGTGCCTTCCATTTGTCCAGCAATTAAAACTAATATTTTTATTTTTCTAAGAATATCTGCTCCAAAAGCCACTTTTTGCTTCTCCGAAACACTGTTTTGGCTGCTCCAAAAGCCACGTTTACTGCTCCAAAACACTGTTTTGGCTGCTCCGAAAGGTGCTCCAAAACGGCTTAGGCCAATCACATCACTGTTAGCATTACATGGGGGAATGCCGTAAAATGTTCAAAAAATGACACTGGCCGTGAAGCTAAATCAGAAAATGACACTGGCCGTGAAGCTATACTGATATAATTGGTATTTGCAGTCGCTTTGTTAAAACCTTTTGTAGTTTGAACTGTTAAAGCGGCTATAGCGATGGACTTTTTCCACTTATGATGCCGCCGGGTGGGTGACGCCTGAAGTGCATTCGGTGGGGTCGGATGAGTGGATGGATTGATGGATGCGAACGGCTCAGCTCTTTTAAAGGGGCGGCGGCTCGCGCCACCGACTAGCTCAGCCGATCGACATCCCGACGGTTCATTGTTGCCTATGTCGCTTTGATCGCAAAATTGCCGCACTGTCCAAAAGCGTGAAGGGTTGGAAATTAGGGTAAAATGATTTGCAACTGCATCTTCAGAAGTGATGTGAAGTGTTAGTGCTGGGGAGCATCCTATTAAAGAAAAATTGAGTACACTAAAGAAAAACTCCGTTCAAGGCTATCTGTTCTAAGAGACGTGAATTGTGGTCCTGCGGAATCTCACTTCATGGTCGATTGGCCCGTGTCATATTTTTGCTTCGGCGTAGGGGGTTCAGAGTTCCATTTTTGAGTTTTTCCCTATTGTAGTATTACTTTAAATTTTGATGACATATTGCGGAAGAGACTCCCCTAAGCTCCCGCCACTTCCAGTCACTGATCGTATTTTGTGCTCTAGCCACTGGGTGGGCAGAGCATGCATAGAACCTAGTGTTGTAGATACCACAGTGAATTTGAACGTTTTTGTGCACGTTTCGTAAGAATAATGAGGCCAAAAGTAATGTGATCCATCGGAAGCAACAAAAGATAAATCTTCTTTTCAGACGAGTTAGCGTAATTCAAAGAAAAAATGTATTTTTCGATTCAAACTATTTTGTAGTCATAATGAGGTTCAAATCATTGAGAACTGACTATATGTCTTTGTTACTCTTTTCAGTGTTTTCGAGTGACGACATAGGGTCACTCATTGAAACTGAAAGAGTTTGCATTTGCACTATAGCTTGTGTGTACCCTTCCAGATTTGGCATTCACATTGTGGTACCATAATTACAGTTCTCGGTCATTAACCGGGATTATGAGATGGGTCGCTTATATTTCCTAGTGCGGACAGAAGGCATAGTGTGAGGAAAGAAAGATTTGCGAACAAATTGTATATTTACAATATTTACGAAAGAGCCAAAATCTAAGGGTCATGGACTGTGTAGCCCTTCGCTTAGTCATCTCGAGCCCCCGCATGCAAGTGATGCTGTTTTCTCGTGCTGATGATCTTCGTCTCCTTTGCTCGCTGTAGCGCGCCGCTACAGAAGTATCGAGGCAGCCGAGTTCTTTTTAACGTAGCATAAGCACTCTCGGGACAAATAAAGCAAAATCCTATAAACTGACGTTGCAATGCACCTTTTATGGCATTTTGGTGCGCACACGTGGCTGGTATGCTAACCCAGCGTCTAACAACTGTTGCAGACGTTCCAAAGTTCCAGACATACTCTTCATGACGATAGAGCCACCCCCTGGGATGCCGGTGACGGGAAAGAGCTGTCTGATCCAGGCACGGTTAGTTTCTACCCCCTCCAGATGGAACGCAGCATGGCTGAATGGATGGATACGTACTGCTGAACCATTTTCATTGGGCGGTGCCTCCTGCCACCCAGCCAGTGTTTTTAACCGTCGTCTAAACACGTGTCCATCTAGTGGCCGCTGGGACAGGTACTAGTTGCACGAGGACATCGTTTCTGAAGCAGCAGACCTCTAAGCACCGTAGATGACTGTGTATTTTAAACATTTGCCAAATTGTACACCTTTCTACTCTACTTGGTTGGATCAAAGTTCCCCGATGGAGGGTAAACTTTTTCTTACCCTTAAAATGTTGGAACCCCACGCTGAGTTATTTTAAAAAACATACTTGTTCGACTTATTTTTTAATAACCGTCAGTCGCAATTTCCAAAAATTCAAATTACTGCAAATTATCAGTTATCATAAGTACCATCAATCAATTTGTGAGGTTTGTCTCGCATAATTTACCAAATGAGATTAAAGGGCGACGGAGAAGTAACCTCTGAGTGGCAAGTTTGACTGAAGTCGAAGCTAGGCACCACTTCGTTAACCTGCGTAAACAACTTTTTATTCCTTGAAACAGATGCGCTTTGTGCATTTTGGCGTCGCCAACCACTCGAAGTAAATCGCTATCCGGCATTGACAATGCTGTTCGGGGATTCCCGTATAGACGGCTTCTTTTCGGCATCACATGCTGCTGGCACTGTCAAGCTGCCTGTGACAGTTTTTTCACCGAGGTACCGTATTTACTTGAATCTAAGCCGATAGTTTTTATATAAAAAAATTTAAATCGGAACTCGGGGTTGGTTTAGAAACGCGGATGCGGTTCACGCCTACGCCACTTCGCGGCAATGCCAGCTACTGAAACCGAAACTGCCGTATTTATTCGAATATAAGTCAGCTTTTTTTATTTCGGAAATGTTGTCGAAGATTAAGGGTCGACCTATAACCGTGACCAAAGAATTTCGACCTACATTTGTGACCAAAATTTGCTACCCTACCGAGGGCATGGAGCTATTGAGTCACCGAGTGGGCGTTGCCGCAGAGTCACACCGCTTTATGTTTCAGGAAGCTTTTGGTGCACGAAAACAACCAAAAGAGCAGCGGCGGGAGGCTCGCCAGCTGTGGCCACCACTCGTGCGCGTCCCTTGGGCACCGGGTTTTGCGCCTCCGCTCCCGCATGCCCCTCCCTACGCAAGGGGGGAAGAGGAGGGAGAAGGACGCACTAGGCGCCATGCTCCTTGCTTTCTCCCTCCTCTCCCTCGCAAACGTGCATCAAAAAAAAAAGTTTTGCTTGTTGCTTGCGGCGTTGCTCGCGTCTTTGAATGAAAATGCGGACATAAACCGCTAACACCCCTGTCGGCTTCTTGGCCGATCTTGTATTGTATATTAGAAATACTATAATGCCATTTTGTGTTTAATTTATGGTGTTTCACCGTTCCTTTCTGATCAACCTAGAATCGAGGATTTTTTTTTTTCGACTTTGTTGTTTTGGGGTGTTGGCCTAGAATTGAGTAAATACGGTAGTCCCGACCCTTGTTTCGAAATATCTAAATAAATATTGAATTGTCTTAAGAAATTTATTAAAGCACTCAAATAACTGCAGACATGGGACCGAGCATCATGTATGTACTGTTTCTTTAGAACTCATAAACAAACAGATAAAAGTAATGTTTATGTCGCAAAAACAATTATGAACGTGTAATGCATTTTGGCGCAGTACAATTAACAAACAAGTCGCCTAATGTTGGCATTACCATTATAATCAAAAGCAACTGTTTTTGATTTTGATTGAAAGCAAAGCACAATGCCTTCAGAAAACACACTTTAGACTCATAAACAAACAGATAAAAGTAATGTTTATGTCGCAAAAACAATTATGAACGTGTAATGCATTTTGGCGCAGTACAATGAACAAACAAGTCGCCTAATGTTGGCATTACCATTATAATCAAAAGCAACTGTTTTTGATTTTGATTGAAAGCAAAGCACTATGCCTTCAGAAAACACACTTTAGACTCATAAACAAACAGATAAAAGTAATGTTTATGTCGCAAAAACAATTATGAACGTGTAATGCATTTTGGCGCAGTACAATGAACAAACAAGTCGCCTAATGTTGGCATTACCATTATAATCAAAAGCAACTGTTTTTGATTTTGATTGAAAGCAAAGCACAATGCCTTCAGAAAACACACTTTAGACTCATAAACAAACAGATAAAAGTAATGTTTATGTCGCAAAAAACAATTATGAACGTGTATGCATTTTGGCGCAGTACAATTAACAACAAGTCGCCTAATGTTGGCATTACCATTATAATCAAAAGCAACTGTTTTTGATTTTGATTGAAAGCAAAGCACAATGCCTTCAGAAAACACACTTTAGACTCATAAACAAACAGATAAAAGTAATGTTTATGTCGCAAAAACAATTATGAACGTGTAATGCATTTTGGCGCAGTACAATTAACAAACAAGTCGCCTAATGTTGGCATTACCATTATAATCAAAAGCAACTGTTTTTGATTTTGATTGAAAGCAAAGCACAATGCCTTCAGAAAACACACTTTAGACTCATAAACAAACAGATAAAAGTAATGTTTATGTCGCAAAAACAATTATGAACGTGTAATGCATTTTGGCGCAGTACAATTAACAAACAAGTCGCCTAATGTTGGCATTACCATTATAATCAAAAGCAACTGTTTTTGATTTTGATTGAAAGCAAAGCACAATGCCTTCAGAAAACACACTTTAGACTCATAAACAAACAGATAAAAGTAATGTTTATGTCGCAAAAACAATTATGAACGTGTAATGCATTTTGGCGCAGTACAATTAACAAACAAGTCGCCTAATGTTGGCATTACCATTATAATCAAAAGCAACTGTTTTTGATTTTGATTGAAAGCAAAGCACAATGCCTTCAGAAAACACACTTTAGACTCATAAACAAACAGATAAAAGTAATGTTTATGTCGCAAAAACAATTATGAACGTGCTAATGCATTTTGGCGCAGTACAATTAACAAACAAGTCGCCTAATGTTGGCATTACCATTATAATCAAAAGCAACTGTTTTTGATTTTGATTGAAAGCAAAGCACAATGCCTTCAGAAAACACACTTTAGACTCATAAACAAACAGATAAAAGTAATGTTTATGTCGCAAAAACAATTATGAACGTGTAATGCATTTTGGCGCAGTACAATTAACAAACAAGTCGCCTAATGTTGGCATTACCATTATAATCAAAAGCAACTGTTTTTGATTTTGATTGAAAGCAAAGCACAATGCCTTCAGAAAACACACTTTAGACTCATAAACAAACAGATAAAAGTAATGTTTATGTCGCAAAAACAATTATGAACGTGTAATGCATTTTGGCGCAGTACAATTAACAAACAAGTCGCCTAATGTTGGCATTACCATTATAATCAAAAGCAACTGTTTTTGATTTTGATTGAAAGCAAAGCACTATGCCTTCAGAAAACACACTTTAGACTCATAAACAAACAGATAAAAGTAATGTTTATGTCGCAAAAACAATTATGAACGTGTAATGCATTTTGGCGCAGTACAATTAACAAACAAGTCGCCTAATGTTGGCATTACCATTATAATCAAAAGCAACTGTTTTTGATTTTGATTGAAAGCAAAGCACAATGCCTTCAGAAAACACACTTTAGACTCATAAACAAACAGATAAAAGTAATGTTTATGTCGCAAAAACAATTATGAACGTGTAATGCATTTTGGCGCAGTACAATTAACAAACAAGTCGCCTAATGTTGGCATTACCATTATAATCAAAAGCAACTGTTTTTGATTTGATTGAAAGCAAAGCACAATGCCTTCAGAAAACACACTTTAGACTCATAAACAAACAGATAAAAGTAATGTTTATGTCGCAAAAACAATTATGAACGTGTAATGCATTTTGGCGCAGTACAATTAACAAACAAGTCGCCTAATGTTGGCATTACCATTATAATCAAAAGCAACTGTTTTTGATTTTGATTGAAAGCAAAGCACAATGCCTTCAGAAAACACACTTTAGACTCATAAACAAACAGATAAAAGTAATGTTTATGTCGCAAAAACAATTATGAACGTGTAATGCATTTTGGCGCAGTACAATTAACAAACAAGTCGCCTAATGTTGGCATTACCATTATAATCAAAAGCAACTGTTTTTGATTTTGATTGAAAGCAAAGCACAATGCCTTCAGAAAACACACTTTAGACTCATAAACAAACAGATAAAAGTAATTCTAGAGATTGCCCATCCCATTTTCTGGATAAATATCTAACATAAAATTTTAGAAACATCGCCCACCCCCGATTCCCGTCGGACGTCACACGATGTCCGATTGCGTCAACCGCGCAATTTGCTGTACCGGCATGTCTGACAAGCGAGCTCATAGCGAGTTCCCTCGTTTTTATCCACGGTCTGCACGCACGATATCGGCTCCCGCAACACGCGAGTTGCCGCGTGTATGTTGCACCGTGAAATGCGAATCTGCTGCATCCGCAATCTGCAGTATTTGTTCCATTAACACAAACTTTGTAGTGGATTCCCGCATTTTTAGGGAGTTTTTGTAGACCGCGTTTCCCCCTCCGCTAAGCCCTCCGTAACGAAGAAGCCGCTACTGCACATATGCACCGATGGCGTTGACTTTAGAGTCCGGGTATCGTAGTGGGTTGCGGAGAGCGTTGCGGGACAGTGAAAACAATCTACAAAACTCCTTTTTGTTCGCGATCTGCACGCGCGATATCGATTCCCGTAACACGCAAGTTTGTCCCGCGTGTATATTGCATTCTGAAATAAGATTCTGCTGCATTCACAATCTGCGGTATATTTTTCTTGTAAATATATTGTTTGTAGCGAATTCCCACGTTTTCGTACGCGACCTGCATGCGTGATGTCAGTTCCCGTGACAGGCAAGTTTGTAGCGGGTTCCCGCGTATTCATTACACCATAAAACTTGAATCTGCTGCGACTGCAACTTGCAGTATTGGTTCCCGTGTATTGCCAGTTCTCGGTGGGTTTCCGCAAATCTTTTGCACCGTTAAATGCGAATCTGCTTCGTCCGCAACCTGCAGTATCAGTTCCCGTGTCACGTGGTTTGTAGCTAGTGCCAGGGTGTTTACCATTATAATCAAAAGCAACTGTTTTTGATTTTGATTGAAAGCAAAGCACAATGCCTTCAGAAAACACACTTTAGACTCATAAACAAACAGATAAAAGTAATGTTTATGTCGCAAAAACAATTATGAACGTGTAATGCATTTTGGCGCAGTACAATTAACAAACAAGTCGCCTAATGTTGGCATTACCATTATAATCAAAAGCAACTGTTTTTGATTTTGATTGAAAGCAAAGCACAATGCCTTCAGAAAACACACTTTAGACTCATAAACAAACAGATAAAAGTAATGTTTATGTCGCAAAAAACAATTATGAACGTGTAATGCATTTTGGCGCAGTACAATTAACAAACAAGTCGCCTAATGTTGGCATTACCATTATAATCAAAAGCAACTGTTTTTGATTTTGATTGAAAGCAAAGCACAATGCCTTCAGAAAACACACTTTAGACTCATAAACAAACAGATAAAAGTAATGTTTATGTCGCAAAAACAATTATGAACGTGTAATGCATTTTGGCGCAGTACAATTAACAAACAAGTCGCCTAATGTTGGCATTACCATTATAATCAAAAGCAACTGTTTTTGATTTTGATTGAAAGCAAAGCACAATGCCTTCAGAAAACACACAAAGTAGTTAATAATTTCACTGACTGTATGTTTGTCAACTTCCTTAAGACACTATCGTAAAGTTCGGAGAGAACGTTCGCCCCCTAGAGATTGCCCATCCCATTTTTCTGGATAAATATCTCTAACATAAAATTTTAGAAACATCGCCCACCCCCGATTCCCGTCGGACGTCACACGATGTCCGATTGCGTCAACCGCGCAATTTGCTGTACCGGCATGTCTGACAAGCGAGCTCATAGCGGGTTCCCGCGTTTTTATCCACGGTATGCACGCACGATATCGGCTCCCGTAACACGCGAGTTGCCGCGTGTATGTTGCACCGTGAAATGCGAATCTGCTGCATCCGCAATCTGCAGTATTTGTTTCATTAACACAAACTTTGTAGTGGATTCCCGCATTTTTAGGGAGTTTTTGTAGACCGCGTTTCCCCCTCCGCTAAGCCCTCCGTAACGAAGAAGCCGCTACTGCACATATGCACCGATGGCGTTGACTTTAGAGTTCCGGGTATCGTAGTGGGTTGCGGAGAGCGTTGCGGGACAGTGAAAACAATCTACAAAAACTCCTTTTTGTTCGCGATCTGCACGCGCGATATCGATTCCCGTAACACGCAAGTTTGTCCCGCGTGTATATTGCATTCTGAAATAAGATTCTGCTGCATTCACAATCTGCGGTATATTTTTCTTGTAACATATGAGTTTGTAGCGAATTCCCACGTTTTCGTACGCGACCTGCATGCGTGATGTCAGTTCCCGTGACAGGCAAGTTTGTAGCGGGTTCCCGCGTATTCATTACACCATAAAACTTGAATCTGCTGCGACTGCAACTTGCAGTATTGGTTCCCGTGTATTGCCAGTTCTCGGTGGGTTTCCGCAAATCTTTTGCACCGTTAAATGCGAATCTGCTTCGTCCGCAACCTGCAGTATCAGTTCCCGTGTCACGTGGTTTGTAGCTAGTGCCAGGGTGTTTATCATTATTACAGCGGAGCTGTTAGGGGCTAGTTTCCCCAGGATCGTGTTCCCCGCAAAGAAATGTCGACACAAAACTCTGGACAGCTACCGCCATCTATGAGCGACGGCGGCAACCAGACAATCGGCTTGCTGGCCTTCCTCATAGATGGCGACAACCTTTCCAGCCTTTCCACTCTGGTTTTCGTCCTAGATGTCGTCCTCGAGGTTGTCCTAGAAGTCGTCCTTGAGGTCGTCCTAAACTTCGTCCTTGAGGTCGTCCTTGAGGTTGTCTGAGAGGTTGTCCTCGAGGTCGTTTTAGAAGTCATTCTTGAGGTCGTCCTAGACGTCGTCCTCGGAGTCGTCCTTGAGGTCGTCCCAGAAGTCGTCCTTGAGGTCGTCCTAGACGTTGTCTTCGAAATCGTCCTAGAAGTCGTCCTTGAGGTCGTCCTAGGCGTCGTCCTTGAGGTCGTCTAGATGTCGTCCCTGAGGTCGTCCTCTAGGCGCCGTCCCTGAGGTCGTCTTCTAGGCGTCGTCCTTGAGGTCGTCTTAGAAGTCGTCCTAGAGGTCGTCCGAGACGTCGTTCTTAGGCGTCGTTCTTGAGGTCGTCCAAGAAGTCGTCCTTGAGGTCGTCTGACCATAGTACAGCGTCGCTGGTCTTCCTTCTTCACCAGAGTGGAAAGGCTGAACGTTTTTAGGGGCGAAGCTCCTTAGGGGCTAGCCATGTCCGTATGTCCGTCCGCCGTAGGCCGGCGTCGGGTGCTCGTGCTTCTGCTCGTGAGATCACGTGCTCACGTGCTCGTGTAGGGCAAAAAAAAAAATTGGAAAAAAAAAGATGAAAAAAATTATGAAAAAAGAAAAAGAAGAAAAAAAAAAAGAGTAGGCGGTTCTGAGATGCCATCCCATCTGTCTGCTTAAAAAAGAAAAAGAAGAAAACCACACATTCTCCTACTGACATGAATGAAAAGGCTCAAAGCAAAAGAAGAAAAAAAAGAGTAGGGGGTTCTGAGATGCCATCCCATCTGTCTGCTTAAAAAAAGAAAAAGAAGAAAACCACACATTCTCCTACTGACATGAATGAAAAGGCTCAAAGCAAAAGAATAAAAAAAAGAGTAGGGGGTTCTGAGATGCCATCCCATCTGTCTGCTTAAAAAAAGAAAAAGAAGAAAAAAAAGAGTAGGCGGTTCTGAGATGCCATCCATCTGTCTGCTTAAAAAAAGAAAAAGAAGAAAACACACATTCTCCTACTGACATGAATGAAAAGGCTCAAAGAAAAAGAAGAAAACACACATTCTCCTACTGACATGAATGAAAAGGCTCAAAGAAAAAGAAGAAAAAAAAGAGTAGGGGGTTCTGAGATGCCATCCATCTGTCTGCTTAAAAAAAGAAAAAGAAGAAAACACACATTCTCCTACTGACATGATGAAAAGGCTCAAAGAAAAAGAAGAAAAAAAAGAGTAGGCGGTTCTGAGATGCCATCCCATCTGTCTGCTTAAAAAAAGAAAAAGAAGAAAACCACACATTCTCCTACTGACATGAATGAAAAGGCTCAAAGCAAAAGAATAAAAAAAGAGTAGGGGGTTCTGAGATGCCATCCCATCTGTCTGCTTAAAAAAAGAAAAAGAAGAAAACCACACATTCTCCTACTGACATGAATGAAAAGGCTCAAAGCAAAAGAATAAAAAAAAGAGTAGGGGGTTCTGAGATGCCATCCCATCTGTCTGCTTAAAAAAAGAAAAAGAAGAAAACCACACATTCTCCTACTGACATGAATGAAAAGGCTCAAAGCAAAAGAATAAAAAAAAGAGTAGGGGGTTCTGAGATGCCATCCCATCTGTCTGCTTAAAAAAAGAAAAAGAAGAAAACCACACATTCTCCTACTGACATGAATGAAAAGGCTCAAGAAAAAGAAGAAAAAAAAGAGTAGGGGGTTCTGAGATGCCATCCCATCTGTCTGCTTAAAAAAAGAAAAAGAAGAAAACCACACATTCTCCTACTGACATGAATGAAAAGGCTCAAAGAAAAAGAAGAAAAAAAGAGTAGGGGGTTCTGAGATGCCATCCCATCTGTCTGCTTAAAAAAAGAAAAAGAAGAAAACCACACATTCTCCTACTGACATGAATGAAAAGGCTCGGCATGCTGCGGCTCGGCGTCTACGCAGACAAGCACCACCAGAGCTTCGCCCCAAGCAACATCATTCACCACGTGGAGATGCGGTCAATTTTTTTTTATAAAGTTTTGTTGTGGCATCCCCAAAGATAGCCCACCCCATGTTTTTCACCATTTATCTCTTCATTTTAAGTGAGCGTTCGAACTTTACAGTAAATGCGTGGTCAGGAATGTACATTGCTCTACTTAATATGAATGTTCCGCCATAATTGCTGAGGAAACTTGAGTTGTCAAAAGTAATTGTGCTATCGACCCTTGCGCTGACTTAGTGTCATCTACATAAAGAATGTGCACCAGTGCTAACACCCCTGCTCACACGTATCTGGTATGCCGACGGTGAAAGTAATCAAGCCATGTTGCAAAATTAGCTGCAAAAGTTGCGCACACGATGATGGCATGCAATGGCATGGGACGACACTTTACAAAGTAAGAGAGAAACGCGGTGAAACGCAACAACAAACTTGAATACAACGCCTTCTTCAAGGTGCGGAGGGGAGAGCAGAGGGACGAGTTGAAGCCACCTAATGGGCTGTGTTCCAAATCTTATCCAAATGGATCCGAGTTACTCCGGCAGGTCGTGTCACGTGACAACACAGATTGAAAAGCGCTGGACGCGGGTAGGTTTCGGAATGCCAAGGTACAAAACCCTTACCCTGGAGTAAGATTGAGTAAATTTTGGAACACGGCCATGGTGGCCGCGTCACATGACTCCAAGATGGCAGCACCCATGGATGTGACGGAGGGTGGAACGGTCTTTGCTTCTGCGCAGCGGGGGCTGGGCATGTCTCTCTGTTGTCTCGGGCAGTAAAGGAGCGTCATTCCCCACTGCCTGTTTTCGCCGGGAACATTCTCAGCCAAGACGCGAGCGTGCTCTCTGCGGTCGGCTGGGTGGCATTGCGGCCCTGTGGTCAGACTTGGCGAAACTGGTGGCACACTGTTTCCTGGGACAGCCCTCGTGCAGGCAAACCGATTGCGGGAGCAGCGACAGCAGTGTTCGGGGAAAGCCTCCTTACCAGGGGCGCAGCGAGTGGTTTCACGTGTCAAAACTCCGGGTAGTGGGAGTTCTATAGAGACACACGAGGCTCTTGTACTTCTAATGAGCTTTCAAAGGGGATATTTTTACCCTTCTTAATAGGAAATAATTCTAAATATGCGGGTTTGACAGAATCGGGCTCGACCGCATAATGGTTTTTACTTTTGTTTGCAGTTGCTGCCGTGCACGTCACCTGTTGACGTACATAATCCTCACCGAGTCGTCTAATTGCAACTCTGAGAGGTTGCGATTACGCGTTGAGAGTTATTTTCTGCGTTGAACGACAAAATCACTCGCAATGACGTTCATGAAATTCAGAAAGAGCCGTATAATGTGAGCTTGCTTGCCCACGATATTGGTTTCCACATTGTGCGAGTTTATAGTGGGGTCTCGTGAGTTTTGTTTTTGTGTAACCTCGAAGTTGTCACTATTTAATGCTCCATCTTCATGTGGGATTTTACAGCAGGTGTGTCAACATCCTTTTTTTTATTTGCCTCATTTAGTGTTTTGAGAAAAATCTGGTGCAACTGCTACCAGTTGCAGGACTGTAGCTTGCATTTGTCCTGCATCGCTTGCTCGCGTCACCTGCTCTGAGTGATGAATTGATCCATTTTTCCTTTCCTCAGTGTGTGTAGAAACAAGAAGGACCTCAAGGGTGAACAAAATGCCAGGGAAATCAGCGATGTGAGTAAACCTGCAACAAGTTTTAACCTTCACTGTTTGGTAAAGGAACTCTGAAATTTAAGAAAAAAGGTTTCTTTTTAAAAGGCAAAGATGGAACACATTTTTAAAATAATTTTTCGACCAAATAAAAAAAGTTTTGCGCAATATTTACGTTGTTAGAGGCAATTTAGGTGGAGATCACGACACGCTCTAAGCCCCGCCCACAGATCAGTGGCCCCGCCCATGACTACTGGATTGGCTTGGTTGCTAGCTCGAGCACACTAACGGGCTTAGTGTCTCCCTGTTGCGACATCCGGTGCGTCTAGTCTGATGTCTGACACCGCCCGACAGTTGTGCGAGCAGACGCGCGATAGCCTTTGGCATCGTCTGCTATTTCACCGCCGTCTATCGTTGTCTGCAATGCCGTGAGACGTGGACCCGAAACGGACACAAAAGCTGCACGTCGGCGTCCGTTTTTGCTTCTGTCCGTCTGCTATTCCGCCGCCGTCTAAAAACTTCCGCAACGCTCAAAAGATGCGACCATGAAAATGGTGTTCCATCGTGCAAAAGCTGCGGTCCAATACAAGCGTCTTTCAGCGTCTATGGATGTGCGGTAATAAGCGACCGAGAGAACTAAGAAATATCAACTAAATAAATATGGAGTCCTTCTAGCTTTACTGTTCTTATTTTTTTCACATGGCATCCGCAATAACGCAGAATTCAAATGCGACGTAAAAACATTCGCCTTGTTAGGCCAGGTGCAGTGCAAAACTGGAGAGGTACTTGCCTTTCGAAGCGAAATGACGGGGACACAGACAAACTTGATGCGAGCCCAACGCCCAATTGCAAGGATGGAATTGCTGCGCAAATTGCGCCACTGTGTGCCTAATGACTTTTCATGCGCCGCACTGATCCAAAAGGATAAATGAGAACGAAATTGCGCCAAGGTGCGCCCAAATTGAAATTATAAGGAGCCTCGTCGAAATTAGTCTTCTCGCAGTTTCTGTTGGCAACATCGACAACGGAACTTGCGGCCCAAACAGGACGCCGGTGGATCCGAATCCGAAAATCTGTATCTGAAGGTTGCTGAGCACCGGACGCCGGGCTACGGCTAGCCCCTAAGGAGCTTCGCCCCTAAAAAGAACCATACTGTGTAAACAAATGAAACTTTCTGAGTCTCTAGATCAGGGGGGGTTCTCAAATCTTTTCGTGTCAGGAAACCCCAGCAAACCTCAAAGTCCCGAGGAACCCCACCCCCCCTTGTTGCCCACCGATAATACTGGGCAATAAAGGCGTTTAGATAGTGAACGAGGGTTCATTGCACTGACAGAATAAGACAGAATGGAGGACTGCAGACAGAATAAAGGCAGAGGGGGGTTAACCTGGGGCACAGTGTAACATATACTTATTAGCGCGAAGGGTGAGGTTGCTTTGCCCGCAACACCAGCTCAATCCATGGCTCAGTCTGTGGAAGGTTAAACTAGGGAAAGGACGAGGGCACCGCAATATGGGTGCTCGCGGAACCCCTGTGTTCTCTAGAACCCAGTTTAAGAACCTTTGCTGATGTAGGTGAATAAAATATTCAACCTTTTTTTGCAAAATATTTTATTTTCTGGGGAGTGTCCCCCTTTAAGAAAACAGGCAGTGACAATGGTAAGTAAAAGCGGTTGGTAGAGATGGGTCCCGAAGCAGGCAGTTACCGAGATTGGGCGTAACGGACATCCTCGTATAAAAAAGACTGCGAAGCGGAGCTGGCGAAGCGGAAGACACTCGCGCCCTGCCGCCCACCTGCCCGCTGCATGATGTCTGTGTAGCACGTGGTTGACCACGATGGTGATGTCACGTGAGCAATGTCACGTGCTGCAGGCAAAGTTTCGCTTTCTGTTTATGATAATCTTTAAAGTGACGATCGCGCAAAAAAATATTAAACTCTTCGGAAAACATTTTTTCGGAGCCATTTATTACTATACTTCGGTGCATGTAATCAACCAGTATCTTGAAATGAGATGGAGGCTCGGTGATTTATTTTAGCACTCAACAGCGCAAAACAACCGTGACATGAGAGGAGACAAATGAAGGCATTGAAGGCCTCGTTTTTCTTTCTTTGTGTCTCTAGCTCTCGGTCATTTTTGCACTGTTTGTGCCTGTAATGTAAAGCTTGGGGGTAAACCCGCAGTAGTTTACTCCTGGGAAAGGGAGGTTTATTAAGGAAGGGGTTACCCCTGAGACGTCGTGGCAACATCTGCTTTTCTTGAGCCCACCAGAAACATAGCAGTGACGCCACCATTCCTGAGCCGAAGAGGCTTATTTTACCGATTGTCCCGAGAATACAAACAATAAAGGTCAACTTA
Source organism: Ixodes persulcatus (assembly GCA_013358835.2). NCBI lineage: Eukaryota > Metazoa > Arthropoda > Arachnida > Ixodida > Ixodidae > Ixodes > Ixodes persulcatus. The sequence goes on along the minus strand of JABSTQ010009735.1, from coordinate 146,420 downwards.
CATTTGTGTCCTGCAATTGTCATTCTTATGGGCAAGCAATACCAACGAAAGAAGCCTTTTTAAAAACATTTACGTGTAAATTTTAATGTTTTTGTTCTTTTACGAAGCCTGAGACTACCTTCATATCCCGAGAGATGCCGCACCCCCGAAAGATAGCCCACCTCCTGTTTTTTGCGTGATTTGATACTTTTTCTGAATCACCGAAAGATAGCCCACTTGTAGCAATTGTGGGGCCCTGGCCAACGGTGACCTCGGCAAAAAATGACCGCATCTCCACGTGGTGAATGATGTTGATTGGGGCGAAGCTCGGGTGGTGCTGATGATACTGATTTTGGTCATAGGTATTGCTGCTTGCTGTCGGCGTTGACGCTTTGCCGCCGCTTCCCGAGCTCACAACTCCGGGTCCGCTTGGCGTTTTTGACGCTGTGCAGCAGCTTCTCGCGCCCTGGTCTCCGGAGCAGCTTGCTGTCTACGTAGACGCTGAGGCGCTGCATGCCGAGCTTTTCGGTCCTTTTCATTCATGGCAGTAGGAAAATGTGTGGTTTTCTTCTTTTTCTTTTTTCATAATTTTTTTTCATCTTTTTTTTTCCAATTTTTTTTTTTGCCCTACACGAGCACGTGAGCATGTGCTCACGTGCTCGTGAGCACGTGATCTCACGAGCAGAAGCACAAGCACCCGACGCCGGCCTACGGCGGACGGCGGACGGACATGGCTAGCCCCTAAGGAGCTTCGCCCCTAAAAACAGTGTTACTTAACCACAGCGGAAGAAAAACGAACATTGCTGATTGGGAGGACAGTCATCTTTGTTTCATCACCCCTTTCTGCGATCACAAGTTTCGAGAGTCACTACAGTAAAACCTCGTTAATTCAACCCCCGCTAATTCGGATAATTCGGACTGCCGATCCGGTCCCGTCAAACGTATGTATTAGTCAATGGGAGCAAACGCTCATTAATTCGGAGGGAACGCGGCGCGCTATGGTTAATTCGGACGAATTCGGCAGGTGGCGCTAGCTACCATCCATTCCAAATCGTATGACCGCTATCCATCCGAGGTGCACACGTGGTTTTCCGGTTTTCCCATGGTTCTCCGCTCTTCCCGTTCTCAGTGTTTCGCACCAGTTTTGCTCTGGATTGCCGTGCTTCAGCGCGCTACCCGCTACTCTTCTGGCATGGAAGCGGCAGAAGCATAGCTGCAACGGAAAAAGGGTAGCACAAGTGACCGACGACCGCAATGGCGAGATCGCGACGCGCGGGGCTATTGTTCCCGAGCGCGCCGATAGCGAGAGTGACAGTCACGTTTCATGCCTCAACGCGGGGATCCTAAAGCCTGCCATTTTAACCGGCCGCCCCCGCGTTGTAAAATGCAACGTGACTGGCACTCTCGGTGTCGGGCGCTCGGGAAAAATAGTGCCGGGTTTCGCGATTTTGCCGCTCCGATTATTGGTCAGTTGTGCTACTCGATTTCCGTTGCAGCTGTACTAGGCTAAGAATTTAGCGACGAAAGTGGAAATACTAAGGGCCTTGAAGGACGGCGTCTCTCTACAAGTGATTGAAAGTTACGACGTCAAGAGAAGCAGTTTGGCCACGTACGTGAAAATTGAGGCCGATATCCTACGGGCTTTCGAGAGCGAGAAGTTCAACGCGAAAAGAAAGCGGCCGTGGACGGTGGTGCACCCGAAACTAGAAGAGGCCTTGCTGTGCTAAATCGTCAGCGCACTGGATGCGTAGCTCCGACAGTGCGAGTGCGGTGGAGCACTCGACCGCGCTAAGGAAAGTTGCCGTGTCCGCCCAAGTGTCGTCCAGAAAGCAGGTGGTAATAATACATTTCTTCTCAAAATAAAGGTATGTCACAGGGAAACGCTATCGCGCAGTTTTCTTTGTCCTTTCGATATTTCGACTTTCGGATAATTCGGACATTTTTGCCGGTCCCATGAGATCCGAATTAACAAGGTTTTACTGTAAATCTAAAGCTAGCATTTTTTCAACTTTTTTTTTTATGGCACATCGAAAGTTAGCTTACCCGTTATCTTCATCTAATTTGCTATCTATTTTAGGTGGGCTGTTTCTCGGGATATATATGTATATTTAGTTATGATATATTTTTAAGTATTAGCAATACAAACAATATACCATCAGATAGCTTGGGTTTGGGGTTATGCAGTGATAATTGTTTCATATTATAGACTAGTACGTAATGGGTAATTTCCTACAACAGTCTGAGTGTGAGGCAGAATTGCTCGGAGCAGCAAGTTTGTGATTTCATTAACAATTGCGAAAAAAGCTAAATCCAAGTTGTTCTTTCTAGAAATGACCCATGAAAGTCTTTGCTAGGTGAAAAGTTACTACCAGCTTGATTGAGCTCGGTTAACTGTTTGTACATAATGGCCATTGCAAAAAAGTCAAACTGAGTGTTCGGAATACTTAATGATGTGGCACTTGAGATTTGTTTTCGATAAAACTGCTAGGTTCCAAACAAGTTTCGTCAAATTAAAATGCATTTTTATTTTTCTCAGCTCTGTAATTTCTTTTTTAAATGTTGGTCCTATTTTTCTTGCAGAGTCTTCCATTTCTGGAGTTTGAACTTCACCGGCAGATTCTTAGCAAACTCAAGGTTAGTCGCTTTCCTTCTCAAACCGCCGAGCAGAACCAAATGGATTATCTGTCGCAAAGAGATAACCTTGCATTTGTCGGTTTTGGAAGGATGCTCTTGCTATGGCATTGGACACTTCACTTGACCATCCACTTGTGGGGGGAAGTAGAGGTTGAGAGGTTGGAAACCAGGAGCAATTTGGCTCGTTTCTTTTTGCGAAAGTTGGGGTACCAAAACGAAAACTGACGCTTGCGTACCACGCTGTGTGAACGTAAAGTGGTACTCTGAAACTTTATACTGTAAGTTGGGTGAGACTGATTTGGCAAAGAGATTGTGAAAAGCGAAAGGCATTGGGAAGGTGAAGAAACGTAAAATTCCCCGACTGACTGCGTAATTTGAGAGGAGCCTTTCTTGTCTCGGGTAGTGGGGCTGCTTTCATCGTTCTTTAAGCTGTGTCAGGGCAGCAGTGTTAGCTATCCCCGTCCAAATCACTGGCCAAGTGGCACAAGCCGCCACCCGATTCACAGAGGTCACGAATCTCGGGTTTGTAGATTCGGTCCATGGATGGCATGAGACAGGCCAGGATATTGATTTGGGGGGGGGGGGGCTGGGGCTGGGGCTGGGGCTGCCCAAGACAAAATGCTGAATGAGGGGTGGGGGGGAGAGAAGGCCCCAGCAAAATGGAAGATTTCGGGGGGGGGGGGGGGGGGGGGGGGAGAAGGCCGGGCCCCATGGGCCCCCCCCCCCCCCCCCCCTTTCCCCCTCCTGGCTACGTGCCTGGCACGAGTCATTGTCCTAGATGCGCAATCGCGGCACATAAGAAATGAACCGAGTTTTTTTGGGAATATTGCTCTTTTTCTCAGTTTTTGGCTGCTGATTCAGGTAGTTTTTTCAGCTGCACGTAAACAAGAAATTGTTTCACTATCGGTGATGATCGGACGGATCTCATGGTTCGGGTTTTGTTATGAAAGTTTTTCTTCCTTTAAAATAGAGTATGGCTAATCAAGCTGCGTATTGACTCCTCTGTATTTTACTTTATTTGTGTGTGCCTTAGGGGTGTTTGACTGTATTGTTTTGTTTCTGAGGGCACAAGGAGGTGATTTGAACTCCCTCGTATAAACAAAATATTGTTGCCATAGCAGAATACACATTGTTTTCATAGAGCCCTTGAGATATTTTTTATAATTTGTACTGGGTGATTTAAGGAGCGGCCAGGCTCTTTAAATCGACCGCGAAATTTGGTTTCTTAACCTATCGCGTTCCTATTTTGTACAGCGTTGGCCACAGGTGGCGCATTTTTTCTATAAAATTCGCAAAACCTAATTTTGCGGGTGATTTAAAGAAGCCTGGCCGCTCCTTGAATCATCTAGTACATCTTTAGATTTAGCTCTAGAAGGCCCATATATTTGGCTGTGGTAGTGTGGTCTAAATAAGTGTTGTCTCAAGATGTATAATGACGTGTAGCTGTGGAGTTTGCTTCTAGCTGAATGTTTTCCTTGACCCACCTTACACAATGTCAAAGAGGGATGTAGCGTTAATTCATGGATGAATAATTAACTGGCACGTCACAACTTTTATTGTTACACTCGACAGTGGGGCCCTGACAAATGTTGCTTGTTTACTTGCAATACATTCTGAGCAAGTGAAACTTAAAGGGAGGCCCTTGTCTCGAACGATTTTTTGTCGTTTTTCATCCAGATTGTATTCAATTCTCACATCTACTATACTCTTTGTGCTAAGTACTAATATAAGCTCAGTGCTTTTCTATTATATTTTTAAGGAAATGTTAACTATGTCAAGAATTTACCTGCCCATCGTTTGTTTACATATACCCATCTAAAACTATGGCACAAGGTGCGTCTTCATGTTCTGCATATATAGTAGAGAGTGCAGTGAAACCATTCTTATTATTTTTACATTATTTCTGAAAAAGTTACCGCAATTAAGTTAATTATTTTGCCGGTAATTTGAAAGGAGTCCAAAAAGTCTTTGCCTGTTATAAAAATCTGAAGGTAACATTTTCCGCAGATATTAGTCTGATTGCACACTCTGATTTAAGAGATATTATTCCTTTCAAAAAGTAATCCGATCTAGATTTTAGGTGGAAAAGTACTGCGGGTAAAAGTTTGTTGCGACGAAAAAATTAATTTGGAGAAAATGGATCAAGCTTTTGAAAACATGCTTGCAAACAGCCTGAATATGAAAGTTTGAATCGACGAATGTGCACTTTCCAAGTGAAGGACTTAAAAAATATGCTCTTTGTAACTTCTAGATTAATAAAATGTTTTTTTCTTAATGTTCTCGTTCTCTATTTTGCTGCTAAAGATCAGGGTGCAAGTATAGTCCAAGTGAGAACGGCAGAGTGCATCTTTGGAGCCCCTCCAGCACGTGCTCCGTGCCTTCCCATGGGAATTAAGGTAGCGATGCGGGCAAGTTGGTTCCTGACTTAATAAATTAAAAGCGGCGCGCAAAAAGACTGGGTCAAAAAGAGAAGCACACAGGATGAGCGCTGAACTATCAGCTGAACATTCATTGAAAAAATTTACACCATCTTCCCGAGGGGAACCATGGGGTGATGCGGAGCATCGCGGATCGTTATTAACGGTGTTATTAACGGTGTTAGTAACGCTGTTAGTAATGTTGTTAACTTGCGTGTTATTACGTTGTTAACTTGCGTTGGTTACCACACATCGCGTGAACGTTGTTCGAAACTCCGCGATGCTCCGCATCTCCCCATGGTTCCCCTCGGGAAGATGGTGTAATTTTTTTTTTTTTCGTTGTTGACGTTTACACACGGCTTCCCGTTCTCGAAGGTCGGGTTCCGCCGCTCGCTTCGTACGTTTACGTTGAACTTCACGGTCCCGAACCTCAGGTTCTGCTGCTCGACGTTCACGAACCAACGCGGCTTCCCGTTCTCGAAGGTCGGGTTCCGCCGCTCGCTTCGTACGTTTACGTTGAACTTCACGGTCCCGAACCTCAGGTTCTGCTGCTCGACGTTCACGAACCAACGCGGCTTCCCATTCTCGGAGGTCGGGTTCCGCCGCTCGCTTCGTACGTTTACGTTGAACTTCACGGTCCCGAACCTCAGGTTCTGCTGCTCGACGTTCTCGAACCGCCACTGCTTCACGTTGTCGTAGTTCAGCATCCGCCGCTCGACGTCGACGAATGGACGCCGCTTCTCGTTGCCGTAGTTCAGGGTCTACCGCTCGCTTCAAGCGTTTGCGCTCAGCGTCGCGTGCCCTTCGCTGCGCAGCTTTGTCTTCAGTGGGCGTAGCGTTGCTGTTAGTTTGTGGGGTGGTGCTGACGCTTGCTTGCGCCAACCCACTAACTGACGGGGCTTCCATCACACTTCATCGGAAGAACGGAGTGAAGTGGAGTCAACAGCGCTGAACTGAACGCGCGCAGCGCGCTACCGCTGCTTATATTCACACTTGAAGGAGAGGAGACTAAAGGAGGAGAGTTGCGCATGCGCGCGCGGTGTGAGTCGAAGCGAACGCACGCGAAGTGCACACAGCTGGTAGAGAGAGAGAGCGGAAAGTGTAACGTGCAGCTGTTGGAGAGAGGGAAGGAGGAGAGTTGCGCATGCGTAGTGTGAGTGCGGACTACGACGCCGCGGGACATAGACCCGAGCAAGAGATGCTCCGCATCTAAAAATTGTAGATCCCTTCCACTTCACGTGAAAATGGAAGACCAGTGAAGCTGTTATCTTCACGACTTCTTGGACGATGCCTAGAGGACATCTAGGTTGACCTCAAGGACGACCTGGAGGACGATGTCTAGGACGACCTACAGGACGACGTCTAGGACGACCCCAAAGACGACTTCTAGGACAACCTCGAGGACAACGTCTAGGACGACCTCAAGGACGACTTCCAGGACGTGCTCAAGGACGACGACTTCTAGGACGACCTCAAGGACGACTTCTAGGACGAGCTCGAGGACGACTTCTAGGACGACGCCTAAAGGATGACCTCTCGGACGACCTCAAGGAGGACCTCGAGGACGATGCCTAGAGATGTTAACAAGGGATCAGGACCTCACTATCTAATAATGCCAAGGAAGGCTGACTCACGCTGGTTGCCCTCTCTTTATGTTTTTATTTATTCATACTTGACCCCTATTTTTGTTTTTATTTAATCATACTTGACCCCTATTTTTGTTTTTATTTATTCATTCTTGTCACAACCAATCGGGAGTTTTCTGTCGAGATGTGAGGACGCATTTTTCCCCAGACCCTAGCGCATAACAGATTAAACATCACCGTACAACGATGACATGTCACTCACCAGGCATCGATAAAATCTCTTTTTACAGCAATGCTGTTAAGGGCTAGTTTCCCCCGTATCGTGTCCGCGGGCAAACAAATGTCAACACAAAACTCTGGAGAGCTACCGCCATCTATGAGCGACAGCGGCAACCAGACAACCGGCTTGCCGGTTGTTTGGTTGCTGCTGTCGCATATAGATGGCAGCAACCTTTCCACTCTGGTTTCCACCAGAGCGGAAAGGCAGAATTTCTCTAGGCTGCGTCCTAAAAGTCGTCCTTGAGGTCGTTCCAGAAGTCGTCCTTGAGGTTGTCCTTGACGTCGTCCTTGAGGTCGTCCTAAACGTCGTCCTTGAGGTCGTCCTAGGCGTCGTCCTCTAGGCATCGTCCTCGAGGTCATCCTAGAAGTCGTCCCTCAGGTTGTCCTTGAGGTCGTCCTTGAGGTCGTCCTAGACGTCATCCTCTAGGTGTCGTCCTTAAGGTCGTCCAAGAAGTCGTCCTAGACGTCGTCCTTTGGGCATCGTCCTAGACGTCGTAAAGATAACAGCTTCGCTGGTCCTCCATCTTCACGTGAAGTGGAAGGGTTCTACATTGTGCTTTTATGTAGGTAAATTGACGACTGGCTTACGCAGTGCCTCGTGCCCGCGTTTTGTATTGCATGTGCCTCCAGCACCTCCCTTTCCACTTTTGTGCATCCCCTGCCAATGAAAAGGTACAGTAATCCCTCGTTATAAGCAAGTAAATGGGACGGCAAAAATATTTTATAGAAGCGGTAATTCCGTAAAAGTGATAGAGCCCAAAAAAAACAACACAGTGCCAGCAGTCTCGAAGGTGGATGGGAACGTTGCGGAACACACTGACCGTATATTTAACCGAACAAACCTTGGTTATAAAGTAAAAAAGTGGAGCTTGCCAATAATCCGGACATTGGTTCTTGAATTGCTCCTGGCATAGCAAGAACACTGTCCCTGACGCTGACTTTGTTTCGAAACAGCCGTAAGATGTTTTGTATCTCCGCAGTCTTCCCCATTTCTCGAGGTGCCCCTTTGACGTCGCTTTGTGTTTACCCTGGCCACGCGCGAGGTCTACGATCGCAGCATCCTTGGCACAACGGGAATGTCCGCATCGAGAAGCAAGAACAAATCAAAGTTATCCTCGATGGCTTTGCCAATATGTTTTCGCCCACTCCCGTAGAGATCGTTGCAGCTATGGAAATCGTGCGCTGGCTCGGCAAGCATGGTCGCGAGAGAAAATCCGACGGGCATGACGCAGTTAGCGGTCCTCATCTTAGGGTCGTGGGCACGCTTTCTCCTGCATGAGAAACCTCTCAAACCCGTCCAATATGCCTCGCTTGTTTTGCAAAATGGTGGACAGTGTTGAACAGCCGATGCCGGAATGTCGAATCCCTTGGCGATTTCAGACTTGAGCCTGCCACTTTTGTCAACCTCGCAGATCTAAGTGACTTTAGGTAAACACTCCCAATCTCCCATACAATGCACGATCTGCGTGTAATAGGCCGCAAGTGTGCCTGCGCAGGCGCGCGCGTCGGAAGGGATGATCTCCTCCGGGCTTTTCTTTAAGGTCCTGACCTCCGCTCTTGACCTTTTTTTAGGAGAGTTTGAGACATAGCGAGCAAAATTGACATTAGAAATCGAGCTCTTAAAACTCGCTTCGCCTGCGTTCGAAAGCTCTCAAGCATGACGAGATGGCAAGACCTGTGCAGTGCGGTGTTCTTTGATTTTAGGGAGGTTTCTCGTTGGAGCTGTTTTTTTATTTAATGTTGAGTTTATAGTTTAGCGCTCGTCCAGTGTGCTTCTCTTTTTGTCTCTGTCCGTTTTGTGCGCTGGTTTTAATATATGACCTCCGACGTGCTTTGGCTTCGTGCTCGAGGCACACGAGAACCGTTGTGGAAGGTAGGACGCTCGTGCTGGAGGTGCTGGAGCTGCTTCCTGCCATCCTCACCTTGTAAGCGACTAGAGTATGTATGCACGTGAGGCTTCTGTGCGGCCCTTCCCCCTGCAGGGCATAATCCCGATTTTCTTTTGCAGCTGAAAAACATGAACGTCATTTTTGGGCTCAAGGTGCAGGTGTCTGTCGGGGAGCGAGTCATCGCCGGAATTGCCGTAAGTCGAGGAACCCAAATGCGAGGTTGCTTTGCCTTTGGAGGGTGGCTAATATTTTATTTAAAATTGGCTCGCAAAGTGGCCCTTTTTTTCTTCAGTTGCGCGCAAATTATTACTGCTTGTGTCAAGTTTTTTCGTGGCAAGGTTTGAGGCAACACACCTCCTTTCAGTCTCAATGTCAGAAAGTACGGACGACGCACGCGACAGAAAAGGACGTGCCCACAAAAGGTGCATTTACTGCGCGGTCGTATTGCAAAACATTCGTGCACACACATGCATACTCATAATGCTACGCCTCTAATTACGATGTTCCGATACTACGTATTATATTTACTCGCATAATGAACGCACCCCCTCCATCTACGATCATCAATATTTTGATTTTTTTTCTCCGCACGTAACGAATGTACTTTTATTTTCTGACTCCACGAGTCTTGAACTGTGTCTGACCCGGCGAACCACCGAGTCAAGTAAGCCACCAAACGGCCAGGTCAAGCCAATCCAAGCATGACAGCGCACGCGCGTGGTATGGCTGCAAGGGAGAAGTTGCGGAAGTGGTCGGCAGCGTAACTGAACGGCGCGCACAGCCAACGAAGCTGAGGGATGCACCCCGGAGGCGTCCCTTGGATGCATTGATGCAAACACGCCTTCGTCCGTGGTCCAGCTTCGGAAACTGAAATCGTGAAAGTGGTTAGGCTTAGTAAGGCTCTTGTCACTCTCCGTATTGAGTGAGCTTCTTACGGGGCGTTTTTTTTGGCAAAAAGAATGCCCAAGGTGCCCCAAACAAAAACTCTCAGTTTGTGGTTACTGCGGTGCGCCCAAGACCAGCTGTAGGTGCACGTCCATCAGTGGAGACGTCCCAAGAGTACCGTGTCCTATCAGATTGGCACCTAAAATGACATTTACGCAAAATATGTCAACGCACAAAATTTTACCCCGCATAATGAACGCACCCCCCCATCAATTTTTCGAGAAAAAAAAGAAGCGCGTTCATTGCACGAGTAAATGGGTCATTCTCCCGAAAAGGGTGTTACTCACCTATGGCTTTAATAATTGTTAGCTGCGAGGATTTTTTATTTATTGTTGGGAGAACACGATGCCGTCGGTTCATGAAACGAAATATTTTTGATTATTTTTAGTCGGCACATGTTTGGAGCACATTGATTTTAGAATGCCTCCTAGGGGTAATTACGACAATTAGGTTGTATCTTTTAACTATCACGCAAGTTTCAAAGCCTTTCAATTTAGTTCTAGCAAAATGATTTCTTAACAGACACATTACAACAAAAAAAAGTCGAAATATGTGGGTCAATGTTTATGAAATGACCACAGTGTTCAATGTTGCCAAAATATTTATACTGGTATAACTAGTATAAAAAAACGGCTGACTGAAATGTCAGTGGTGTAACGAAGAAGATACAAATCAGTATACTGCCTAAACACTTGTGTCCACGGTATTCAGTATGTAATCATATTCAAGCCCCTTTCACGACAACCTTGCCAAATGTGATGTTCACTTTGTGCAAAAAGTTTAGTTTTCATAAGCCAAAGACTTAGTAGAAACGATTGCACTGCCTTTTTAGCTTGTCAGTGGTGTCATGCATAATTTATATCCTACTTTCTTTAATTCATTGATGAGACGCAAGAAGCATTGACAAAACTAATGTACTTTCCTGCTTGAAGGTGAACATTTCGGCAGAAGTCTGCCTGGTTGGGTTAAACGTTATAAATAAAGGGAAAACGCCAACCAATCCCTAAAAATCGTAGGGTCCCAACGTTTCGGTGCCGGCTCGGCACCTTCTTCAGGGGGACTATTTAAAAGAGAAGCAGCTTCTTTCTTTTCTTCTGCGGTGAATGTAGGGCAATATCTTCGTTTTTTACGGTGGTTAGTTTTCAAACCAGGTGTGGTACCTTCGTTTTCTTCAAAGTTGGTTACTATTTACAAACGAGGATCAGCATCTTCGTTTTCCTCTACGGGGCCAGTTTCTTTGGTGTCTCCTCTAAGTGTCGTAGTCCACTGACGTATGCTGAGGGCAAGGTGTCGGAGGATCGATTAATATTTCCTGGTGTGGTCTGCATGCGCCATGACTCAATAAAGAGCCTCAAAGAAAGATAAAGAAAGTGAAGAACAAGCTGTCATCGCCGACCTCAAAAAGAATGGCTACACCAACAGCTTCATCAGCCGTGTTGCCCGTCGTCTTGGTTGCAGTCTTGAGCACCCACAAAATAGTACGCAGTCCCGCCCTAACATCCGCGTCTGTGTACCTTATATAAAGGGAACTAGCGAAACTCTGGCCCGTACGCTGGCCAAAGAAGGTATTCAAGTGGCTCACAAACCTGTTTCGACACTTGGGCGCCTAATGCCTCGTCCGAAAGACTGTCCAGCAAGAGAAAAAGCACAAGGCGTTGTGTACCAAATTTCCTGTGCTGAGTGTTCCGCTTCATATGTCGGCAAAACAGAAAACCTAAAGGAAAGCGTCCGCCAACATAAAAAGGACGTACGTAAATTTGACCGAGAGCGTAGCGCTGTTGCGGAACACAATGCGACGACAATGACCCGAATCCTGGATGTAGAAACCAACTGGCACCAACGGCTCTTTATTGAGTCATGGCGCATGCAGACCACACCAGGAAATATTAATCGATCCTCCGACACCTTGCCCTCAGCCACGGTGTAAGAGGACTTAGGTGAGGACAGAGCACGCCTGCCCTCGACGAAATAATGTCCCCTCGCCGCTGTAGTTCTCACGGCTGTTTATAGATGGCGCCGCGGACCGGTGCCCGCTTTGCCTTGCGCTTTCTCCTTCACGCTGTGTTCCCCAGCCGCGGGCAGCGCGTGAATGCCGGCTGCTCCCAATTAAATTTTCTTACCCGGTATTCAATCGTTTGATGCGTTCGCAGACAAATCTGTGTAACGGCAGAAACCCGCGGATCCCTAATTAAGGTATGAATCATGAGGCATGATTCACGGAACTAACGAACTATTCGACCCGCCCATTTCCAGACGGCTCACGTTCGCGGGACGGATACTGCTGCTGCGATTGAATGGTGTGTGCGACGCGGACGAAAATCATGATTTGGTTTCTCTTATGAATCTTGATCCTTTTGTGACCTCTTGTCCTACTCCTTCATGCACGCTCGGTAACCCTCCACCGAAAACTTTATAGGATAATGTAACAGGCTGATACCCATGTGTAATAGTAGCATGTTTCCATGAAAACATGCTATTGTACATGGGGACTCATTATGTGCAAGACAGCAGAACACACTCAATTAAACTAGAAGTGTTGAAAGGGTATGAGACAAGTGGATAATAAAATATTGCAGTGCCGAGGAAAACCGGTATGTTATAAGGGGCACTGAAGCGGTTTTGTATGCGAGTAAAAACACTTAGATCGTCTTCATTTGGCCTCCAGGATCACGAAAATCGAGATTATTTTTCAATTTGGAGCATAGAGGCTGCAGAAAATAATTTTCAAAGTACCGCTGAAGCCGCTCTTTCCCCGAGCGTTACGTTATAAAAGGAGTTTTCGGAATCTTCGCTCTCACGCATCTTCGGCGCTTAACACGCTTGCTATTTAAAAAAAAAAGGCCAGAAAAAGTTATCACGACTGGTGTCAGTATGGGGGAATATAACTGGCAGGCTTGCAATTGCACCGGCTGACCACACCAGCGACACGCGCTCGGCGGCCGAAATATCCTTTTATTACGTAACATGTGGACGGAGGTTCTTAGTGTTTAGTTAGATCTTCGGAGAAAACGAATGTGTTATTCATATTCACGGGATAAAATATTCTACAATTCACATATGACTCGTTTTTTTTTTTTTTTTTTTTTTTTTTGCAAGAACCTTTTCAGCCTCCATTTAATAATAAATCACGAGATTGGTTAAGTAACCTTCAAAGCAATTTATTTACATTCCACTGTACTATCAAAGGCTTCTCACTTCAGACACTTCAACAAAGGCTTTATAATTCGGAAGGTGCAATAACGACTTCACACATCAGACGTTGCAAAGCCTGGCCTGCTTCTTTTTCTTTTTGGCATTTTTGTCTGAATCTCTAGCTTCTGCTTTACAGTGCTGCCTCATACGCATACTAACGTAATAGTGCAGCACCTTTGACACTGCCTCATTTTTGGGCTGGCTGCAAGGAAAGGTTAGGTCACAGGATTCAAGAACATAATCGACGGTGTCCCAGAACACATTTAGGTCGTTCATATGCTCCGAAAAGTACTTCTCTGCACAATGAAGGATTCCGTAGAGGCGCACATTCGGGTGGATGAGCCCTCCACGTGTCTTGCAGTTGGTGAGGGATGCTTCCTTCTGTGTTGCCGAAGACACAGACAATGACTCCTTGCAAACTTCACACGAAAACATCTTGCCTAGTTTTCTGCACAAGAAACCAGTTACATAGTATACAATGCAATCAACCACTGCAGGTTGACTCATCACTGGCCACAACCTCATCACACTCCCACGCTTCGGTTGTAATCAGACCGTCGACTTTTTCCTTTAGCCGTTCCAGGCTCGACATGCGAGCCTCTTCTTCTTGGTTCTTGAATGTACGTTTGAAAAAAGAGAAGTCTTGCTGTGGTGCTTCTCCAGTCAGAGCTTGACAATTCCCAAACTTTGGAGGCTTGAGGAGGCTGTAGACCATTAACATTCGATACAATTGAAGAAAGGTAGGCATGTCGGGATGATCGTTTTCGCACGCTGCTTGCCGGATTTTCCCGAAAAACCTCTCCAAGGGATCTTGATTGAATTTGGCGGTGAGAACATAATCATAGCCACAGTTGTTCAGAAGGTGTTCTGTTAGATCAATTGTAGACCTCATTGTCACTCTGAGGCCTTCAGCCGTCGTCTGCGTCAGAAACATGTCCTTAGATATCTTCCCAGACTGTACCTCGCGCTCCCATTCATCAAGCCACTCCATCGCTTCCTTGATGACAATCAGGTCCTTGCCTCCCTTCCGAATGCCAACATCTGGGTGTTGCCTGTTCATAGCATCGAACAGATCATTACACCGAAGTGTAAACGCCATTGTACCAGTGCAGTTCCACAAGCTTGGGACTTTTCGGTTACTGTAGTACTCCATTCCCGACTTCATTGCCCTGCTGAAAACTTGGGTAGCAAGTTTTACCCTCATGAGGTCCATGTTCGAGGGGTAAATGTGATGGTGTGTTATCTTGGGGCACACTTTCAGCTCACCAGCATTTCTGCAGTCTTCTTTGTATACTGCCGCATAGTCCGACCAGTTGACCCACTGACCGTTTACTTTGAGGAGGCGTTTCCTGAGGAGCCGATTCCTTATACATTTGAAAAGGTGTGGGACGTCTTAAAATATGTACACTTTCCTGTCCTCTTCCATTGGATGCGAAAAAAAATGCTTAGGGTTGTTTATCTTCCCACTGACACCCAGCTGTGTCCACATTGTGCGGTTAGGGCTCGCTCCATCGCAAACTATGCCGTCAATAAGAGCACCTGCGCCTTCCAACAAGGTGATTGCCTGAAGCAGTAGTTGACAGAGTACTGTCCCCTTGGTTGCAGATCTTGAAGCAAACACAGCAACAGGTTGCGCATAGCTCTCACCGAAAGGACAAAACATAAAGACCAGGCCATGATTGGCTAGCTCGGAGCTTTCCTGGCCGGTGTCTCCGTGGTCGACGAGTCCGGTGTAACTCAATGTTTTCGAGTTAACAGCTTTTCTTTCCCTGACCTGGATTTCATCAAGCAGGAGCATGCCATGTCTTTGGAATTCTGATTTGCCTTGAAGTTTCTTTTTGAGTACTGCGAAGAAGTTGACATCGAACCCGCACTTGATTCCGACAATGGCAATGTACCGGCGGATGGTTTTCACACACGGCAGGGGCAGCACATCATTCTCCCTGAGCAGTCTGTAACCAGCCGGGCTGCGAATGTGCAGAAGCAGGCACAAAAGTAGCCAATCGTCTGTGTAGCGCCTTCCTTTACTTGAAGTGCACTTAGCCGCTGATATGCACTCGCGCAGCAGCATTTGTTGAGGTTCAGGCAGTGCCGACTTCTTCAAAACATCATTCAACTTCTCGCTGCTCAGCTGTTCCAGATCTTTTTTGCACATAGACAATTCAGCTTCAAGCTCTCTCTTTCTCTTTAACAACCTGACTTTAGACCTGGAGCATGCAATGCGTTGCCTTCTCAAAATATCAATCTTCTTCTTTTTAGAAGGAGACAGGGGCATCCTCACCCTTTGTGCTTTTCCTCTTTTGTCCAGGCGTGCCTTGTGAATACGGAGGGTGTTACTGAGGCTTGCACAGAAAGTGCACCGCACCTCTGTTTCATTCAGAAGTAGGAGACATCGGTTGTGTCTCTACATTCCCATTTTGTCAGTGGATGCACACTCCGGGTGTATACCAGGAAACATCTTGTACGCTGGACCCCCCGCGCAGACGGGCTTTTGGTCAAACGCATGTACCATTTCGGTGATGTCATGCGCAGTTTGCGATGGGCACTCTGCCTGAAGAAGCACAGAGTTCACTTCGCGATCCAAGACGTACTGACGAACCTTCAAAGACTTTCGGCACTGCTCCAGAGTGAGGATCTTGCTCGTAAATGGCGGTTCGACTGTTGACGTGCTCTTCATCTCAACGCAACAGAGATTCTGAAGGCCTTCCACGTCAAACTCGTGACAAGCCCATGCCTTACCTGGCATTACGATTGCGCTCTTCTCGGGCAGCACGCTGCGGAAGGGCACATTGTCCTTGTTTCGCTCTACTGGAACCCTGGCTGGGATGTCATTTATGGAGTCGTCTTCCCGTACGATGTGCGTCAAAGGCTCCCCGACAGTACCTGCTTCGGCATCTCCAGCGGTGCACGCGGCGATACCGGGCTCCGCGCGATCAGCTGACGGGTGTTCGTTCACCACGTTTGAAGTCGTTCCATTTAAACGGGTGCCTTCATTACGTTTGTCCTGGAGCTCCGTCTTCCTTCGCTTGACAACAGTTGCAGGTGCACGCTGTCTATTTTTCGGCAATTTTCGTTTTTTCGCTGTCGACGACAGGTAAGGCGGACATCCCGGGAAAATAGACGGCACGGCGTCCGGCGCTAGAACAGGCCTCTTTGGCTGGTCAAGAAGCACTTCACCACCTAGCTCTGCGTAGTACCTTCCAGCTTCTATCACACCGTCGGCAAAGTGTTTTTCACACAGGTAGTCTTTTGGTGTGAGCTGCCGGTCACTTCTTGGAATGGCACGAGCCCACAAGGCTAAACGTTCCGGATCGGAAGGCGCCCGAAACGAGTTCACCTTCTCCTTGCAAGAACGGTATCCGCTGTTGCAGTTTGGCGCAAAGCACTTGCGACCCATCTTGGCCGTGTTTGGGTGCAACGAACTTCATAGAAAAACCTCTCAACAGAGTTTGAGGGTCCCTAACACAAACGAAAGAATCACCGGACTGTGCCTACGTTGTTGTCGTCGTCGAGATAGGCGCGGCTCGGGAACAGCGGAGAAGAACCGTGGGGAACGGATCGAAGGCGCCATCTACCGGGAGCTCGGAGAAACGTTTTTGACGCGTGACCTTATCTGGTCGCATCCTCCTCTCCTTGGCCGCCGAAGTGTCCTCACCTAAGTCTTCTTACACCGTGCCCTCAGCATACGTCAGTGGACTACGACACTTAGAGGAGACACCAAAGAAACTGGCCCCATAGAGGAAAACGAAGATGCTGATCCTCGTTTGTAAATAGTAACCAACTTTGAAGAAAACGAAGGTACCACACCTGGTTTGAAAACTAACCACCGTAAAAAACGAAGATACTGCCCTACATTCACCGCAGAAGAAAAGAAAGAAGCTGCTTCTCTTTTAAATAGCCCCCCTGAAGAAGGTGCCGAGCCGGCACCGAAACGTTGGGACCCTATGATTTTTTAGGGATTGGTTGGCGTTTGCCGTTTATTTATTACTTTCCTGCTGTATTAAAACTATTCAATTTGAGCAAAGAGTGTTGTTGAAAAATGTTTATTTGCTTGAAATGTCAGTTGTGTCAAGAGTCAGTCGCGTCGCGGATTTTTCTGTCGTGAGTTTGTGACGTAAGCTGCTTTTGCAAGTTCCTAAATTTTTGCTTCTGTAACTGCAAAAAATATATGGTAAAAGTTTGAGTATTGATCGTAATAAATGTGAATAAAATGCTATGACATGCACAGAGACGTTTTTTGTTTCTAATTTCTCAACTCTCATATTTTTTAAAGTGTTTTCGGCACTTTCCTTTCATGTCGACCTTTCAGCTTGCCACTTCAGAGACAGTAATTTATTTTTTAATAGGAACCACCGAGTGCAATAATTGACGTTCTTGCCTCCCCCATCCGCAAAAAAGAAAAGATAAAAAGAACCCTGCATGGCTTTGTAGTGAGGTGAAAAAATATACCGATTGTTTATCTGTTTCTGCGCTATAATATTTTTTATTTTCTTTAAAGGTACAGAATTTTTGAACAAAACGTGCATGTGCCGATAAAAGAAATCTAAATGTTCTTCCAAATTAATTTTCTAGGCTTTCAGACACAATAGTTGGTAGTTTTTTTAATATATATTTTGCGGAACAGGAGCCCTTACCAAAACACTCGTTCACTTGGAAACCAAAACTGACTGTATCAATTGAGAGCATTGTATTGCAGAAGTAAACCACTCATAATGTCACGAATGGCGAGGTGACGTCACAACGAATAACCGAGGACACTGAAACTAAAAGGAAACAAAAGATAACGAGAGATTGTCACGGGCATTGAAGTCAGCATAGTAGCAGGTTAGAGTGTAAGAGTGAGACTGACTGCATGCAGCACGCCGCAGTCTCTTTTCTAGCCTCGCGGGAGTCTAGAACAATCTGTCGAACGTTCGGGCGTCGAAGATTCCGTTCCCGAGTAACCGACAAGATTCTCAAACTCTTCTCCAGGATGCAACGCATATAAAGTTGAAAAACGAAGAGCAGCACCAGGCATTGAACCCCGGTCACCTGCTTCGGAGACAAGCGCGGTAATCAATATATATGTCGCGATAAGCCCGAGAAAA
This sequence comes from Ixodes persulcatus, assembly GCA_013358835.2. Lineage (NCBI taxonomy): Eukaryota > Metazoa > Arthropoda > Arachnida > Ixodida > Ixodidae > Ixodes > Ixodes persulcatus. Next base: position 128,412 of record JABSTQ010009735.1, on the reverse strand, counting down.
AAAATGAATGTATAACGTAGCTATTATTACATTTAGTGGGTTACATTCTACGATACAGTCAGACCCACTTATAACGAACCTGGGTATAGCGAAATATTGGTTATAACTAACAAATGCTCGTTGCACGCTCCTGCTGCTATACTTTTAATGTAACTTTATCCAGTTTTTAACGAAGAAAGTGGCAACAGCGCTGCATATATACCAAAAGAAAGCGTCGAAGCGCCGAGACTATTTTTTGCGAAAATTACTATAAAATAGCATTCGCAGAACCCTAGGAGTGAATAAAACATGTTTGCCGACTTCTCTCGCAACACGCTCCGGCACCGAGCGACTTTCTCCAGGAAAAAGTTAGGCAACTCCGCGCTGAATGAGTTGGGCTGCACCGTATCGCACGCCACGCGATACTTCGTGCGCCGGGTGTTGGTTGCAAGATTACTCGCTCGCAGAGCCTGCAAACGAGAGGGATGACGATAACAAACCTGCTACAAGGTCGGTTTCAGCCTGAGCGGCTGTGGCGGCAGTTGATGCACTCCGAGCTTACTTGGTTGGCCCCTCCGTTGGACGAAGCCCAAGTTGTAAAGACGGCTTCGACACGCCGTATGCAGTTGAGCATTGAAAGCTACTTTCGTCCGCAGTAAGGACTCCCTCTAAAGACTTTTGTTAGTTTTTGCCTCATTGATCGAGTCCCACCTGATGGGGCTGGTCGAGACGCCAGGCACGAGCAGACGGCGCGAGGCGGAGGCAGAGTTTGGGCGGAGGACACCTGGAAGTTGTTGTTTAGCTTTATTGTTGAAGGAAGACTCTCGGTGAGACAGCGCGTGCTTCTATCTTGTACCTCGCAGAGTCGGCGAGAGTGACACTCGCTGCACCTCTTGCGAGTGTGTTCCGGATTTCGACATTCTGCGTGCTTTTGGATCACGTGCGTTGCACAGCTAGCGAGAGTCACTGGAGCGTGTCCCGGGTATCGAGATGCTACACGCTCTTCGGTTGCGTTACAGCACCATCCGAAAGGGGGACAGAAAACAATTTTTCAAACGCACCTGAGAATGAGGGAAGCACGTCTTTGTCTTTCTAAAGAATTAAGGTACAGTAGAACCTCATTAATACGTTTTTCAGGGGACCATGGAAAAAAAAACGTATCATCCGGGAAAATGTAACAACCGATAACGCACTTAGGGGGGCTCTAAATGAGATAGAAAGCAGCTCTTATAAAATGGTCTATTTTATGTGTACTTACAGAACTGTTGAGGTCTCGGATATGTTCACAAAAGCGCGTAATATCCGCCTTCTGCTTCAAATTAATGTTAAGCAGTAAAAGCCGTTTCTTCCGGAGCCGCAGCCCTCTCTCACTCTCTGCACAGTCGTGAACATTTCCGTAGCGGTGCAAGGTGTCCAACGCAACGATCGCGTCCGCAAACGTGGGCGCAGCGTAATCGTTCGTTTCTTGCTCGACGTCTTCATCACTTTTTTCGTTGTTGGCAGTAGTGAGGTCGGCCACCATGTCCGCTTTGCTCTGCGGTTCAGAGGTAATGACGTTGTTGTGAAGCAACGATGCTGTTCAGAGTTGACGGCGCGAGTCCGAGGTCTCTCGCGATGTCAGATCTCTTCTGGCTGGGATTGCGATCCACCGTCTGAAGTATATCAAACTTGTCTTTAAAAAAGAGTGCCTTCCTTTTTCGTGATGCCATGACCGTCGTCAATGTGCGCAAAGTGCACATAGTCCGAAACACCACGATTCAGGCAATCGGGTGGAACAGAAACTAGAAGCATGCATGCGGGTGAACCTCGTGCCAGAGAAGGACAGATGAAAGAGGGAGCCTCACTCTCTGTTCAAGCAGTGCTCCAAGGTCACACCCGGGCAAGATGGGAAGCTGTGGCAGAGCCTAGCCAACCCCAGCAAGGAGAGACTCGCAAGAGGGAGAAAGGAGGAAAAGGAAAACGGGCGTCTGCTTGCCCCCGCGTACAGTGCGACCCGCATTGCTTCGCTTCGAAGCCACCGTGGCACCCTGGCGCCCGGGACGCCGAGGCGCCACGATGCCGACACTTTTGGACGTAACAACCAAGAAAGCAGACATAACAGGCAGAAAACTAATGCGTGTATATGTATGGAAGTAAAAGGGGACTGGCGTTTTTAAATGTAACAGCTGGAAAAACGTATCAACCGAGAACGTATCAATGAGGTTCTACTGTACATGAAAAAGCATTTCCAGTGATCGGCCTCGCATCAAACGCTTGCCTAGACTGCCAGACATGCTTGCGGCCGCCAGCAGACATGCACGCACAAAGAACTTGCGCCAAGTACAAGTTCTCTACACAGATGCGAGAAATATGAGACAAATATTTTTAATAGGTGAGTCGAATTCAATTGTTAACTCGTTAATAGTAGTTCCTAATGAACGCTATTTACAAGAATGGACGTTTGGTCTAGTTGATAAACGTTCATCATGAAAAGCAGCGCGAAACACAAGCACACAGAGGAGAGAAACACACGCAGGACAAGGCACTGACTATCAACTTTCTTATTTTGAAAACATGCGGGTATGGGATATTCTTCTTCTTTCACTGTGGTGTAAGCAGTAAAACAGACAACAACGAATGCCACATTAAGCGTGGCATGAAGTTCGTTCCTCGCAAAAAGGGGACAGTCTATGAAATCCCATTCTCCTGCATACATCACAGTTCGTTAAAAGGTCATACTCCCACTTAGCAATACATTGCCGGGACTATGGCTGCGAACCACGGTTCAGTGACACAAATATCCTGTACAATACACCAAACTCAGTTATCTAGGGAGATAATTGAGGCCTACCATAAAAAAAAAAAGAAAACAAAATGGGCATGAGCCAATTATTAGTGAATCTGAGGGACAGTGAGATGGCTTTTTTGGACCTTGGATAACTTCTGCTTCGAAGAAAAAGAAAGCGATCCCAGAGTAAAAGAACAGCAGTGAAAGAAAAGAAGACCCCGTACCCACCTGTTTTGAAAATAGGAAACTTTATAGTCAGCGCCTTGTCTTGTATGTATTTCTCTCCTGTGTTTTGCGCTGTTTTTCATGATGAACGCCACTCTCAGCTGGAAGGCGGTCACCCTATGTCCTGTCGACCGTGACGTGAATTGGTCTCGCAATGCGCTCGGCGTATTTTTGGGTGTGTAAGTCGCAATTTTTTCCCCGAATTTCTGTTGGTGCATTTCGTACAATGACTCAATTTAGCGTAATATCCCGAGCGGTAGCCCATTTAAAATTGCGAGCAACTTGGGCGAAAATATGTGGGTGGTTTACCTCACGGGGTGCGGCCAAAAAAAGTAAAACTATATCGTAGCCATCCCGGAGTTCCAAAGTCTTCTATGAAATTCACGCAACTTGTCGCAGATACATTATTGGAACCTGAAAGTTGGTCTACGGCCGTCGGCCGAAATTTAGGTAGTGCTCCTTCATTTGAACTTCTTCGCGGAACCGTCACTCGTGCCATAAAGTTAATGTATCACGGCAACTTAAATTTCCTTTGCTTTTTGACTCGTTTCCTAATTTTTCAATCTTGGTCGGCACCGTTCACTCGCAGATTTTGAATTGAAGTTGTTTGGAAAAATAAAAAAAATAAAGTTATCCCGTCTGCTCCTGTGTTAGGCCACCGCCGTGAATCGAGTTTTGCCTTTGTCCCGCCATGGCAACCGTTTGTCCCCACGACGACTGTGGCACGGTTTTGTAGCGTAAGCTACACTGGCCGAGGTTGAGCAGTTTCGCACAGCTCCTGGAGAGCCGTGCTGCGCATGCGCAAGGAGCAGTGGCGTCACACGGCGCACAGCTGGCGCAAAAAAGTCAAAGTTGGGGTTTTTACGTGCCAAACCAACGACGGGCATCTGGCACGCCCCAGCGGAGGACTGAGGATTAATTGAGACCACCTGGGGATCTTTTGACGTGCAGCCGAACGCTCGGTTAGACGGCGCCTCCTCCGCAATAACAAGAGCAGAGAAGCTTAACTCACCGGATCCCGAAGTAGTCACATAATGTGTATACCGTGCGTGTGTCATTGAAGCAGCAGTAAGCATGATAATCAAGCTAATCCTAGACAACCAGGAAAGCTAAGAATAACCAGCTGAACATAAGCTTATGCTACGTATATGCTGGCATAGCCGAGCTAAGCCACTGCAATTTTTTATGCTCTCTGGATGCGAGTACTTTCCGACGACAGGCCCGGAACTGAAGCGATCTTGGTCGGACAAACATTGTATTGGGGCAGCAAATGCAACGAATGAATGAAAAATGAAGTCCAAATCTTGGGTGGGTCATCTTTCCGGGGTGAGCCATCTCTTAAGATCTAATCCTTGAAATGAAAAAGAAAAAATCAAGACCGAAATTTTTTTCATCTTAAAGGGACACTGATAGGGTATTTATGCTCGCCGAGGTTTTAGGGGCGAAGCTCCTTAGGGCAGGGTTCATGCGGGTCCTTGAAATCCTTGAAAACCCTTGAATTTAAAAGTAGTGTTTTCAAGGCCTTGAAGGTCCTGGAATTTTTACAGATCCTTGAAAGTCCTTGATTTTCGAGTTTGACGACGACATTTAGCCGATGTTTATGAACGCCTGGCCACACTGGAATCAGTTTTGGTTCCGAAGGGCATAGCCAGACCCACATCAAATCCACTTTGTGTTATTTCCGGCACGAGATCAGAAGTTGGCGGCGTAGCTCGAACGTAAACTGGTGTGTAATGTGTGCGGTCGGAATTACTGCAGCAACTGCAAGTGAGAAATAATGCCAGGGAAATGCAAGTTCCAACGCTCGTGGCTGAGCAACGACAGTTATAGGCACTGGATTGCACCGGTCCCGCCGAATCCAAATTAGGCTAAATGCAAGCCTTGCTCGAAAATGTTCGACATTGCTGCTATGGGGGAGTCGGCGCTGAAAAATCACATGAAAAGCGCCAAACACGACGCGAACATGAAGGTGGCAGTGAGTAACCCGATCAAGAACTTCTTGGTGCCCTCTGTAGGTGAATCGTCCGTGAACCCAACGTCCGTGGATTTAGCGCAATCACAGTCGTCGGGCGTGGACGGTGTGTGCAAAAAGCATGAGCTAGTGACTGATGCAGAGATTCTTTGAATCTAGCATACAAAAAGGAAAGCCCCTTAATATCCTGTCTCGTGCAATAAATGTTACATTTTTAACACATTTAGAATTGTGTTTTGTCTAAGTAAGGCTCTCAACATAGTCCTTGAAAATATCCTGGCTGGGCCTTGAAAGTCCTTGAAAACCCTTGAATTTTTGTCTTCGAGGCCAGCATGAACCCTGTAGGGGCTAGCCTTGTCCGTCCACCGTAGGCCCGGCGTCGGGTGCTCGTGCTTCTGCTCGTGAGATCACGTGCTCACGAGCACGTGAGCACATGCTCACGGGCTCGTGTAGGGCAAAAATAAAATTGGAAAAAAAAGATTAAAAAAATTATGAAAAAAGAAAAAAGAAGAAAAAAAAGAGTAGGGGGTTCTGAGATGCCATCTCATCTGTCTGCTTAAAAAAAGAAAAAGAAGAAAACCACACATTCTCCTACTGACATGAATGAAAAGGCTCGGCATGCTGCGGCTCAGCGTCTACGCAGACAAGCACCACCAGAGCTTCGCCCCAAGCAACATCATTCACCACGTGGACATGCGGTCAATTTTTTTAGTTGTACGTGACACATAAGAGTCCAACTACCCAGAACAAAATTTGCGGCTTGAAATTCGGTTTCTTTCCGCCCGAAAACCGCCGATCGTGAACTAGCCGGTTTGAGTCGCGCTCACTCTCTTTTCCGTGGTCACGGACCGTTTTTTAAGGTTTCGACGCGACCACCAAATTTAATCAAAGTCGCGGGTCATTGAAGGCACACAGTCAATATTAGAAATACAAAAAAAATATGAAACCCATTTTTTGTGGCTTCCAAAAAGCTGCAAATACGTTGATTGAAAAAAAAAAAAAAAAAAGGTTGCGCAGACAACCGGAAGCATTCCATGCATTCACTGCATAATTCTCAACATGGCGTCATTTCGCGTTTCGTGGGACTCGCGGGGTGGCAGTGGACGACGGGCGTGGGACCTCTACTTCAGAACTGTCGTTCACGGTACTGGCGAATTCTATCTTCCTTCGAAAGAGAAATTTTGGACCGATCAAAAGAACTGATATTCATCCCGTACGACACGCCCGACCAGCAAGCCAATTGCACGAAGACGTCGCCGAGCCGTCGTCCCTTCTCGTGGCTGAAGACATCACTCGCTCAAACGTCAAGCACGAAGTGCGTACTTCGAGTTGAATACGCACGCGTACGGTTTCTTTACGAGGTGCGAATGTGGCCAATGCGTGGTGCTGCCCGACTTCAAGCCCGGAGTGCATGAAATGAAGGGAAATCGGCAGCAAACTTTCCGACATACAGTCAACCGGATGCATTGCTACAAACGAAAGAGTTCCTTCAGTAGCTTAATAAAGAAAAAAAAAAGTTCCTTCAATAGCTCAGTGGAAAGACGCCCGCTTCACGCGCAGCAGGCACGGGTTCGATCCCTAGTGTGGGCGTACCATTTTTTTTTCAAACATTTTGCGATGTTTACATTTTTTTTTTTTTTTTTACAATTATCACTGAAAAGAAAACAAAAAAAAACAATTGTTGTGGACGATACGTCGCTGAACTAAATGGTATGAGATTCCATTTTAGATGCGGAGCATCTCTGGTTCAAGTCTATGTCCCACGGCGTCGGCGTCGTAGTCCGCACTCACACTACGCATGCGCAACTCTCCTCCTTCCCTCTCTCCAACAGCTGCGCGTTACTCTCTCCGCTCTCTCTCTCTACCAGCTGCGTGCACTTTGCGTGCGTTCGCTTGTACTCACACCGCGCGCGCATGTGCAACTCTCCTCCTCTAGTCTCCTCTCCTTCAAGTGTGAATATAAACAGCGGTAGCGCGCTGCGCGACCGCTGTACGACCAACTTGCCAGACATTCGCTGCACCGCCAATCCGACAGGCGGAGGGCCGCAGCCAAAGGCAGCACGGACGGCGCAAACGTCGCGTGACTGTATTCCCGATCGGGAGAGGAGGACCGGGGAATGTAAGCGGTGCGTCACGCCACGAGTCGTCATCGTCGTGAAGGCAATGGACGCCACGGAGTTTTCCCGTGCACAAAAGTGAGCTGCCAATTTTGAGACCATCGAGACACGAGTACACTTGGTTTCCGATGGACGGTGGCGGACGCTACGAGTCATTCGAAGCTGTGCGAGTGTTACGCGACCTTCGGAAGAAATGCAGCAATGTGCGGATTCCTAGTCACGGGATTATATGTGGTGCTCAGTTCGCTGGAACCTCGGACTTCCACATTTTAGTGGACTATAATAAAAATAATTTGTTTTGTTCTAAAGTCGTAAAAACCACGAGGGGCCATGGGAGGAGCAATGCTTTTTGGTTTCTAGGCTAGGTGGTGCGAGAGGTACCGTCCATTATAAATACGGCTATTACCGTCCCTCCATCCATCCGGTAGAGCAGATGGGGGTCCGCAGACCCTTCGGGGTCCGCAAAGCCCTGTCTCATCAGTCAGGCCCAGCAGGAAAAGTTGTCTTTTTCAGATTGAGAAGAAACATTCTAATTTTCGGGTGAATTTTCTAGTGTGTATGTCAGTGAAAGAACTGTACTCTAAATTAGCCCTTAGTTATATCCATTAATTTAAAAATTATCATAGTTAACCCGTAGCTTTCCCTTCCCCTCACCCCGGACAGGGTACTCCATCATCTCCCCTGATCCACAAGGGGTCCGCAAAACATCGATGATTGAGAACCGCTGCTGTAGAGGAATACCCGGAACTGGGCGCAGCCAAACGGAACGGGACGACTCGTTGGAAGAATGTGTCTCGAACTGACGTGTGCGACGAGTCGAAGCGGCCGTTTCTCCGACGGTTCACACATCGGATCGGATAGCTTTTTTGCACGTGTGTTTCCCGCTTTATATATTCCTACGATGCCTGAATCGATAAAACAGCCCGCTTTTTTGTGCTCTCCTATGTCTCTTCTCGTTGCCGCAACTCCCAAAAGGGTGGCGTACGTCATAGTACAGACTGTTCCGCAAATTCATTATTTGTTAGGACGCCCTTAAAATGGAACTACCTTCCGGAACAGACCATGCACATTGATAAGTGTGACGTTTCCTTTTCGCGCTTGTCCGAATACATGGTACAATCCCCCCCTATAATAATGCGTTCGAGGCAATGCGGTTACAATAAGAATAAAAAATACAATATCTTTTTAAAGTATGGCTCTTAACCCTTTCATGGTCACTGACATACCTGTACGTCACCGCGAGAGCGTCCCGCATGCTTGCTGCCTTACCCGTACGTCCGCGACTGCTCATTCAAAAATTCGCGCCTCTGTTTGAACGGGCGCGTTGACGGGGACGTGCTGCCATCTGGTAGGTTTGTAGGGAACTACGACCATATAACTCCGGTCGTGTCTGTTTTGGCGCGGCTTTTTGAAATTGTGAAACTGGACGCTCTGTGCAAGTGATACTTTCGAGATGGCCGCGCGTGCTGGCTGCTCCGGGGGTAGCGTAGTGGAGATTGGAGCGATGGCTGTTCGGGGTTAGACTTTTAACCCTTCTCGGTCTCTGAGTCGGATGACAACTCGACATCCGACGAACAACTGGAAACCAGCTCGGTTCGGAGTCCGGAGTCTGACGCACAGCCGCACCGTCTGCTAGACCGTCTCGGAAGCGGGCGCGTCAAAGTTTTAGTCCTTTTTGTTTTGTTCAGCCTCCAGCGAGTGTGCCGCAGATGTTTTCAAGTGTGCGTACTGTTTATTTTAAGTCTTACATTTTTTTTATGCGACAATAAACTAGTGTATACTTTTTGCTATCGCACCGAGTAAAAAAACCCGACCACGGGGGCGCGTCTTTGGACAAAAAATGCGACCATGAAAGGGTTGACTAAAGGCAAATAGGCCGTATTGACATTTATGACAAAGGAGGAATGGCTCAGCCAACGGCTTCCTCTTCCGGTGGTCTCAATACAGTCCAAACCGTGGCAGCATTGGTTCGTGGGCTCGGCACCACGCTGGCGCCACAAGCGAGTCCGACTTGCACGAGGGCTTTCATGAAGACGGCTGTTCGTGGGCTAAAAAATGTGATACAGTCGAATCTCGTTAATTAAAACTCAAGGGGGACTGGAAAGTTGTTTGAATAAAGCGAAGTTTGAATTATCGGGAGTTTCCTCCCATAGAGACGTATAGGATGGGACCTGCATGTTAGTTTGAATTATCCGCAAGTTCAAATCAAGAGAGTTTAAATTATTGAGAGTCAACTGTACTCTTTCAGACGGGTACTGGGGCCTGCCTCACAGCCCTACCACTGCCTTCCTCCCCACTGCCAAAGCTGGTCTCAAGCCGCAAGGTAGGTGGGACTCTCGATGCAGGGTTGGGCTGATGCAGGGGCCAGACATGCACTTTGATTCTTGAGCTGGAACCTATCCAGACCCATGGAGTGATCCCAATGATGTCTAGATGGCTGGGCGGATACTTAGAATGCTTAAGGGGCAAGGACAGTCGTTTGTCTGGCCTACTCCTTCATCTTCTATTAGGGGCGAAGCTCCTTAGGGGCTAGCCATGTCCGTCCGCCGTAGGCCGGCGTCGGGTGCTCGTGCTTCTGCTCGTGAGATCACGTGCTCATGAGCACGTGAGCACATGCTCACGTGCTCGTGTAGGGCAAAAAAAAAATTGGAAAAAAAAATTATGAAAAAAGAAAAAGAAGAAAAAAAGAGAGTAGGGGGTTCTGAGATGCCATCCCATCTGTCTGCTTAAAAAAAGAAAAAGAAGAAAACCACACATTCTCCTACTGCCATGAATGAAAAGGACCAAAAAGCTCAGCATGCAGCGCCTGAGCGTCTACGTAGACAGCAAGCTGCTCCGGAGACCAGGGCGCGAGAAGCTGCTGCACAGCGTGAAAAAGTCCAAACGCAACCCGGAGCTCAGCACTACCTATGAGCAAAAAAAAGAAGATCAGCACCATCAGCAATACCTATGACCAAAATCAGTATCATCAGCACCACCCGAGCTTCGCCCCAATCAACATCATTCACCACGTGGAGATGCGGTCATTTTTTCTGACTTTAGATTGTACTGTCCTGTTTACTGAGATTTAACAGCTTTCTGTTTATTTATATAAAATATAGGGTGCCCTTTTTCTCCCTTAAAAATGAGATCAAATATCGCAAAATGCCTCTGTTCTGAGATATATAAACATAAAAAAGGACATGTCGTGGTGTTAGGTCGTGTAACGAGAAAAAAAGGCACGCGTGGCTGTAACTTTGGTGGTTTTTCTTGTGACGCTTAGGGTAGATAGATTATGTTTGCACATAAAATTGGATCTTTAGTGCCCAACGTCCATCAGCAGCTGTTTTTCTTTTTTTCACCGGAACTTTTATACATTTGAGCTTTTGTTTCGTACGAGACGCATATTGTGCACCAGGCGCATACTGTGCACATATAATGATCTCATTCGCAGCACACTTTGGAAAAATCCCATAAATAAAATCACTATTCGATATTCGATTCAATATTCTGCTATTTTCTTTCTTAATTCGATTCGGTATTTGATTTGATTACTACTATTGGGTATTTTCACACCCGTAGCTAGAACGCATCCAAGCAATTGACTTCTGAGGAAAACTTTCCGTTTATGGTCTTACTTGCTAGTTTTGTCAGTCACTTTATTTTTTAGTCAGTTATGCCTATTCTAGTAATGGTTAGGTAATTAAGTCATGTGTGAGCAGGGATGGTATCGTGAAATTTTCAATATTTTGCATTTGCACTTTTATCAGATGGAGTAAATATGTACTCTTAAGGGAGGACACTACCTGGGCATGTCTTCTTTTGAACTGCTCACTCAATCGGCGTGAAATTTTCAGGTGGTGTTTGTAGCCATATAGAAGGAGGGCATGCAAAGTTTCAGCCCTGTGAACCAATTTTATGAGGTACTATACCCCCAGAAGGTAGCTTTATATGGAATCTGCTCAATGAATCTATCGTTGAGAAATGCTGTTGATCACCACATATTTCTTTGGTGGAATGCATACTGGAATACTTGTTGCCGGTTACTATGAAAAGAAATTCCAGAAAATATGCATTTTTCAAATAAAAACAACTTATCAAAGTTTTTTTGTTTTTTTTACATTTGCCAAGTTTTGCAAGTTACAATTTTTCAAAATAAAGGAACATGAAAATGCGAAATTTAAGTTCATAGTAACCGGCTCGATAACATTTCGGCATATAATCTGCAAATATTAAGTCTCTTGGTAGTTTCATACTGAAACGATAGTTTTATTAAGGTGGGATTTGCTGCCAAAAGTGAAGCTGAGATAAATGCACTTGAAGTTTCAAGATGACGTTCTAAAAATTTCTTTTTGCGTCTTAAATGTCAAAAATTCTTTCCAGCAGTGTAGGTGATGTCTTTCTCAAACTTCTTCTGATATACTGACATTGCTTTCAGCTATTTTCACTTGTGGATGACGAGTGCTACGCAGTGCAGCACACCTCACCAACATATAAAGAATAATTATTTTTGACATTGTTTGTCCGTGCACATTGACAAGACTTTGTGAGAGTGTTCCTTGTTATCCATACACGCCAAAACTCTGCAGTTCTGAATATGCATTTTTTGGAAAAAAGGTGCAATTCAAGGTAGTGTCCCCCCTTAAGTATTGGAGTACTTTTGTTTTCTAAACAGGGACTTGGAACATCTGGGGGGTTATGTTCGACGAATGTTTCGTTTCTCCTAAGAAGAAACAGAAGTAACAAAAGTGACGAAATCGCGTCTGATTGGTGAGAGGATCAAATGATGAAAGTTCCCTTTTTTGTCATTTGAGCCTCTAGCCAATCAGACGCGATATCTTCACTTCCATCACTTCCGTTTCTTTTTAGGAGAAACGAAACATTTGTCGAACATAGCCCCCCTGTATTTCCTAATAATAAAAACTAGGGGTGTGCTAATACCGAATAGTAGTTATCGAATCGAATACTGAATCTGTAATGTACGCGCCAAGGCGTGCTGAAGACGACAAAGAGCAAGGGACCAAGATCGGTGCTCGTGCTCGGACTCATGCTGCTCGGCATTCGGGAAATCCGCTGGCTGTCACCCAGCATGTACTGTTCCAGACTAAACCTGTAAATAGCTTGTATATAAATGTACATAACAAAATTGGCGATGAGGAAATCGGCAACAGCGGGCGATACTTCGCCCACTCAGCATGGTTGACCAGAAACCGCTTACTTTCGAAGCTTTCAAGGCAGGTGAGCCGGAAACATGGCCGTTGTACCTGCAACGGTTGGAATTCTATTTCGAGGCGAATGGAATTGCTACACCCAAGCTGAAGCGAGCAGTTTTCTGCAGCGTCTGCGGTGCCGAGACATATGCAATCCTGCATTCTCTCTGCGCACCGAAGACTCCATCCGAGACGGACTTCTCCGGCATCGTTATGAAGTTGGGGAACCACTTCGCACCGAAGCCCTCGGAGATCGTGGAACGTTTCAAGTTCCTTAAGCGGACACAGCGTAGCGATGAGACAATTGCTACATTTATTGCGGATCTACGCCGTATCGCAGTCACCTGCAATTTCGGAGACACGCTCAACAGCAGCTTGCGCGACCAGATCGTGTGTGGGGTAAAGGATGAAGCTTTGCAACGACGTCTGCTCAGTGAAGCCGAACTTACACTGGCTCAAGCAGAGAAGATGGCCATCGCAGCGGAATGTGCAAAAAACGATGCTGTGGAAATCCGAGCCACGTCCCAAGACATCAGCCAAGTCCACAGCGTGGCTAAAGACGGACCTGGACCGTCAACGCCTGCTCAACGCTTTACGAGGCTTACAACAAAACAAACGGGGTTTTCCTGTTTCCGGTGTAACGGGGCACATCAGCCAGAGGACTGCCACTTCAAGAACGCCACTTGTCATTTTTGTGGCCGCAAGGGGCATATCGTCCAAGCCTGTCTCCAAAAGAAGGCAAAGAGAAAACCATTTTCGGGGCAAGGACAAGGAAGAGCACAAGCTGATCTGCTGGACGGTAATGCTACCGAAACATACGAGCTGTGTAACCTCTCGTCTAATGAGCCCTCCATCCTCGTAGATATCAGAATCAACGAACAGCCAACAATGATGGAAGTCGACTCCGGATGCATGTTCTCTGTCATCAGCAAAAGAACAATGGCACGACTTCGCATTCCGAAGCAAAGGCTGCAACCATCCACTGTTGCGCTGAGAACCTACACAAAAGAACCTGTAACCGTTCTCGGCAAAGTACACGTCATGGTACGACACAAAGAAAAGTCCGCAACTCTACCACTCCTAGTGGTCAAGGGAGAATATGCAAGCCTTCTTGGACGAGACTGGTTCAAGCCTCTAGGAATCGGACTCACTGGTGTTCATCTGCTCGAGACTGCCCAACAAGGTAGCGGATTCCTAGAGGAGTTCAAGGATATTTTCGACGCAGGCCTGGGGAAGAGCCGGGGACCACCTATTTGTGGGGAAGTCGACACCTCCGCGACACCAAGGTTCTGCAAGGCAAGACAAGTTCCTTATGCTATGCGACCCAAGGTGGAGGAGGAACTCGAAAAGCTTGTTAGGCAAGGAATCGTTGAACCTGTGAAGCACTCAAGCTGGGCTACACCAATTGTTCCAGTATTGAAGAAGAACGGAGAATTGCGAATTTGCACCGTTAACAAGGCAGTGAAGTGGGAATCCTACCCATTACCAACGCCAGAGCAACTCCTCAGCAACTTGGCTGGATGCTGCCATTTCACACAGCTTGACCTAGCACAGGCCTACCAGCAGTTGACTGTCGATGATGAGTCAGCTAGACTTTTCACCATCACGACGCACAAAGGACTTTTTAAAGTCAACCGACTACCATTTGGAGTATCTGTCTCAGTAGCTATCTTCCAGCGCTACATGGAGAAGCTACTTGCTGGAATGGAAGGTGTACTGATCTTCCTGGATGACATCCTTATCGGCGGCAAGTCTAAAGACCAGCATGACAAACGATTGCAAGAAGTTTTGCAACGGCTCCAAGACGATGGGCTCCGCCTTAACAGGGAAAAATGTGCATTCAACGTAAGCCAAGTTGTCTTCTTGGGATTCAAAGTCGACAAGGATGGAGTGCGACCTACCGAAGACAAAGTCAGAGCAATACATGAAGCTCCTGAGCCGAAGAACAAGCAGGAATTACAGGCATTCCTCGGCCTACTTAATTTTTACCATCGCTTTCTTAAAGGAGCTGCCCACACCCTGGAGCCACTGCACAGACAGCTTGATAAAGGTGCGAGCTGGACATGGACTGTCCGTGAAGCGGAAGCTTATCGTAAGGCAAAGGAGCTTCTCAAGTCAACAGCTGTTCTTGCGCACTACGATGTCAACAAGCCCTTAATTTTGACTTGCGACACTTCTCCTTACGGTTTTGGAGCCGTCCTGAGCCACGTGTCCGCGACTGGAGAAGAATCACCAATAGCTTACGGGTCCAGAACCCTAAGCAAGGCAGAGCGGAATTATTCACAAACAGATCGTGAGGCTCTGGTGGTCATATATGGTGTTAAGAAGTTTCACCAATACATTTATGGTCGACCGGTTACTATCATCACAGATCACAAGCCTTTACTTGGGTTACTAAACCCCCACAAGGAAATTCCAGCTATGGTGTCTCCAAGAGTCTTGAGGTGGAGCTTGATGCTTGCTGCATACCACTACGAATTACGGTACCGTCCAGGTAGCAATTTGGGTAACGCTGATGCCCTCAGCCGGCTGCCTCTCCCAGCCACACAGTTGGAACACGTTCCTGTGGCCGACGTTTGGATGCTAGAGACCGCTCCAGAACAACCTTGGAATGGAGAAAAAATTGCAGCATCCACGAGAAAGGATACCATACTTGTGCGTGTCCAGCGCTGGGTTATGCATGGGTGGCCAGATGACAAGCAACCTGACGAGTTTAAACCCTACGTAACAAGGAGAGATGAATTATCAGCTTACAAAGGATGCATCCTTCGGGGAAGCAGACTTGTGATACCCAAGGTGGCACAAGGCACCGTACTCGACGTTCTGCACTCAGCCCATCCAGGCATTGTAAAAATGAAAGCATTGGCACGGAGTACAGTCTGGTGGACTGGAATCGACCACGACATCAAAGATAAAGAGAGCAGGCCGTTGATGCCACGGGCCCCAGTGCATCCCTGGGAGACGACTCAACATCCCTGGTCACGGCTACACATTGATTTTGCTGGGCCGTTCAAAGGGAAAGTTTTTCTGATAGTGGTGGACTCATTTTTAGAATGGCTAGAAGTATTAATCATGAATTCAATGTCGTCCTCAGCAGTCATTCAGAAGCTAAGGATGCTATTCGCCACGCATGGAGTGCCGGACGTAATTGTAAGTGACAATGGCACGGCCTTTGTTTCCACCGAATTCACTGAATTCGTCAACCGCAACCAGATCCGGCACGTCGCCGTAGCACCTTACCACCCTTCATCGAATGGCCAGGCGGAAAGGATGGTAAGAGAGACAAAGGAGGCACTCACTCACATGGATTCAGGCGACGTAAATGTCGATTTGGCACGTTTTCTTTTCCGTCAGCACATACTGCTACATTCTACGACGGGCAGGAGTCCTGCGGAACTTCTAATGAATCGACGGCTAAAGACTGCATTGGACCACTTGCACCCTGACTCACAGTTCCATTCATCATGGAAACAAGAAGACAAGTTTCTTAAGGAAGGGAAGAAGGCGCATACATTTTGCGTAGGAGAAGATGTCTACGCAAGAAATTACTTGTCTGGTGCCAAATGGTTGCCTGGAGTAGTCACAGCTGTGACTGGTCCATTGTCCTACCGCATTGAGACTGAAGATGGACGCACCTGGCGTCGTCATGTTGACCAGCTGCGCAGAAGGTCGGCTGCAGGACCAGAAGGGAAGTCGTTATTAGACTTAAGTTTCGACCCTCCATCTGAAGTAGTTCCTGAGGAACCGGACGCCGACGCTGACGCTACACTCGAGGATCAACCAAATGATCCGCCATCAGAATTGCCCAGGGCGTCGTCCAGGCCTTGCAGACTCACACGCCGTCCTGCCTACCTAGAGAACTATGTGTCTTAGTCTAGTAGGGAGGAGTGTAATGTATGCGCCAAGGCGTGTTGAAGACGACAAAGAGCAAGGGACCAAGATCGGTGCTCGTGCTCGGACTCATGCTGCTCGGCATTCGGGAAATCCGCTGGCTGTCACCCAGCATGTACTGTTCCGGACTAAACCTGTAAATAGCTTGTATATAAATGTACATAACAGAATCGAATCAAGAAAAAAAAGCAGAATATCGAATAGTGATTTTATTTGTAGGAATCATGAGTAATCATGAGATTATTATATGTGCAGAGTATACGCCTGGTGCAGAGTATGCATCTCATACAAAACAAAAGCTCAAATGTATAAAACTTCTGGTGAAAAAGAAAAGAAAAGCAGCTGCTGATGGACGTTGGGCACTAAAGATCCAATTTTATGGCGCAAACTAGGGTTGTGCGAATATTCGAAAGCTTCGAATATCGAAGCGAATAATGCCATATTCGATTCGGACTTCGAATTGAATAGTACTATTCGGAAACTTCGAATATTTTCGAAGTATTTCGAAGTTTGAACACGGTGCAAACCACGACTTTATTCGAAAAGAGGTAAGCTAATACCCTAGTTACACGAGCGCTCTCAACTGCCATTCAGTCAACGACAGTTGACTCAATCGCGATCGGCCGGAGTTAAACGGCGGCTCCAACTTTCATCGAGCCGCTAATGACACCTCAGTTCAACTGAACGGACTTCCCCAACGGAGGTAAAATGGCGCCTATCCGTGGGACCGGTGTCGCCGACCCGCCGACCATCGTTTGCGAGGCACTTATTGTTCCGGAATGCAGGGGGAGGCGTCCAGAAAGAATCGTGGCAGCAAACATTCCGGGAAGGAATAGGTTTAGGCGTCCGAGCTGCCGCTAAAACGATCCCGGCTAGCCGGTGAGCCACCAAACGAGCGAAGATGGCGGAGGGAACTAGTTTCGTTTTAGCTTCAACTGGGTTCTTGAGAGCCGCAAAAGATGACATTCACGTCAAAACCTGTGTGACCATGTGCTGCGATTGCCAGAGCTAGCTCCTGGCTTATTTTTGTCCTTTTCTTGCCTCCGAGTACACTTACTAATTTCCCACGTGCTGCACGTCTAACGCGTACGTCGTTGCCGCCCCGCGTAGAAAACAATGATGGTGATACCGATAGTTTCTCCAATTTGAACATATCCTCATTTCGATAATTACGATACCTCTCGAATACCGTAATTGTTTTCTTGGAATTAAGTCTGACACGGTTTTGAAGTGTCATTCAAAAGTCGAAAGCACGATGCTCTAAACAGTCATAAATTTTAAATATGAAAACGATATCGGTTTAGACTTCCAAGTGGCGCTGGTGGCGCGGGCTACAACCAGTGTCTGCCGTGACTTCTGCTTCTGTTTGTTCACCTCGCGTTCGCTACCTATCACTTTCGCTTTAAGAGAGCGGTGAATGCAGCTTGTCCGTGCATTCCCGGACAAGTCATGGATGACTCAAGTCACCAAACGCAACGGGCGATGTGCCGCAGCGCGATCTGGGAGTTTTTTGAGCGAGGACCCAACAGTGCTAAATGTCACACGTGCAAGATGTGCCTCAAGACGCCGACGGGTACGACCACGACTCTGGTAAATCACCTGAGGCGTCATCCCGGACCGTTTAAAAAGTTTGAGAAGATGCGTGCTTCCGAAGGTGCGAAGAAATCAGAAGCAAAAAAGTCTGACGGCGGGGTTGCGGCTCCCGTACCCTTCAAGCCAAAGCTGAAGAAAGACAGCCAGCGAGCGAAAACACTGACAAAGAAAACGGCGCTGTTCCTTGCCACAGGTCTACACTCGTACTCGATCGTCGAGGAGCCGGGCTTCTTGGCGTTGATGAACGTTGCCGTGCCCGAGTATCAGGTTCCTTCGAGGACAACCTTCTCCCGAGGTGTGGTGCCAGAGCTTTTTGCCAAAGAGAAAGAGCGCATCAAAGGCGAGTTGTGCGACCATTTCGAGAGCGGATCCCCATGCTACGCCCTAACGACAGACGGGTGGACGTCGAGGACGGGGGACAGTTACATTTCGATGACGTGCCACTTACTCGATGCACACTTCCAGCCCCGCAGCTACAACCTGGCGTGCAGGCATATGCCCGAGGGCCACACTTCTGAAAACCTGAAGAGCCTCCTGCTTGATCTGGCCACAGAATGGGGACTGCCACAAGACATTCCAGTCTTTATTGTTACCGACAACGCTAGGAACTTTTTGAGTGCGGTATCGCGAACAACATGGACCAGTCTGCAATGTTTCGCGCACACACTGCAGCTGTGTATACAGAACGCCAAGAAGGAAACGCCGGACTTCGACGAGCTCTGTGCCAAAGCCCGAGCAGTTGTAGGGCACTACAAGCGAAGCTCCATGGCAAGAAGCCGCCTGAAAGAAATTCAAATTTCTATGGGATTGGAACCCCTTGAGGTCATCCAAGATGTTGCCACACGGTGGAACAGCGAGTACGACATGATGTCCCGTCTCCTCAAGCTGCGTCCAGCTATTTCCTTGGACTTGTCTGAACGGGACACTTTTGACAATCTGACCTCAAGCGAGTGGCGCCTCATGGCATCAGTGACGTCAGTCCTCAAGTACGTTGAAGAGGCAACACGAGAGTCGTGCTCTGAGAAGCACCCCACTCTCTCACAAGTGGTGCCCCTAGTGCACTGTATGCTCGTCCTGCTGACTCAACAGTCACACAGCGGTGGAGAGGAGTCAGTCTTTGCAGGGAACTTGCTTCGAAACGTCAAGTCCCGATTTGTGGACATTAAATTCCAAAGTGCTCACGCGCTGAGCACTCTGCTGGACCCCCGGTTCAAGGCGGTGTGCTACACTGTGCCAAGTGAAAAGCAATGGGCAAAGAACCATCTATGTGCAGCTGTAGAGAAGACCCTTCCCCCGGAGGAGAACTCTGAACAGACCCAAGGCAACACTGCACCACCTGCCAGTGCCAGCAGTGATGTGTGGGACGTTTTTGGGGCCCTGGCATCCACCAGCACCTCGAGCATCTGCTCCCGACGACCATCAGAAGAGGTAGAGGAGTACCTTTGCTCACCTGTAAGGCCCCGATCGGAGAACCCCTACCTCTGGTGGAGGAATTTGGGGAAGGACAAGTACCCCCTGCTGGCAAAGGTTGCCCAGCTTTACCTCTCGATTCCGGCGACACAGGTATCGAGCGAAAGGCTTTTCTCAACGTCGGGGAACGTTGTAACAAGCAGGAGGGAGCTCCTCCTCCCAGAACACGTGGAGCAGTTGGTGTTTATCCACAGCAATATGGAGTGAAGCTCACGGCATGAACAGGCGTCAATAAACTTGGGGGAAAGTTTGCTCCCTTGAATCTGTTCCCGACTATTTTTCCGGTAGCCTAGAAAACATGTTGAAGACGACACGGCTAGCTAAGCCATATCAATGTGCAAATTATTCAAGTTCTGTTTTGTAAATTCTCACTTTTAAATTAGCAAATGCAAAATATTCGCTTCGCTTCGAAATTATTCGCTTCGATTCGAAACTATTCGTTGAAATTAATTATTCGCTTCGTATTCGCTTCGAAGTGAAAATTCACTATTCGCACATCCCTAGCGCAAACATAACCTATCTAGCCTAAACGTCACAAAAAACTCAAAGTTACAGCCACGCGTGCCTTTTTTTTCTCGTTAAAAGAACCTAACACCGCGACATATCCTTTTTTTATATTTTTATATTTCAGAAAAGGGGCATTTTGCGATATTTGGTCTCAATTTTAAAGGAGAAAAAGGCCACCCGAGGATTTTATTTTTAGTAAATAAACAAATAGCTGTTAAATCAAAGTAGACAGGCTTAAAGAATATAACCTAAAGTAAAAAAAAAAAACTTTTGGTTAGGTGGCGCAAGTCACCGTCCAACTGCCGCTCTGCATCCATTCCTCCGTCTTGGAGAGCCTAGATTTCAAAGAGGGAGCAAGCGAAACTGAAACCTCAAAGACGGCTCCTGCGCAGATTGGTCGTAAGTGTGCATGTGTTGTGTTATCGCGTGGAAAGAAGGCGAGCGAACAGAAGAGCGATGACGCCTGCCCGATCGGCGCTTTCGTCTTTTCATCGCCTTCTCGCAGTTCGTATTTCAAGCACGGCTATCGAACGCTTGGAAACCCTCTGAAATCTAGGCACACTATTTTTCCGTTCCGTTTCGTTCCAAGTCAGAATTGGCGGCTTGCGGTTCTGAAGGAGCGACAACGACAACTGTCAACATGACAACTCGGCCGGTTTCATCGGCGTGGTTAACGTGGTTTTCTTTTTGTGATCTTTCAGTCGCCGATTTCTGTGAATGTGGCAAGTGTGTTCTGCATCGGCGCTTCAATTTGAAACGAGGGTCTTTACTCGTGAAAAGAATTAGGCATGGTGTGGGATTCTGGCCTCCCAACAATTCCTCTCTGGAAGCTTCGCAAACGGGATGTTTTGGTTGTGATTCAAGGTTAGATTGCGTCACGATCATGAGTAAATCTGCGTGCTAGGAAGTTGGTGGCGATCGTTACTTTTTTGCACCATTTCCCTTCTAACTGTGGCAGTAAAATCATCATTAATGAAAAATGACGGGTAGATTAAAGGATATACTGGCTTTGAGATTGTACCGCATTTCTCTGCCATCTAGAAATACGTTTTCTGGGCGTGCGGGCCGCGCACAGCCTCCACTGCCGTCGAGTAAACTTGGAGAATCGTGTCGACGACGAATTTAAAGCTAGTTTGACGATGGCGGTCGGTGCATTTGTGCATACTTTTGATGGCTCGGATTTGAATGGATTGGCTCGTGTTGGCTCGAGCGCAGGACCAGTTTGTTTCGGAGCACAACGGGAAGGACTCTGACACCAGCGAAGACGAGCGGGACGGCGTGGACGGGGGCCTTCCTGCCAAGCGGGGCGCCTGCATTGTCCAGGTGCCAGCGTTGCCAGCCGAGGTTCTCTGCTGTTCACTTTGCGCTCTGGCCGAGAGCGCCGCTTTGCTCCGGAACGGGTCGTCGTTTTCTATGCGGCTTCAGGTGGCATAGCGACAGTGTCTTGGCCCTCTGAGGGGAGCACAGAAATTGGTTTCTCGAGAAATTTCCACATAATTTTGCGCAGATTTTGGATTGTGAATATTTTTGTGAAAATGTGGAAGGATCAATTCACCCGAGTAAAATAATTTGCAGGAAACCATCGGGTGATGCGGTCGTTCAATGGAAATAGGATGGAAGTCGATGTTATTTCTTCTACCTTCTATCAGTTGTTTTTTTTAGGAAGAAATGCCACAATGTTATTTCTTGTTATTGCAAAAAAAACAAACAAAAAACCGTCAATAAGCCTTTTTTTTGTTAGAAAAAAACAAATTTGATCTGGATCTTTTGGATAATGCTGATTTATTCGGAATGCGTCGTGTGTCTGTGTCAATTTGTTTGAATGTACGATGGCACGGACGCATCTTCTGCCGTGAAACGAGCCGGAAAAATGTGCTTGTTCACATAGAAAGCTCGAACATTAATCGAATGTGCATTCAGTGGATCAGATTTACCGTGCAAAATTTTGAGGCGTGGTTATCGTCCTTTAAAAAGTAACAGCAACAAACTTGTCCAAGTTAGCGTCTGGTGCATTTGCAAAGACCGAGGTAGCGACGCCATTAACATGTGACACAATCTTTTAATAGGCGCAAGGAGCATTGTCTGCCTGCTCTGCCTATCAGGCAGATGGTGCCACATGTCGATAACTCGATCGTTTGCGAACGCGCCCTACACTGACTTTGGCAAGTTTGTTGCTCTAATTTCTTACCGGAAGAGAATGACGCCTCGAAATTTTGTGCTGAAGCTGATCCGCTCGGTGCACATTCGATCAATGCTTGAACTTTCTATGTGCAGGCGGTAACTTTTCCTGCCCTTTTTATGGCGTCAGGTCCTCTCGTGCCATCCCATACATTGTCTGGCCCGTCTGGCTTTTGGGGCGCTGGGGACGTCGACACAAACACCCGATGCATTTTGCGTCGATCAACTTTGTGCGAAGTGTTGAATCGAGTCGGAATGTTTGCGACCGAGCTTCAACGAGCTGCCGTAGTCGCTCTTAAAGGGACACCGCAATCCCAAAACTATTTTTTCGGTCACCGGATGGGACGCATATACACCAATTCAGCCCTACGACGTCGCGCCACTTTGGTGGCGGTGCCGTCGGCATCGCGCATGCGCAGAGTCTTCTCGCACGAGTGCGGTTTCTGCGCACGGACAGCGCCCACACCCCTTGCTTTCTAATCTTGTCGGTGAATATGGTGTCGTCCTTTCGTCACCCGACTGGCGGCGAAGGCCCAGCGGGAAAGCCGTGGTGTTTCTTTTTGTGAAATTTATGAAATGCTTAGGAAGTGTACCGAGATATTAAGCTGGGCGATACATTATGAACGTTAAATGGTGCGAAAGACGGATGAGGACGCAGGTCTAGCGCAAACTCCTGAGTGGCAATTGAATACACTTACGTGAGAAAGAAGAGGGGGAAATAACCTGCGACGGCTTGAAGCTGAGCTAGTTGGTTCATGCTTGTTAGCGCAATATGTTTAGCGCAATAAGTTTAGCGCAATATGTAGACTAAAGAGAAAGAAGATTTCATTAAATAGTTGCAGTCCAGCAGTGTGTCTGCCTTTTTTGTTTGTCCCTGCGTGTGTGTCCTTAAAACGTTCAGCTGGCACTTTAACAAGGGGAAATAACCGAAAGATTCAATTTCACTTCCTACTCCAATTTTATTTATGGTCTTTTTTGTACCGCATTGGCTTTGATGTTGTTTTTTTTTTTCTCTCTGTTTCGTCCGTCTCTCGATTATTTTCTCCGCTTCTTTTTCTTTAGTAAGTGCATTAAACTGCCCGTTGTGAGTCAACACTAGTTCCGGCTCTGTGTTCTTGTCCTTGTCGGTCCTCGGTGTTATTTACTACCGCTTAGGAAGATGGCTTAGGTGCGAGACACCGTTTGGTTACTCTCGACGTGACGGGTGCAGCTCGACGATGCGGAGGATGCCGTGAGCCTCCTGAGGGAGCCTCACATGCCGGAGGGCTTTGCCATGTGCAACACGGAGCTCATGCCGGGCCTCGACGGCTTCTCCTGCAACCTGCAGGTGAGCGGGGGTCGACAGGGTCCATCCGGGATGCGCGTCGTTGAAATGGAGGACGAGGTCCAGCTTAGTTTTGTCACGGAAACGTGCGGTGCAGCTGTTCCACGCCACACTTACCCAAACAAACAATTTGCGGAGGTATGCGGTGAAATACCTCTAGAACAAACTCCAGTCGAACTGACTATTTAGACAAATAAGCTCGTACAATTTCCCAGCAAAACTCCACCGTGTCCAATGCATTCGGTTGAGTGAACTTCCCTTAAGCGAGCTTTTTCTCGGGGTCCCTCGAAGTTTGGAGGTGGTATTTCATCGTATATGCATCGGCGTGCGAGCAGTACCTCAAGTGCACGTAGTACGAAGGGTTTACCGCGCACTTCGTAACATCCCGACCTGTTGCCCATCTCGCCTTTAGAGCAAAATAATGATTTTCTAAAAAAAAGCGGAGCAATGGCCCTCTCCCACGACAGCTCATACCGCAAACCTCGTGCTCAACAGACCTCCGTCCTCCCTCTGTGCCGAGAGGCTGGAGGACGCTCGTGGAGATAAAAGTGAGAACCTTTCTTTCGTTCACAAACAAGTCCGTATGTACCTAAAAAGAAAAGAAGATGCTAAAATAGGCTGTGGTCAACAAATGCCGCAGTTTGTAATGTAGGAGGACTTTTGCGACATAGAAAAAAGACGGAGATGGCAGAACGAAGCACGGCGAAGGAGTTTTCATTTGGCACCCTTAGGATTCGTCGGATAGAGTCGCTCTCTGCAAGAGTGGAGTCCCGCAAGAATTTAACCGGTCTGTTACTTGTCAAGTGCAGCAGTATTGTATTAATGCGCGAGTCTATCTCAAAGCTCGTTGCAAGTCTGCTGGCTGCTTTTTGTGCGAGAGTGGTCTGTAGGCACATGAGAGCTATTCCTCTTTATATTGCTTCTCAATGTGCGCTGTCGAGAGAAGCAAGACCCTTTCTGGAACATGGGTGCGAGGCAAGCAAAAAGGTAGTGCCTGTCTGTGTTTTTTTTCATTGTTTTTCGTTTGTCGTTTTCCATTTTTTAATATCTTTCAAATGGAGAACACTGCAGCAATCCCCCAGTCAACCCTAGCGCGAGAAAAGCAAAAAAAAAAACACTCGTCTGATTTTTTGAACAACCATGTTTTTGACGACTGTACCTCATTTTTTTGTCTTTACGACTTTGGTTTTCTTGAGGGTATATCTCTAGGATCCACTTTAGTTGGCGGTCTTTCTCAAGACCGGCTCAAGACCTCCTACAAGTGTAGAGTCGACTCTGAACACCGACTAAGACGAGCGACACACGAGGTACGACGCGAAAAACTAGCAGTTTAACTTTTTCATGGTTGATGCCGTGCATGTACGGTGGCTTTTACACATCTGAAAGTTCTCGCCTAAATGCGAAACTGCGCAACCCACGAGATGCTGCTATCTGTTACGTCTTCGGGGAACTACGATTGTTTCATTTGCACTGTGTTTCGCTTTGCCGAGCAATTGACAGCTCCGAAAGAAGACGCCCCGTGGAAGTGATACGCTCGAAATGGCCGCGGGTGTGTCGACTACTCTGGCACTGGAGCACCAGCTTTTCTGATTCAGACTTCCAACGCCTTAATTCGGACAATGGGAGCTCGTCGTTTGACGGAGTAGCTCTAAAGTACCTCCGGTTCGGAGTCGGAGACCTCTGGAATGTTGTGGAAGCGAACGCACCAAGATAAAACCGAAGGGAAGATGGCAACAACTTTTCACTTTCAATATTTTCATTCGACGCTTCTGGACAGCTTGCAAGTACCGTACATGCTCCCGACAGGTTACTAAAAAAGATGCGAATCTGTATGAAAAAAATTCCCCATTTACAGTTAAACCCGGATATATTGAATTCAAAGGGGATTGTAAGATAGTTCGATATATTGATTACTCGATATACAAAATTATGTTAACTTAAGCTCCAGTTAAAATTTCCGCGCGTCTCTGCTAATACCGAAGGCGTCGACAAATGGGACCTTACCAAATAGAGCCTCTAAGAGCCGCTAAATATAGTAGAGCTATAGTTGGTGAAGATCACAAACACTGCTGCATTTACGCTATGGTGTTTGCTATCGTTTACGCCTGGCCACGACCTCCACAAAGTGCCAACAACAAAACACAAAAATAATTTTAAAAAAAATTACACCATCTTCCCGAGGGTAACCATGGGGTGACGCTTGCTTGCGCCAACCCACTAACTGACGGGACTGTTGCTTCCATCACACTTCATCGGAAGAACGGAGTGAAGTGGAGTCAACAGCGGTGAACTGATGTAGCACGAGTAACTTTGAAAGTCTAATCAGACCGCACGGTAAGGCGGCGCAAAATGCCCTAACAGCGCTTGCAGGTTTCCTCGTCGAGACCGGGCTGGCCGGCGAGATCTAGGCTGCAACGGACGCGAGCGGTCGGGAAATGCTAGCAGACGACAGCCGCGGAGTTGCGGGGAAAGCTCACCCCACTAGAAAGGCCTGGCCTGGCGCTGCGACCCGCGCGCCGAAAACTTTCCTCCTTTCCCTCCTCCGGGGAAACACGGTTTCGCCTCAGACCCCGCCCCGGTCACGTGATGGGGAACGCGCGCAGCGCGCTACCGCTCACACTTGAAGGAGAGGAGACTAGAGGAGGAGAGTTGCGCATGCGTAGTGTGAGTGCGGACTACGACGCCGCGGGGCATAGACCCGAGCAAGAGATGCTCGGCATCTAAAAATGAAAAAAGAAACAAAAAAGGCGAGTCGCACAAAAAGTCGCACAAAAAAAAAATTCAATTCATAAAATAAAGTCAAGCAAGCAAAAAAAAACCCACTAAATTCAGGCAGTAAAAAAAGAAAGGCAAAAAAAGAAAAAAAAGGGCAAAGCGGAAACAGCAAAATAAAAAGGTAAACGAAGATAAGGCGTTCAAAGTGTGATTGATCAACCGTTGTCGACACACTTGACTTGACGAAGACTTTCTTTTTTATTTTGAGGTTAAGGAGTTGCACAGAGACAGCGGTGTTTGGGGAAATAGCACACGCTCCTGTTCCAAGAGTGAGCACTCCCTACGCGCTTGTGTGCCCTTCCCCTTGCTTTTGCCATCCTCCACCTTTTTTTAAAATTTTTACAGTTGCTCTTTTCTTTCTTACAACAGCACTTTCGCTGCGTATCCCCTTGTGCGTATGCTGGCTTGGCCGTCTGCCAGCCCCGCAATGCGAGCTATGTGCGCGCCCGCCGCCGGTGCAAGGCGCAATCCGACCACGAGAGGAGCAGCCGTTTTAGTTGGCTATATCGAGTGTCTCCACCCTGGGAGTTTGATACAGAAAAACAACGCTCCTATACTGTTACATGTGATTTTCAAGGGGATGTTTGCACTGTTCGATATAAACAATACTTCGAAATACCCGGGTGTGATATAACCGGGCTCATCTGTATTGCCTTTCTACGGATATTGTCGATATACACGGAATGTGTTTCGGCGGGATTCTTTGGAGCTTGCAGTGGACATTGCGGTAGTTTTTTTTTCTTTGGTTATGGCAGGTCACTTTATTTTAAACCCTGTCCTTTTTACGTCCTGGACTTCTTGTTCTATAAACTGTCCGAACGCAAACAGTTAGTAGAGTTTGCCATGGTAGAGACAAAGTGGGCTGACCTTGCGTCTACTCAATCATTAGTGCAGTAATAGAATGTTGAGCTAAGAATCGTGGGGTTGTCGGTTCAATTTCCATTGCGGCGAGTTTCAAATTTTTTAGGGGCGAAGCTCCTTAGGGGCTAGCCATGTCCGTATGTCCGTCCGGCGTCGGGTGCTCATGCTCCTGCTCGTGAGCTCACGTGCTCGTGTAGGGAAAAAAAAAATGGGAAAAAAAGATGAAAAAAAAATTATGAAAAAAGAAAAAAAAGAGTAGGGGGTTCTGAGATGCCATCCCATCTGTCTGCTTAAAAAAAGAAAAAGAAGAAAACCACACTTTTTCCTACTGCCATGAATGAAAAGGACCGAAAAGCTCGGCATGCAGCGCCTCAGCGTCTACGTAGACAGCAAGCTGCTCCGGAGACCAGGGCGCCAGAAGCTGCTGCACAGCGTCAAAAAAAAAATCAGCACCATCAGCACTACCTATGACCAAAATCAGTATCATCAGCACCACCCGAGCTTCGCCCCAATCAACATCATTCACCACGTGGAGATGCGGTCATTTTTTTCTCCTCATTTTACCACTGTTTTGTACAGATTAACCAGCAAAATATGTGTTGCCCATTTCGTAACGGCTTCCGTGGCGTTCCGTCGCACTTTTCTCGGAGATTCCAGTCCACATTCTGCATTACAAATACTGTGCACTGTCTTATTATTTGTATCATCCCTCCGTAAAAAAAAACAGCAACAACCACAAAAAAATCTTCTAAAAAAAAATGACCGCATCTTCACACGGTGAATGATGTTGATTGGGGCGAAGCTCTGGTGGTGCTTGTCTGCGTAGACGCTGAGCCGCAGCATGCCGAGCCTTTCGTTCGTTTTCATCCATGTCAGAAAGAGAATGTGTGGTATGGAACGTGGTTATATACGCATTTGAGCATTTGACCGCAGCGGCCTCTCGTCTATAAACGTTGAGCCAATGCGTGCAAAGTTTAACGCGATTATATACGCATTTGACCGCAGCGCTCTCTCCTGTATAGACGTTGAGCGGCTACATGCAACGTTTCATCCATGACATCCCCAGCTCTCGAGTTACTACCACATCTCAGAGCCCCCTACTCGTCCCGCAGTCGTGGCCGAGTGGTTAAGGCGATGGACTAGAAATCCATTGGGGTCTCCCCGCACAGGTTTGAATCCTGTCGACTGCGCAAACATTTTTTCTTTTTTTGTGAGCACGGACGCCGGACGGACGCACGGACGAGGCTAGACCCTAAAAAGCTTCGCCCCTAAAAAGCTATTTGGTTGCTAATTGTTTGGCAAGTGTCGCAGAATATAAGACCTGGAGTTAGCAATGTACAGCATCAGTGCCGTTGCTTCCTGTGTCAATAAGTGATGAACCTGTTTCGCATTTTTAAAATTTTTCATAGACCTAAGTTCATGGAACAAAATGACTCGTACAACTTAATTTTTTGTGAGTTTTACGAACCTCATTTATAGTAAGGACTTTTGACTGTATGACTTGTGCAAATACGTGACTAATGTGTACCGTCATATGCTACTGATGTCAGTGCGTCTTTCGGGGCTTACAAGCTCGTCTGATTGTGTTTTCATCCTTCCAGTTGTTTATGCAAACTTACCGGGCCAAGCTCTTCCCTGGCATACACCCTAGCGGATTCTTTCCCAGCACTTCGACCACATCATTCAAGTAAGGAGTCTCCGTAGCCTCAACATTCTCCTTTTTATTTTTTGACTTCTCGTAGATTGATGCTTTTTTAATGCTTGAGGATTGTGTTTTTAAACATTAAAATTATGTTTGAGAATACTCCTAAAATCCTTACTTGAAAGCAAAACCTGGCTTTTGGGAAATGACTACCCAATCAAGATGGCTAGACTAGCTCCTGTGGATTGAAGCTCAAGTTAATTGATGCTTGAATCCAGTCTGGCGTGTGTTTGCAGAGTTTGTTTGTCAAGCTCCGCAAGCTTGTCCCCTGCTGCCTGGCAAGCCTGAGCTTCCACATTGAACTGCCGGACCAGGACGAGCTCCAGGTGAGCACTTGAGCAGCCCCGCGGCATCCTTTTAGCGCAGAAAGTGTCGTAGGGCTGGGTTGCGTGAGAAAAGTAACAGGTTTCGCTTGGCTGACATACTACAGGTCGTGTGACATTGTGACGTCATGCCATGAGGTTACACGTTTCCTAAAATTCAACCCTCTAGCGTTAGAGTAGCAAAGCGTAAACCTTTCGCTACTTTGTAAAGTTGGAGGATGCTTAGGAGCCCTTCCTGACATTGATGACTTTAGAGTAGTCAGGTGCTTAGTGGCACTAGTGACGGGAGGTGCGTCCTGTTTTCTCCCACCGTCGTTTGTCGCTGGACTGGTGTCCATGTCTTCACGTTGACCCGATCCACTGGGGTTGACCCGCGAGGTTGTGTCTTCTGCAGTCGTTGACAAATGACTCATGGTGTCTCGCTGCTGGTTCCTCGTGGGGCGGTTCCCGCCTTTGTGGCAGACGCCCAGACTTGTACCGTATGCATTACAAGTGATCAAATTACTTGTAATCGATTACTTTTTTGAGCAATTTTGTAATCAGTTGATTACTTTTATTAGGCAGTAATCAAGAGAGTAATTGATTACTTTTTGAAGTAATAAAAATTACTTCTAACCGTTACTATTTTCCGACGGGACCCCCCCCATCCTGCACACACCTTTTTTTTTCTGAAATGACAAAAATTAAATTTGCTTCTTTTTTCGAAGGAAAAAAAGAAAGATTTTTGCGGATCTGTAGGAAGCGAGGTCCCCCCCTTTGTATGTACAGTTTCTGTGGAATGTCCGTTTTTTTTTTTCGAGCTGGGACTGGGCAGTGCGTGACAAAGCTAGGCCATTCAGGGCGGGAAGTTTGAGGGAGCAGAATGTAGCTTTGTAAGTCCTTCGTTCAAACTAGCCCCCTCACGTACACACACAGAAATAAAACAAAAAAACAATCCTGCTTAGGGTACCTCCTTGCAGCCCATAGGAGAACCAGAACCGAAGAATGTCTAAAGTGGATCCAAAATACAGGGGTGGAACTCATGAAATGTACTTGGGAGCAGCCACGGGAGCAGCTAAAACAGCTGTTTTGGAGCAGGTTGGGAGCAGCTAAAACTCCATTCTGGAGCAGGGTAGGAGCAGCTCAGGTCAGTCTTCATTGCACTTCAGCTTGTGCCTTAGACAAGCACGGGAGCAATTTCAATTGTGCATAGCAGCACAGATGAACATGAGTAATTAGGAACCTATTGTAAATGGGATAGCAGTGTAACAGATGCGAAAACTTGAAACTTTGTGAGCGTTAATGAGAACCAAAAAGAAAGTACCATATGTTTCTGAAAATAGTGTCCTTGATATTTTCTGAGTGGCTTTCAGCTGCGCAAAAGGCAAACCAGCACTGCTTATCGCACAACCCAGACGTGCTCGGCATAGTAATTATATGTGCGAACCCTGTGACGTGCGTAAGCAATGGACGTGCAGTTGTGCGGAGGAACAAGGCGACAAATTTTAAGTTTATCCTATTGTGCAACTCAATATCGAAGCAGCAGACTACGATTAACGGAGTTATCGTATTCGAAGCTATAAGCAGGAGCAAGGTTAAAGTACGCCGAGCAGATCTACCGTTCGCGTGAGAGCTGCTGGCCGGCAAGGTTTCAGATTGGACCGCGTTTTAGTTCTATCAAATCACGATTTATCTTGCGGGAATACGGTTCCAACTTCTAACGATGAAGTACTAAAAGAAATCTTTTGCTAGTGTGTTTTCAACTGGCTGACGTCTGGATCCCGGGCCGCAGAGCCTCAGGCAATCTGACGCTCAACGACTCGACCTCATTTCGGCCGACTTGCTTAATCGCTTATACCGTATTTATTCGAATATAAGTCAACCTTTTTTTTCCGGAAATGTTGTCAAAAATTAAGGGTCGACCTATAATCGTGACCAAAGAATTTCGACCTATATTCGCGACCAAATTTTGCGACCCTACCGAGGGCATGGAGCTATCAAATCACCGAGCCGAGCCGGCGTTCCGCGCCGCTTCTTGTTTCAAAAAGCTTTTGGTGCACGAGAGCAACCGCAACAGCAACAAACAAAAGCCCCCCCCCCCCCCCCCCCCCCCCTCCTCGTGGCCGCTGCTCGCGCACATCCCTCGGGCTTCGGGTTTCGAAATCGCGCCTGTAGCGTTCCCCTCGCTGGGGAAGGGGAGGGAGAGGAACGCGATGCGCCATGGACTTTGCCCTCCATGCCTCTCCCTTGCAAATGCCCACAAAAACAAAAAAAAGAGAAAAAGAAACAACGGAGGTTACTTTAGCTTGTTGCTTGCGGCCGCTCGCGTGTTGCTCACGGCGACTCCGGCGTTGCACGCGTATTTGTATTTGGTCTTTCGTCGCTTCGCCGGTCTCCACCTTCCTTCGTTGCGTCTTGCGCAGCGTCATTTTACAACGGACAGGGTCAGTGAGGTATTGCGTATTGTTGCGAATTTGCGAGGATGTCTACCAAGCTGACGAAGCTTCGGACGACGACGACATGTCTGGAAGTTCTGACGATGATTAAGTTTTTGACATCGCCCTGCGATTTAGCCGAGAGTGCTGTAAATAAAGATTTGTTTCTTTCTTTTTCCCTACCTTTCCCCTGTTCATAAAAAAAAAAGGTCGACCTATATTCGAATTATTTTTTTTTATTCTCGGTGGGTTCAATAAATAAGGGTCGACCTATTTTCGTGGTCGACCTATATTCGGGTAAATACGGTAGTTGAAAAATAACAATCCAGTCGCAGGTGGTGTAGCGCTTGGAATCCGATTCCCGAGTTTTTTTCGCGCGCTTCCGACTCTGGATACACATGGAGGATATACAGAACAAAGGATTGCAAGGCCAACCAGGCTAAACGCGCTCATTGTTGCCAATCGAGTTGATCGAAACCGAAACCAAGACGAAATACAATTTTTTTGGTGCGCGTTGTGCGATTTGGTGCATAATGGCGCGAGGTATTGGCTGTGGCGCAGTTTCCGCAAAAATGGCGCAGGATGGCACAGACAAATGCGTCTGGCGCAAAATGGCGCAAATGGCGCAGCCGTTCCACCCCTGAAAATATAACAAAGCCAGTTCAAATATTTCCCTATTTCCCCTACATGGTCTTTGTGACAAGCAAGGTTTCGAGTTGAGGAGTGGTCGGGGCGATCTCTTCCGCTAATGGATACTACATGTGATCCGTTTCAAATCCTGGAGCTGCTACTCTTTTGTATAACATGCGAGTTCATCCACATGTGAATAATAAAATGAGCAACGCCAACTTTGAGCGACAACCCTCGCTTAAGCTTAACAAGATCTAGAATTCCCTCCACTAACTCCCTCCCTCCCTCCCTCCCCCCTCCTTCCCCAACTGGCGAACGCCCAAATCATTAAACTTCTTCAAACGAATTCTATGCTTGTGTCCGCATTGTGAAGGTGCAACGAACACAAAGGGAACCCCTTTTTTCTTTTTCAATACTTGTGGAAATGTGAAATATAGGTTGGAAGTAGTTCATTGTTATGAGCGCTAAAGATGTAGTCTTCACACAATAAAGTAATCGGAAAAGTAACGGTTACTTCTTTAAGTAACGTCCAATTACTTTTGCTGTCGAGTAATCAAGTAATCTAATCGAATACTTTTTAACCAAGAGTAGTAGTAATTGTAATCGATTACTTTTTTTTAGTAACGTGTACAAGACTGCTGTAGCCAGATGGTTCTTTTGGCCGCTTAGCACCGTTCGTATCTACCGTGTTTACTCGCATAATAAACGCGCACTCGCATAATAAATGCACCCCCCACAACGGGCATCAATATTCTGACTTTTTCTTTTTCTCTCCCGTAATCAACGCACCTCCAATTTTCGGATCCGCGAGTCTCGAATTGCATCCAATTTAGCGAGCCACTAAGCCAGTTTTCTTTTGCCGCCAAGCGGCCAAGCCAAGTCAAGCCAGGCCAGGCCGCCCACGTCACATCATGGCGCGTTCACACTGGAAGTGGATCCGCAAACGCGAAGCGGATCCGCGCGTTCTCAACCGCAAAGCGGCTGAGGTCGAGCGGTTTGAGCGCATTTTTGCCAACTGCTTCGGGACCCATTTTTCCCAACCGCTTTCACGAATCGCAAAGCGGCAACCAATCGGAACGCGACACTGACGTGATGTCAGTGTCTTTTCAAACAATATGGCACCTGTCGCTGGTGAAGCGTCCAAGGCGCTGTAGTCGTAGCGTTACAGCAGACAAATCAACGGAGAGACGTGATGTTCACGTCCGTCACTTGAGTTTGCCGCGAAAAGAATTGAGTCGTAATCTTAACGGGCTTCGCACCGGTGATTTGGTTCGGATAAGAGTTGGTTTATTATAACGGGTGCCACAGCCCGAAGCTCGTTGTTTTGTTAGTCTCTGCACATAGAACGTCAGAACCTGCCCCTGATCGACCGAAATGTCAGCTTTTGTACCCAATAAGATAGTCGCGTGAACTATTGAAAGCTTTCGACACAGTGCATGACCACCACGAAGGCCGATAGAGACGTCGTGAGCCTGATTGCGTAGCCAACGCACTACCGCGGAGCGGGCAGGGTACCTGCGTTAGCTTGACCCATGATGAGTACTACTAACAAAATAAATAAAGGGAACATACTCAAGGAATAAAGTGTACGTACCAGACGATGCAGAGGTAATCCATACGGCGTTTATTTGAGCTTAATGTCAAACAAACAGTAGTCTTGTTCGACGTGCAAATGACGAGAGGTGAGTCCGCCACCAACGAGGTTACGACCCTCTATCACGAAACACATTCCTCCGCACCCCGGTCCACCCCAACCGGGGCCACCCCTCACAACTTTGAAAATGATAAGAGCGAACAACGAGGGAGGACATCAAGGTCAGCTATTCATGCGGGAAGGGTCCACTTGGAAGAAAAGGTCATCCTGTTCTGAGTCAGCAAGGCGCACCTAGCTGGGCTTTGCTTGTAGGCCAAGTCGAGGGAAGCACAGGCGACTTTTCCATGTCTTCTTTTTGGCCACCGTTGACAACTTTGAAAATGATAAGAGCGAACAACGAGGGAGGACAACAAGGTCAGCTATTCATGCGGGAAGGGTCCACTTGGAAGAAAAGGTCATCCTGTTCTGAGTCAGCAAGGCGCACCTAGCTGGGCTTTGCTTGTAGGCCAAGTCGAGGGAAGCACAGGCGACTTTTCCATGTCTTCTTTTTGGCCACCGTTGACAACTTTGAAAATGATAAGAGCGAACAACGAGGGAGGACAACAAGGTCAGCTATTCATGCGGGAAGGGTCCACTTGGAAGAAAAGGTCATCCTGTTCTGAGTCAGCAAGGCGCACCTAGCTGGGCTTTGCTTGTAGGCCAAGTCGAGGGAAGCACAGGCGACTTTTCCATGTCTTCTTTTTGGCCACCGTTGACAACTTTGAAAATGATAAGAGCGAACAACGAGGGAGGACAACAAGGTCAGCTATTCATGCGGGAAGGGTCCACTTGGAAGAAAAGGTCATCCTGTTCTGAGTCAGCAAGGCGCACCTAGCTGGGCTTTGCTTGTAGGCCAAGTCGAGGGAAGCACAGGCGACTTTTCCATGTCTTCTTTTTGGCCACCGTTGACAACTTTGAAAATGATAAGAGCGAACAACGAGGGAGGACAACAAGGTCAGCTATTCATGCGGGAAGGGTCCACTTGGAAGAAAAGGTCATCCTGTTCTGAGTCAGCAAGGCGCACCTAGCTGGGCTTTGCTTGTAGGCCAAGTCGAGGGAAGCACAGGCGACTTTTCCATGTCTTCTTTTTGGCCACCGTTGACAACTTTGAAAATGATAAGAGCGAACAACGAGGGAGGACAACAAGGTCAGCTATTCATGCGGGAAGGGTCCACTTGGAAGAAAAGGTCATCCTGTTCTGAGTCAGCAAGGCGCACCTAGCTGGGCTTTGCTTGTAGGCCAAGTCGAGGGAAGCACAGGCGACTTTTCCATGTCTTCTTTTTGGCCACCGTTGACAACTTTGAAAATGATAAGAGCGAACAACGAGGGAGGACAACAAGGTCAGCTATTCATGCGGGAAGGGTCCACTTGGAAGAAAAGGTCATCCTGTTCTGAGTCAGCAAGGCGCACCTAGCTGGGCTTTGCTTGTAGGCCAAGTCGAGGGAAGCACAGGCGACTTTTCCATGTCTTCTTTTTGGCCACCGTTGACAACTTTGAAAATGATAAGAGCGAACAACGAGGGAGGACAACAAGGTCAGCTATTCATGCGGGAAGGGTCCACTTGGAAGAAAAGGTCATCCTGTTCTGAGTCAGCAAGGCGCACCTAGCTGGGCTTTGCTTGTAGGCCAAGTCGAGGGAAGCACAGGCGACTTTTCCATGTCTTCTTTTTGGCCACCGTTGACAACTTTGAAAATGATAAGAGCGAACAACGAGGGAGGACAACAAGGTCAGCTATTCATGCGGGAAGGGTCCACTTGGAAGAAAAGGTCATCCTGTTCTGAGTCAGCAAGGCGCACCTAGCTGGGCTTTGCTTGTAGGCCAAGTCGAGGGAAGCACAGGCGACTTTTCCATGTCTTCTTTTTGGCCACCGTTGACAACTTTGAAAATGATAAGAGCGAACAACGAGGGAGGACAACAAGGTCAGCTATTCATGCGGGAAGGGTCCACTTGGAAGAAAAGGTCATCCTGTTCTGAGTCAGCAAGGCGCACCTAGCTGGGCTTTGCTTGTAGGCCAAGTCGAGGGAAGCACAGGCGACTTTTCCATGTCTTCTTTTTCGCTGCCTGAACTCGTAATGCGTGCTAACATCCAGAAGAAAAATCTTCAGGGTGCCAAAACAGCAAAGTTTTGGCTTTGGATTGTGAATTAAAGTTGATTTTAGATTGTAAACAGGGTTGCCAAACGCAACTCTCAAAAGATCACGCGTTATCGCCGAGAAACCTCCAACCGCCTCTCGCCAACCGCCAGCCGCCTCTGGGTGTGTCTGAACGGGGTCGCTCGCGAACCGCATCCGCAACCGCTTCGCGAAAGCGGATCCGCTTGCATGCGAAGTTTAACGCGACTATATACGCATTTGACCGTAGCGCCCTCTCCTGTATAGACGTTGAGCGGCTACATGCAACGTTTCATCCATGACATTCCCAGCTCTTGAGTTACTACCACATATCAGAGCCCCCTA
This sequence comes from Ixodes persulcatus, assembly GCA_013358835.2. NCBI lineage: Eukaryota > Metazoa > Arthropoda > Arachnida > Ixodida > Ixodidae > Ixodes > Ixodes persulcatus. The sequence continues at coordinate 92,406 of JABSTQ010009735.1, read as the reverse complement.
CTTGTCCCGCAACCGTGGCCAAGTGGTTAAGGCGATAGACTGGAAATGCATTAGGGTCTCCCTGCACAGGTTCGAATCCTGTCGACTGCGCAAACGTATTTCTTTTTCTTTTTCATAATTTTTTTATCGTTTTTTATTTATTCTATTTATTTATCTTTTTTGCCCTACACGAGCACCGGACGCCGGACAGACATGGCTAGACCCTAAGGAGCTTCGCCCCTAAAAACTAATTCTTTGCCAATTCACAGCTGCGTCTGGCGGTTATTGGAGCCATGGCGACACGTCTCTTGGGGCCACCTGGAAGTCAGCCAAAGCTGTCCCCCTCCGCTTGCCGTCAGCCCTGTGGCGAACCGTCTTTTGTGTCGATTACTCACTGCGACCTTTGGCGATGCTAATCCTTGAAACAACCACGGAGGAAGCGACCGGGGTCTCTGAAGAGAGAACCCGACTGGAAACCAGGTGGTCCCCCAGAGTATGTCGCTCAACTTTGACCTTCGATTTGTTTCATTTTTTCAAATACAAATTAGCGCACGCAAGAAAGTATGATTTTCTGTTCTTCGTTCCATAGGTGACGCAGGTTAATTCCGTTGCACTGCCCCTTTAATGGTTCCTATGCCATTTATTTCCTTTCACAACTGTGACCCATTTACGCTTTATAAATATTCTAGTAGCTTTAGGGTGTATGTTGTCGAACCCGGATATATCGAATTCAAAGGGGATCGTAAAATAGTTTGATATATCGATAATTTGATATACAAAAATGTGTAAACTTAAGCTCCAGTTGAAATTTCCGCGAGTCTCTGCTAATACCGAAGGGCACGACAAACGGGACCTTACCAAATAGAGCCTCTAAGAGCCGCTGAATACAGTAGAGCTTAGTTGGTGAAGATCACAAACACCCCTGCGTTTACGCAACGGCGTTTGTGACTTCCACGCAACGCCGGCAACAAACACGAAAATAATTTTTTTAAAAAAAAGGAAAAAAACAAAAAAAGCGGACCGTGCATAAAAAAAAAAACTTCATCCATAGAATAAAGTTAAGCAAGCAACAAAAAAGAAACCTCACTAAATTCAGGCAGCAAAAAAAAAAAAGGAAAAAAAGAAAAAATCGAAGCAAAAATGGCGAAAGAAAAGGTAAACAAAGATAAGGCATTCAAAGTGCGATTGCTCGACCGGTGTCGAACCACTGGACTTGAGGAAGACTTTTTTTTTTTTATTTGCTTATTTTATTTTGAGGCTAAGGTGCAGCGACAGCGGTGTTTGGGGAAAGAGCGCAGGCTACTAGCGGCTTGGCGGTCTGCCAGCCCCGCAACGCGAGCTAGCCGCCTGCGCATCCGCAATCCGAGACCTGCGGCCGTTTTAGTTCGCTATATCGACTGTCCCCACCCTGGGAGTTTGATACAGAAAAACAACGCTCCTATACTGTTACATGTAATTTTCAAGGGGATGTTTGCACTGTTCGATATAAACAATAATTTGAAATACCCGGGTGTGATATAAGTGGACCCTCGGAAATCTCTACATGTAGTTAGGAGGAAAGATTTTTAGCGAGGAATTACCCGTAAGAAATGACGTAATCAGGATTCAATTCTGTCGTATCTTTCACTCGAGAAACGATACTTTAAATCTGATCGCGCGTTGAAAATCGGCATTAAATGGGCCCTGCAAGGACTTTTTTACTGGTTTTTAACTTGCACCGAACCTGGGCGCACTCAACGTAGTGGGTGTTTCCAGATAAGTTCGGCCGACCATGTTCGGTGACCATTTTTAGATTTTACGAAAAAAATATATTTTGTAGACTGAATGCCCATCAGAACAAAACCGAAACTTGTTTTGCGAAAAACATTTTTGTCTGCATTTTGCACACGCTTAGAGCGAAGCGCTTCCCGCGAATTGTGCGAAGTTGGCATTTTCGGCACCTCTCCCAAAATATGTGTCATGGCTACAGTTTCAGAAATATTTATTAACAAACTACGTATAAGGAGGATTGACTCAAAATATTTATCATTAAGTATGGACGTTGCTAATTTCTAGAAAAAAATCGCAAACATGGCACATTCCGCAAAAATACTTACATTTTATTAATTTTTTTTTTTCCGCATCTATAAACACCAGAACTTTCAAACTTTGCCAGTGCGTTATCCTGTATCTTGTTAATATTGGTGCTAAATATGGTTATCCTGGGCAGCGAAATAAGTTTACGAGAAATGCTCAAATGGGGTCATTTTAATAATTAAAAGTTATTTTGAAACTGAATTAAAAAAATGCCATCTTCAATTTTTTTTAAACTCTCCCACATTAAGGCCAATGATAGGTACTAACAGAATCTGCAAAAACATGTTGCATTATTTTTGTGTATTTGAAGTTAGAAAGCGAGAAATATGACCAAATTGAGGCTACCGCAGCACCGTGAATGGGGCGTGTAGACAACCATAGATGACGAATTCATTAATTTTACGAAGCTGTAATAATGCTCGAGGGTGGTCAAAAAGAAACAAATTGACAGCACAGAGGCGGACGGTGGTTTTAAAGTGCAAATTATTAGTGCTTTTATGTTAAGAGTCGCAGAAAATCCGTGCTGTCCGGGGCGATCAAGAGGCTCTCTCATGTCGCATGCTTCAAAGGGCCTGTTTCCAAAAGCCGGCATGTAAGGTTTCTGTGTACGCCACAAAAAAGAAACGACCGAAGCGGCTCCGCTTATTTATCTGAGACGTCGAGGCATCCTAGCGCGCTCCACCTGGCTCTCCGGCGCGCGGGCACGCCGACCGAGGGTCAGGTTTCTTTCCTCTGTGAGCAGTCGCCTTCAGCCGTTTCACACCACGGAGTTGGACTGCGTTTTTGAAAAGGTACCCGCAGGCCGTACAGAAAAAGTTGAATACTGAAGGGTACCTGGTGTGTAAATTTTTTTTTTATAATTCTTTGTCACCAGATTTTTATGATGTTTGTTGTAGCCGCTTTGCACGACACTGCTCACAGACGCTGGTGAAGCGAGTCTTATTTTCGAAGGGGCTTCTTTGTTGACGCTCCCGTTCTTGATACCAGCAATTCGTGCCGCTGTGGGTTGACGCGTGTGCACTGCCAGAAGTGCCAGGATTGAATTCCAGGCACGGGCCAGACGGAATCCCAGTCTCTCAATTTCATTTTCCTGAACACGTGCACGTCAGGCCTTGGCAGGTGAATTAGTGCAACATTCGGTAATTTTGTCTTGAGGATGTCCACCATATTTGACGCACACTTAATAGCTGATCTGGCAGGCCCTCGGAGATTGAAAGAGTTGCATGGTGTTTGACAAGGCCTCCAATCCCATCGCAGGCGTTCTTGCCATGCCCAGTGGCTGAAAATAGCCATTTAACCGACAGGTACTTGGTTTTCGTGAGCTCATGGAGTTGATACCAGTTCTTAAAATGACTTGCCGCACCATCACTGACGTACGTCACATGCGCGTACAGCGGAGCAACGTCCTCAAGCCACTCGTGAATTTTCGCAACGGCATAGCATGCATGGGCGGAATCGTGGCTGGTGTCATCACTGATGAGGGTGCAGCTACGCGTTCCTTTTCTAGTTGTCACCACGCATTCCGTCTTTTGCCAGTGATATGACTGAACTTCTTCAGGCAGTACAACTCTCCAGTTTTCTGCGAAATCAAAATGGAGAAGGACATTACCTTTCTCTAGGAATTGCTTTGCTTCACTTATCGTTTTGCCCTGCTCGCGTCGAATGTATTCATGCTGCACCCATTTTCTCAAGCACTCTCGAAGGTGTTCCACAAACGTAACGGGACTCACTTCTTTTCTTATCAGCTTTCTCCCAGGCTGCGTACAACACTTCATCATCATCTGGAACTCCCAGACCAGGTGCAGTAAGAGTTTCAGCTGTTGGGCATGAGCTGCAGTGGCCGAGAAAACACTTTGTAGATGGAGGGTCGCATATCGTCAGTTCACGAATATCTTCAGCACTTCTTATTATTCTGGTGGCTTTTTCTAAGGCACAAACACTTAGTTTGATGTTAGCGCAGTACATACACACGCAAACTTCGTGCCAAGATGTATACTGCACCCACTTTGGCCTCAATGAGTAGAACTTGGTGAGCCCAATGGCCGTGTCAGGGTGAGCCGCCTTAAACAACCGGAAAGTTTCACGAATAGACCTTGTCATAAAACGTTTTGACACATATTCTTTTTGTCCCTTTGAAATGATGCTAATAACATCCTTCTTATTCGGGCTTTCTTGGCAGCAGTTGAGTTCATCTTTAGTGTAGTAATTCAGTGCCGCCTGAACCTTGGCTCAGCCTCATTCTTGTGTAGGGGTCAGGCATTGACCACACTCCGAGTGTTTCTTGGTTCTTCCTTGCTTTTTGGATCAGGTGGCGAGTTGCTGAAGGAATCATCGTTTGGATCTGTTGCTTGAAGAGATTCCTCGGGAGCAAGGTCAGGAGACGGCATCGTTCTTGATACGAATCAGAAGAATCGAACGCGTATCTCAGGTTGCTGAACAACTCCGGACAGATGTTGCAGCTTTGTATCGAGGCTCCAGGCTCATCCATGACTCCATATGCTGCAGTAAGGCTTGAGGAAATTTTCTTAACGAGAACGCTCTCGATCTCCCTCTTCTTCCGCTTTGCGTAAGGCTTCCGACAATGCGATTTCAACTCAGTCCATGCTTTCAAAGGTGATATTCCTGTTGAGTGAATGAATCTGTTGAGATCCTCGACGGCTGCTTTCTCAGGAAGAAAAATTTCGTCAGGCTCAGATGTCTCTGGAGATTCTTTGGCGAGTTTCTTGAAGCGGTTAAAGCAGTTCTGACACAAAACGTCGGCATCTCGGATGGAGTGAGCTGCTTCTGGCATATGCATCTTCAACAAAGCGATGTCCAAATCCTTCACATTGCGAAAGTTTCTTTGATATTCGATTTTTTTCTTGTGCCTCTTGATATAGACCTTTCCAGCGGCAGTCTCGATTGAAGCGATTTACAGCGCGTGTCCCTGGTTTTGAGAGGGTATGTCAGTGTTGCCCGACTGCACTGAGCTGTGGAGTTTCTCGTCAGTGTGGCAGCCTGCGTAGGCGCACTTCCGGACGCTGGTGGAGGCTAAATTGCCTCGTTTTATTCTTTATTTTGTGTTCTATGGCGAATAGAATTTCTCGGGGATTTTAAGAATGCATTGTAGTATTTTTGGGAACCAAAACAAAGAAATGAAAGCTGTTTTTGTGAGTCCGTGTGCGACAGAACAAACGCAACTGGAATGTTTGTTTCATTTTATGTTGATCTTTTACGGCACCATACACTCAGCCGTGTCAATCTGCAAAGGTCTTAACCGTCGAAAATATTTGACCACACAGGATATCCGAACTGCATGGCTATTTTCCGCCCATGACATGAAATTCAACGAGTCTCATCAATCGAACAACATATATTGTACGTACCCCACGGTGCTGCGTTATCCGAACAGGATTTGAGAAAGGTCTCAAATAACACAGCATATCCAATATACAGTGTCGACGATAGTCACTTCACGACGATCAGACGGAATCCGGCGTGTTTTGGGGCACGTTTTGAAGAGAGCTGCTTTTTTGCACAGTTTCAAAGCAAATGAACGAACGTGTCTGTTCTGTCCCCACACCCCGGACCAACCCTATCAGCTATTTTTCGCGAAGACCCAGAACACAAGCTGGGGAGGCTTTTTGGAGATTATCTCAACGGAAATAATCCTCCAAGAACGTCGAACTGCCCGCGTCGGGGGCTGCTTGACGTTCGCTCTCTTCGTTCGTTTCCTGCGAAGGCCAAGCAGGCTACGAGCCCTGGTATTCCCTGTTTCTCACAGTGGAAGATAACACACAAAGGGTAAGCATCCGAAACAGGCAAATAAAGTAAAAACTTCCGAGAAAAGCTGGCGAACTCCGAATGCACAATGCAGCTGGGGACCGGGTTTCCACAGCTCAGGCAGGTGGTTCTGGCTGATAGGGGTCGCTCGGTTCACAAAATGGCGGCGGCCAGAGAGCTCTTTTTGCAAAGGTCTATAGTCAGCGCAGAACACTCGCTTTAAGCTGTACGATTCAGCCATCAAAACGCGGGAGCACTATGCGTGTGCAATACTCACGGACGATGCTCACGAAGCGTCCGCCGGATGGTCCACGAGAAAGGCAAGTGGAAGTGAACGCTATCTGTGGTTTCACTGATCTCACTTTCAAATATCCGCTACGCTTTTCTCCAGTGTTTATCTTCTCTTCGCGGTCCACCACGGCGGCGGCTCCAATGCTGTAAAGAGGCGCTGGTTTTCGCCACGTCATATCACGTTACCGCCAGGCAAAAGGCTAAGATAAACATCTGTTAAGCGGAGCCGCCTTCCTATACGTGGTGTATAGACCCTACACGCCCGCTCTTGAAAACAGGCCCCGCGAAGCATGCGACATGAGAGTGCCTCTCGATCGCTCCGGACCGCGCGCATTTTCTGCGACTCTTGTATAAAAACGCACGAAGAATTCTCACTTTAAAACCGCCTTTGTGCCGTCAATTTCTTTTTTTACCACCCTTGAGCATTTTTACGATTTGTAAAATTAATGGGTTTGTCATCTATAGATAGCCCCGTTCTTGGTGCTGCGGCAGCCTCAATTTGGTCATATTTCTCGCTTTCTAACTTCAAATACACAAAAATAATGCAACATGTTTTTGCAGATTCTGTTAGTACCTATCATTGGCCTTAATGTGAGAGAGTTTAAAAAAAATTGAAGATAGCCTTTTTTTTTAATTGAGTTTCAAAATAACTCATAATTATTAAAATGACCCAATTTAAGCGTTTCTCATAAATTTATTTCACTGCCGAAGACAACCATATTTAGCACCAATATTAACAAGATACAGGATAACACGTTGGCAAAGTTTGAAAGTTTTGGTATTAATAGATGCGGAGAAAACAATTAATAAAATGTAAGTATTTTTGCGGAATGTGCCATGTTTGGGGTTTTTTGTCTAGAAATTAGCAACGTCGATACTCAATGATTTATGTTTTTAGTCAATCCTCTTTATACATAGTTTGTGAGTAAATATTTCTGAACCTGTAGCCATGACACATTTTTTGGGAGAGGTTCCCCAAACGCCAACTTCGTGCAATTCGCGGGAAGCGCTTCGCACTGAGTGTGGGCTTCTAATTTTTTTCCGCAAAGACAAACATATTTTTCGCAAAACAAGTTTCGGTTTTGTTCTGATCGGCATCGAGTCTACAAAATATATTTTTTTCGTAAAATTTAAAAATGGTCACCGGACATGGTCGGCCGAACTTATCTGAAAACACCCAGTAACTTATGAAACTTTTCTTTTCTTGAATTTCACTTTATTTTAAAAGTTATAGGAAAATTAAAATTACAAAAACAAGCAAACAAGAACCTCCTTCATGACGTCCTTGGTTGCTTGAGTGGCCGTGAACTGGAGGAGGGGTAGTGAGCTCAGCGAGCGCTGACGGCTGCCGCACTCCATGTCGACATCTCGAGAGGGCGCCACTAAAGCATGTTCTGGCTAGGCTGTGTGAAGCGGGCAGCCAGCGCTGCTCGCATTGCATTTGCTGCGCGATTAAACACTAATTCGGCATGACACTTCATTGGCCACAAACGACAACAAACACGGGGTAAAGATCAGTTCAGAACGGGAGCCACTTTGCGCTGCCATACCCCCAAAAGCCCAAACTGCAAGCCAAAGCTGCTTTCCGAAGGCCTTGGGAACGCTCTGAACCGGTCGGATCCTTCAGTCTATATGACCGCAGCGTCGCCGCTTACATCCGGGACCTTTCTATGCTCGGCGCTCGTTGGGGCCTGATCCCACTACACCTTTCTTGTATGCGCCGCCTTTTGCACCGCTTGGTGGCGGGTATGTCGACGGGTCATTTTTTGTTTCAGTACTTTCTAAACTGCATTTGTTTCTTTTCTGATCTAAAATACTGAACAAAAACTACTTTTATAAATAATTGAAACAAGTCATGCCACTTATATTTTTTATTTCGACTAAAAAGAAGGTTTTAGCGGATTTGAGCAGTACTTAATCCCAGGACCTAAGACTTGACATATCGCGCGCTTTCGGCACCGCGGGTCCGAAAGCGCGCGGTACCGTAGGTGGAGGAGGTTTTTGCGTCCTCTGGTTAAAATATGACGCACTGATATTTAGTTACTCTCTCCGTGCCCGCTGTCTTAACCGAACCCCCAGGGATGTGGAAACCGCAAAAAAGGTAGACGCTTAAATATAATTGCAGGGCCCCTTTAAGAGACACATCTGCATACTGTATCTAAATGAGCTACATTAATAAACAAAAAGAAATAGTTAGGCGCCCTCATTTAAGGAAAAAAAAAACATTTTTTTTAAACAGTAGATGGAGAAAGAATGTTATAAAACGAATTTAGAACGAAGAAAACAAAAATTTAGAGCTATATTTACGGCGCAAAAGGAATTTGTAGTTGGCGCCCGCGGGAGCCGCCGCGGGTCACGTGGTAGACCTGTGTGCCACTGCCGCCTCGAAGTCACGACGCCGTCGCATGCTGAGTGTGGTGCGCCACCGGTTCAACGCGTTTCTCCACTCCGCTGCACAAGTTTGCTTGCTCCAAGCCGCTGCCGCCATCGTCTAACCGGCGCACAGGTGTGTCACGTTTGCTTGCGCTTTTTCAGGAGCTTCCTTTGGGCTCTAAAAGTTACTTATTAATCTTCATTTTTTGTTACACTTCAAACGAAGATGAATACGCAACTTTTAGAGACCATAGGTTGCTTCTGAAAGAGTGCAACCATCACGTGACAAATAGCAGCCAGTCACGCAATAAATAGCAGCCACTTTTCTGCGGCGCCCGAGGGTGCCAACTACAAATTCGTGTAGCGCCGTAAATATAGCTCTAAAAAGTTTTCTTTCATCATAAATTTGTTTTATTACTTCCTTTTCCCACCCAGGCTGTTTAAAAATATTTTTTTTCCTTTGCATCTGGCCTTTAAGAGAGCATTTCTATGACCAAGTGCCAAAATTGCCACGTCCAGAAACACCACAGACCGACTCTTCGGACGCAATTTATCGCCACTTTGGACACATGGGCGGGTTGGGAGAAGCATGCCAGTCGAGGACACATTCGACATGCTGTAGTTTGAAGCGTGGGTGCGGTCCTGGCAATTGTACATACAAGTATGGTGCCTGGAGCACATCTTGGACTGGTGCATTTAGCGTGCTATTCCACCCGTGCATCAAAAGTCGCAACGAATCACGAAGCCGGACTCTCGTTGGGTGTCGCCATCCTGGCGGTCAATGCTAGAAGTCCCGGTGAACAGTAAGAGCAAATGCGGGTGTTGCTGCCACCTCATCGCCGCAACGCCGGCGCTTTTTTGATGTCATTGGCCGGAAATGGAAGTTTCTAGGACGCGTTAGACACGCCAGTCAGAGAAGCGTTGCAGGCACCGTAGTACAGCAAAAAAATATGCGTTGAATAAAAGCTTTTTCTTCGGAAAATTTTAAGGATTCTTTCGCGCAATCCACGAGACTCGTAACTCGGGGAGAAGGAAACAGACTCGCAATTATGCTGACCAAGCTTAAATTGCAATCATGCGCTCTTCTTTATTGTTTGCTTGGTCGAGGAAAGAGCAAACAAGCGCGGCGTGCTGGGTGCGCGGCTAAGCCAGCCGAGCGGTGAGGCGGGCCAAGTCGAGCCGAGCAGCGAAGCGTGGTAGCGGGCGCACCCGTTATGGTGTCGTCCCTACGGACGTTGCGGAAGCAATCGACGTCGTGGCCGCGCAACACTCTCGTCTAACAAAGCTGGGCTCGAGCTCGGCCCTCGGAGGCGTTCCGTTTGTAGAATATATCGATGTCAACGAATGTGCCACGGTCTGCGATCTGCTTCGAGATATTCAAAATTGTACGAGCGATTAGGGCTGGGAACAGTCGCGTCGGTTTCCATGTTGGCGAAGCTGAAGCTGCTGTGCGGTTTTTGTTGGGCAAAGAAACTCTCTTCTGACGCGGGTGTTTTACCTTTAAAAAAAAGATTTCACGCGTTGAGCGTCTCTTTAAGTGTCGCTCGGAGAATGTTGGCCCGGCCTTGGAGAATCCTCCGATGGGTGCACGGAGATTGGCGTCTGAGAAGAGGCGGGCCGTCCTCCCCGCAGGTGGCGGTGCTGGGCACGGCGGTGGGCCTGGAGGACGGTGTCGTGGACGTGCGGGCAACCACTAGGACGTCCTCTGGTGGGTGCCTCCGCTTGCAAGCTGCTCGGGTTTACAAGCACCGAGTGGAGAGATTGAAGGCAAAAAGTTGTCCCCTTCCTCCCATTCGGTTTGGTTTGGACCCATCCGCTTCGCGACATTCCGGCGGTTTAAGATTCCAAACTTGTTTCCTTCTTATTCAAAGAAGGAAACAAGTTGAAGTTGGGGTCCTCCTCAGCTTGCACCTCTATCGAGTGAGGTGCGCAGTAACGTCCCTCGCAGTACCACATTCGGTTTCGTCTTGGGGCCCTTCTTCCTGGAATTGGCAACGTTTCAAGTAGTGATAGGCCAAACTTTTGCCGAATCGAAAGTTCGGCGCCGAACCTCGAGATTCGGCAAAGCCAAACTTTTTCCGAACTTTTCTGAAGATTCGGCAAAATACATAACTTAAATGCAACATGTAATGCATATTGACGCAGTTATTACTAAATAAGGTTATTTTCTACGAGATAATTGTATCGGTGTGGTTTTTGTGTGTTTACTGGCAATTTTAGTGACTCCTTGCCAAAGTGGCGTGACAACGAGGTTGGGTAGAAGCGAGCCTGGCGCAGTCTGGCGCAGTCACGAAGCACTCTACGGGAGTTTTGGTCTTGAGGCAGCGTTCTTGCTTTCTCTGGGAGTCACAGTTTTGTGCGCGAAAACGAATGCAACGGTTGTTGAGCCTTCACCAGAAGAGATAATAATAGTATTGTAAATATCCATGTTTTTCGATTTGAGTCACTTGACGTCACCTTTGCATGAGAGTGTGCGTCCCATATTTGCAACGTCTCGTTTTTAACCTTTAAAATGCCAATTTTTGGTGTTAGGACACACACAAACATTTCGGAAGACAGGGAGAGTTAGGAATGTCTAATGTGCAACGTCGAGTATTATAGTTCTGTGTTTAGTTTTATGCAGATACATGAAAATCTCGAAATAACACTAATTGAAAAGGCAATATTATTTTGTTCTGGAACACACTATACCCCTGAGCTGAAAACAGAATTGTTATAATTGCGAGGAGTGCTTTACAGTAATTGTCGGCCAATGTTTCAGAATGCACCGCATCATTTGTCACTTGCGCAGTGGACTGCGTAAATTACTGGTCCATCTTCTATTCTTGAGGCAGAAAATATTGAAGAGAACCACACTCGCTCACAAACGCACAGTTACCGTGCTGCCTACTCCACACCTCGCAGTAACCGCTGGTTGTAGTACACTGCCCGATGGTAACTGCACGAGTGCACGGCGTCCATTTGCAATCCATGGCTCCGTCGCGTTCTCGCGGGTGCGCAGACATTTGCCGAATCTTTGCCGAACTTTCCTTCAAAAGTTCGGCGTTTGCCGAACTTTGCCGAATCTGAAGTTCGGCAGATTCGGTCCATCACTAGTTTCAAGGTCCTTGGGACAAAAGACTGTTCACGAAGGGAAAGATGGGGAGGAAACAGCTTTGTTGACTTACAATAGATGGCGCCACAAAAACTTGCCTACTCTGAAGGACGTCACACCATACTTCCGATGACTACCACGTGCGGCTGTAGATGTGTGAAAAATGAAGTTTTAACGCAGAATGTGTTCATAGAGCCTTTTCTATGAGAAAATTGTCACGAACAACTGACACGCTGGGAGCATTACGGACGTTAGACTATAACATTAAATAAATAAATAAAAATTAAAGGGATTGTTTGGTCAAATTTTGTATTAGAGAAAACAATTGAATATCATTGTTATTGTCTCGAGACACATCGTACGTGCAATACCCGAATTTTATATGCCCCTCTGCATGAGTAATTGAATTTACACTGCTCCAATCGCATTCTAGAGTAAACGCTGCTTTCGTTGGCAACATTGAAGCTCTGACGTCACAAAACGCAAAGCGAGTGTTTCAGTCTCGTCGTCTGCCTGCGAGTGAACACCGCAGGGTGCTTTGGTTTTGTTGTTGCGGTCGACTTGTTTCGTGGTTGGCTGAGGTATTTGTTGTGCGGTTGGGTGCCACAACCACCGGGCAGCACATGCGAGCCAAGACATGACGTTGCACACTTTTCCGCGAGACGTGCAGAGACGAGCAAAATGGATCGTCGCCGTGCGTAGGGACTGGGTTCCCATCAAGATCGAGATCAGATGCAGCAATCATCTCACAGAAGAGAGCTACGAGAAAAACTCTAAGTGGACAGAAGACTCGTAAGCTGAGGTGTGATGATGTGCCAACGATATTCAACTACGTCCACCCACTCCTCGCCCAAATCGGATCAATCGCTTTAAATATGCAGCGAAACGGAAACCAGCAGCTAGGCCTTCTGGAAACGATGCCAAAAGTTGTATTTAGCACGTGTGCAGCCCAATTCTGTTTGACCCGCGTGTGAAAATGGAGCGTGGCTACGATTAAGGGGGGACGCGGGTCCTAAAAATGCAAAAAATCGCGAAAAAGTTAATTTTTTAAAAATCCTGTATTTGGGTGCCTTACATGTCCAAGCACCTCTCTCCAAAATATTATAGCGTAATTCGAACTCAAAGTATAAAAAAAACGATAATTACGTCGCGCGGAACGCGCCCAAAACCTCCCCGAAAGAGAAAACCGACGTCGAAACGCGCGCCCTCCGCGCTCCGCCGGTGCGTGCCCATTCGCGGCCATTTTGGTCTTGTTCGAAAGCTTGCTTCTTTCTCTACATTTTTGGCGCCATAAAAAATGGCGTCCGCCCGGGAAAAGCACAGGATACCGCGTTTCCCCGGAAAAAGAAACCGAGCTACCGATTGGCTAAGAAGCACGGGCCGCAGCGAGCGCTGTCGCTATTGGCCGAAGCGCATGCCTCCTCTCCTGAAATATGTGATTCTCCTCTCCCTCCTCTCCTTCCTCGTGGCGCGGAAGGAGTCGGGAGCAGTCGATAACTTTGTTTGTCGTCTGCTAGCGGTTGCGTTTTGGCTTCAAGAACGTTATTTTTCGGCGTTCGCCTGCTTCGTTTAGCTCGACGTCTTTAGGAGACATCGGTAGTGATCGCAATGCCTGGCGTGAAGTTTTCAACGCAGCGTGCGTACGGCAAGCGGAAGCGTCGGGCGTAGAACAAGAGGACTTCGCTCGCATCGCCAGCCGCGTTGCTTGCGGCAGACATGCGGCAAGTTCAGCTGCCAGCAGCTGCATCGTGTTCCGAGGTGCCCGCCCTTGATGTGAGCAATGAAAAAGACGACGGCTTCGGCCCTGGTGCGTCACGATTCGACTCGCATTTCTACACGGCAAGCGAAACTGCTCAACGTGCGGCGCGGGCTGACGAGATGAAGGAGGATTTAGCCGCGAAGTCTGCCACACAACGGAAGTTAGACCTCCTCAATGTCACTGTCAAGGATAAACAGACAAATTTCGGCACGCAGTTCGTGATCGTGGATTTGAACGTGTTGAACATGTTCTTCGCGACCGCCAAATGTGAGCAGTGCGGAATGGCCGCGGCCATTCAAAAGCTGGTGCTTTGAAAACGTCCCCGCGTCCCCTAAAAAAGCCCTTCTGAGGGCCAACCAATTGTTGCATATGGGGCTGATCCCTACCCGTGTCTCTCCCTTAGTATGAAATTCAAACCAAAGGCATTCCACCCATCTAAAGCTTCAATGTTGTTAGTTATGCATACCCAAATTTCAAAGTCGATTTTCTCAGCTTTGGTCTTTTTAGCCTCTTCTCCGGCCAGGAAGGCTTTTTGATTCACTTGCGCTCAACCGATTTTCATAAACTTAGTACTATTTTCTTTGGAATGAACTAGACTGCAAGCTAAAGCTATTTTTATTATGATATTTTGTGGTATATAAAACTAGCATTTCATTATTAGACATTGTTATAGCCGCTATTGTATGTCTTCTATTCACTTTACTTTTTTTACATGATTATATGCTGCTAAAGAAATAAAAATAGCTTTAGCTTGTATGGCATTTCTTTGGGAATCAATTGATACCCTTATTTCATTAAAACTTTAATAAGAAGGTTTTTTAAAACTTTTCCTAAAATTAGCTAATTAATATTTTATTTTGTTGATAACTTTTGACAAAGAAGAGATATCTGAAATCTGATTGCAGTTATGAAATCAGCACAATAAACTGCATGCCTGTGCAAAAAATCATTGAGATAGACCAATAAACAAAAAATATTTTTTGAGAACCCACTTCCTCCCTTAAAGAAGCTCGTCCAAATCAAGTGAAGTGACGGCATGCATTTAAATGATTCGCCGTTTGCCTTCAACACACGGACATCGCCTCCGAGGGAACGACCCGCAGCCTCATCACTGATCCAGTGGGTCCGCCGGTATGTGTACCCAGATGCCGCTTCGTGTATCTAGGCGGCTCTGCTAGGTGCCGCTTCACTGGCAAAATCTGCATCCTTTGCTTTGCAGACGCTCTAGTTCGATCGGTGGCTGTCGCAGTTGTGTTTGCGCAAAACGACATACGTTTGCTCAAACCTTATGGCTGTTTGTGAGTCGTATCCTGCTCAGAGGCGAGACTTTTTTGCACTTGCTTGGGAACTGCATTAAAAAAAACGTATTTCAGTAGGGTACAGTCTAGGAGACTATATAATTCGAAACAAAATACATCACATCCATCGACCAACGTTTGTTATTCCGACCATCCGGCAACCCTTTGGGTTTCGTGACGTCGCTCAGCAGCTACGGATCTTAGCCATTGACACTGGTGAAATTCGGGGTGCAGTTTCGTACATACGCTCATGAAAGGTTTAATTATTAAGGGGAGATCATATACCAAAATAAAAATGACGTTTGTCTATGTGAAGGCTCCCTCGACGTAACAATCACCAAAACTTAAGTACTTCCGGTTTCCACCAGACAATCCCTTTAATATACATTAGAATAGAAACAAATAAATAAAATTAAGAATTAAGTAAGAAATCGAATGAAAAAAATATGTTTGGCGAATAGCTAGGCAATTCTGTTGCATACCTGAAACTAAACGTAGGCATTGAGCTGCATGGGTTAGACAAGCTCCTAAGCGACCTCTAGATTAGCATCATGGGACGTCAATCTCCCGCTAAATTTAGCGAGCGATACTGAATTGGGGGCTGTGTAAGTCACGTGATGAATTGATGTATAGGTCACGGGACGTCATGTGACGTGACAGGCCACGGCTCCATGAAATGCGGCTTCATAAAATCCGGAGCAACTAGCCAAAGAATCTTTCAAATTAATAAATAAGTAGTGTTGCGCAAATATTGGGATTTTCGGATAGTATGCTGTTCTATGTTCGCTTTGAGATGAACTGCGATATTCATACTTTTCAAAATGCTGATCTCGGCATGTTAGTCCCCTTGAGCACGCTTCTTATCGAGCACCGGTGTACTGCGGGGAAGCAACACCTGCAAAGCTTGCTTTTGCGGGTGTGGCTTCTCCGCAGTGCACCGGTGCTTCGTGAGAAGCGCACTCAAAGGGGCTAACCCACCGCAGTCAATACTTTGAGCAGTATCGCAGGCGTATGCTTAGCTGGGAAGCTCATTTTGAAAGTGGGATGGTGCACGTGTGTACCTGATATACTTAAAAAGAAACAAAAACTTTATGAATGTCAATATTAGCATTGCAGTAAAATTTCTAACATTAAACTGCCACGCACGAGTGTATGTTAAACTGAGGTGCCCTGACAACCTGCGTTCATCGTACGTGACTGAAGAAAAGATCTTTGCATATAGTGAGAATATTGAAAAATCCCCTCAGTTAGGTATAGCTGGGCATCCCTATGCGGAGAGCATCTGGTTCTTGCGCAGGGGTTGCGGTAACGTCAGAAGCATGCCGAGCTCTGATTGGCTTGGGTTGAAAGGATGGGGGTAGACCTGAATGCTAGATGCCTCGACGTCTGTTTTCTTCAGTCGGCCGATGAAAGCTGGGCGTTGCGACATCATCTGCGGACAAACTTGCACTCCCCATAGGTTGAACTGTATGTCAAATGTGTCGTTTACTTGTTTCCCCAAAGGAAGCATTGGACTTTTGGAGGCCACAGTAGAGTTAGATGAAAATTGACTTACCTTGGAAATAGACAGCTTGGCAACAATCTTTGCCAGCTAGGTTTTTATATGTTGCTGTAATGATGAAAGGCTTAGAAAACTTAGATATTCGATTAGAAATATTTCACCAAAATCAGTATTCACTTCAAATTCAAAGTCCAATACTCATAGATGCCTATAAATAAGAAATAAAACGAAAATCTAGGATAATAAAGTAAAAATAAATTAAACAAAAAATTTGGTGAAGAAATAGATAATAAAAAGATGTAAAATTCTGCATCATGGACACACAGAGTGTGTTTTCCGTGGGACACATTCTGTGCTCCGTGGTCTTGGTTGGCACAATCTAGCCTGTACAAGTTTTTTGTGGTTATGCAGTGGGGCCGCAGCATTTTAAGGGGAAGTCGTTTTCTCACTCGTGCCGAGATAGAGAATATAAAAAATACAAGGTGCAAATTCTCAAAGTTAAAATCGTTCCCTGCCTGTTTAAGAAACTCGGGGAGTGGCATTTCACGCTCCTTGCTTGGTTGGGAGAATGCTACCTTCTTATTGGCTGAGGTGGGATAATGATATGCTCAGGACTTGCCCGGCATTCTTTAATGGGTAACTGCAAAGAAAAAAAGTGTTTTTTTAAACAGCCTAATTGGGACAAGCATGTCACTAAACAAATCTTCCGCGAAAAAACAAATTTTTTCTAGAAATATTAACGACACAGGACGTAATTTAGTCGGAGTCACAACTTCTCCACATTTAAAACTCCCGCTCTTTAGACGTGCGCGGAGTGGCTGTCATACGTCACTCTGTGACGTATAGCAGCCACTACTTGACGTATAATACCAACTTCGTGGCGCGCGATTTAAAACGGACGAAATAGCCGCAAACTAAAATCGGTCTAGCGCAATAAATACTGCTGTAAAAATTTTTGTTTTGGGCGTAAAAATTGTTTTGTGACATACTTGTCTCAATTAGGCTGTTTAAAAATACACTTTTTTTTTTCTTTGCAGTTACCCTTTAAAAGCGGTGGGTGAGCGTAGCAGCGCTTGTTCCGGCCCCTTCATGGCATTTAACACTGCTTCTCAACTTATGCTTTTTTATTTTTTTGACAAGCTTGAAACTGCTAAGGCAGTATTTTGGGCCTGGTTTCAAATATCTGGCCTTTTTTTCTTTATTAAGTCATTGAGTCGTCGAGATAAATAAAAAGCACTCGTCATTGTTTGTGGGAGCCATAGGGAAGAAAAGCTAAAGTTTAATATTTCATTCATTTATTTGCAAACAGCCGATGCCTCGGTAGTGATGCACAATGAGTACTAGGTGAAATATTAGTTAAAAGCAATGACACCCACACTATCGTAGCAAAGATAATGGTAACTCAGGATGTGAAGCAGTGCCTAGATGCGATCGCAGTCGGCATTTCGATTTACGCTCCTGAAGTCACAACTGGAAATGGTGCCAGCTATGTAACACATTCTGCGTTAAAAAAGCAGCTTGGATACTAGAAACTTGAGTCAAAAACGTCGATATCCGCTGCATGAAGGGTCTTGTACCAGCATTTTCTGTGCGTGATTCAGAAAATCTGATTAAGAAACAAAGTAGCAGAAACTCACAAAAATTATCTCGGGACATAAATACAGTAACCCTCAGTTGCGATTCTGGAGAAGGTCTTTGGATCCCATGAATCTGGCCTTCTTTAAAGGAAGATTTCCCATTTCTATGTTCAACTGCTGAAGACCAGCCCATATTGTCCAGAACTTGCTGCTTGTGTGGCATTTGGAAGAAAGCCCACAATGTTGCAGCACTCTGTGCAGGATGCCTGTCAGGAGACGAGAGAATTCAGCGATTCTGGAAAAGGTCTTTGGATCCCATGAATCTGGCCTTCTTTAAAGGAAGATTTCCCATTTCTATGTTCAACTGCTGAAGACCAGCCCATATTGTCCAGAACTTGCTGCTTGTGTGGCATTTGGAAGAAAGCCCACAATGTTGCAGCACTCTGTGCAGGATGCCTGTCAGGAGACGAGAGAATTCAGCGATTCTGGAAAAGGTCTTTGGATCCATGAATCTGGCCTTCTTTAAAGGAAGATTTCCCATTTCTATGTTCAACTGCTGAAGACCAGCCCATATTGTCCAGAACTTGCTGCTTGTGTGGCATTTGGAAGAAAGCCCACAATGTTGCAGCACTCTGTGCAGGATGCCTGTCAGGAGACGAGAGAATTCAGCGATTCTGGAAAAGGTCTTTGGATCCCATGAATCTGGCCTTCTTTAAAGGAAGATTTCCCATTTCTATGTTCAACTGCTGAAGACCAGCCCATATTGTCCAGAACTTGCTGCTTGTGTGGCATTTGGAAGAAAGCCCACAATGTTGCAGCACTCTGTGCAGGATGCCTGTCAGGAGACGAGAGAATTCAGCGATTCTGGAAAAGGTCTTTGGATCCCATGAATCTGGCCTTCTTTAAAGGAAGATTTCCCATTTCTATGTTCAACTGCTGAAGACCAGCCCATATTGTCCAGAACTTGCTGCTTGTGTGGCATTTGGAAGAAAGCCCACAATGTTGCAGCACTCTGTGCAGGATGCCTGTCAGGAGACGAGAGAATTCAGCGATTCTGGAAAAGGTCTTTGGATCCCATGAATCTGGCCTCTTTAAAGGAAGATTTCTCATTTCTATGTTCAACTGCTGAAGACCAGCCCATATTGTCCAGAACTTGCTGCTTGTGTGGAATTTGGAAGAAAGCCCACAATGTTGCAGCACTCTGTGCAGGATGCCTGTCAGGAGACGAGAGAATTCAGCGATTCTGGAAAAGTTTGGGGTTTGTTCAGCTCTTCTGTCAATAACAGGTCATGAATTGTAAAGTATTACTGTACAAAATCATGACTTGAGTTTCCACAGAATACTTTTTTGTTGTTCATTCTGTGCTTACAAGACATAGCAGTCTACATATTACTAGTCAGGAAAGTTTGGTAAGGTGGCCGGAAAATCCTGCAAGTTATATTAGTGGACACCCTGCTTGCTTCATTCCACCCTGCAGCGGTGCTGGGGCAAAAGCTGCGATGTGAGGCTCATATTTTTTTTATTTGGAGCGTGAAACCTTTGGCACACTGAAATCCGGTCCTTTGTTTTGACTTTCTCATCAACAGTCACAAAAGCTTTTTTGTAGTCTTTAGAAGTAAGAAGGGTTAGTAGGGAAGATCTGAAGAATTTGGGAAACACGGTATAGAAAGTTCTGTTTAGGCTTTTCAGCATTGCGAAATGTTCTTTTAAAATGAATCATGTTTCTTTGTTTTTTTATGAAGGGCACATATTATGCTAGCTGAGTTACAATTTTGTTGTCTGGTTTTTGTGAGCAAAGTGAATGTTTAGGAACAAACCTGTAAACTAAAAGTTGAGTGGTTGTGCAATTGGTAGTGTTCCAAATGACCCTTTTCTTAAAAAAATGTGGCGCGCATTTACTTTTACGTTTCCTCCGCTTCATTTGACGAAGCGGCGGACGCAGATGCAGAGCTGATCTTCCCGATGGACGAGGAGAGGGTTGCGGACCACGCCAATGCCCAGAGTAAGGCTGCGTTGCTCCGCAGATATAGTTAATTTATAATCTAGAGGAGTGGTTCTCAACCACAGATGTTTGGGGTTCTGGATCGGTGGAAGTGATGGTGGATCTGGCAGGGGTGAAGGGGCGTTATTGGAACAGTTGCAATGAAAAAAAACTGTAAATGAAGAAGCCTAAGGGCATGGAAACTAACTTTGCAGCCCCGAGAATAATGGACCTTACTCACTCCGTGCAAATAATTTTCTCTACTACGCTTTGTGGGGCAGCCAGCATGGATAAAAAAATATGTTAGTGCTCGGCACGACTGATGGTCTAAGGCTTCAGGGACCCCAAGAAGGCCTTCAGGGACCCCATTTGAGAAGCGCTTATTTAGAGGAAAAGGTCCAATGTATTCTTGCCCCTTGGGAACAACAGAGCATAGGTGCAGACACGCGTGGTCCCAATGGGTGGTCCCAATAGGCCCATACCACTAGCGATGCCTTAATAAGTCATAACCTTTAAGGTGTGTGCCTAGCTCTTTTATAGCTTACTGCGTAAAAAAGCATCGCGTATTATTTATTTTTATTTATTTCGATGATACTTTTGAGGGCCAGAGCGTAGTGTAGACGAAACAATAAAGAAGATCAGCGCAGTAAATAAATACATATAAACATCGGGTAAAATGAGTATAAGCAGATTAGTCCTTGGAGTCCAAACAAAGAAAAGTTCATCAATTTTGCTGGAAAGTGTAGCAAAAGAGACAATGCCTGCCACGCTGCGGGGCAACTCGTTCCAATCGCAACTGGTACGTGGAAAAAGAGGTATATTTTAAAACATATTTTCGGCAACAAAACTCACGAATCAGATTCTCATACTTCTGTCTTGTGTCACAGCTCACATTATATTGAAGATAGACCTCAAACAAGTTTTGTTACATATTATGCTAACAGAGGAAAACGACTTGACAACTGAGGCAGTTCAGATGCAGCATACGACGGAGAAACATGCGATTCTTTACGGTACAAATTATCGATGAACCTAAGAGATTTTTTTTAACCCCCTCTAATAAACGATCGTTAACGAGGGTCCGATAGGATGTCGGTGTATCCTAGTAAAGGACGGATTAGAGATTTCTACGCCGTTAGCTCCATTTCAGGGGTGCAGCGTATCCTAGTCCTTGGTCGAGACGCAAGTTTTCTAGACGCTTTGGCGATAACGTGGCCAATGTGACCAGCTTAAGGTAGAGCTAATTTTAACACCTAGATACTCGTATTCACTGACTACTGCTAAAGCATTGGAGTTTATTTCGTTGTTTTATCCTTAGGGCCGAAGCGTAATAAAGGGGAGGGCCCTTACGAAAACAATATATAAGAATAAAGACGAGCACAATAGAATCAGCAGAAAGTAATATATACGAAAGGAACGCTTGATTTTGATATGACAAATATTATACAACGTTACTAGTAACTTTACGAAAACGATCACCGTCTGTGATGCTCACTAATTTTCTTTAACGTTTTGCAGTTTACTGCACTTCTATTGTTTCGATACTGTTTGCACACAACCGAATCCTGCATGGCCTAAGGCCTAATTTCGCGATTCTCATTATTCCTACAATGTTGAAATACGCGGGAGAGTCTAAAAATTTAGTATTTAATTTCTGTCCTGGTTTTTTTTTCCCGTTTTCATTTGAAAGCTTAGGGTATTTACTCGGCACTTAAACGACGTTACAGCCTTTCTTTTTCTTGCTGCTTTTGGTGAGAGACGTGTGACACTTGTTTTTTTCCCCAGGTCAGAAACAGCACCGGATGCACAGGCTGTCCAATCTCAGGTATCAGGTGAGTTAAAAGGAAAAGGCTAGGGAGTGGTACAGCTCTGCAGCTTGACAAACATTACATTTACAACTGATCCTTTTCATTGTTGCTCCCGCGCCGCTTTCATGGTGCACAACGCCCACAAACAAGAGCCTTCGTAGAATGTCTGTTCTGCTGCTGCCTAGTGCAAGCTGAGGAAAGCCCCTGCTCCGAAAGTACAGTATTCACACGGTCTTAGCACGGCGCGGTTTTAAATTTTTGGATATCTGAACTGGGGGTAGACTAACTAGGGTTCCCTGTTGTCGGATAAATCTGATAAAATCTGAAAACCAATCGCTGGTAAAGTTTTCTTAAATTGGGGTTTATCCGAAAAGCCCCGAATTTGGAGGTTCCGATGAGAAAAAAGAAACAAGAAAGGCAGTTTTCTACAAATAAGTTTGGTCAGAGCGCAGGTTCAGCGATTATCAGAGAGGCCTCCCCAGATTCCTTCGAAATGTCGTCCTATTGACCGAGGAAGGTTTACCATTTATCCCGTCGGGGTTCCTTTAGGGCAGCGGGGCAGTGGAATTCTGGGTCACGACCTAAACCACTGGTTTCGTTTCCAGATTGAACTTTTTAGATGAAGGTAGGGTTGTGATTTGATAACCGTGAAAGCTATGAATTCTTAGATTTCATAGGATGGAGTCACTACTTCACCCCACGCAGCCTCAGGAAGAAGACGTCAAAATAGGCTGAAAAGAAAACAATTACGTTTGAGGAGTTCCGCAGTTTTAATGTGTCTTTTTCAAGTTTTGACGAGGGACAGTTAGTTAGTATTACAAATGGCAGGGGCGCCAATGTCATAGGAGTCGCCGTCCGATTTTTGAGACTTTGCGGGGACCTAAAAAATGTTCGAATAATAGAGCAGTTTGAAAAATAAGCAGATTAAAAAACTTGCCTTTATTACGTCTAAGCCTCGGTTCAGGTTACGCCTCTGCTTGCGTTTGGCCACTTTCTATTAGCTTGAGAATCACTGCCTTTTTTTCTAGTGTTATGGTCAGTACCTACTTTACGGGCTTCTTAGCGACACTTCGCAGCGGCAAAAGACCAGATGGCAGCATCATAGAGTTATTATAATGTACGCTAGAGGTTCAAGTAGCGCTAGTGTGCTGACGCAAATTGAAGCAGACAGCAACCAGTCAAAAATTGACTTCTGGTAATGCCTTTCTATGGGAAAAAGTGAGTGCATTTCCTCTCTGTGCTCGGTTATAAGAGCAAATATCACGAATAATTCGTACGTACTAGGCACTTTGAAACATTTCCCAGTCAGGCCGACGAAAGAATTGGTCAATTACGGCGTTTTTCTTTCAAATTCATCGCATTAAAAACGGTGCGAAAACGGCTTCGTACGTGTGTTTATGTGCACTGTCGGACACTGTTAGCGTGAACATGATGTCGGCGCTTTTCAGCATGAGGGATATACCTGCCAAACGAACGAAGAACATCTGGAAATTAAGGGAGACGGCAAGAACTATGCCGTAACACAACTACCCGTGCATGTACGATCAAAATAAATTAAAGACCACGTAATCTATTTTGCTTGTAAATAAGTAAGTACCGTAAAATCCCGTAAGGACGCCCACCCAAAATGAAGAGATAAATGATGAAAAATATGGGGTGGGCTATCTTTGGGGATTCCACAGAAAATCTTTATAAAAAATTAATGATAGGCGCCGGGGCACCCGCTACAAACCACGTGACGCGGGAACTGATATCGCGGACACGGCAAATTCGCGTTTTACGATGCAATAAACACGCGGGAATTCGCTACAAACTCCTCTGTCACGGGAAAGGATACAGCAAGTGGCCTACGCAGCAGATTCGAGTTTCACGGTGCGAAGGACTCGCGGAAACCCTCCGAGAACTCGCATCTCACGGGAGTGGATACTGCAGATCGCGGACTAAAGACGTAGGAACCCGCAACAATCTGGCCTGTCACGGAAAACGATATCACTCGCGCAGATCGTGGACAAAAACACGGGAATACGCTACAAACTCGCATGTCACGGAAACAAATACCGCAAATCGCGGACGCAACAGAAACTGATTTCACGATGCAATATACACGCGGGAACAACTCCCGCGTGTTACAGCTAAAAATCGATATCACACGCGCACATTGCGGACAAAAACAACACGGGAATCCGCTACAAACTCAGGAACGGATACCGCAAATCGCGAACGCAGCAGATTCGCATTTCACGATGCATTATACACGCGGGAACAACTCGCGCGTTACGCGAGCCGATATCGCGCGCAGATCGCAGACAAAAACGCGGGAACCCGCTATGAACTCGCTTCTCGGACACACCGGTACCGTCGATCGCGTCGTTGATGCGCGATTCCCGTCGGACATCGCTTGACGTCCAACGGGAATCGGGGGGTGGGCGATGTTTCGGAATTTTTATGTTACAGATATTTAGCCAGAAAAACAGGATGGGCGATCTCTCGGGGGAGGGCACCTTTACGGGATTTTACGGTAGCCCTTATATTTTTTCTGCTCTGAGCGAAGATGTTTGTTCTACGTTCAAAATATCACTCGCACGCTCGAAATCTTTGAGAACAAGTGCCCGATAAAAGTTGCCCGGCAGAGAAAACAATACAAAAAGACACCTTTCATATCCCACGGACTTTATTCTCTCTGTTTCGAATGTTTTCATCCGCTCATGCACGACGGGATCATTTTCATATAGTGACAGGACTGGCATATTATCAATGTATAAGCGTTACCGCAATGCTGGCAAGCCTTGGACACACTCTATATTCATTTCGATTGTAATCTTGCTTTGAATCGTCGCTTGTTTTTGCACACCTGCTGCGGAACACACGTTAGGGACTGAAATGTAGCGAAGTTAAACATTGTTTACTGATAAAGAAAAATGCGCTAACTAAAGCAATTACATTTTTACAGTGTTAATCAAGGTACATGCTATTCGGTATGACCCAAATAACCAAAGTGTTCCGTGTTATTTTCCGGCGAAGAGACGAAATGCACGTGCGTTTTCCCATAGGAATGCACAGGAGCACCGCAAAAGTAGACTGGTTGCTGTCTGCTTCAATTTGCGTCACGGAAGTCGCATAGACACTAGCGCCAGTTGAGCCTCTAGCGTGCATTATAATAACTCTGGGCAGCATGACTTTCGAGCCATCGTAGTCCAAAAACACGATTCACCGAGACGAGATGAGAGGCGCAAGTCCATGAACAAAGCAAAATGGCAACAATAATGATAATAATGACGCGCAGCTAGAGAAAAAAAAAAAGCTGTACAGCGGCACCTAGCAGTAGGAATTAGCAGTATTTAAGTAACGCTGCCAAACCAAGCCATAGAATCCAAAATGGCCGCTTCTCGGTGGTGCTTCCCGCTGATCGCTCGTGACGATTTTGGCCGAAAAATTTAACTTTCGGACTTTGAGCTGTCTGAAACATTGGTCGTGAATATGCACTGTTTCTATCAGGTAGATCACGGTTCCTCCTTTAGGTCCAAAATATTGAGCAAGTCCGAATTACCTTATTTACTCGCACAATGAATGCACCCCCCAAGTCGGCTCTCAAAATTTGGACTTTTTTTTTCCCTCGCGTATTAAACGCACCCCCAACTCGGGCGTCACAATTTTGACCCCCTCCCCCCACGCGCGTGAAATGAACGCACTTTTCTATCCTGGTACAGCGAGGTCGCGAATGCATGGGCAGCGTGGGCGAACAAAACGCCTCGTAAAAGGCGTTAAAAAATAAAAGATCCAACGGAACCAAGAAAAAAAACATGGAGAGGAGCTTTTTTTATTTGCAATCCACGGAACCAAGAGAAAAGAAAAAAAACAAAGAGGAGCTTTCTTTTTCTTGCACAGCGCAGGCTGGACTTTGGGTCGCGCGCCGCGCGCAAGGAGATAAGAAAGAGAAGCCCTCAGCTTGCGAAAGGGGAAAAAAAAAAGAAAATCAATCCACGGAACCAAGAGAAAAAAAAAAAAAAAACAAAGAAAAGCTTTTTTTTTTTTTTGCACAGCGCAGTTTGGTTTTGGGGTCGTGCGTCGCGCGCAAGGAGATTAGAAAGAAAAGTGGAGAAGCCCTCGCCTAAGCAAAGCGCACATAATGAAGGCATCCTGCCCTCGCCTTCTCCTCGCACTTTGGAAAGAGAAGCGAGAAGCCCTCGAAATGAACCCACTTTTCTATCCTATGCAGCGAGGTCGCGAATGCATGGGCAAACAAAACAACTTGCGAAAGGCGGAAAAAACAACAAAAAAGAAAACACGGAAGCAAGAAAAGAAAACGTGGAGAGGAATATTTTTTTTTTTGCGCATCGCAGTTTGGTTTTGGAGTCGCGCGCGGTGCTCAAAGAGGTAAGAAGTTACGTCGATCTTTCCGATAAAAGGTCCGTTCATTATCCGAGTAAATACGGACGCAAAAATTTTACTTCGCGTAATGAACGCCCCCCCCCCAACTTTGCATCGATTTTTTGGAAAAAAAAGTGCGTTCATTATGCGAGTAAATACGGTATCGGTCGGTGCATTCTTATAAATCTAGGGCAGGGCTATACCCGCTGGTTAATATATACGTGTATTTTTCAATCTTGAAAAATTGGAAACTTAGCAAAAATAAACTTTCTACTTTGGAGAATCGGAAATTTAACAAAAATAAACTCTGATAAACACCCTCCGAATTTACGAGAAAAAAAACTCAGAAAACACGGAATCCTAACTATAACTTGAACAGTTAAAACTAAGTCAAACGATGCTCAGAGAATTGGCGAATTACTTCATTAAATTCAAAACTTCGCTAGATCGCAAATTGCATTTTTCGGGCATTACATTCGGTTAACTTAGTTTTAATGCAATGGCATTCAGAGAGCTACTGTGATACCGTATTCCCGCAGTGCTCAGGCGCGCAAAATGCTATTTACGCGCGTATGAATTCACCACGTTGAATTAACCTGAGACTGGGGTAGAGAAGAAACATCAAAACGTAGAAGGGACAGAAAATAGACAGGACGACGTCTCAAACTCAGCTAACTCGTTTATTTCGTCCACCTTATAAAGCCTCAATCTCAAGGTCATCTCCACCAACACAAAACACAAAAGGACGAAGTCTATACAGTTCAAGCGCCACAGTCTTCACCACACAATGCAAGAACGTTGACAACCTTTACAGGTCGACGCGATAAGGCAACATCCATTGACCTTCAAACTTGAACAAAAGGATCTTTT
Source organism: Ixodes persulcatus (assembly GCA_013358835.2). Lineage (NCBI taxonomy): Eukaryota > Metazoa > Arthropoda > Arachnida > Ixodida > Ixodidae > Ixodes > Ixodes persulcatus. Next base: position 65,669 of record JABSTQ010009735.1, on the reverse strand, counting down.
CCCCTACTATTCCAAACACAGTTCATACTTCTGAATCATAACTCGCCCTCTCCACATGAAAACACACACACGCACACACTCAAACAGTAGTTGGGCCAATACACGTAAGAACCACACAAAGCAAAAAATCATAAGCAGGTCGCGCTTCAAACAAACTAAATAACAAAAAAATACATTTTTAGAAAGCCTTTTGAATTGCTTCCAAACTGTAGTGAAGCCTGACTTATGCAGTTGCCTAGAGACTTTATCCACACGGTCTCCCTTACTACTCTCTTTACATCGTTCCTTTTTTTGTGCATTATTTCTGTCTCCGACCAGAGCGCCGTGCAGTTGTTACATTCATGAATATGTTTCGCTATTTCCGAGTTTTGTGCATTGTTCTTTACATTTCTTTTATGTTCGTTTAATCTATCATATATGCAGCGTGACGTCTGTCCTACATACTTAAATCAACACTCCAATGGTATCTCATACACAACACGAGTCTCGCAACATACAGACTTTTCCCGATGAGCCTTTTTGCACTAACTCACACCTGTTTGAAATGGCGTCAGTTTGCTTAATCTAATATCTGAACTAAAGACCGTGTCTACTCCAAACTGCCTCGCACATGCCTTCAGGTTGTGAGGGATGTCATGATAATATGGAATTACAGCAAAGCGGTTCCTCGATTTCTCTTCGGTCTCTCTCCTGCCTTTAATAAACAATTCTAATTGCCTTTTTATAAAACTGTCATCATAACCTGCACTAATCAACCTTTTCCACTGTCTTTGTACTGATTCAGTGATATGATGGACACATGACCTTTCTAACGCGTTCCTGACCAATGACTTTACGATCCCCGCCTTAACGATCTTCGAATGACGACTCATTCTTGGCAAAACCGGTTTCGAGTTTTCTTTACCATATTCCCAACATAACCCTCGATTCACGTGAATACGTAAATCGAGAAACTGCAGAACATCACCTTCCGGTTTTTCCACTGTAAACTTCAATTCTGGAGCCGTTGACCTTATCACACCTTCTATGGTTTCTGTATTTCACGAGTAAAGACCCTCAAACGAGGGTCTTTACTTGGGAAAAGAATTAGGCATGGTGTGGGATTCCGGCCTCCCAACAATTCCTCTCTGGAAGCTTCGCAAACGGAATGTTTCGGTTGTGATTCAAGGTTAGATTGCTTTACGATTGTGAGTGAATCTGCGTGCTAAGAAGTTTGTGGCGATCATTCTTTTTTTCTAACCTGCGCGTTACATTTTTCTGGAATGGTAGGATCAAGAGGTGTTTCTCGCATGGTCTGTCGAACATCACGGCGCTAACATCGGGAGAAAATATGGCTTTTTTGTCAGCTCCGCGCCGACCGCGCGTCTTAGGCCGAATATATAGAATATTCGAGTGACCGAATACTAGGAATTTGATTCGCGAATCGAATTATTTGGGAACTTTCTATTCTATTCGAATTCATATATTTGAGTATTTGCACACCCCTAATAAAAACTGTAGTCAGTATTGGACTATTTCTTACCATACTATTGCATCCTGAAATAGCTTAGTTTTCAACGTATGAAATGTGCGATTTAGGTTGTTAATGGGGGACACTACCCAAAAAAGTCAACTTCCGTACCGCTTGCTTGATTTCAACCAAATTTACAGTGGCAATTTATATGAGTGGCAAGAACATCCCTGCCAAAATTAAGAAGTCAGTGTGTTCACTTAGGAAGACTATTATTACGAATGTTACAATATGGAAGTCAGTGTGTTCACTTAGGAAGATTATTGTCTTAAAAGAAAATAAAACTGTGATTTTTGTGTGTAATATAGTTACAGGAATACCCATAGCACATACCCAGCTAGTTATTTTGCTAATTTGCATTGTTTTTCATAAGTATAACTCTATAAGAAGATTACAATTTTCTTTGCTTGTCTGCACTTTTTCACAAATGCAGTATTTTTAGCATAAAAGAATATTAAAGTAGAAAAACTAACCAGCCGGGCATGTTCCTCACAAAATTCTATCCCAGAAAACCACCAAAGGATAATTCTCTATTGTGTAACAGGAAAACGACAGTTTTCCTAAAGTGAAATAATGCCGAAAAGTGGAATGGAGAAAAATGCATTCAAAGTGCTCCAACCTCTTCCTTTTCTTTAGCATCGGTGGACAGAAAATAATTTATAAAAAATTAACTATGCAGTCTAAACTAAAGAATCTTTCTGGGAATATTCTCTAGATGTTGGTGGATGTAAATATGGCATTTTTTCAAAATCAACTTTTTTTGCAGAAATTATTTTTTCTGGGTAGTGTCCCCCCTTAAATAGGCACAATGTTTTGTTTTCATAAGGCTTAATTTGTGCTTTTTGTTGACTATGCCTTCTATTGTAAATCCATGAGAGGAACCAACCCACTACCAGGACAATTCTCAATAGCTGTCGTTGAAATATTCTTTGTGCTATCGGCCGGAATATATTTAAGGAAAGGGTATGTTTGAAAATGGTTCTGGAACGTCACATGGAGATGCTGTTTCGTCGATATGTTTTTGTATTTAAAGAAACACATCTGCACTTATAGCCCAGAGTTTGACCTGGGGGACCAGCTCCAGGATGTACTTGTACTGCTACAAACTCAACTTTTGTTTCTCCTAAGCTGCTCCACAGCAGAAATTTTGCCGCTCTAAAGCTGCTCCTAAGGGGCATCTTTGCTGCTCCCAGACCTTCTCTAAAAGGCTGAAGCTTGCTTCCACCCCTGAGTTATGCATCAATGAGTGACTCCGCTAAAAGAGCGCTTAATCTGGAAAGAACTTATGCGGGAACTTTGGGACCCGGGGAACTCTGGGGAAGGAAAGCCAGGTCGAGGGCCCTAGGCAGGGCATTGTAGAGAGAGCCTCATGGACGGACGATTGGTGCAGGAATTGTGTCGGGAGAGGCACGGGGTGGACCTGACGTCCCTGGACCACGTGCCGGGGGGCAAGACGGAGAAGTACCTGGGCAACCTCGACTTCTTCTTCATCCGGGAGAGCACCGGCATACGGGAGGTGGGTGGGGAGTGCTGGAAGCCCTCCAAACTTGCTCGTACCAAGGCCCGTCTGCGTAGCGCCCGTCGTGCTGGCGAGACGTCTTAGGTACGGGCCGCCGTGGCGACGCATAGCTACGTGACGGTGCCTGCACCTCCGACCGGCGTGTTTCCCATCTCCTAGAAAGTGTTCCCCGATTTCCACCCGACGACGCCGTGGCTCGATGGTCCATGGCGTCGTCCACGGCGTCTTCTGCGGCCAGGAGTCGGGATGCTGCGACAACAGCTGCACTCGCAATCCCTCGTGCTTTTTAAAACGTGAAATGCTTTCTGACGGAACCTCCCAATCCCAAAAGTTGGTTGGTCCGTTCGTCCATCTGCGCATTACTTGCTTCATTTTGTGGGGAAACTGATTCCGTGTTTAGGTCCGTGGCATCAATTGATGTCACGTGACCTGACATCGCGTGCTCTGTACGCCAATTAGGTTGTCCCGCCAAATTTAGCGGGAAAATTGATGTCCCGTGACCTGCGGGCGCCGGGCAGGGTTTCAGAGTGTGCCAGTGCTGCCGGAGCCACCGTGGCCAAATGAGACAACGCTAGAAAAGTTAAAATCGGCAGCAGCGCCGGCGTGACGCTTATGAGACGACGTTTTTATTACTAATGCCGCGCATTGTGTCATCGCGCTACATTAACGATTCTGTTCAAAATGTTTCAAAGGCTAAATATATTAACATATACGCGTGTATAACTGTGGTTTTAGCATTAGGGAGGTTTAGCACGTGGCTTCCTCAGTAGGTTGAGGCAACCCAAAACAACAACTAGCGAAACAAAATTGAATGTCCAAATATTACGGCCCAATATGAGTGAAAGAAAGTAGAGAAGAAGAGTTTTCTTCTTTGTTTACATTGTTTGCACATGCCTCAAAAGCACAAAAGCGAATACTTTGTCGAGCTTGCCTGCTCTACAAAAGTGGATCTCCTCACCCTCCTCACCAAATCGGAAAATTCGTAAAATCGGGTTTCGTAAAATCGAGGTTCAACTGTAGGACCTACATATTACCCCTTGTTTTCGAGTGAAGTCTTCCCTCGTGAATAGTTGACCTCATTTTGGGGACAACCTCGTTTACCGTGCCCTGCTCGTCGTGGCGAACGCGGCCGTAGCATCCAAAAAAACATGTTTTTCGTGCGAGCTGACTGTAGTTCGGACGGTGTTGGAAGTAGTCACTTGTTGCGAGGAGATGCTCGTTCTCGTCGATTGAATATGCTCTTTTACGGAGAAGACCGATAAACGCCGCACGGATAACCTTTTGTCGTGGGATACCCACATTTTTATTTCTCGAATAGACTGTTTTCTCACGGCAGGGACGAAGGTGGAACCGTAGAAACGAGCCGAAATAGAGCTACCACCTTGGGCAAATATGCAATCGCGCTAAAGACGCAAAGAACAGTTCGCTCCGCGATCGGCGAAGCGAAAAAAATGCTCGCTCCGGTAACTACGCCGAAACTTTGCAAATGTCCGCTAAACGTCGTTCGAACGAGATGTGTCAGTGAAGCAGAGAACTGTGAGCACGTCGAGCAGCCTTTCCGACTCGAGGGAGGCGTCGCGTCGAGCGCAAATATAGTTTCACACTTGGAGCGCAATAATTCCAAATATTAGTACGTCGTGTGGCACATTTAAAAATCCATCTCGAGTCGAGTAATGTGAACAAAATGCTTATTTTAGACATTTTGCGGCATTTATTAATCTCCGACTGCGTCGTATTTCTCACGGCCTCGACGGAAACCGGCGGAGCTTCGTGCCCGCTAAGCTTTCGAGGTTTTGACAGTCCAATAGGCAGCGATGCCGAAGGCTTTGGCGTTTTCTCTTCTGCAGCAACCGATAGCACTGTTACGAATAAAACACTCTCGAATGAACCCTTTCAAAGTGACATGGGAACAGCTCCACGAGCAAGTATCCTGGTGAAAGGGCTTTCCCAGTGTTGCAGATATTTGAGCTATATGGTATCAAACTCGGTGATACGCCAGATTACTGTCCCCGCTGGATGTATCGAGGGATAAGAATATAGGTTCTTCACTCTCCGTAATGACGGTTTAATGTCTCGTAAATAATTTTAAACGATCACTCTTCAAAAACTGTACTCGATGCATTAGGACTTTAAAGATATAGGTATCTGCCACTTATTTCTGGAGCTTCTAGCAGCGACCGCCAGGATTGCGACATTTGACGGCGACAGCTCGTGCGAGGTCATTTGTTGCAACCTTGGGACCACGTCGAACGCACCGGTCGGAGACGCAGCCGGCGGTGCACGTGTGAAGCAAATGCTATGGCGGCACAGATGGTCTGCAGCGGCAGATCACTTTGTTTCTATTGTTTTGGTTGTGTCCCTGTCTACACGATGTGCTGAACCTTGCGAGGCGTCGCAAAGTTTGTGGTTGATTGAGGCGACAGGTATGTGGCACGATCCTGCCAACTCTGCTACTCTCTTTTGCCACAGTTTTCGGACTTCTATCGACTGGAACGGTCTGCCTATCTGCGCACCTGAATTGCTCGCTCTCAGTCACCTCGAAATTTTCCTTCGATATATTCTCGGAGTCTGTTGTCTATTGCAGATTGTGTTTCCAAAAGGACATGACGGACATATACTCGTGTCAGAATGTAACAGTGGTAACCGTACGCCACGAATGTTGTACCATGTGCCCCACTGCAGCACGTCTCCAGGTTGCCTCTCATTGTACTCGTGATGGAAACTGTCAAAGACTGTGGCGGAGCAGTCTAGTGGTCACTTACTCGGTGCAGAGAAAGCTACCACGAGGCCTATCAAGAGTCGTGCGTAGGAGAGTGACAATCTTGTTTCTGGCACGTTGTCACCAACTAGGCTCTTCAAAGCGTCATTGTATTTTAAGGGGGCTTTTTTCTCTGTCCAGTATTGAAATTGGGTGACAAAAATGTGAAGATTGCTCAACGAGGTAGAGGGCCTTAGAGCGATGAACTGGCAGATGAAAGTGACCCCCAATTGGTCGCCGCCATGTTGCACGTTTTTGACCACTAGACACGCGACCTTATAGCTTTACGTCTAGATTTTAACAAAGTACCGCGCACAAATAATTGGTTATTGATCTTAAATAACAGTAATGATAAGTATGTTTGTTTTAAGTCCAAAATGTGCTTTTACGACAAAAACTCTGGCAGCTTCGCCTCCTCTAGATGCCGTCAGCCGCGGTGCCGTATTTTGGGTGTTTATCGGAGCTCGACACTGATCTCTGGGGCTAACAGTATTGAAAAAATAGTTTATTATGTTTTTTACAGCGATCGCGATACGAATCTCGGCTTAGTTTTGCTTAAAAGCCTCAAGATTTGGTACGGTCTCTTGTCTATTGGTCAAAATTGTACAACATGGCGGCGGCCAAGTGGGGGTCACTTTTGCCTGGTGAACAGGAGACCAGTTTATCGCTCTGAGCCCCTCTACCTCTAAGTACTGGGCTCAGGAAGTGCACATTTATATACGAGGGTGAATCAGGAAGTCTTTGTTCCTATTTTTTATTAGCCAAAAAAGGTACATACAGGTAATTACAAATATACGTACAATCCGGGTACCTTACACTATTTTTCCACATAGTCACCACACCAGTGCAGACATTTGTCCAATCGCAGCACCAAATTTGAAATGCCCCTGTGGTGAATTCGTCTGGCTCCCCGAACGCTCATTGTCATGCGAGTCTTCACGGCCTTTTGCAAACTCACAAGTCGGAGCGAAACACCTTTCCCCATGCGTGGGCTGCATTTCCCTGTAGATTTCGTCGGGTGTTCGTCTCTTGCTCCAAAGCAGACGAATCACACTTTGTTGCTCGTACGCCGTGGACGTGCAAGCACAACCGCCATCTTCAACAACTGACAGCAGCTCCGCGCCGCAGAGCTACCGGCAGATAAGGAAGGTCCACCGCTGGGAATGGATATGTTGACTTCGCATTTACAGCCCTAATTTGGCTAAAAATAAAAAATAGGGGCAAAGACTTTCTGATCTGCCCTCGTAGTTACGTCGATTCAAAGTTTCATATCCCAGCTGTTTGGAAGCATGTATTGAAAAGCTCGTTCTATTTTCCTTCGAATAAATTTTTTTATCATCACAACCCAAGTTCTGCTTGTGGTATATCTTTTGATCGGAAACTTGGATCTGAACACTTTTCTCAGGGATTAATATTTTATATACCAGAGTGCAATGAGACTACCGTGTTTGCATAATTCTAATGCGCAATTTTTTCCGCCAAAATCGGTGCCCCAAACTACATGCGCATTACAATCGAAACCAAAAACGGAAACTCCAATGCTCGGTATAGGGTATAGGGCCCATCGCCACCGTGACCGTTTGTTCAGTGATACCAGTGAACTGCAATCCGCTGAATGTTTTGAAGGCCCATAAAGTCTCTTCAACGCGATTTTAATTGGATACTGCGGACGTAATGGGTGCAGCGTCTAGAAAGTAGACGAACATTCTTTATGCATTTCTACCGTGAGCTTCCCAAACCGAGGAATGAAGCTCCCCACCAACTCGCGTCGAAGACGCATGGACGGCCGTATTTAGTTTGCCGCATTTGGTTCAGTCGTTCGCTGCTGTTCTCCATTTATGTCGGAATTGAATGTCCGATTTCACGCTCGCGGTAGCCAAGTCCCCCAACAGTTTTTGTCGAAGGCCGCGTCAGTTGGAGTGATGGGAATCTACATCGTGATCAGCTTCGACTCGACGGACCTCATGATGGTGTGAACGCCGGCAACATTGTGACAGGCTGACATTGAGATTCGGTTGTTTTGGAGAGATTCTGTTTGAGATCCTGTTAGAGAAAAGGAAGTGTCAAGCACAATCAGTGAGTAGAGAAAGAACACTCCAACATGTCCGCTTAGGAAAAAGCAAAGAAAACGGGACAAGGGGACAAGACGAAGGGAAAACGGGACATGAGTTGAGTAGAATACGAAGGGTGTGGAAACTGGGCGGATATCGGGGAGACTCGGTTTGAATCCTGCGAGGAGGCAGAGGGAAGTACATACAAATGCCTGGAGAATGAGGCGAGCAGACGTCTGCTGGAAGAGGAAGTCCAATGAAACGTGGGAGACATTATATACTTGAGGTGAGGAGGGAAATCAAGGAGGGCGGAGAGAATGGCCATGGAAAATAGGCTGCTGTCAAAGCTCGCAGAAGGGAGAATGCAGCGAAGAGCAGTGGAGGAGAAACTGCAGGCGTATGAGGAACTGGGCAAGTGGGAAAAATTGGGGGAAGCGATAGGAGAAACGGCCAACACTGCCAGAGGGCACCGGGACTACCGACCATTAGACTCGAACGGAGGTAGCGGACAAGGACAACGGGCAGGAGACACAATGCATGGACAACGCAGAAAAAGGGCTTTCTCCAGATTCAGAAGAAATAAGCGAAACACGGAGAGATACAGTGCAACAGGGACAGACAAAGGAAAGGCAAGCACAGGGGGACCAGGAAAGGAATGGCGGAGGGACTCTCGGGAGGCAACCAGGCAAAAAATCATGAGCCATTCCACTCTGTGAAGGTGCATGACCAGCGAAGCTGTTTAGCGTAAGACATAGACCCGCCCCGAGGAGCCGAAGGAAAGTAGGCACTCGCGACGGGACTGCCATCCGGTGGAAAGTAGACACGCGTGACGGGACCGCTACCCCGGGAGAGAAATGAGGCACGCAAGCGCTTGGAACGACGACAAAGAGGGAAGTGCGAGCGTAGACATGGCCGACGTGGGTCGCACAGCGGCAAATCTTTGAGAAACCTTTGTTATCTGCCTGAGGGTCTACTCGCCTTAAAAATGGTGCCTATTGATAACTAATCTACTGAAAATGCATATCCAAGTGATGAGACGTATAAGCTTTTGCATAGAATGAAGCGATTTTGCATCCAATTTGGGACCTGAGTTTTTGTTGGTGCACACAAAAAATCCACGAAACCCTAGTGGGAGAGGCACTGGTGAAGGCAAAGAACAATCGGAAGATGGGGGTAACAGAGAATGGGTTGCTGGTCAGCAGGGGTGACGGACATACAATCATGGAAAGAAGGAGCAGCGGCTCCGGGAAGACGGCTGGAGGACTGCACACGCAGAGGCCCACAATACCACTTTGTGGTGTATGCGGTGCCAGAAATCAAGGACAAGGGGGAGGCACTTGAAGAGAAGTGCACTCGGAACGGTGAGGTAAAGGACAGTGTTGGGTAAAGTACATCTAAAAGGTACTTCAAGTCAAGTACAAAGTAAATGAGACGTGATGTACTTTATAGGGGCGATGCAACAATTATTGTACTCTGCGCAAATACCGCTTGGAACGGATCCCTGACGTTAATTACCTATGAAACTCGCGTTCGTTTTTCACCCCATGCAATAGAAGTCACAGAAAAAAATGAAAGAAAAACGAGCAGCGTTCACTCCCTCAACTCGCAGCCAGAACAAGCGGCCACGTGATCTGGAGCCGATTATATGCCGCCAATGTTGATCATAGCCACGCGCTGGGGTTGGCAAAGCACAGGACACGTGCTGAGTTCCAGACATTGTTATGGCTCGGCTATTTTCGTCGTTGCAGCGATTGGACACGGCCACTACCCGAATGCTTCTCGAGCTAGTAATTATCACGAGCCCAAATCGAGTGCCCACGCAATGCTCGGGCCCAATCTATAAACCGCATTCAAATATCGTCATTGGGGTGTACTACGATCCCCACGTTACGTCATCAAATTTTGTAAAGGGGAGATTGAATGAAAATGATTGCTTTTGTCTTTGAAATTACACCGCAACAAAGGAGTTTCTTGGCCAGTGGCGTTGCGTGCGAGTATCCTTGAGTCCCACCAGTGCCAGTAAGCTTGTGTAAAAGGAAAAACATTCCAATTGAATATTGTTGCACCGCTCCTTTAAGTAAAGTAGTAAGTATACTGGGTGCAATGTACTTGAATTAAAGTACTATGAATACAATATACTTTCCAAGTAAAGTACAAGTATTTTAACACAATCTTTCATGATGCCCTTTCATTTCCCTATACAGTGATTTTTTAACTGGTATGCATTGCCCAGAGGTAATCAGGGGTGCATGACCTATTTTCAAAAACAGCCGCGAATATTTGATAGTCAAGTGGCCACAGAGTAGTTATTTTCAGGAATAGATCCAAATTCAGAAGTTTGTCTTCTGAATTTTGCGCCACTTGCATTGGATTGTTGCACCCAAGGGTTTGTTCTAGGAGAGAGTGTGACGTCAGTCTCATAGCTTCCGCAAGCAATCCTCTCATAGAGGAGTGTCCTCGCAAGCCAGCTGGTTATAATTAATCATAATGTGACTCCCGAGATTAAGGTGCGAAAAAAACTAAGGAACTTTCAAGTTGAGGGAAAGACAAAATAAAATGTCTCAAATCATTGTGACGTTCAACATCTGTTGTCTTTTTCTTCGACTTGAAAGTTAGATTTTTCCGCGACATAGTTTCAGGTGCTACATTATGATTAATTTCAATCTCAATATTTTAAACCTCCTCGCTTGCGCTGACCGGCCGAGAAGTAGTGAGTTAAAAAAGCTACGGGAAAGCCGCCCCCGGAACAGACGGAACGATGTGTCGTCTGGTCACGTTTCTGGTGAGAGTAGAATATCCCTCCCAGTATTTCTTCGGAGTCGACAAAGCATCATTTCGTGATGCAAATTTAACAAAACCAAATTTAGAGAATGTATACTTTGAAGTCGGGAATTGTACTTTCCTCGGAAAGTACCAGAAAAAAATACTTCAAGTAAAGTACAAGTACATACTCGGAGAATGTACCTCAAGTAAAGTACAAGTTTCCTAAACCTACTTGAAGTAGTACTTTAAGTACAATGTACTTGAAGTACTTCCCAACACTGGTAAAGGACATATGCCAACAACTGGGACCGAGGGTGGCGCTGGAGGAAGACATTGGAGGAGCAGATGGAGACGCGCAAGATGGCCACTACAGCTTGGAGATGACGGTGGAAAAGGGGCAAGCACTAGCTGCCCGAATTCGGGATTTTTTAGGCCAGACAAACGGGGGAAAGAAGAGATGGTGGGAAAAAATGTAAGTACCGCAACAAAGGCTGGACAGACTCGGGGGAGGTGTCGGGGGGGTGCCTTCAGAGGATGGGCCATCGGCAGGAACATGTACACCCTGCAGAGATAGGGCCTTGACACGAGGAGGGACCTTATCGATGGTTGTAGAACGGGGATTTGGGAAATGGGGGGGAGGGGGGGGGGGGTACCGGTAGAACAGTAGACCACACTGGGAAGCGGAATGGCAAACTGACCGAGAGATGGAGGAAAAAAAGGAGGAAGGGGACTAAATGGAACAAAAATTGCTTTCCTGAATATGCAAGGGGCAAGGACAAGCAGGAAATGGGAAGAACTATATGAAATGATAGACAAAGAGGGCATCGCGATAATGGGAGTTGGAGAAACACACCTACGGGGCGAGGAATGTCCCCCGAGAAATGAAGATGTGGTATGGGAAGGACGAAACAGAGCCTCGGGAGGAAGGAAAGGGGGAGGAGTGGGGGTCCTTGTCAGGGCGAATGGTAACTGGGAACGGGCAAGGACACAATGTGAGGAACACACATGGGTAACGGGCAGCATTCAGGGAAAACAGGTGGCTATTGGAATGGTCTATATGTGGACAGCCAGAGAGGCAACATTCATGAATATGGAGCTGTACCAGTGATCTCTCAAAAACACACGAATGCATAATCCTGGGAGACTGGATGCACACCTGGAAGAGTTGGACGGCCACACAAATACTAATGGTCGAATGCTGAAAACATTAGCACGAGACAATCACTTCCTAATTGTGAACAGTCTCCCAAAATGCGGGGGAAGAATGGCTTGGTCAGCGAGGGGACAAATATTGACTATTGCCTAATGACTCGGAGTCTGAATGAAGACCTAATACTCGTGGGGATTGACGTAGAAGGACTGAGAAGTGTTGGTAGCGACCATAATATGATAATGATCACATTTGGATGGGCACGAAAGAAAGGAGAAACAAACACGGAACTATACAAAGACTGTCAGAACCGGAAGTCGAGGCTTTGGTGGAACAGGTAGAACAAATCCCTATCAAGAGCGAAGAGAGCTACAGCGAGCTGATCGGTACCATCAAAAGGGAACTAGAAAAACCTCCAAGGAGGGGCGGAGCAAGACCTTGAAAATACACCAGAAAAAGATGGTGGGATGAGGAAACCGTTTAGGCGGTACGAGCAACAAAAATGAAAGGGAAACAATACCGCCTGATGGTAAAACAAGGTTCTCCTCAAGACTGAAAGAGAGCCTGGGAAGAATATTGAAAACGTACAACTCAGACATCCGTTGTACTTCAGAAAAATATCATGGAGATAGACAAAGCTTTCATGGATGAACTGGAGGCCAAAGGAAATACCGGAGGTATATAAAGAAAATAGACCAACCCACAAGAACCAGACAATGGCTAAATGAAGAAAACGCGCAGGAACTGTTGGAAGGACTAGACTGCCTACCCGTTATCGAAAACTACATCCGGAGGACCTTTCGAAAGGAGAGGGCAGATGAGTCTGATACCAACACCTCGACGAAAGAAGCAGCAAAAGTACAACCTGACAAGCCGGAGGGAGGCCAGGTACAGGAAGGGGAAGGGATAACAAGCACGGTTACGCGAGGAGAACTGAGGAAGGCACTGAAGACGTAGAGTAGACAAACAGCAGCAGGGCTAGATGAAGTGCCAATGACAGTGCTAAAAAAAACTAGGTAGAAGAGAGCACCTCAGACACAGTTGCAATGACATAATGCAAACGAAGACGATCCCAGAGTAATGAAAAATAGGAAAAATGAAACTAATTTACAAAGGCTCAGGAGAAAAAACGACACTGAAGAACTACCGTCCAATCAATGTCGCACAGGTAGGTTACAGTTTTAATGCAAAAGCATTAACTGTCCCATGGGGTGAGCCGACGTCATCAGTTAGAAGTGCGCCAAGCGGCACCTTAAATCCGTTTTTGAAGTGAAGCCAGCTCCCAGCTATGAAATAACGCGAAAGGCCTAGACAGGGCACCTAGTTTCCCCATTCCCAAAGGAGCGAAGTAAAGCTGAAGAATTTTCGACTTCGGTCCCATTGGCTGGCACGCGTCGACAAGGCTCCCATTGGCCGCTGCGCGTCAGTTCGAACGATTGCTCACCCGATGGCGCTGCGTGTCCGCGAGGCAGTGGCTCCACTGTTCCACGCCCAAGGTCAGCGCGTTGTACGCCGCAGATTAAAGAAGGGAGCTTTCGCATTCACAACTCATAAGAAGTGTACCTCGAGCCTTTTTCATGAAGATCATTAAGCGAAGGGTGGAACAATTGGCGGAGAACAGTCACATTTTGGGAGAACTCCACAATGGCTTCAGAGGGGGACGAAGGTTGGAAGAGAACATCTTTGTACTGGGGCAGAGTATAGAAATTGCCATCCTAGAGAAAAGAACCCTGTTTGTAGGCTTCCTTGATATCTCCAAGGCTCAATTAAGATTCGGTGGAACATGAACTACTGTGGAACGAATTGGCGGAACTTGGTCTAGAGCAGGAGCAATAGAACTCCTTCGGGAAATATACAGAGAATTCAAGGTAATCATCGGATGGGACCAAAACACATTGAAAATTGAGGTAGAGATCGGAAAGGGACTTCAGCAGGGCTGCCTTTCGTCACCACTACTGTTTATGCTTTATATCAGTGGATCGGAGCAAAGTCTGCAACAAAGCAACGAAGGTTTTAACCTAACATATGCAAAGATGGGACAACAAATTAAACAATGTGTACCTGGTCTCCTTTATGCGGATGACATCTTGCTCCTGGCCAACACCCCACAAGACTTTCAGGACCTTTTGGACACCTGGGGAAAATCGGGGTTAAAACTCAGGCTTCAATTCAACCCTAAGAAGTGTTCAATGACTATAGACATATATATAGGGTTGAAATGGACATTACAGGGCCAGGAAATCCACTGGGTTGAAAAATACAAATATCTCGGAATCCAAATACATTAGGGGCCATACTGTCTGGGGCTAGCTGTACGAGGAACAACTTCACAGACGTGCTCTGAGGGGTAAATGGATCTTTGGAAGGAAATCTCTGTGTGCCTTCAACAGGTCGTGAAGGGCCTGTGGAAGATGATGGTGGTTCCGAGCATCAGGTTCGGGAATGGGGTGACTTGTGTGTCATGGACCATTTGCAACTTTCTCTAGACAAGGCATCGCAAAGCTGGGAGGATGGCCCTTGGTTCCCCGTCCAACAGCCCCAATGAAGCAGTCCAGGGAGCCCTGGGCTGGTCGGGCTTTGAGGCTAGAGAGATGGTGGCCAAGACATGATACGAGAGACGCCTGGCCCGAATGGACACGCCAAATGGGCCCACAAGGTGTGGGAATACGTGATCTACAAGGACCGCTACACCAAGTGGAGAAAGAGAAGCAGGATGCTCTCGTACAAAGAGAACCAGGATGCTCTCGTACCATCATTATTTTTCGACCCAATCAGTAGGGAAGCCGGGCGAGGAGAATGAAGAAACGGGGCCAGAAGACAAGACGGTGAGGACGCTTGTACAGGAGGAAAAGCAACGACGCTGGAGGGATGCAATGTCCCAGAAATTATCCCTGCGGATGTACAGCACTCGCAACGACAGCACCAAGAAGGAGGAAATCTACGATAACGCACGAGGAAGCGGTCTGCTGTTCCAGGCTCGGGCAGGAACTCTCGAAACAAAAACTTGAAGAGTAAAGTTTACTGAAGAGCTGAAGACCCTCTGCATCATCTGTGGGACTGACACCGAAACGATAGACCACATCTTGATCGCCTGCCGTGGTCTGACCCCACAACCGGTAATGAACTCGGTCCCGGAGACCCTGGGATTCACAGTGGCCATGGAGACCATGGAGGGGGGCATGAAAGGAGGTCCCCAGCGGAGGACAGACTGGAAGCGAAAAGGGCCGAGGCCCTCCATGGCACAAAACAATGCCTCTAGGACTGGTGGCGAAAAAATAGAGAAACCTAAGAAGTGAAATATGGCTAGAGCTGAACTCGGACTTTGCTCACCCAATACAAAGGGAAGAGCTGACACAATCCAATCTGATCCAATCGCCATTTCGGTATCCGTCTCACACGCGTTCTCTCGCGTCTACGGACTCATGTCTGCCTGCCGTTTTATGATGGAAAAACAAAAGAAATTCCACTAGGAGGTTTTATTTAAACGAAAGGCCATCACGCTGGCGGGAAAAGATAACAACGGAGCAGCACTGCGTGGCCTCGCAATACCAGTGACCCGACGAGCTCGCAAAGTGTTGTTCAGAAGGCGACCCTCCCAGAAGTGACGGTCGCGCACTCGTACAAGCGTAAAAGCAAGGATTACCTCTGTGGACAGCGAAGAACATTGTCGAAGTCTGACAACGACAACTATTGCACGGTATTTATTTTCGTGTTGGCGCGTGTTTCATGAAATCTCCTCTATGAGGTATATGTTCAATCTTCGTTATTTTACCTGCGCGGTAGAATTGGCAGCAATTTGCTTTTTGAATATCTGGAAGCTAAATCTGCCTGCGCGTTAGAATCATGCAAACACGGTAGTATCTCTGAAAAAAGTTAGCTGTAAAATTTTTCAAGTGGAAAAGACTTAATGACTCATTTCTAATTATCGGGGAAAAAATATCAACTTATGATAGCTTTTTCTAGAATGATGCTAAAATTATAAGAATGGTTTTGTTGTACAACAATGCCGACACAGTATGCTGTGCCATACTTTTTGATGGTGGATGAAATGGTAAAAAAGTTGAGCAGAAACATTTGCGATGAAGTTAAGATTTTCTTGAAAACTATAATATATAGGAAAGCAACGAGCTTATGTTTGTGCTTAGCTCAGAAAATTAAAGGAGATGTCAGAATTTAATATAAATTAAATAAAACATTTAAAATGATTAAAGGACCTTTTTTTTCTAATGCGGAACATGTTATATTTGATTGGCTCCTTCTGGCGACGCACTTGTGCAACGGAAGAGCCTCGCACGATAGCTGCGTGTCCTGTCTGGGTCCCTCCTTCTGGCGACGCACTTGTGCAACGGAAGAGCCTCGCACGATAGCTGCGTGTCCTGTCTGGTCCCTCCTTCTGGCGACGCACTTGTGCAACGGAAGAGCCTCGCACGATAGCTGCGTGTCCTGTCTGGGTCCCTCCTTCTGGCGACGCACTTGTGCAACGGAAGAGCCTCGCACGATAGCTGCGTGTCCTGTCTGGATCCCTCCTTCTGGCGACGCACTTGTGCAACGGAAGAGCCTCGCACGATAGCTGCGTGTCCTGTCTGGGTCCCTCCTTCTGGCGACGCACTTGTGCAACGGAAGAGCCTCGCACGATAGCTGCGTGTCCTGTCTGGGATCCCTCCTTCTGCGACGCACTTGTGCAAACGGAAGAGCCTCGCACGATAGCTGCGTGTCCTGTCTGGGTCCCTCCTTCTGGCGACGCACTTGTGCAACGGAAGAGCCTCGCACGATAGCTGCGTGTCCTGTCTGGGATCCCTCCTTCTGGCGACGCACTTGTGCAACGGAAGAGCCTCGCACGATAGCTGCGTGTCCTGTCTGGGTCCCTCCTTCTGGCGACGCACTTGTGCAACGGAAGAGCCTCGCACGATAGCTGCGTGTCCTGTCTGGGTCCCTCCTTCTGGCGACGCACTTGTGCAACGGAAGAGCCTCGCACGATAGCTGCGTGTCCTGTCTGGGATCCCTCCTTCTGGCGACGCACTTGTGCAACGGAAGAGCCTCGCACGATAGCTGCGTGTCCTGTCTGGGTCCCTCCTTCTGGCGACGCACTTGTGCAACGGAAGAGCCTCGCACGATAGCTGCGTGTCCTGTCTGGGTCCCTCCTTCTGGCGACGCACTTGTGCAACGGAAGAGCCTCGCACGATAGCTGCGTGTCCTGTCTGGGTCCCTCCTTCTGGCGACGCACTTGTGCAACGGAAGAGCCTCGCACGATAGCTGCGTGTCCTGTCTGGGTCCCTCCTTCTGGCGACGCACTTGTGCAACGGAAGAGCCTCGCACGATAGCTGCGTGTCCTGTCTGGGTCCCTCCTTCTGGCGACGCACTTGTGCAACGGAAGAGCCTCGCACGATAGCTGCGTGTCCTGTCTGGGTCCCTCCTTCTGGCGACGCACTTGTGCAACGGAAGAGCCTCGCACGATAGCTGCGTGTCCTGTCTGGGTCCCTCCTTCTGGCGACGCACTTGTGCAACGGAAGAGCCTCGCACGATAGCTGCGTGTCCTGTCTGGGTCCCTCCTTCTGGCGACGCACTTGTGCAACGGAAGAGCCTCGCACGATAGCTGCGTGTCCTGTCTGTTCCCTCTCCAGTAGAGAATGGAGAAAGTGCCTCGGCAAAGGGCCCACACAGTCATTTTTCTGCTTTCAATAGATACCGCTTAGAATTATTTCTTGACATTTGTTAGCTATGAAAGACAAGTTTTTTCTCCACGCAAAGGTGGTTTCAGAAACAATTTGAAAAAAACTAGCAAAGAGCCTCGCACGATAGCTGCGTGTCCTGTCTGTTCCCTCTCCAGTAGAGAATGGAGAAAGTGCCTCGGCAAAGGGCCCACACAGTCATTTTTCTGCTTTCAATAGATACCGCTTAGAATTATTTCTTGACATTTGTTAGCTATGAAAGACAAGTTTTTTCTCCACGCAAAGGTGGTTTCAGAAACAATTTGAAAAAAACTAGCAGTGTTGGCCCCCTTCAACTCACCAAGAAACCACGTTGTCCGGAGCCGATTATGTGCCGCCAATGTTTATCGTAGCCGCACGCTGGGGTTGGCAAAATGCGCGGCACGTGCCGAGTCCCGCACGTCGTTAAAGTTTTGCTACTTGCGTCATCGCAGCGATTGGGCACAAGGTGCTACCCAAAGGCTTGTCGAGGCATTGATAGTCGCGAGCCCAGATCGACTGTCCACGCAGTGCTTGCGTTCACCGTACAATTCGCATTTAAATACCCTCACTACAGGGATGGAAGCTCGACAACGAAATGTTGAGGATTGCATTGTTCACAAACCCAACAATGCGATTCCTTCAACTTTGTCATCAAATTTGCGAAGGAAAGACTGAAAGAAAATGATCCCGCTTTTATTCTTGAAACACGCTGTGAGAAAGAAGCTTCTTGGTCAATGGCGTTGTGTGCGAGTATCCTTGGGTCCCACAAGTTCTAGTTAGCTTTTGTAGAATCAGAATCATTCCCACCCAATGTCGTCGCACGGCCCCTTTAGGGCCCATTCGCGGCGGCGTTGACCTTGTTACGTTCTGACACGATCTTGAGTCACCGGCACACTCCTGGCGAGTCGTTTCTTGCCGGTAGTGCTGGCAGTTTGGTCTAAGTGCTGGCATCTTTGAGCCTAACCACCAAGCAATAGCCAGAGTCGCTTCTGGTTGTTTCTAATTTGCCAAACAAGTGCCAGACGTAGGTATTGCCAATTCTGGCGAGCCAGAGAAAAGCCCTAGAAGTGGCACAGAAAGTATTAATGTCTCGGAGCCAGGCCCAAGTGAGACCCCCAGGACTGCCAAGCCCCTGCCAAGTTGGGCGTTGCTCTGACGTTTTACATGGGCCCTTCCACGGCCTGACGTTCCCGCCCCCGCAGGAGGGCGGCCTGAACGGCTTCGTCCAGGGGTTCATGACGGAGATCCTGGCCATCGTGCGGGCCCACGTCTCCTCCCTGGGGGGCAATGCCGTGGTGGCCTTTCGCATGACCCAGTGCGTCCTGCTGCACAACCCACACAAGAACCAGGTGACTGTTTTTCCTTGCTCTGGGGTGGCTTGCCGGGGCGTCGATGTTGATACGACGGTGCAAATGTACTCCCGGGGCACGCGTCGGTGTCGAAAGAGGACGCTCATAAGTTTTGCTAGAATGTATCTATGTATGTTTCTCGGGAGACCGAGTTAAGAAAACACAGTTGGGGCAAACAAAATGATTCGCGTGGCTTTCGGTGACCCTTAGATGAAATGAGAGGCGGCTCTTGCTTGGCAAATTATTTTGCTGGGGCTTTCCTGGCTCCAGAGAACTTCCCTGTACAACCAAAAAGTGGGCGACGTCTTCTGTTCGGAAGTGTCGTCTCAAATTGCGAAGAGCCTCGCACGTGCTGCTTCGTCTGGGTCCCTCCTTCTGGCGACGCACTTGTGCAACGGAAGAGCCTCGCACGATAGCTGCGTGTCCTGTCTGTTCCCTCTCCAGTAGAGAATGGAGAAAGTGCCTCGGCAAAGGGCCCACACAGTCATTTTTCTGCTTTCAATAGATACCGCTTAGAATTATTTCTTGACATTTGTTAGCTATGAAAGACAAGTTTTTTCTCCACGCAAAGGTGGTTTCAGAAACAATTTGAAAAAAACTAGCAGTGTTGGCCCCCTTCAACTCACCAAGAAACCACGTTGTCCGGAGCCGATTATGTGCCGCCAATGTTTATCGTAGCCGCACGCTGGGGTTGGCAAAATGCGCGGCACGTGCCGAGTCCCGCACGTCGTTAAAGTTTTGCTACTTGCGTCATCGCAGCGATTGGGCACAAGGTGCTACCCAAAGGCTTGTCGAGGCATTGATAGTCGCGAGCCCAGATCGACTGTCCACGCAGTGCTTGCGTTCACCGTACAATTCGCATTTAAATACCCTCACTACAGGGATGGAAGCTCGACAACGAAATGTTGAGGATTGCATTGTTCACAAACCCAACAATGCGATTCCTTCAACTTTGTCATCAAATTTTGCGAAGGAAAGACTGAAAGAAAATGATCCCGCTTTTATTCTTGAAACACGCTGTGAGAAAGAAGCTTCTTGGTCAATGGCGTTGTGTGCGAGTATCCTTGGGTCCCACAAGTTCTAGTTAGCTTTTGTAGAATCAGAATCATTCCCACCCAATGTCGTCGCACGGCCCCTTTAGGGCCCATTCGCGGCGGCGTTTGACCTTGTTACGTTCTGACACGATCTTGAGTCACCGGCACACTCCTGGCGAGTCGTTTCTTGCCGGTAGTGCTGGCAGTTTGGTCTAAGTGCTGGCATCTTTGAGCCTAAACCACCAAGCAATAGCCAGAGTCGCTTCTGGTTGTTTCTAATTTGCCAAACAAGTGCCAGACGTAGGTATTGCCATTTCTGGCGAGCCAGAGAAAAGCCCTAGAAGTGGCACAGAAAGTATTAATGTCTCGGAGC
Source organism: Ixodes persulcatus (assembly GCA_013358835.2). Taxonomy (NCBI): domain Eukaryota; kingdom Metazoa; phylum Arthropoda; class Arachnida; order Ixodida; family Ixodidae; genus Ixodes; species Ixodes persulcatus. The sequence continues at coordinate 45,472 of JABSTQ010009735.1, read as the reverse complement.
CAGGCCCAAGTGAGACCCCCAGGACTGCCAAGCCCCTGCCAAGTTGGGCGTTGCTCTGACGTTTTACATGGGCCCTTCCACGGCCTGACGTTCCCGCCCCCGCAGGAGGGCGGCCTGAACGGCTTCGTCCAGGGGTTCATGACGGAGATCCTGGCCATCGTGCGGGCCCACGTCTCCTCCCTGGGGGGCAATGCCGTGGTGGCCTTTCGCATGACCCAGTGCGTCCTGCTGCACAACCCACACAAGAACCAGGTGACTGTTTTTCCTTGCTCTGGGGTGGCTTGCCGGGGCGTCGATGTTGATACGACGGTGCAAATGTACTCCCGGGGCACGCGTCGGTGTCGAAAGAGGACGCTCATAAGTTTTGCTAGAATGTATCTATGTATGTTTCTCAGGGAGACCGAGTTAAGAAAACACAGTTGGGGCAAACAAAATGATTCGCGTGGCTTTCGGTGACCCTTAGATGAAATGAGAGGCGGCTCTTGCTTGGCAAATTATTTTGCTGGGGCTTTCCTGGCTCCAGAGAACTTCCCTGTACAACCAAAAAGTGGGCGACGTCTTCTGTTCGGAAGTGTCGTCTCAAATTGGGGGTCCTTTAAGGGCCAAGAATGTCGACCACTAAGAGGGCGAAATTTCCAAGCACGTTGAGCTCGCCCAAACGCTTCCTCGTGGGAAACGCTGCTTCGGGTGCGCCGGGACAGAAAGGCGAAGCTCGACATGCTCGCGAAACGCATTATAAATTTCAAGCTCCATGCGAAACAAAACCAGAGAAGTCGAGTGTGCCAGACGTCGGAGAAAGGGGTGGTGAACCGGCCTTTCGCCGGACCGAAGGTCACGCTTGCCCGAGCATGAGCGGTAACATGGTGTGCCATCGATTTCTCTGCGGCACACCACACGCGAAGGCAGTCGTTGCGCCCCAACGAACACCCATAGCGAGTTCCTCGAGTCTTCACGACGGGGACTTGAGGAACTCACTATGGGTAAGCTGAAGCTTCCAGAGCGTTGCGCCCTCTCCCTCGGCACTTCTGGGTGTCCTCGGACACCCGCGTCCTCGATTGTCGAGCTACGAGCGACCGGGCAAGGTTCGAACCCGAGACACCGAGAGTACCTCCGTAAATCAAAGGCGACAAAAATGGATTGCCATCTTGACTCCAAACAACCTTTGCCGTCCTCCCGCTTTCTTTCCCAGTTTGACCGCAAGAAGCCTCTATCGCTATGGTAGTCGCCGAGAGACTGAGAGCGGCGAGGCACGTCTTTGGAATGCCTCAGGCACGCGCTCCATGCCTTCCGCCGGGCTTGGGCTGCGCACGCGCGCTCGAGGTGCGCGAGACGTCCTCGAAGGGTAGGAAGCTCGCGCCGCGGGACGACCGAAGCTCCTTCCCGCTCACCTTTGCGCGAAAGTGCACCCGCTGGTAAGCCTGCAGCTCCCTTGTGGTCTAGGACCGAGCAGACCGGACTGGGCTCGTTCATAGACTATGCGTTCAAAACGTAACGCATAAACACGCGGAACCACCGGGGAGCCTCTCCTGTTTGTCGAACGTTCAATAAATGCCAGCTACGTCTAGCGATAATGCACGCGCTAACTATAGAAGCGGGACGATTGTCCCGCGTCTCAGAGCTAGGCCCGTCGGCCATTGACACGCCACTTTTGCGCAACCTCACTCTTTCCCAAGTCCCGTGCCAACGTCCTGGGGAGAGAGAACCACACCTTTAGCGCGTCGTCGGTCGATCGGCGAGGAGGTTTCTCCCGCCAGAGGGCACCGAAGCGCCGTCGTCGGAAGGACAAACGGAATGGCCTGGATTCGGGCACCTCACGAACTCGCCTCGTCGGCGACTATACCGGCAAAGTTTAGGCGCATACTCTTACGCAAATCTCGCGACATCGTAAAATTACGGCTCACTCTCGCTCCAAAGTGCCCGTGGCACTCGGTGGCGCCGTCAAAATGCGCCGCGACACTTTGTGCCGCAGGAATTGCCGCTCGACTCGAAGTAGTTGCGGCGTTATTACGTCGAAATAATACGAGTGGTAGCCCACTTGCACTCATACCTCGGCAAACCGCACTCATGAGGGCCCTCACTCACCCTCACTCACCCTCATCTTCACAGGTGAGGTGAGGGTGAGTGAGTTTCTGAACCAGGAAAATTCATGAGTGTGAGGGTGAGTGAGGGCCGTGAGGGCTGCGAGGACTGTGAGGGTCGTGAGGGCGGTGAGGGGTGTGAGGGCCATGAGTGCGTGAGGTGTGTGAGGGCGGTGAGTGGCATGAGGGCGGTGAGTGCGTGAGGCCCCCTTCAGACGGAGCAACTTTCTCAGCAATTTTGGTGTTGCTGGCGGGTTGTTCCCTAGCTTTCCCTAGATCGACACAAATTGCTGCAATCGGGTCCGGCTCGAAACAAGCGAGCAACTCGGAGCAATTCGAAGAGGCTTGAAGCGGCTGCATCTAATCAGGGTCGCAATGTTTTCACGTAATACCTCGTGCCGGTGATGATGACAACAAAAGTCTTGGTTCTGGTTTGAAATTGATCGTTTTTGGAAATCAACTGCTTCAGAAAGATTCATTAGTATTCTCAACAAGATTTAAGTGCATAAAAACATGTTTATAGCGCGTAATTGTGTGTTTAAATAGTGCAAGAAAAATAAAATTTCATGGTGATGATGGCAACTTGTAGCAATTGGTTGCTGCGTGTGAACGCGGGCGGCCCGTGTTGCTGGTGTTGCGACGTCAAGTTTCTGGGCGAAATCGCCCCATCTGAAGTGGGCCTGAGTGGCTTGAGGGCCATGAGTGCGTGAGGAGCGTGAGGGGTATGAGTGCGTGAGGGCCTTGAGGGCGGTGAGTGAGTGAGGGGCTTGAGGGCCATGAGTGAGTGAGGGGCGTGAGGGCAGTGAGTGGCGTAAGGACCACGAGTGCGTGAGGGGCGTGAGGGGTATGAGTGCGTGAGGGCCTTGAGGGCGGTGAGTGCGTGAGGGGCTTGAGGGCCATGAGTGAGTGAGGGGCGTGAGGGCGGTGAGTGGCGTAAGGACCACGAGTGCGTGAGGGGCGTGAGGGGTATGAGTGCGTGAGGGTCGTGAGGTTCAGTGAGGGTGAGTGAAGGGCTGAAGGTGAGTGTGACTGTGAGGATGAAGGTGAGTGAGGGGCTGAAGCTGAGTGTAGTTGTGAGGGTGAAAGTGAGTGAGGGGCTTAGGTGAGTGTGGCTGTGAGGGTGAGGGTGAGTGAGGGCGACCTAAAATGCCGACCTCTGCTTGCACTAGACAACCTCGACCGTCCAAGCAGAGCAAATTGCCTTCCAGCTTTTGCCATGCTAGCTTCGTCGGAGTAGACGCCGCGGAATATTCCGCTCGTTGCACTCTGGTAAATGCACGGCGATGTCTCGACCTGGTCTCCTTTGTCTGGTCTTGCTCGATCCCTGACTCATGCCTCGCAAAAGTTTGCTCCCCGGTATCCCTTGCGGATGGCCCGCGAGGTATTTGGGGTGTTGCAGGGACGCTTGAATCGCCGGCTTCCCTCTTGAGAAGCGCACCGTCACAATTGGTCGGTTTACTGCGGTACTTCCCATTCCTCACAATTTAACCCGAAATTTCGGCCTTCTGAGGCCAACCTTTATTGCGGAACCTCACCCGCGTCTAAGATTTGTCGTCGGACGACAGTTGCTGCCAGGCCGGAATTTGAGCGTAAAATAAATTCTTCCGTGGTGGTGCCAGGCGATGACGGGTCCGGCGGGCCGAGCCATCCTTAATCCAACGACGATGCGCTTATGTACAAATGTTGGCGCGATATACGGCACCCTCTGTATACAACGTGTTTCCCACCCTTAGAAAAAAAGGCTCGAGGTACACCTAAGCACTTCTTATGACTTGTGAATGTGAAAGCATGCACGCCGCTCTTCGCTCCCTTCTTTTGTCTGCGGCGTACGGCACGCTGACCTTGGGCGTGGAATGGTGGAGCCGCTGCCTCGTGGACACGCAGTGCCATCGGGTGAGCGATTGTTCAAACTGACGCGCAGCGGCCAATGGGAGCCTCGTCGACGCGAACCAGCCAATGGGACCGAAGCCGAGAATTCATCAGCTTCACTCCGCTCCTTTGGGATCGGGGAAACTAGGTGCCATGTCTAGGCTTTTCACGTGGTTTCATAGCTGGGAGCTGGCTACACTTGGAGAAAGGATCTAAGGTGCCGTTTTCGTGCTTCAAACTGATGACGTCGGCCCGCTTCATGAGACAGCTAATGCTTTTGCATTAAAAAACATGCAATACTTCAGTACGCTGCTAAACAAATGCAATAACCAGATTCTTAGTATTAACGAAACAGCATGGAATGCCTACATTAACTATTTACGTTTAACTCGGGACGTAGTCTTTGTATCTTTGCGGCATTCTTTTCGTCCGCTGGGGTTGGCTGTGTAGGAATAGCCGGCATCCTGCCCGACTTGCCCCGGAGTCGGCGCCGACTCTGCTGGTGGAGATAAAGCCTCAGCCTCCTGACTCACGACGTCCAATGTTCCCTCGCCGCTCTCTTTGTCAGGCCCACATGAGGAGGTGGTACTATTGTCCCCGGGTGATTACAGCGGCGTCTTTTCGTCAATGCCCATTGCTATGGAAGAATGGAGATCGGATGAAGCAGCGACCTTTGTCCCACGTCGCTTCTTAATTTTCTTAACCAATTTCCAACTTCCTTTGGCAACCAGTGTCAGCTTTGCCGCATTTCATTTTCATTTTCGAGGAGAAACTAATTTTTGCCGACGTGACTTTTCACCTCCATCGATTAAGAAACCTTTTGCTGCCCCTTGGGCCCTCCCCATCTTTCCCGAAATTCTCCGGGCTTGACGGTGAAATTCCTGGCACCTCATGGCTATAGCTCTTGGTGCGTTGCTGCTGCTCCAAGACTGCAGCTCTGCGATGTGCACCTATGGCTTCTCCAAGAATCCCCTCTCGGGGAGTCCGACCACATCCAGCCTGGTCCGATAAACTGTATACAACACCTTCCTTGTCCGTCCTTGGGCACTTTCTTGGGAAAAGCTTGCTCCGCTGGACGGGCTTTACTGCATCAATCTTTTCTACGCGCGAGCTTGGCAAGGTTGCGGTGGCCGGAATACGAGGATCCGTGGCTGCTTGAGGTGTTGCGTCGCCCCGTCCAAAGAAAAAGCTTAAAAGTAAACATTAGTCTGTCTGGTTGGGGAAATAATTATTAAAATATGACGACCAACCAATCCCTAAATCAGGGGCCCAACGTTGTTGTTGAATGGCTCTACCCCCGATTTCTATGGACTTCCAAAAATACACAAACCTGACATTCCCCTCCGACCCATCGTGGACTTCACCACCTCTCTGCTCAAAGCATTGTCAAACTAGCTTCATCACACTATCTCTCCTCTCGTTGGGAGAACCCCAACATATATGCGCAACGCCAGCAACTTCGTGGAGCAGATTTCACATTTAAAGATAAATGCTGAGGAGATTCTGGTATCTTTTGGCTTGATATTCTTGTTCACAAGCGTTCCGGTCTCCTCAGCAGTCATGACTGCCAGAAACACCCTGGAGAAAGACAGCGATTTAAGCAACAGGACCAAGCTGAACGTGGACGAACTTTGCCGCCTCCTCAAATTCTGCCTGAGTGACACTTTAAGCTGACCAGTGGAACCGCAATGGGGGCCTCTATCTCTGTCGCCACGACAAACCTGTGCATGGAAGCCATATAGAACAGAAGGCTCTCCAGTCCTTCGCTGGAAGCCCCAAGGTGTTTCTAAGATATGTGGACGACTGCGTCTGCGTCATGAAGAAGTCTCAAGTGGACAACTTTTTGACATGCCTCAATTCGATCGAGCCTAACATCCAATTCACCGTGGAACGGGAAAAAATTGACCGCATCTCCACGTGGTGAATGATGTTGGTTGGGGCGAAGCTCTGGTGGTGCTTGTCTGCGTAGACGCTGAGCCGCAGCATGCCGAGCCTTTCGTTCGTTTTCATTCATGTCAGAAAGAGAATGCGTGGTATGGAACGTGGTTATATACGCATTTGAGCATTTGACGGCAGCGCCCTCTCGTCTATAAACGTTGAGCCAATGCGTGCAAAGTTTAACGCGATTATATACGCATTTGACCGCAGCGCCCTCTTCAGTATAGACGTTGAGCGGCTACAGGCAACGTTTCATCCATGACATCCCCAGCTCTTGAGTTACTCCCACATCTCAGAGCCCCCTACTCGCCCTGTTGCTGCACAAACAGATTTCAACATTTTTTTTTCATCTTTGTTTCTTTCTTCTTTCTTTTTTTTTTTCCCTACACGAGCACGTGAGCTCACAAGCTCGTAATTTTTTTATCATTTTTTTTTCTTTTTTTTTTTCCCTACACGAGCACGTGAGCATGTGCTCACGTGCTCGTGAGCACGTGATCTTACGAGCAGAAGCACGAGCACCCGACGCCGGGCTACGGCGGACGGCGGACGGACATACGGACATGGCTAGCCCCTAAGGAGCTTCGCCCCTGAAAACAACACCTTACCGTTCCTCGATGTGCTTTTACAAAGGGAGGGAGATCATCTCCAGTTCTCAGCTTACCGTAAACCAATGCACACCGGAAGATACTTACAATTTGACTCCAACCACCCAACGAGTCATAAAGTATCGGTGGTTAACACACTCCTGTCAAGGGCAAAGTGCCTTTGCTCAAGTGATTCTGATCGACGAAAAGAAGAAGAAACCATCATTTGCGACCTCAAGAAGAACAGATATACGGGCAGCTTCATACACCGCATTGCCCGTCGTCAAAACCAAAGTCGACAACACCATCAGTCACAGGTTGATACGAAACACCGGCCAATCACGCGCATCAGCGTCCCCTACATCGAGGGAACAAGTGAAGCTCTGGCACGGGCGCTAGCGAAGGAGGGCATTCAGGTGGCCCACAAGCCAATTTCAACCCTTGGACGCTTTATGCCACGACCAAAAGATCGCCACCTCTCGCTACGTCAGCACGGCCGCCACGACGCGCCAAAACGCTGACGCGACGGAATGTTGAGGGATCGCAATCTCTACACCGTACAAACCCTCCGACAATCCAACAGTCTGCTTGACAAAATCTGAAGGGGTCAGAGTCTCCGAGAAATGCCTCGCATTTAATAATGATTGGCCAACTTGGAGGTGTTTTATTAACAGCGTGCTCACTTACCAGTTGGCTTCGCTTTTTGTGAGGTTTGCTGAGTTTTTCAGCCTTTCTTTTCTGGGAGAAAAATAGTCGGCACAACCCCTGGTAGCAACCGAACATTCTTGGTAGGAAGACCCACTCTTCAGGACAGTGGGTCGCCTTTCATAGTCCTCATCGCCAAAATGGTCACTGCACAGGCGATTGGTTTTCACCGCCGCAAAAGAGACGACAGACGCGCGAGACGGATCCACACATTTTGGAATTCTCGTTGTTCGGAAACCCGTGGGTCGACATCTCGCACTTCAGCACGCTGTTGCCGCAGCCCTCTCTGCCACGCAACAGCGTGGTATCCTGCCCTCAAACAGGATGAAAAAACGCAAAAACACCTCGGCGGTACCAAAGCAATCGCGCGCCACGCGAAGCAGCGCGAGTGCATCATTGCGTTCACAGTTAGGGTATCTATATGAATACGGTGTACTGCCGAGGATGACGCCACTGCGGGAGGAGCGTCACAATCCCCCAAGAAAACTTGGGCCTCCCAACTACCAGGAGCAATTGGGAAATTGTTTTGTTTTAAAATTGCTTTTATTGCATTTACAAATGAAAGACTCGCGTTTCTCAAGCACTGATGCGACGTGGTATATACCTAAACAATGAAATGAGCCCTAAAAGTTTTTTTGTACCCCTTTAAAGGGTACAGCTTTTAGCATCTAGCCATTAGCATCTAGACATTCATTCATACATTGTGGGATGACTCCTGTGGGAAAGTTCTTGCGGAAGAGCTGTTTGCCCTCGCAAGAAGGACGAGACAGAGGATTTCTGATATGCCTTTTAGTTATGCGGTTTAAACCAAATTAGAAAAACGTGAAAAAGAACTTAATCAAATAAAATTATGTAGAAAGGATAGTCACTCCTGACGGTATTACAAGACCCGCGGGTAAATTAAATCACAGTCATAGTTCGCGTACAAGCGGAGTAGGGCAGGGAAAGGCACTTCACCAGTTTGTGTTTGGCGTGGTCAGCGATGGCCGGAATGCGCAGTCGGTGATCGTAGAGCACGCAGCTTCCTTCTTCCTCGGGGCAGCCGTCTTCTGCTATGAGGTGCCAAGGGTTCGCCGATTACGAACCGCCCTCGAGTCTCGGGATTGCGCCGAGTCTCCCCAGGTTGGATGACGGCTCCAAGAAGGTTTAGGTTTGCTTTTGTCTCCACCTTGATCTTGCACACCTCCTCCTCTATTTTCCTTCTTCTCGTGCTCCCCTACTCCCTCTTCTATTTCTTCTTTTCACAGCGTTGTTGACTTGCTTTCGCTAGTCTATTATATACAGTTCACCACAACTACCATAAAATCCCGAACAAGCGCCCACTCATTATTTGGGTCATGTAGATCTTGGGGTTGGGTGCTCTTTACGTCAACAATATATAAATATATATCCTTCGCGTATTTTCAGAAAATTACAAAATTGAGGAGTGGGCGCTTTTTGGAGAATGGGTTGTTGCTCGGTGTTTTACGGTAATTATTTGGACCCTTTTTTTTTATATGCTCTTTGCAAATGGAAGCTACTCTTACCTCTAAAAAGAAGGCGGTGTGTTCCACGCTATGTATTTTTACTACAAAAGGTAACATGCTTTGGTATTCAAGAAGAACACCAAGAGGCAACTCCACGATGCTCTTTATTTTCGAGTGATGCGATGTCGGCATCTAATCTAAAAGCATCAGTGGCTGCTCCAAACCAATATTTGACTGCAACAAAACCTGCTACAAAAGTTAAAATGCCGCTTCCATCACTGCTCTGAGCGCACACATGTGCACGTACCATCCACTGCAGCCGTATGTTTTTTTCCATACAATGTACGTTGCCCGTTTCTGTTTACTTCCGCTTGTTTTGCACTGGTCTGCGTGCTCCCAGACCGTGGACAAACATGCAACAGTTGCGTGAGAGCTGCTTCCCATTTCACCTACTCCCACCCAGTGGCACTACTCCATCGTTTTTTCTGGTCATAAGATTGTTTCGTGGTTGGCCTCAAGGAGTAAAACAGTGTTCTACCGTATACTGTTTGCCAGTCACACCAGCCGGAGAAAGTATGTGCCTGCGACTCCCCATATTTATATTTTTCATGGTGGAAACCGTCGGAGGAAGAACCGTACCTCCGGAAGCACTAACACGCGTTTCTGCAGCAGGTATTTCAATGAGCAAAAACTGAGGCTCGGTTGTAACTATGTATAGGGTGTGTGAAGTAACCAGGCTCAATCTAAAATTAACGTAGCAGTCTAAACTTTTCGTCAAAGGTGCATTTCACGGGTCGTTTTTTTCTCGTAAAATTAGCGTAGCTCTCTTTGTGTAAAACATAGGGCCAAGAAACTTGCCAGGGTCAACAACGGACGGTGACGCAGACGACCGAGTCGAGCGGCAGGGCGCGTTTGGCGCGCGCATTGATAGGTGGCATCGGGAGCAGCGTCGGCAGGTGTAGCCGACCAGCGAAAGAAAGCAGACGACATGCAGATGAAATCTGTTGGCAGCAAAAACATTGTCGCTATGCAACAGCAGTTTTTAGATGCGGAGCATCTCTTGCTCGGGTCTATGTCCCGCGGCGTCGGCGTTGTAGTCGGCACTCGAACTACGCACGCGCAACTCTCCTCCTTCCCTCTCTCCAACGGCTGCGCATTACTCTCTCCGCTTTCTCTCTCTACCAGCTGCGTGCACTGCGCGTGCGTTCGCTTCTCCTCACACCGCGCGCGCACGCGCAACTCTCCTCCTCTAGTCTCCTCTCCTTCAAGTGTGAAAAAAAATAAACGGCGAGCGGCGAGCGTTCCAAGTTTCTCTGCCGCGAGCCGCGACGAAGGCTCGCGTAGGGGGTAACGTTAGGGCAGTCGGTGGCGCCATCTCTCGACGTCAGCACGCAACTGACTCTTTCCTCGGAACCAACACGATGCTCCGCATCACCCCATGGTTCCCCTCGGGAAGATGGTGTAATTTTTTTCTTTTTACTTCAAGCTTTGCTTTTATTGTTTGCATTTATTTTTAAGGAGGGACACTACCTGGGAATGTCAACTTCTGAACCGCTCACTCAATTGGCGTGATATTTGCAGCTGGTGTTTGTAGCCATATAGAAGGAGGGCATAGCCCTGTGAACCAATTTTATGAGGTACTCCAGAACGTAGCTTTGCATTGAATCTGCTCAATGAATCTATCGTTGAGAAATAGTCTTGATCACCACATATTTTTCTGGTCAAATGCATACTGGAATACCTGTTGCCATTTACTATAAAAAGAAATTTCAGAAAATATGAATTCTCCAGGTAAAAATATATTTATGAAAAACATTTTTTTTGTTTTTACATTTACCAAGTTTTGCAAATTAAAATTTTTCGTAATAAAGGAGCATGAAAATACAAAATCTAAGTTAGTAGTAACCGGCTCCATAAAATTTCGGTGAATAAACCGCAAAAATTAAGTCTCAATAGTTTCATGCTGAAGCGATGGATTTCTTAAGTGAAATTTATGCCAAAAAGAGGAACTGAGAAAAACGTGTTCTAAGTGCTGGAACCTCTACCTTTTTTTTAGCATCGGATGACTGAAAATAATTTATACAATAAAAACTATTAAGTGTAAACAAATGAAACTTTCTGGGAATACTCTCTAGATGTTGGCGAATGTAAATAGGGCATTTTTCAAAATCATTTTTTTTTTTAAGAATGCTTTTTTCTTTTAGTGTTTCTTCTTAAACCGAAGGTACATTACAAAAAATAATATGTTCATTGTGATAGACCACGGCAGACTTGGGCGTAGTTCAACTACTCTACTCAAACTACCGTAGTTTAACTACTTTTCCGAGTAACTTGGTAACTTTCAACTACAACTTTATTTGGGTAATTAGTAGTTTACTTTAACTACATTTTTCAGTTAACTTCTACTCAAATTACTAACTACTTTCGAAATCGCCGGCAGATGAAGCGGCCTTCCCGAACAAGGGGCCCCCTCGCAGCCGTAGAAAATGCATCACAAGCGTCCTTGGGCCAAGGCGGCGATGAGCAGCCAAAACATAACACCGACGCGCACGAACGCAGGCAGAGATGCTTAACAAGCCTTGGTCGGGTATTGACCTAATCCGGTAATGCACGCAGGCGCCGCGCCTTCAGCTGCAACCGTGCAAGCAAAGACGGGGGCACTCCGAAGGTTGTTGTTGTTTTCATGTTGCCTGCCCTTTGTGAGTTCTGACTCAGGCGGTTTGGGGGTTCTACGGGAGGCGCCACTGGCATGACCTCGCAGCTGGGCGCCTGTTCCCATCGTCGCCTCGTCGTCAGCGAATACTCGCTTGCACAGCCGGACTCAACCGCACAGAAACGCCGACACGGATAATCCGTTCATGGGAGCACATTCCCGCTTCCAGCTGCAAGTGTACGAGCGTCGATGCTTGTTCACGTAATCATTCGAGCCCTTCCGACCTTCCACGACAGGGAGACCTTCTCTTTGTTGAAAACAATTTACTTGTCAGGCGTGTCAGGCGCGTCAGGATACCGTAGTCGCCGGCGAGGGTTGCGAGTCACCCTTGGGAGTTCCTTTTATTGGACCCGGCGTCAGCGGCGAAGTATACCTCGTTTTATCTTCTGTTAAATAAAAACAAAAAACTTTTTTTTTCGGTAGCGTAGCACTATCACTGCAACGATACGCGCAGTCGTCCGGATGATCTCATCGTCATGGCGTGAGACTTGAACCGGTCAGGTGCACTCGCTGAGCGTACTCTCCGAACGTTGTGGAAATAAAGAGGGGCCAGTCATAACAATCTTAACTTGCCGAAGAAAAAAGACAAAAGGAGGAGAGTTTGTTATACAACCCCCCAAACGAGGCAAACCTCACATGTTTCGTCATGGATACCTAAGATGCCAACACTCGCTTACCCGACCGTGCACAGCCCGTTTCTCAAACTCAACGCTGCCGTTCCATCCAGCGCGTCGGTGGAACGTCTTTATAGTTGAGCTGGGGACGTCGTTAGGAGGAAAAGGCGAAAACTCTCCTATCAATAACTTTGAAAGTAAATTGCTTCTGCTAGTGAATAAACTATTTTGGTGAAAACGCAAGTCATAAAATGACTGCACTTATTTCAGGCTCGCAGGGTTTTTCCCGAATCAAAACTGCTGTTCATTTTGCTACCACAAAAATATAAAAAAGTAACTTTGAAAGTAACTTCAAAGTAACTCGCTACTTTTTTACAGTAGTTAGTAGTTTACTCAATTACTATTACAAATGTGTAATTTCTACTCTACTCCAATTACTTTTGGCGTCGATACTCAGTAACTTAACTTAACTACCTTTTTTGAGTAATTTGTACATGTCTGGACCACGGTCATCGCGAGCAGTCTCGAGAAGGAGCTAGTGCCAACTATCAATACATGCGCCAAATGCGTCCCACCACCCGACTCGGTCGTCTGCGTCGCCAAGTTTTTTGACCCTTGTTTTTTTACAGAAAGGGAGCTGCGTTTTGTAATTTCACCAGATAAAACCGACCCGTGAAATACACCTTTGACGAAAAGTTTAGATTGCTACGTGCAGGTGCCGATTTTTACGGTTCATTTTAGATCAAGTTTGGTCATTTCAGACGCCCTATAGGCCTGCCTCTTTGGGCCAGGGGGCGCTGTAGAGTCCACGAGACGCGACCACAAAAGAGGTGCCTCTGGTAGCGTCCGCGAGAAGCGACCAGAGGCAGCTCTTTTGGTAGCGTCCGCGAGACGCGATCATTTAAGGCTCACGCGAAGCGACGTCCCAGCGTTCCATCATGCACGGTCCACGGGCGTAAACTAGCGTTTGTCAGCGTCCCACAGCGTCTGTTCATATGCACCAACGGAGCCTTTGAAAGGACGCAAGGCGATGAACAACGGAAACGCGACCTAAAGGTATCGGATTCTGATCGCCTGGGGCGCTGCTCGAAACTTGAGAGCTTCTGGAAACTTACAAAAAATAGGACAGCAGCTATGTTGTGGGTTTATACCATATTCTAATAAACTACTACGTGATGCGAGCACAAAAGAATGTGATGTGTTTCTGTTTGATTGTTTCGAGGAAAGAACGGTCAATGAACCAGCATATATAGATGAAAATTGGACGCTCTATAAAAGTAAGCTAACCCACTTAGTGAGTGTTTCATTCCACTGACCCACATCCTATCTGATAACTCACCCATGGTATAAGAAAACAGTCCATAGTCACGCTAAAAGGAAAAAACAACTTCATAAACGGGCAAAGTCGGTCAACAATTCAGTTCATGGGATGCATATCGTGTGTGCTAGGACATACAAAACCACCATTACTGATGCTAAAACCAAATTTTATACTCGTGACCTCCCCAGCTCGTGGCAATGGCAATAACCTGGAAAAAGAATCCTCGAAATATAGCTATTCAAATAATGGGAACCCCATCAAATTTGTTGACCACTACAAGTATTTTGGAGGGACAATCACTAGTAAACTACTTTGGAACCAGCATATAGATCAGATAGCTAATAAGGCCAGGGGAAAATTGTATACACTTAGGCGCACCTAAAAATTCGCAGATAGCGAATCAAAAACGACTGCTTACCAATCACTCGTACGACCTATACTGGAATACACTCACTCAGTTTAATACCTGCACACAGCAGATGGGATTAATAAACTTGAATGCGTGCAAATACTGGCTGGGAGATTTATATCTGATAACTTCAGATACACTGTCTGCCTCAAGTTTACTGGAACAAGCCAACATCCACCCATTAGAGGTTAGAGCGAAAATAATGGAATCTTTAATGTCAATAGTGATAGATACATTGAATTTTCAACAAGAGGTTCAACCGGACTAAATCTTACTATGACTATTAAACAATATAGAATTAAGCACCATGTCTTCAAATATTCCTTTTTCCCTCGGGCAATTAACCATTGGAATTCTTTGTCTAACGAGATGGTAACCCTTCCGTCACTGAATATTTTTGTTGAGGCAGTCGCTTCTGCCTCGAGAAAGTGCTCGTAAGTACATCACACCAAGTCAGTATGTATCCACCCCTGCTATGGCTCACAAATGTGAGCCGCAGTATCCTTAAAAAAAATAAAACCAAGAAGGTTTTGGAAAGTGGTTAAGCCAGCTCTGTCACTTCCTTTGCAGTTCATAAATGACAACAACGTGCCACTTTGAGATGAAGGTAGCGCTCTTTATCTTAGCAGTTTCTTCGCATCAACCTTTACTAGCGAAGACTTATTAGACGTTCCCGACCCATGCCCATTGGTATCTCACCCTCAGCTGAATCCTGTCGCAATTTGCCACGAAGGTTTATTGAAAACGACAGATAACTTAAAGGTATCCTCGATTTCTGGGGATGGCCAAATTAACTCGGAGGTATTAATAAACACGACACATTTCCTCCGTTTTCCCGCGTGGCATATCCTCACATTCGCTCGCACTTTTGATAGTTCCGTGTGACTGGAAAATTGCTAACGTAGTAATCCCCGTTGCCAGAACTGGTGATCGCCAACTTATAAATAATTATCGTTCCTCTCCTCTCATTAGTGCTCCATCTAAACTCTAGGAGCATAGACTTTACTCAAATATAATAAACTTTCTCGACTCTCATAGCCTTCTTTTTGAGCGTCAGCGCGGATTTCATCAATCTTACTCGTCTGAAACCCAGCTAACCGCCTTCCTTACTGACATTTATTCGAGCTTCGATTCGAACGTTCAAACTGACGCCATTTTCATTGACTTCTCCAAAGCATTTGACCAAGTTCTTCGTCAACGTCTTTTAATTGAAGCTTAATGGTACAGTATAGACCACTTACAACGTAACCGCTTACAGTGCAGGACCGGGTATAACGCGGCTTTTTTCAACCCCCGGTTCGCCTCCCATACAACTCCATGTAATTACATACCGCTTAAAATGCAGGCGTGCGAAGGGAAATACCGGTTATAGTGCGGTTTCTGGAACAACCCGCCGACCCCGCCGACCGACCGGCGCAGCGAGCACGCTTCCCTGTGCGACACTAGATAATGCGCTCGCCGCAAACGGCACTCGCGGAGGCAAGGAGGTTGCTCGAAGAAGCGAGAAGAAGTAAAGAGAGAGGCAAAGACGAATGACTACGCAGCGAGTTAGAGCAGCAGGTAGCGAGGTGCGACTGACACACGCACGCGCCTGCTCAACTCCGAAAGCCCCATCGAGCCACCCCCAAGCCTTTCACCCTTTCGATTTCACCCCCTCGCTCGAGTGACGCAACACCAACCTCCTTTCTTACACCGCGCGCGCGCGCAAAACGAAGCCTGGGTAGTTTCTAGTTTCGCTTGTTGCAGTTTGCTTACTTGCTCCACGTCGTCTGTTTGGACCGCGTGTGGATCGCGTCAAGCATATCGTGCGGAAATCGACCGTCCACCCCTCTCTCTCCATCTCTTAAGCCCAAGACGGCCAAGAAACGACAAGCCCTGTCTCTCGAAACTAAACAGAGCATCGTCAAAGATGTCTACATTGGCATGAAAAAGTACCGTATTTACTCGATTTTAGGCCGGCATCGATTCTAGCCGACCCCCCAGAACGGCAAGACCGAAAAAAAAGCCTCTATTCTAGTCTATCAGAAAGGAACGCTAAAACACCATAAATTAAACACGGTCAACATTTTTTTTGTGTGTGTTTGAGTGTGTGCGCGTCCGCGAAGGAGAGACGGGAGGGGGCAAGGTGCATGGCTGGCATGGAGCAACACATGCATGGCGCGTCCTTCTCCCTCCCTTTCCCCCCCTTGCATAGCGAGGTGCTTGCGGGAGCTGCGCGACAGCGGAGGTGGCGGAGGGGCCGAGGCGCGAAACCCGACGCCTGAGGTATGCGCGCGAGCGGCGGCCACGGCTGGGGCCCCTTCCCGATCGCACTCTGTACAAACGACCCCGTTGCTTCAAAAAGCGAGAATGTCTGCCTGTGGTGTACACAGCAAATGGAAAGGCCTGGATGACCCGAGAGTTCATCTAACATAAAATAAATTGTTTTACGAAGGTAATGTCTCATGGCATGTATTTTGGCCTGAAAAATTGATGTTTTGGTTATAACGCGGTACCGCTTATAGTGCGGATTTTTGTGACTCCCGTGACATATGTTATATTCGGTCTACACTGTATTAGTATTCACCCCCTCTGTTGGTAAGTGGATTTCTGAATTCCTAATTAATCGTACGCAATATTCCTCGGTTAACAACGTAAAATCCCCCACCTCTACCGTCTACCAGGAAACCGTATCGGCTGCCTTGTGTTCCTAATCTACATTAGTGATCTCCAGCATAAAATAGCTTCTTTCACGCGCCTATTCACCGACCAACGCGTCATAGACCGACCCATTCTTTCGTACCATGATCATTTAATTCTTCGGGAAGACCTTGCGTCTGTAATTCAGTGGTGCCAAAAATGGCAGATGGTGCTAAACGTTAAAAAATGTGAATCCCCGTCATTTTCCTTCAGCTGACACGCCGCATCACTTTCGTATTGCCTCGCTCAAGTAACAACCCGCTCATCCTATAAATACCTGGGTGTTCATGTCACGTCTGACCTATCGTGAACATAACCCCCGTTATTGCTGGTACTAACTATACTCCGAGATATTTGCACCCTAACCTCAAACCCTCCATAAAAGGACTAGCGTACACTACTCTTATAAGATCCAAGTTAGAATATGCCTCATCTATATGATCTCCGTGGCATTTAAAATCCGTTCAAAACGGAGCCCATCGTCTTATTTAGAATAACTGCTCTGCGGGATTCCTTCACTTTCTGTTCACCGCCGAGTGTCACACCTCTCTCTCTCCTTCATCGAATGCCGCAATACCCGCCTCGGAGAATTATTACTGTCACCTCCGTATTTTCTCTCGTTTACGTAAATTATGTCCGATGGAGTGTTTCTCGTCCGACTTGCACACTACCATTGGCTATCGAGGATTGGAACTCGCTACCTCGCAGCATCATTTCTATAAATGATACTACGTAATTTTCTCAAATCCATTACCCTCTTTCTCTTTAACTTAGCTAACTGGCTTACAGCATTATATTTGTATTTACTGTTCTACTTTTTGTTTTATTGCCATCCCCTCAATATAATGCCCCGCGGGCCCTCGAGGAAAATAAATGATAATGATGTTATCTAGAGGTAACAAATTCCGGACATAGTAAAAATATTTTTGATTTTCGCGGACTTCATTGCAAGTGGAATTTGCCATGGTATTCCAGCGTAGAGCGCGCTGCACGCGCTTCCCTGGGCCGGGCTTTGATCTGCAGACCCGGGCTTTTGAGTGCAGGCCCCATCCGGGCCGGTACCTTGGCGGGTCTGGACGGGGCTGTACTGCTGCTTTTACAAGATTCCGAATCATGCCCAATTTCACATGCTTTGAGTGGCAGCTACTGAAGGGAAGAAAAGGTTTTGCTACGGCCTTCCCGTACTCCCAACAAAAACCTTTACTAGTTCCGAGTTGAAGATTGAAGGCAGCGACCATCCTTCGGGTTATCCTTAGGAACTCATTTTAAGACAAGTGGTGTCTCTGCTATCTCCAAAAAAGTCAGTTCAGAAATGTACCTTGAAGGCGGGTTGTCCTTCCGTATTTTCATAGAGTGTCTCACAATTTGAAAGTGTTAGCCAACAAATTCAATGCTGTGGGAAGGAAGATTACGTACCTCTACGTCCGGGGACTGCAGCTCAAAGGGGAATCTGATGCCCACCCCACTGCGCGGCCAACGGCTACCAGCGAGGGCGGTCGTCACGCCAGGTTTATCAACGCCATGCCAAAAACGATGATCCCGGTATCCAACAGCATTTATTGAGAACCAGGACTCCGCAACAACGCACTGGAGTCAAGCGAGCTGTGGACACAGAGTGCCCGCAGCGTCCACCGACCCGAGAGCCAAAGGGGTAATTGCGAGCAAAGTCATCGCCGGTGGGCCGAGCTCACGCCGCTACCCGTCGTTGCGGGAGTTTGGGCCAGGGCTCTCGGCAGACAGCTGTCCACTCGGAGGAGGGCAGGCCCAACTCCCACTCACAATCTTGCTGGTCCTTTGAAAACGGGAGACGCGTGAAGGAGTGCGAGATAGTATGCCAGCATGGTGGCATATTCTCCCCGACACGATACGGAGCGAACTGGCTCGAAGCCAGACAACTCCGGCCGGAACGTCCGCGGCTTACGCCTTCTCGGGGGAGGGAAACCAGCGGCTCGCACAATGTCGACGCAGCATTTAGTGCGGATTAGAGATTGACCCGTTTGACTATTTCAGGTTACTGACTATTGCAGGTTGCGCGAAAAAACACAAAGAAAAAGATGTGGATTGTGTGTCATGTATCATTTGTAAGATATATCCTTTCGTGTGGCCTTTGTTATATCGGACAAACTAATCGTCGTATAAATGAACGGTTGACGGAACATGAGCGCGCTCTATGAAGAACAAGGACCCATACTCTGAAGTTTCGAAACATCTGATCGAAATTAACAATTGTATACCGTTCTGGAATTTGATATCCGTGGAAGAAAGGGAAAGAGATGAGCGCAAATGTTTGATAAAAGAATTACTCGCAATATTACGTCACGGAAACACTTTTAATAAGCTTTCGTTTGGTTTGGACCACCAACTTCAGCGGTTTTTTAGGCTTTGAAAAGTGCTGTCCACGAAGTGCCTACGAGTGTCCGGGAAGAAAAGTTGTTTTGTTCATTTTGGGTCGGGGTGACAGGGTTCAAAGAAAAGAGAGAGGGAACATGTCGTGGAGGCCATCATTGCCCTGCTAAGTGTTTGGAATGTACTATCGGGGAAAAATGAAATGCGAACAGAGGAGCGCGTGGCTTGCCGTACAGGCTGCGCCACCTGGAAGTGAGCCTAGGGGCGAGGGTGCGTGGCCTACTCCGATGTGTTCACGCCCTTCGCTCGGCGCTCCCCAAGCTTCGGCAGTGCGCCTCTCAGTGCGCTGAAAGCTGTCACCACTATCTTTGTCTGCTCGGCGCGTGGGCCGAGCTTCTTCGCACCGCACGCGCTGAGCCAGCAAAGATAGCGGTGATAGCTTTCAGCGCACTGAGAGGCGCACTGCCGAAGCTTGGGGAGCGCCGAGCGAAGGGCGTGAACACATCGGAGTAGGCCACGCACCCTCGCCCCTAGGCTCACTTCCAGGTGGCGCAGCCTGTACGGCAAGCCACGCGCTCCTCTGTTCGCATTTCATTTTTCCCCGATAGTACATTTGTGGAAAGAGGTGTTCTTGGGGTTTTCCCTTCCCCGTTTTCATTCGTTTTTTTTCCTATTTAACCAGATTTGGGAAAAAAATTTTCAGCTGTGTTTGAGACTTTTGAGTGTGTCTGTCGTTACCCGCAGTCTCGGGGCTTTTGAATCATGGTAACAAGTAGGTCTGGTTTCAGTGTGGAAATTCAGCCTGGAACTATAGACCTTTTCTGTTTCCTGTCGTTCTCAGTCACGTGGGTTCCGTATCTGGTATGCGGGGCGAAAAAATAATAAAACGTTTGAACCTGGAATATGCGAGAGAATATAGGTGAGGCAAATCAAGAATGTGTGACAATCACGCATTTTTCGTAAACACCTTCCAGCTGCGGGGAGAGATCAAAAAGATGTTTTACCGCATACCAGAAGTGACGATATTCAAGATGGCTGCGCGCTTGTGGAAAAGGTGTATAGTTTGTGTCAGCTTTGTTAGTGCCTTTGTGTTAATTGGCGACAAGGAAAACACGAGCCTTACTACGCCGCATATCTTTATGTCACTCTGCATTCTGCTTTTCTTCTTGTATGCGTGGGGTATGTCCTACCCACTCTGCCGTGGGGTGCACGAGTCAATTTTAATTCATTTTGTTCGAAACACTTTCGTTGTCAACATGTGCTGCAGCCGCCCTTTGCCTCTGTGTGACCAACAACTACTTTGCTGTTTTTTGTTCATACATGCTACTTGTGTCCCAGTCCTTTGCTGACTGTTTTGGCAGCCACTGGAGCTTTCATCGGATCTTCGTTGGTAGAACACTCTTCATTGTGGCTGACCCATAGATCCCTATCTGATGTCATTGAACTAGGCGCAACTCTCGGAGGGAATTCACCGCCCCCCACTTTCTGCCTTCATTCATTCTTGCCGGGCTGTGGCTCGGATGGGTTTAGCTTTGTTGCTTCATGGCCGTTCCTAAGTCCCCCGATAATCAATTCTGCGTCACTAACGCCGCTGCACTTGGTGGTTTTTGTTCTCCTTCAGGGCCAGTGTCTCATCAATGTAGCTGGGGATGCTGTTCTGATCCACTACCAGTCACAGCCACCAGACTCTGAACAACTGGAGACTTCATCATCATCATGTTAAATAAACCACTTAAATTCTGTTTGTTCGTTTTTTAAACAGTTGGAGCACTGCAGTGCTTTGCTTCCTTCTTAAAACATCATAACTAAACATGAAATGCTTAGTAATAATTTTGTCTGTTCTTCCATGTGTCTTCTGCTAAATGTCACACGAGGAAATTATTGTCACGTGACATAAACACCCAAGTGGAGAAATCAATGTCCTGAGACCTGTACATCAGATAATTTTCTTCGCTAAGTTTAGCAAGAAAATTCACGTTTTGTGGCCTAAACACCGCTAACTTTAGCGGGGGAAACCAATGTGACGTCGCCAAGTTTTCTAGAAATCCAAAAACCGAGCTACGCGACGAGCGACAGTGAAGGGTGAACCGCATGTATGCGATTTAGCGAGCGACAGCGATGGGAGTCGGCGACGAGCGTTGGAGATTTCTCACGGTCGCTCGTTCGGTTTTTAGATTTCTAGAAATCGTCGCTCATTGCCGTAATCGCTTGCTCCCGTCGCTTTCATGCGGTTTGCCTCGTCGCGCGAGTGACTGAATGAGCGAAGCGGGTCGTCGTTGCTCGCTAAATTGCTTACATGCGGTTCAGCCTTTACACACAGTACTCGGCAGCAACAAAGAAATTAAATTTTCTTCCCTTTCCTTCCTTCTTTTTTCAACCCTCTATAAAGGGTTCTTTCCTCAATAAAGGTTTAGCTGTGTTTGAGACGTTCTCCTTCTCTTCCTTGTCGTTGTCTGTCTTTACCTCAGTCTCGGGTTTTTCACTAAAATGTTAAATTAAATTGGCCCGCCCCCGAGACAAACTGTTTTGTCTTTTCTGTTCAACGAAATTTCTTCAACGATATGAAATTAGTACAGACGACCGCGTACCCAAGCCAGTGAAACGTCAAACCGCGACCTCGAAGATGGCGGAACGACGGTGGCGCCCCCTGGCAAAATCGAACCTGCAGGCTCAGTGAATACCACCCATACAAAAGTTCCAGGACACCTAAGCACTTTTTATGAGTTGTGAATGCGAAGGTATGAATGTCGTTCTTCCGCTCCATTAGTTTGTCTGCGGCATAGTGGCGTGAACGGCCACGTTTCCCCGGTGACGGCCGAGCGCACGCCCTCGTGAGGATGTTGGAGGAGTTCTGCGAAGCTCTTGATCTGGTATTGATTAATGCTCAGGTAAAATGTGATGGAAAAATAATGTGGGAAAGAAAGAACTCGCACTCGACTATTGACTACTGTTTAATGTCGCGTAAGATATACAACGAATTAGGAGGTATGGAAATAGATGAGGAAGGCACAAAAAGTCTGGGGAGCGACCATAAGAGAATCAAGATCAGATTTGGCACAGTAAAACCAGAAATGCAAAATCAAAAACAAGAAGGTAGAAATAACTTAAATGATAAACAACTACAGGAGGTATCTAAGCGAATCGAGAACATATTATCCGAGCAACCGGAAAGAGAATGGACATATGAAGACTTAATTAGTGTTTTCAAAAGAGAGTTAGAGAAATATTGAATCAAACAAGGAGGAAGAAAACTAAAACGCAAGCTCAAAAGCTGGTGGGATAAAGAGGTTAAGGCAGCAATATCGAGACGCCAAGCGGCATCTAAAGAACACAGATGGGCAAAGAAAAAGGGGGCCACACTAGCCGAAGTAGCATCAAAATGGGAGGAATTTCAGGAAAGAAAGCGGGAGGCATCAGCATGTAATGCAGGCCAAAATTGGGAGGGCAGGGGTCCAGTGGATGATAGAAGTAAACCAGAAGGATAGGAATGCGGCAAAAAGGTTCTGGGAACACATCAGTGCGCAGGGAAAAAAGACAGAGGGGTACCAGCAGACACTAACCACACAGGAAGGGAGAAAGGTAGAGAGGGAAGAGGCAAGAGAATGCATTAGGCATACAATCGAAGCAGCATTTTCGGAGTTAGAATCAGATCAGGCCGTAGGGAATGGTAGCGTCTACACAACACAAGATGAGGATCATAGTGAAGAAGAGGAAATGACCACTGGGGAGTGGGAAAAGGCGGAAGGAAGGGTTCCGGCTGGAACTGCGACAGGTCCAGACGGCATACCAATGAGATTGATAAAAGTTCTAGGCAAAACAAGCAAATTAAAACTAAGGCAGGTGGTTGACCAGATACTTATGGGAGGGGAAGTACCCAGTGACTGGAAATTGAGCAGGATGAGATTATTATATAAGGGCAAGGGAGACAAAGACAGTATCACATCATACCGACCAATCCCAGTAACTTCAGTAATATACAGACTAGCTATGCAAATTGTAAAAAGAAGAATGGGCAGACAGAAAGCAGATTCTAGGGGAGCTTCAAAATGGTTTCAGGAAAGATAGACGACTAGATGATAATTTATTCGTAATCACTCAGTGCATAGAGATAGCAATGGCAAGCCGAAGGCCATTATGGGTAGTATTTTTAGACATCAAAGGGGCAATTGACGTTCTGAGCTGTTGTGGTGAGCGGACGTGTTTCCTGGTTCTCGAGCATCCGAAGCTAAGTGCCAGTTTTTCTTCTTTTCTTTCTCTTTTTGAGAGTTGATAGGAAGTGACTATGCGATAGCGGTATTAGGTTTAACAGCAGCTGTTGAGGTTTGTTGAGGTTAGGTTCCCGGTCTAGATATATGTCGGCAGGACAAGGGTGGGGACGCGTTGGTGCAGTGGGAGGTGGTGTTACCTAGAGGAGACGGGTTTCGGGATTCTGGAGGATGCGGCGGGGATGAGTTTCGAGTGTCGGCTTTGTGTGAAGCTTAAGCAGGTAACTGGAGAATGGGAGGGTAGAGTTCGGGAGATTGAGGCCGAGCTTAAGGCAGAAGGAGAGAAGCGGGTGGGTCTCGAGGCCCAGGTTGAGGAGCTGACTAGGCAGCTTAATCATGAGAGGGAGCAGCGGGTCGGCCTCGAGAAGCAGGCGGAAGAGCTGGGGGAAGTATGGAAGGCGGGTTTAGAGCGTAAGAGGGAGTGTGACAGTAGGGTAGAACGCCTGGAAGGGGTAATTCGAGCGAGTGAGAGTAGCGAGGGAAGAAAGGAGGAAGTGTCAGTTCTAGCGGGACGAACCACCAGTCCGCAGGCTGGGGTCGCGGGTGTTCTGGAGTCCAGCCTGTTGACTGACGGGCTCGACGACGCTGGAGAGCTGAGTGACCCTCAGCTCAATAGCGCCTTCGAGCAGCAGGCGTCGGGCAGTCAGGTGACAGGAGGTAAGTCGCAGGGACAATGGCGCGCAGGTACCAGGGGGAACTAGGGTACTGGTAGTGGTGAGCTCTAACGTAGCACGGGTTAAGAGGGGTGTACTGAACAGGGTGAAGGGAGACCAGAGGGTAACCGTAGAGGTCCAGCCAGGGAAGTGTATGGTGGATGCTATGACCACAGCATATGAGGGGGTGTGGGATAACCGGGAGGGAAGGAACCTAGTGATAGTTCATGCGGGGCTTAATGATGTGCTCAAGGGTAGGAGCCAGAACCTCGGTAAGCAGCTAAACGTGGGGATGCGTAAGCTGAGGGACGTGTCTGAGAATGTGCACGTGGTTGTGTGCACCATTCCAGAAGTTCGGGGGCAGTCCGGGGTAACGGAAAGGAGGGTTGTCGAAGCCAACAGAGTAATTAAGGGTGTGAGTCGACAGCTTCCGTACGACGTAATGGAAGTAAACAGGGAAGTGTACGAGGCTGGCTCCCACCCTTTTGCAGATGGCATTCACTACAGTGAGGCCATGGGTTACAGGGTGGGGGATAGGATGGGCCGCAAGGGGACTGCTTTTTTTGGGGGGACCGAGGGCCCTGGGTGCACTGAAGTAACTGAAAACCCAACAAAGTCAGGAGAGGCACCCAGGGTTAAAAAGAGAAAACGTAAGAACGGGTATAAACAAACAGCACAATCAGACATTGGATATATTAACGTGCAGGGTGGTAGAAATAGGTTAAAATGGGAAGAGGTAGAGGAGCAACTAAGAAAGGAGGATTTAGTAGTTAATGGGTTTGTGGAAACACATCTCAGAGACATTGAGCAGCCACCTTGCGACCCTGACTATGTGTGGGAAGAATGCAACAGAATGGAGGGAACGAGGAAGGGAGGTGGAATTGGAGCATTTACAGAGGGGAAGGTTTGGGAGGGTGAGAAGAAGCCTCGCAGGACTAGGAAAAAGAAACAGCTTAACATAGGGTTCATAAACATGCAGGGGGGCAGGAGCAGAATAAAGTGGGAGGAGATTGGGGAGCAATTAGAGAGCGAAAACTTTGCAGTCTATGGATTAGCAGAAACAGATCTGAGGGAAATGGAAGAACCACCATACATACCGGGATATCATTGGATGGGATGCAACCGGGCCAATGGGGAACGCAAGGGAGGGGGTTTAGGGGTGTTAGTTAAGGGTCAGGAATGGGAAAGGGAACGAGAGGGTTGCAGGGAACACATGTGGGTCAAAGGCAATATTGGGGGTTTAGACACAATCCTGGGTTTTGTGTATCTAAAAACGGAGTGATGCAGGGGAGGAAAATGCAGAACACTTGACATGTATATCAGGAAACATTAGGGAAATCGGCACTAACAAGGAAATAATTATCTTGGGGGACATGAATGCACATTTGGAAGACTTTGATGGACATACAGATACAACAGGGAGGATGTTAGAGGAGTTCTGCGAAGCTCTTGATCTGGTGTTGGTTAATGCTCAGGTAAAATGTGATGGAAAAATAATGTGGGAAAGAAAGAACTCGCACTCGACTATTGACTACTGTTTAATGTTGCGTAAGATATACAACAGATTAGGAGGTATGGAAATAGATGAGGAAGGCACAAAAAGTCTGGGGACCGACCATAAGAGAATCAAGATCAGATTTGGCACAGTAAAACCAGAAATGCAAAATCAAAAACAAGAAGGTAGAAAAAAACTTAAATGATAAACAACTACAGGAGGTATCTAAGTGAATCGAGAACATATTATCCGAGCAACCGGAAAGAGAATGGACATATGAAGACTTAATTAATGTTTTCAAAAGAGAGTTAGAGAAATATCGAATCAAACAAGCGAAAACTAAAACGCAAGCTCAAAAGCTGGTGGGATAAAGAGGTTAAGGCAGCAATATCGAGACGCCAAGCGGCATCTAAAGAACACAGATGGGCAAAGAAAAAGGGGGCCACACTAGCCGAAGTAGCATCAAAATGGGAGGAATTTCAGGAAAGAAAGCGGGAGGCATCAGCATTAATACAGGCCAAAATTGGGAGGGCAGGGGTCCAGTGGATGATAGAAATAAACCAGAAGGATAGGAATGCGGCAAAAAGGTTCTGGGAACACATCAGTGCGCAGGGAAAAAAGACAGAGGGGTACCAGCAGACACTAACCACACAGGAAGGGACAAAGGTAGAGGGGGAAGAGGCAAGAGAATACATTAGGCATACAATCGAAGCAGCATTTTCGGAGTT
Organism: Ixodes persulcatus; assembly: GCA_013358835.2. Classification (NCBI taxonomy): domain Eukaryota; kingdom Metazoa; phylum Arthropoda; class Arachnida; order Ixodida; family Ixodidae; genus Ixodes; species Ixodes persulcatus. The sequence continues at coordinate 19,609 of JABSTQ010009735.1, read as the reverse complement.
AGAATCAGATCAGGCCGTAGGGAATGGTAGCGTCTACACAACACAAGAGGAGGATCATAGTGAAGAAGAGGAAATGACCACTGGGGAGTGGGAAAAAGCAGAAGGAAGGGTTCCGGCTGGAACTGCGACAGGTCCAGACGGCATACCAATGAGATTGATAAAAGTTCTAGGCAAAACAAGCAAATTGAAACTAAGGCAAGTGATTGACCAGATACTTATGGGAGGGGAGGTACCCAGTGACTGGAAATTGAGCAGGATGAGATTATTATATAAGGGCAAGGGAGACAAAGACAGTATCAAATCATACCGACCAATCACAGTAACTTCAGTAATATACAGACTAGCTATGCAAATTGTAAAAAGAAGAATGGAAGAATGGGCAGAGAGAAAGCAGATTCTAGGGGAACTTCAAAACGGTTTCAGGAAAGATAGACGTCTAGATGATAATTTATTTGTAATCACTCAGTGCATCGAGATAGCAATGACAAGTCAAAGGCCATTATGGGTAGCATTTTTAGACATCAAAGGAGCATATGACAATGTGAATCAGGAAAAACTCTGGAACCTACTGAAGGGATATGGACTAGAGGGAACCATGGTTAAGTTTCTAGAACGGGTTTATTCGGAGAATAGGGTGGTTATATCATGGGAAGCCGAAACTACGAGACCAGCAGCAATAAAAAGAGGTCTTAGACAGGGTTGCCCATTGTCTCCCCTGCTCTTTATGATATACCTCAGTGAGATGGAAAAAAGGTTAGAACAGTGCAACCTAGGTTTTGACCTGACTTACATGGAGGAAGGACATAAAGTAAATCAAGTATTGCCAGGGTTAATGTATGCAGACGACATTGTGCTCGTATCAGAGAGTCGTGAGACAATGCAGGAACTGATTAGGATTTGCGGCAGGGAAGGGGACAATTTAGGACTAAAATTTAGTAGGGACAAGTCTGGTATAATAGTGTTCAACGACGAGAAGGGGGAACCCCTGGAGATACAGGACACATTGGTAGAACACGTAGAAAAGTACAAATATCTGGGAGTATGGTTAAGTGAAGGAAGACGGTATCTAAAAGACCAAGAAGATATTGTAATAAAGAAGGGGAAACGAGATTCGGCTATCATGAAACATAGGGCACTATGGAACTATAATAGATATGAAGTCGTTAGGGGTGTATGGAAGGGAGTCATGGTGCCAGGGCTGTCATTTGGGAATGCGGTATTGTGTATGAGGTCAGAAATCCAGGCAGGTTTAGAGATACAGCAAAGGAGTGTGGGTAGGTTGGCATTGGGGGCACATGGGAATACACCAAATGAGGGAGTACAGGGGGATATGGGTTGGGCATCTTTCGAGAGTAGAGAAGCGATCAGTAAAGTAAAATTTGAACAAAGACTAGCTGAAATCGAGGATACACGGTGGGCAGCGAAAGTGTACAAGTATCTATATATGAAAAGTTTAAACACTAAGTGGACAAACCGAACCCGCAAGCTGAGATTTAAATACATTCAACGAGATGGAGCCGATCAGAGCGTATCAGTAGAAAAGGGAGTAAAGGAAACAGAGAGGAAATTGTGGGAAGAGAGAATGCAGGGGAAATCAGCTTTAACAATATACAGGGCACAAAAACAAGAAATAAAGAAAGAACAACTGTATGATAATTCAGTGGGGAGCTCTTTGCTGTTTGAAGCTAGAACGGGGGTGCTAAGAACGAAAACGTACAGGGCTAAATTTCAGGAAGTAGACACTCTGTGCGACGTATGCAACCGCGAAAGGGAAACTATAGAACATGTAATTTTAAGGTGCACGGGGCTTCGTCCCACCCTCTTGGGGGGGATGTCTACGGATTTGGAGGGGGCACTGGGTTTTCCGGACATAGATGGACGAATGGATAGGGAAAGAATTGCGGTAACTAAGAGGAGATTGGAAGATTGGTGGAAGAGATCTAGGGAAGGATAAAGGGGAAAAAAATACAGATAAAAATCAGCAATAAATTCACTTGAAAAGAGAGAGAGAGGGGGGGGGGCTGTTATAACAAAATTCATACAATTTTTTCAAAAAAGAAGGGATGACGAAATGTTAGGCTAGGTGGCGCAAGCTGCCGCCCGATACAAAGGGTATAGCCATTACCATCCATCCATCCATCGACAATGTGAATCAGGAAAAACTCTGGAACCAACTGAAGGGATATGGACTAGAGGGAACCATGGTTAAGTTTTTATAGTCGGTTACAAGTCAAGAAGGTAGGAGAAGCTCCTCCCATAATCGTGATGCGACCGTTTGAAATCCATCCGCAGTCGAAAGGATAGTTCCCTGAAAACACCCCTTGTTCCGCTTCAATGAATAGATAATGGCTACAGAGTGATGCCAACTTGTCTCCGAACCCCCCCCCCCCCCCCCCCCCCCTTTTTAAGAAAGCGACCTTTGTATTCATCGGAGAGGAAACCGAGCCCCTGAAAGTGGCCTTTGTATCCATCGGAAGGGGAAGCTAATCCCCCAAAGTCGTTTTTGTTTCCGTCGGAAACAAAAACGACTTCTAATCTCCCTCTCCTGGCTTCCACAACGCTAAGTCAAGGTCGAAAGATAAAGCAAATATTCAAAGCAAGGCAAAACCCTCTCCCGAGTTGGCCACGACGTCACGGAAACGATGGGACGCTATTGGATGGGGAGGTGGCGGAGGGATATACGATTCCCTTTGAGGGGCATTTGCCGCTACCTTCTTGACTTGTAACCTACTATAGAACGGGTTTATACGGAGAATAGGGTGGTTATAACATGGGAAGCCGAAACTACAAGACCAGCAGCAATAAAAAGAGGTCTTAGTCAGGGTTGCCCATTGTCTCCCCTGCTCCTTATGATTAGGGGTGTCACGAACTTTTGTCGAACCAGATTTTTAGGTCGAACTTTCGGCGAACCTTCGAAACCTTTCACCAGATTCGACCAGTTCGACTTTGTGGACAGTGTGGCCAGACCTTTATACAAGCATGTCTAGGTTTGGCAAATTTTTTTTTATGAAAAAGGTTATTTTATTTTATAAACAGTTGTAATTAAAAGAAACTAATTCTAATCACTGAGAAGTTAATAACTTAATTTTTTTTGTACTTTATTAACTGAAATAACCAATCAGCGCTGCCCTTAATTCATCTCTTAGCCATTACCATCCAATCCGAAGCCAACTGGCCAGCCTGTCGCGCATGCGCACACGAGTCGAACCTCAATACAAGGGTCGTCGAATTTTCCACTAAAAGTTCGAAAAAGTCTAACCTGGTCGAACTCGAACCTCGGCCGGTTCGCGACACCCCTACTTATGATATACCTCAGTGAGATGGAAAAAAGATTAGAACAATGCAACCTATAGGTTTTGACCCGACTTACATGGAGGAAGGACATAAAGTAAATCAATTATTGCCAGGGTTAATGTATGCAGACGACATTGTACTCGTATCAGAAAGTAGTGAGATACAGGAACTGATTAGGATTTGCAGCAGGGAAGGGGACAATTTAGGACTAAAATTTAGAAGGGACAAGTCTGGTATAATAGTTTTCAACGACGAGAAGGGGGAACCCCTGGAGATACAGGACACATTGATAGAACATATAGAAAAGTAGAAATATCTGGGAGTATGGTTAAGTGAAGGAAGACGGTATCGAAAAAACCATGAAGATATTATAATAAAGAAGGGGAAACGAGATTTGGCTATGAGGGCACTATGGAACTATAATAGATATGAAGTCGTTAGGGGTGTATGGAAGGGAGTCATGGTGCCAGGGCTGTCATTTGGGAATGCGGTATTGTGTATGAGGTCAGAAATTCACGCAGGTTTAGAGATACAGCAAAGGAGTGTGGGTAGGTTGGCATTGGGGGCACATGGGAATACACAAAATGAGGGAGTACAGGGGGATATGGGTTGGGCATCTTTCGAGAGTAGAGAAGCGATCAGTAAAGTAAAATTTGAACAAAGACTAGCTGAAATCGAGGATACACGGTGGGCAGCGAAAGTGTACAAGTATCTATATATGAAAAGTTTAAACACTAAGTGGACTGAGATTTAAGATAAGCTGAGATTTAAATACATTCAACGAGATGGAGCCGATCAGAGCGTATCAGTAGAAAAGGGAGTAAAGGAAACAGAGAGGAAATTGTGGGAAGAGAGAATGCAGGGGAAATCAGCTTTAACAATATACAGGGCACAAAAACAAGAAATAAAGAAGGAACAGCTGTATGATAATTCAGTGGGGAGCTCTTTGCAGTTTGAAGCTAGAACGGGGGTGCTAAGAACGAAAACGTACAGGGCTAAATTCCATGAAGTAGACACCCTGTGCGACGTATGCAACCGCGAAAGGGAAACTATAGAACATGTAATTTTAAGGTGCACGGGGCTTCGTCCCACCCTCTTGGGGGGGAATGACCACGGATTTTCCTGACATAGATGGACGAATGGATAGGGAAAGAATTGCGGTAACTAAGAGGAGATTGGAAGATTGGTGGAAGAAATCTAGGGAAGGATAAAGAAAAAATACAGATAAAAATAAGCAATAAATTCACTTCAAAAAAGAGAGAGGGGGGGGGTCTGTTATAACAAAATTCATAAACAAATTAAAAAGAAAAGAAGGGATGACGAAATGTTAGGCTAGGTGGCGCAAGCTGCCGCCCAATACAAAGGGTATAGCCACTACCATTCATCCATGGCTCAGCCCAACTACAGTGCCTCCACCATGCTATGGTGTACACCATGCTTCGGGAACGGCCGCTCCACTGCATTGAGATCAGTGGGCCGCTCCTTGGAAGACGGTGTAGGTGGCGCTTCTATCCGCAGCTCCGTTAGGGTGCCTCAATCGGCCGGCAGATAGAGGCACCCTAACACGCTTCATAACTAATATAAATACCTCAAAAACAATTATTTAAACTTGAGGAAGAAAACGAGAAGGGACGTTTTCTCGTTTTCTTCCTCAAGTTTAATTATCCCTACCAACCCGCTCGTTCTGTCCCAACAATTATTTGTTTTCCATTGAACTTCCAACGACATGATTTGTGTTTGAAGGTGAATAAAAATCTGAAACTAGCAGACGACAGTGTAGTCGACAGCTGCGAATCGGCCGGAGCTGGCCGGAGCCAAGCTGACCAAGCGGCCAAGCCGGAGCCATAGCCGGAACGACAGTGCTGCAAGCGCCTGCGCCACCCGCGGCCGTCTTCCAACGCTGTGCCACTTCTCCGGTTTCGTTCGTTACACTACCCCCTTTAAGCCACTGTAGCCCAACGTTACTTGGGAAACTCACCCTCGAAACCTGGGTCGCTGGCGTCCGCCGTGACCGAGCTGGATGGATGGATGGGGGCTGAACCCTTTGAATCGGGCGGCGGCTTGCGCCACCTAGCCAGTATTTTTTTTAAGCTATTTAATTTACGAGTTACAAATCTAGATATTTAGTCTTAAAAGCTACGGTCCGTACGACGGAGGCGCCTCTATGCAACCGGGTGCACACACCTTCCGCAGAAAGGGTCGCCCAGTAGGGGAATAGGAAAATATTCACCCTTCCCTCGACCTATGTCACCAGTCAGATAATCTCTTGGTTATCTCCACCTTCCCCATGTCTATTTTCCCCTCACTATCCCTAAATCCCAGTGCGGTTGTTATATTAATAGGCTCTTCAGCCACTACAGGGTGAAGCCCCTTACAGTAAAGTACCAAATGTTCAGCCGTCTCCTCCTCCTCTCCGCAAGCTCCACACACGGTGTCTACCTCCTGATATCTAGCTCCCGTTCTGGCTTCAAATAGCAGGGAACTCCCCCTTGAATTATCATAGAGACAGATCTCTTTATCGATATCTGTTTTACACAACCTGTACATCTCCAATGCTGATTTTGTTCGCATACCGGCTTCCCATATACTTCTCTCTGTTTCCTTAACCTTCTTTTTAACTGTCATTTCCTGACCCACCTCCCCACTGTTGCCCACATATTTAGATCTGAGTTTTCTTGTTCGCTTTCTCCATTTTGTGTCAATACCCTTCATGTACAGATAGCTAAACACTCTTCGCGCCCACCGTCCCTCATCCATTTGTCTCAGTCTATCCTCAAATTCTATTTTGCTGCTTGCTTCCCTTCCTTCGAAAGACGACCACCCCATGTCGCCCTGTACCCCCTGATTTGGTGTCTTCCCATGCGCTCCGAGAGCCAGCTGCCTACTCACTCCTCGTTGTTTTATTTCTAGCCTTGCCTGAATGTCAGATTTCATACATGGGTGGTTTCATTTGAAATCGAACACGCTTGTCGGGGTGGGTCTTTCGATTTTTTTTTAAAAAATATATGTAATTGCCCCATTTCCGGAAAGAACAAAACCGCTTTTCAAAATTTTTTTAAAAAATATTTCGCTTCACCAAAAAATATTGAGTGGAGCAGGGTGAAAATCTGTTTTTTACTCCTTGATTTTTCTACCCAGTTCTGTGCGCTGGTATGAATACGGAAAGCATACAAAACTCACAGTAATGTTTTGTGATCTTGTATGTTATTTTGACTATTTTTTAGTTCAAAGGAAAATACTTTTGTATTTTTGTTTATTGAGGTAAAAATTGACAAACATTGTCTCTTTGACAATCCTTTGACATCTTTAGAGCCTTGTAACTCATGAGTTATTATATTTGTCGCTTACCAAATACTATGCGGGTGTAGCCCTATACATGGGCTATCGACGGGCATAAGTTTAGTTTATTTTATTTTCACTGAATTTTTTATATAAAATTTGAAATATCGTCGAAAATGAAATTAAAGGGCAACTCCGCTTCATTTTTTATATTTAGATAACTATGCAGCCCTCTTCAGTATCATATAGGAAGACCCCGTGTCAAATATTACGATCTAATTCCGTCTCTATATTTAGTAAACTGGCCAGCAAACTTTCAAATGAGCACGGTCGCCGAAATCTGCCAACTCTAGCGTGCGACGCGAGGCGCAATCGTCAGCGCAGTCAATGCGACGGAGTGGGAACGGCCAACGTTGACCCACTACGTCAGAGGCATGACTACGTCATTCTCACGTTTTGTTTGTTTTTACTTCTCAGAGCGAAATTGAACGATGACGTCATGAGTTTCTCCTCCCGGTGTTGGCTCAACGGCGTCCACGTGGTCACCGTAACGCGGATGCGCTAGTTTGCGCTGCCCTGCACAAACTGTTCCTCCGCTCCCCCTCTCCCCTTTCGTCTTCTCCCCTTCCCCCTCTCCCCCGGGCCATCACCGTCCACGCCATGCGAAGCGACCTGCCCGCGTCGCGTGTCCTGTCCCTCGCCCCCACGAACGTCGCAAGACCACGTGGTTCGACGTGACGTGGCCATGACTCTGACGAGACGAGACCAACGTTGCCTGACGCAACCGAAGTTTCGGTTTCGGTATCGGCTGATGTTTAAATTAAGATTACAGAAATAATATTCCACATTTCGCGAATACGAAGACGTAGAGCTGTTTAGTAGTGCTTTGTGAAATGGAATCACATGTAAACCTAAATTTTTCGGAATTGAGCGGAGTTTCCCTTTAACCAATATTTTGAACCCACTTTATCAAAAAAGGCCATTTTTTATTTCGTTCAATTTTTTTTATTATTGCTGCCGATCATATGAACTTTCAATTGGCTTGAAGCGATTTCCTCCTTTTTTGTTGTATCTTCTCTAGAAGTGATCGAAATCGCTCCCACGTAACGTGACTGTGGCAAGAGGCATGGAATAAAGGAGAAAGAAGCGCAGGCGACACACGCGCTTCTTGTCTAGAGCCCAGCGGACATGGCCCAGTCTCGTCCTTTCTAGATATTGCTACATGGTGTCAGAAGTGGCTGGGTGGTAGAACAGAGTTTCACCATGAACACGCCAAGCAGTTCACGAGAGTCTTCCGCTGGGACGAGCCAGGGGGAAGAGGCGGCATCTCGGACAACGATGTACGCTCACACCATCACCCCACCGTCAACGTTCGATTTCCACAACCCAGGCGACTGGCCAAGGTGGTACAACAGATTCAACCGCTATCGAAAGGTCTCCAAGCTCGTCAATGCCGATGAGGGCGAACAGGTAGATGCTCTAGTATATTTCCTCGGAGATGATGCCGAAGATGTTCTCGAGGCATCGTCCCTCTCGGACGCCGACAAACGAAACTTCGAGAAAGTGTCGGACTTGTTTCATAATCACTTCGTTGGTAAGCGAAACGTCATCTACGAACGAGCGAAATTTCATCAAAGAAAGCAAGAGACTGGAGAGTCGGTGGAATCGTTTATAACCAGCCTACACCACCTGGTAAAACATTGCGACTACGGCGTTCTGAAGGACGAACTGGTTCGAGATCGATTCGTAGTCGGATTGTCAGACGACTCCCTTTCTGAAAGCCTGCAGAGAGACCCCAACCTCACACTAGAAGCTGCAGTCACACGAGCTCGACAGAAAGAAGCCGTGCACAAGCAACAAGCAGTGGTCCGAGGGCACAGGCAAACAGGAAAAGAGGAGATGGTCGTCGACGTCCTTGGTAAAAGACAAGAAAAATGGAAGGCTCCGCGCAATTCAGAGTCAAGAAATGACACGAAAGCTCCTAACTGCGGAAGATGTGGCAAGTTGGCACACACAAACTCCGAGTGTCCTGCAATCAGTTCCAAGTGCCTAAACTGTGGCAGAAGAGGACATTGGACAAAGGTATGCAGGAGAAAGTCTATACAGGAAGTAAACCTGGAGACAGACCAAGAAGAATGGCTGCTCGGAGGTGTTAAATCTTCTGCTGGCCTGGCTTGGAGAGTCCCGCTCAAGGTCAATGACAAGGTCGTCCAGTTCAAGATTGATACAGGTGCCGATGTCAGTGCCATACCGGAGGAAGCGGCATCAAGTTTCAAAAACCTCCAGCCTACTGCGGCCAAACTTTTCGGACCCGGAAGGCAGATGCTAACAGTCATTGGGAAATTCCGGGCCACGATTCAACATGGTCAACAGCTGATACATGAGGACGTCTATGTTGTCACGAACCTTGACGAACCGCTTCTGGGACGTGAAGCTAGCACAGAACTTGGACTTGTCAAATTCATGCATTCAGTCACCGACCCCACTACTGCCGGTTATCACCAGAAATATCCGGAACTTTTTAGTGGTATTGGAATGATGAAGGGGGAATACAAGATCAAGCTAATTGATAATGCCACACCAATTTCAGTAAACACGTCCCGTCGTGTACCCTTGGCTCTGGTATCAAAAGTTGAGGAGCACTTGGAAAAAATGTTAAAGGACGGAATCATAAAGCGAGTAGAAGAACCCACCGCGTGGTGTTCTGGAATGGTGGTGGTTCCTAAGTCGAATGGAGATGTCAGAATATGCGTAGATCTGACACAGCTCAACAAGAACATTGAGCGCGAGAAACTGGTCTTGCCATCAGTGGAAGAAACCTTGGGCCGTCTTTCAAATACATCTTTGTATTCAAAACTGGACGCCAAGGCAGGCTTCTGGCAAATCAAGCTGGCGGCGGAGTCACAACTCTTGACAACTTTCATCACCCCATTTGGTCGGTTTTGCTTTCAAAGGCTTCCATTTGGGATTTCATCTGCACCTGAGCACTTCCAAAGGAAGATGAACCAAATCTTGGAGGGCCTTCCGGGGGTGCTGTGTCATATGGACGACATCCTGGTGACGGGGTCGAACGAGATGGAACATGACTCCAGGCTCGAAGAAGTTCTTCAAAGGCTGAAAACGGCAGGTGTCACACTTAATGAGAAGTGTGAATTTAAGAAGACCTCTGTCAAGTTCCTTGGCCACATAATCAGCAGCCAAGGACTTCTGCCGGATCCAGAACGTGTTGATGCAATCACTAAAATGCGTCCACCCACCACAGTTCATGAGATAAGGCAATTCATCGGGATGGCCAACCAATTCGGTAGATTTATCCCACACATGTCGGAAAAACTAAAACCCCTACGAGACCTGCTGAAAAGGGACATAGAGTGGGCCTGGGATGTTCAGCAGCAGCGTGCTTGGGAAGCAGTAAAGAAAGACATCCAAGACGCCGCAACCCTGACTCTGTATGATCCAGGACAACACCTCATCGTTTCGGCAGACGCTTCGTCGTATGGCCTCGGAGCTGTACTCCTACAACAGGACAAACAAGGAGATGTGCGACCCGTAGCGTTCGCGTCCAAAGGACTGAATGACACAGAGGTCCGGTATGCTCAAATTGAAAAGGAGGCGTACGCCGTAACATGGGCGTGTGAGCGTTTTGAGAAGTTTCTCTTGGGAACTACGTTCCATGTTCAGACGGATCACCGTCCGCTTGTACCTCTCTTTGGATCAAAAGAGCTGAACCTTATTCCGGCGCGAATACAGCGGTTTAAACTTCGACTCATGAGGTTTTCCTTCACGATCTCTCATGTTCCTGGTAAAGAACTGTGTACGGCCGATGCTCTGTCCAGATCGCCGGTAGACTTGCCGGGAAGAACTATGGGAGAGGAACTGGAAGCATACGTACAAGTCATCAGCGGTTCCTTGCCAGTTTCAACTGAGTACTTAGACAAGATTCGGACACTGCAGCGGGAAGACCCGGTCGGAAGGAAACTGTGGGAGTATACCACCACTGGATGGCCCAAAAAGGCCAAGGTTGCTCCTGAAGTGGTACAGTTTTATTCCGAAAGAAACAACCTCACCATACAAGACGGGCTTTTAGTGAGGACGAACCGCCTTTTCATCCCCCAGCCGCTTCGCAAGGAGGTGTTAGACAAACTTCACGAGGGACACTTGGGCATTAGCAAATGCCGCGAACGTTCGAAGATGTCCGTCTGGTGGCCAGGACTCAGCACACACCTGGAACAGCTAGTCACGAACTGTTCCAGATGTATTCGGGAACGTGTCCCAAGGGTAGAACCCATGATACCATCGAAACTTCCAGACCGCCCGTGGCAGCGTGTTGCGACAGATCTCTTCGAACTGAACAAACAACACTACCTCCTAGTAGTCGATTACTACTCGCGGTATGTAGAAGTATGCAAGTTGAGGCAGACAACATCAGAAGCGGTAATTGGCCACCTCAAAGCAATATTTTCCCGTCATGGTATACCTGAAGTCCTCCGATCGGACAACGGTCCTCAATATTCGGGGAAATTATTCCAAGACTTTGTTGCGAAGTACCAGATAACCCATGTCACAAGCAGCCCGTATTACCCGCAGGGTAATGGAGAAGCTGAGAGAATGGTAAAGGTAGTCAAAGACATTCTCAAAAAGTCTGATGACCCCAACCTTGGCCTTCTATCTTACCGGACAACGCCGGGAAGCTGTGGCTACAGTCCTGCAGAGCTGCTAATGGGCCGCCAATTAAGGACAACGCTGCCAACTCTTCCCTCAACGTTAATTCCGAGACTTCCCAATCACGAGGAATTTAGAAAAAAAGACAAGGAAGAAAAACAGAAACAAGTGAGAAACTATAATAGCCGACATGCAGTGTGTGAACGCTTGAACGAACCTCTTGATAGCACGGTCTGGGTGAGAAATGCGGCGACGACTGGTAAAGTCGTCGGAGAGAGGACACAACCAAGGTCGTACGTTGTAGAGATCCCGAAAGGACTTCTGGTCAGAAACAAATGTCATCTCGCTCCGCTGCCGACAGACGTGAGTGAGCAGACGTCACCTCACTCACTGGTCTCGGAGTCAAGGACAACGCTGCCAGACCCGGCTTCCAAGGGCGCCGAAGTACGAACAAGGTCCGGTCGGATTATCAAAAAGCCAAAGAGGTTCACAGAGTGACTCTTTTTAGTGCTTGTGTGTATATATATGTATATATGTGTGTCCTCGTGCGCATGCCCCTTGTGTTCGTAATTTGTTGTTTGTAGCCTCTATAGGGGGAGGAGAGATGTGGCAAGAGGCATGGAATAAAGGAGAAAGAAGCGCAGGCGACACACGCGCTTCTTGTCTAGAGCCCAGCGGACATGGCCCAGTCTCGTCCTTTCTAGATATTGCTACAGTGACAACTTCAGAGTCTTGTAACTCATGAGTTATTATATTTGTCGCTTACCAAATACTATGCGAGTGTAGCCCTATACATAGAATATCGACAGGGCATAAGTTTAGTTTATTTTATTTTCACGGAATTTTTTATATAAATTTTGAAATATCGTCGAAAATGAAATTAACCGATATTTTGAACCCACTTTATCGAAAAGGGACATTTTTTATTTCGTTAAATTTTTTTATTATTGCTGCCGATCATATGAAATTTCAGTTGGATTGATGCGATTTCGCGCTTTTTTTGTTGTATCTTCTCTAGAAGTGATCAAAATCGCTCCCACGCTCTCAGAACGGCCAAACGCAGCTTCCGCAGGTCGGCTTCGCTGCAAAGACTATACTGCTTATTTGTGTGTTCAAATGCAGCGGGTAAATTCATTTTGATTGAGAACACTCGTGCTTGCCTACATATTGTATTTTCTTAATTTTTTAATGATGGAAACTGACTTTCCTTAGACTGATAGTTAGCGGTGCAGCGGATGTTCCATTATCCGATGTCTAAAGCCAGGGCACAAAGGGCGGAAAAAACGGAACGAGCTCTTCATGTAGCAAGACCGGTGTCATATATCTGTTTGTGCTATACACAGCTTGTAAGGCACGTACAGCACGCCCGGCCCTTCGCGCTATAGGCCCATCTCCGTTACACCCAGGAAGCATCCGGCACGGGCGCCAATCGTGATGTGTCTTGTCGCGTGCGATCAAATAACCATGTAATTGCCTGTTCTTTATTGTCAGCGTGTATGTCAAAAATATGTAATATCACATGCCCCTCTTTAAGAAGGAAAAGCAGTTTGCAGAAAAAAAGTGAGGAAAACGGACTGAGTTTACATGAAGCGAAGAAAATGTTTTACAGAACACAAACACCAATTGGCGATAAATAGTCACTTTTATTAATTAACACTAATATATTTAGGATGCACTTGTAAAACAACATGTTGTTGTGCTTTAAATAGTCCAGTTCACGAGCAACGCAATATTGGAACTTTTTGACAACGTCATCGGCTTGCCTCTGCGGAGACGATCGAGCGCGGGGGCGAGCTGAACTTTGTACCGCAGCGGTCGGATGCAGCCGAGAAGTTCAACAGCGTGGTAAGTCGAGACGGACAGAACGAAAACTGGAGCCAAAGCGAGCGAGCGGTGAACCCGAGACGGTGGCCCTTCTGTTTGAACGAGTGTGTGCAGTTAAAAATAAAAGTGTTGGGTTTTGTTCAAGACTGATCGATATCTCTGATGCCAAGAAGCAACGATTCCCACATGCAAAGAAGGCAGCGAAAGCAGTCACTTAATGTCTCTGTAGACTTTTAGTTTCTCCACTTTGTCGCACCGAGCTTAATGCAAAGAATGTACAGCCTTCGGGAATATGGAAAAGCGATTTGACGATTTTATTTTAGGTGGCTACGGTAGATTTGCTTTGGCTAGGCACACATTGCTTGGGTTTGGGAATAAATAAAGGTTTGTTCTATTTTCTCCTTCAAAATAACGCGCGTCCGGATAAGGCGGACTTGGCACCGCTGCATAAACAGCATCGGCGAATGTGTCTTTCATATTGCCGGAAACTGTACATGTTGTGCTAATGTCACCTTAGGTTCCTGGCCCGGCTCGCGAACTGTGCACCACACACGTGATTAGCGTAATCCAGTGCGAGCACCTACTGAGGCCCATTCTTTTTTTTTTTTGTGCTTCCTGAATATATCGATTTTTTTCTCCGGTAAGTCGAAAAGCTGAACGCTTCTTGTCATTGTTTTATTTTTTTTTTTTAACCGAGTCCTTTGACGTCCGCATCAAGGAGCCGTCCTGCGAACGAAAATTGTGTACTGTGGCGAGGTGCTCCAAGCCTTACAACCTGTGTATAACACAAACAGATATATGACACCAGTCTTGCTACATGAAGAGCTCGTTCCGTTTTCTCCGCCCTTTGTGCCCTGGCTTTAGACATCGGATAATGGAACATCCGCTGCACCGCTAACTATCAGTCTAAGGAATGTCAGTTTCCATCATTAAAAAATTAAGAAAATACAATATGTAGCCAAGCACGAATGTTCTCAATCAAAATGAATTTATCCCGCTGCATTTGAACACACAAATAAGCAGTATAGTTTTTGCAGCGAAGCCTACCTGCGGAAGCTGCGTTTGGCCGTTCTGAGAGCGTGGGAGCGATTTCGATCACTTCTAGAGAAGATACAACAAAAAAAGGGCAAAATCGCATCAAGCCAATTGAAAGATCATATGATCAGCAGCAATAATAAAAAAATTGAACGAAATAAAAAATGGTCCTTTTCGATAAAGTGGGTTCAAAATATCGGTTAATTTCATTTTCGACGATATTTCAAATTTTATATAAAAAATTCAGTGAAAATGAAATAAACTAAACTTATGCCCGTCGATATTCTATGTATAGGGCTACACCCGCATAGTATTTGGTAAGCGACAAATATAATAACTCTTGAGTTACAAGACTCTGAAGTTGTCATCGCATTGTCACGTGGGAGCGATTTCGATCACTTCTAGAGAAGATACAACAAAAAAAGGGGGAAATCGCATCAAGCCAATTGAAAGTTCATATAATCGGCAGCAATAATAAAAAAATTGAACGAAATAAAAAATGGCCTTTTTCAATCAAGTGGGTTCAAAATATCGGTTAATTTCATTTTCGACGATATTTCAAATTTTATATAAAGAATTCAGTGAAAATAAAATAAACTAAACTTATGCACGTCGATAGCCCATGTATAGGGCTACACCCGCATAGTATTTGGTAAGCGACAAATATAATAACTCATGAGTTACAATGCTCTGAAGATGTCAACGGATTGTCAAAGAGACGATGTTTGTCAATTTTTACCTCAATAATAAAAATACAAAAGTATTTTCCTTTGAACTAAATAATAGTCGAAATAACAGACAAGATAAAAAAAAAATATTGTGAGTTATGTATGCTTTCCGTATTCATACCAGCGCACAGAACTGGGTAGAAAAATCAAGGAGTAAAAAACAGATTTTCACCCTGCTCCACTCAATATTTTTTTTGTGAAGTGAAATATTTTTTTTTTAAATTTGAAAAGCGGTTTTGTTCTTTCCGGAAATGGGGCAATTACATTTATTAAAAAAAAAATAAGACCCACCCCGACAAGTGTGTTCGATTTCAAATGAAACCACCCGCATAGAACTGCATTCGCAAAAGTTAGGCCTGGCACCATAACTCCCTTCCAAATCTCCCTGACCACCTCATACCTGTTATAGTTCCACAATGCCCTGTTTTTCATTACCGCTGCATTTCTATTGCCCTTGCCAGTTGTGTCTCTTTCATGTTCACTGAGGTAATCCGTATCTTCCTTGATCCACACGCCTAGATACCTATACTTGTCGACCCTCCCAACATTGCATTCTTGTATTTTAAAGGGGTACGGAAACATAAATGGAAATATTCAAATTTCGTTCGGAAATGGGTCAAGCATGACGGATAATAACCGTAAATGATAATCGCACGTTTGTATTTTGAACGATTGGCTATATTTTTCGTTCCAAACGGTGCACTCGAGCAAGCGCTCGAAGAGAAGCGAACGGAGAGCGCGATGCGTCATGGGATATCCGGCGCAAACAAAAACAGAAAGAAAAAATTCCCCGCATTCGTGACGTAGCAAGGCTGGTTATGAGCTTTGCCCTTGGTGGCGTTGTCAGCGTTGTGGTGGTGCCAATACGCCTCGCAAGTGGGCTCATTTTCGTCTTCTGCGCATGAGAAAGGAGGTAGCGGTGACGTCAGAGCGCCGAGCCCTGATTGGCTGATCGCGACCCCCCTATCTGAGCGTCGTCTGCTCCTTTGCAACGTCGTCTGCTCGCAACGTCGTCTGCGTCTGTCTTACCTTTCCTGCGACTTTCGGAAGTGCAGGTCTTTACGAGCGAGCTCGACTTCGCCTTTCAGAGAGGGGAGACGAAATAACTCGAGCGGTACGTTGTTTTTGTCGAACAACTAGCAGACGCGCATCAAGGAGGGAAGTCAAGGGACTCGCTGGCGAGGTGTCCCGAGGCGCCGAGGTTTGTCTGCTAAGAAGCGAGAGTGTCCGCAAGTTCCCTCCCAAATACTTTTTCCCTCCTTGCGTGTGCGGCGAGACTCCTCACTCTTAAACGGCGTCGGCGGGTTGGTGCAGTTAACGTCGTCTGCTTTACCTTTCCTGCGTCTGTCGGAGATTCACCGCTTTTTCACCTGCGAGAGTCGCCGCTGCCTCGGAAAACGAGGCGATGACAAGAGGAAGAGATTCAAGGGTTCACATGGGTCGCGCGGGCATATTCCATTCAGCACGCCAGCCGGTCGAGGGCAGACGGTCTTGGCCAATGACCGTCGGAGCACCGCTGCGCCACTGCTAGGCCTATCTGCCGAGCTCGCTTGGACGGGGTCAGTGGAATCGTGGCCGTTGGAGCATTTCCCAGGTGTTTGTGGATCCAGCGTTCTTGTTCGTCGTGGTTTATTTCAAGTACTTTTTACTTTTTTCTTGCTGCTTGTAGTCGTGACGCGTGAGAAGAGCACGTACAAAAATAAACGTCCGTTGGTCGTCGCGACCAAGTAACTGAGCGACGCTGTCGGCCATGCTGAGTTGATCGTCGTAGGATTCCGTCGTCTGAGCAAAACTTACGATAATTTCGTTTCGTGAATACGAATTTGTTCTCACGTTTTGTCTTACGCACTCTTTCGGCGTAATATGGTTTTGTGAATCTGGCCTCTGCACTTCCGAAAGTCGCAGGAAAGGTAAGACAGACGCAGACGACGTTGCAAAGGAGCAGACGACGCTCAGATAGGGGGGCCGCGATCAGCCAATCAGGGCACGGCGTTCTGACGTCACCGGTACCCCCTGCGCGAGAAGCAGACGAACTTGCCCTCCGCATAGCGTCAGCGCGTTACAACCGAGCCGTTCGAAGTACCCGTGGGGTGACAAGCGTGTGGCTGGCCCAAGGAGCACGTAGCTTCCACAGCACTGTCAGCTTAGGGCTGAACGGGCTGGGGAAAGCAACTTTTGTCCGAGTTTTGAGCGACTGGCTAATCTTCTAGGGGGAGAATGGCTGTATCCGGGTGCACAAAGGAGGGTCCGAGAAAAAGGGGAGTCCACCCTTTCCGTCTTCTTGGACTGTTTGGTTCAATGCGTGATTTGTGAGTTGAGGAGGAAAGCTAAGAAGGAAAATGTTGAAATGGCAAAGAGCGGCGCTGCTCCGACGGAATCTGCTACGTCACGACTACGTAGCAAGTTCCCCAACGTTGCTAGATTACCTCCCAAATAGGCTCCGCATGCATCCACCAGGTGCACATTGAAAGATCGTTTAATTAGCTTTAAAATTAGTTTTCTTGTGCCTTTCAACGGAAGACTGGTGTTTTTGAGGCTAGGGTGCAACATGCAACACATTTAAGCTAGAAAAGGTGCGCTGTAATTTCGTTTCCCTACCCCTCTAAGGACTTCACCCTCGTCATCGTTAAATATCATAATCGCCGACTTGTCACTACTGAACTCCAATGCCAATTCATTTCCCTCTGCACCACAGATACTCATTAGTTTTTGTAAATTCATCCTGTTGTCCGCCATTAGTACTATGTCGTCTGCATACATTAATCCCGGTATTGACTGTTCAATCTTCTCGCCATGTCTGTAGTATGAGGGGTCAAAGCCAGCTCCACTCTTTTCTAGTCTCTCCTCTAATCCTTGGAGGTACATCATAAACAGTAATGGTGACAAAGGGCACCCTTGCCTAAGGCCTCGTTTTATTTCTACTGGTGCTGTCACTCTTCCTTCCCATGTTATAAAAACCTTGTTGTCCCCTATAAATGTCCTTTAAGATTTTAATTATTTGATTTTCCACCTTCAAGCTAAATACGATAACAGCGCCACCCTTTAGCGACGAGTTGAAACATAAAAGTGCTTTACATAACTACTGCGTGATGGCCCTGCGAGATGGCGCCACCGGGCCTTGCCCGACTCGACCTGAACCAATACGTGCAGCCCTGTAGTTCCCGGAGTAGACGCTGCGGGAGAAACGACGGCGTTGCGATCGCCATTAGCTCGGCTCTCGAGTACGGATCGGAGCCACTTTTTTAAAGCAGGCTCTATGGCAGTTTCCCAACTGAGTGGTTCTAGTAACATTGACTGAGCTTAATGTTACTAAACCTGAGCCTGAGCTCGGCCGTGCACCCTCCCTGGAGTTTTCCCGAACGGGCTCTGCCACCAGGCCTGCACCGCTCTTGCCGGCGACGAGGCCGCTGCATGCGCTGCGCCGCCATGGAAAAGGCTTCTCTGGTGTTTTTCTTTTTTTTTTTTCTTTGGAACTACGCCGCACGAGAGCTAATGGGAGCCTCGTTCCGCCAGTGGGGACATAGTAATCAGAAATCGGCTTTACTTGGGAAAGGGGATTTTAGATGCCGTTTGGCCATTGTTTGGCGTGGTTTCAAAGCTGATGACGTCGGTTCGCTCCATGGGATAGTTAAGAGGTGGCCAGGCTGACCCGGCCTAAGGGCCGAAAACAAAACCACGAAACTTCAAAGAGCCGCGCGGAGTGAGGGCAAACTTTTGTTTAGAGCAGTAAACGAAACTCGAACTACTTTCAATCTATCCGAGTCAAAAGCAGTCTGTGGATGGCTAGGTTCGACATTGTACATGTTCCTTTTAAAAGTACACGGAAGTGACGTCATCACGTCTGATTGGTTGGAAGCAAAAGTGACGTAATTTCCCTAGAAAAATGTAGGCGGAGTCGGCAAAACTGGGCGGAGTCGGCAACCGGACGTGACAACAAAGTGACGTTTCACTTTGTACCGAGTAAGTTTCAAAAGGTACTAGCTCCTTAGTAGGTGTCTTTCGTTGGTCATATTTTCCAAACCGCGTCGTCGTCGGGCGATTATGCCACTTTTCAACTAATTTACTTATTGTTTTCGTCGGGAAGACTTACCGACAGCACCGCGCAGCATTCGAGCTCCTGGAGGATTGCGAGCGTGCGACGCAGCGCCGGCAGCGAGAGACAACGTTGGCGCTAGGAACCGGGGGTGAAGAGACTGCGAAACGGAGCTCGTGGACGTTCACGACTGTGGAGCTTCAAGTGTTGTACACTTCGTTTCTACGCCACGGAGTGCCTCCAAAGTTTGGTGGCGAGCGACGAGCATGCAGCGTGGGACTCAAGACAGTCGTCGTCTCTGTCCGCGTCGTGTCCGTCGCTATCGCGCGTCGTGTCGGGGTCCGGCGCGGCTGGCTTCGCTTCCCCGAGACGCTGAGCGAGAGGTACGACGTGGAGACGGGCCTCAGACCGCTCGGTAGGATATCCGGCGTCATCGGTGGCGTGAACGAAACGATGATCGCCCGTCGAAGAACGATCCCACCGCCATGAAGGTGGTGCACTGTGCCGCAAGCATTTCTACGCCCTCAACGTGACGGTGGTAAGTACGCTCGTATTACGTACTCAAAATCAGTTTCATGTGTGTCAATAAGAATACAGCGTAACGCGGGTACGGTGTGGATATGCCATTTTATAAATGAGAGGTGCGGGCTTGTGTGCTCCGCCTGGGGCCCCAGGCGAAAATTTGTAACTGGGACCAGTTGGAATCTCAACTGGTCCAAATTGGGACTAACTGGTCCCAACTGGTCCTAACTGG